>CM056836.1:9605151-10205151 GCA_029853015.1 Chelidonichthys spinosus | reverse complement strand
CACTTCCGATTAAATTAGCCAACATGTCCCATGTCTTGCCTATTAGAAGTCTTATTATGTGTGTGGACATATGTGTCTGCGTGAAAGCACTTTTTCTGAATATCTTTATCGATATCTCCACGATGACGTGAAAAATGATGGTAGCATATGAGAGCCTCTATAAAGTAATTGTGTTCCTTGCTATTGATGTGAGAATTACCTCCGGCGTGTGCTGTAAGCAGAGAAGTGGAGTCTATATGACGCCAGGCACTCCCTGACAGAAAGACGGGGAGAAGCACACAGGCGGGGAAAACAATTGTGTGCAAAGGAAATGAGAATCTCATTCTACAAAGGAAGTGCTCCTGTGCTGCCTGGCTGCCGGCGCACAGATTAAAGCAGCTGTCAATTGATCAAATATTTGCATTTTCCTTCCCTTTTTCTTTTTTTTAACTGTGTGCATTTGCAATATTGTGTGTTCATGCACGCTCACGCACGCGGCTACACACATAAGCACCCGCATTTTAGAAAGCGCATGCACACCCGTTTTTAAAACGCACACAAAAAAAACTCTCAGCATCATCCATTTTCATCAGTGGATCTCTCTTGACGCTGAAGGGGGGTGGGGGTGCAGAGGGCTTGCCCTTATCGCCGTGGTAACATTACTCCCAGGGGGAACATTCCCACCGGTGTGAGGTTACTAAATCCAACACATGACACATTATCACTCTTAAAGTTGCGTGTCAAAAATGTGCTCTGCAGGTCGTTCCTGCTAAATGCAACAAGACTATTGACTTTCTCTCCGGAGGTTTTATCCAGAACCCCCTCAGAAAGGTTCTACGGAGAACTCTATTATATTGTAACGGTTTTATTGAGAACCCTATAGAGGGTATGATGTGTTGCAAAAAGCATGGTAAAAATGATGTTTCCTTTTGGCACCCATGCTATAAACAATCCTTGAAGAACCCTGTGTTCCAAAAAGGGTTGAAAATGATGAAATGGTCTAAATGAAACACAAAGAAACCCCTGATTGTAGGTAGAACGTCAGGCCTTCAGGGAGAACCCGTTTGGAAACCTTATTTCGAATTCTCGTTCCACTCTCTATTTATTTAGACTAAGTGGTGAAGCCAATAACTTTTCCACTTTGTGGACAATAAAGTTCTTCTAACTAAGCAGTAATGAAAAAATGAGGTGAAGTTTATATTTAAATACTGAATATTAATCATCATTTTTACTGTGTGGGATCATTGGGAGCTAGTGACCATGAACCGTCAGAGATTAGTTGAGTATAATTCATCTGGCTCTTTTTTTGTTTTTTATTATAAAATATTTGCATGAAAATCACTGTGTTGTTTATTCCATAATGCAAGCGATGCTCCCTCTCCCCTAATGCTTGAAGGTGAACAACAGCAAATTAAAAGTTACGTGATAAAGTGTCTCTCCAGACATCCACGCTGTATTACAGGAAGCCGTTGAAGTATTTCATCCTTGTTTATCACTAATTAGCCAGCCAGGAATATTTAACTGGTGTAAACAGACTGAGAAGCTTAAATTTAAAAAAAAAAAGATGTTGATTTGAATCCAGAAAGAGTTTGTGCAGCACCAACTGCCACTGAGTTTGCTTCATGTAAACAAAACAAAAAACAAAATTGATCATTCGGTCGTCAAATGATATCATCAGTTATGATTTGATTATGAATTCACAGCTATTACATTAGTGCGGGCAGATTTCTGTGATGCGCTGGCTTCACAATAACAGGTTAGAGCTGGCCGCCGGACTTTTAGTCAACACAAAGTGTTTGTGTGCTGCAGTGTGCATGTCTCACCTCCTCCTCACCCTACTCCGCTGAGAGATGAACAGATGGACACAGTGGGGGGGGGGGGGGGGGGGGGAGTCTAGTGAGGCGCAGAGAGGGAGACAAAAGGGAAGGAGTTCTCGCTCTCGTCTCCTTTCCACGGAACGCCGGACCCCAAGCTGTGCTGCAGACGTGTCAGACTAACAGGTGATAGGAAGGTGTCTCCGACGGAGCGCTGGGGTGACAGTGGGCCGACGCAGGGAGAAACCTGGGTGACAAAAGGTGACATCGTGTGAGAGGAACGACACTGGAAAGGTGGCACACGTGTGATCTGCACAGAGGACGCCACAAGGAGGCACATTATATAGCTTTACATTGTGGTTCATGTTTATTAGTGATTAAATGCATGCTGCTCTTCATGCTGTTTATTGAATTTAGCAATAAAGTGAATGTGAGGACAAACCATATATAAGGCCTGTTAAAGGAAAACTTAGCTGGCATGAAGGACAGACTCCACACCACATGTGTGATAAGACCAGATAGGAAAGCTCATGATGTGGAAGGTTGACACACAGCAAAGATAAGCCCAGCAGAATGAGAAACAGGTTATATTTCTAAGACACTTTAAGGTGAATAACCCCATTTAGAGAAAACCAATTACCTGTTTTGCTTGGAAAGTTTCTAAAAAAGCAAAACAAACACATTTTAACTCCCAGCGAGTAGAAAAAAAAAAGAAGGTCTTCAAAATTCCAAGCTAGACTCTTGAAAACAGGCTCATGAATAATTCTAGTTGAGATTTCTCATATTTCTATCATCCCTGGTTGGAGTTGAATTACAGGAGTCCCTTATTGGTTTGGTTTGATTGGATTAAACGAGTGCTTACACGTGGCTTTGCAAATGAAATGTGTTTTACTGGCCGACTGGCAACATGAAACTCAACCAAGCCCAAGAAAAACTGGAACGACGTCGCAACTTGATGCTGAGCGCAAACCAAACTGGAGAAAATGAAACAGAGAGCATGAATGCGTTCAAGCCTTAAGTTGTGTGAAAAAAAAACAATGAAAACAACAGTTTGGAGATGTAAAAACATGTCAGAGAGGATCTCTTTCAGTGTCTTCTTCTTACTGATTATACAGCAAACCGCATCAGACCCACACATCCACATCTGTAAACTGCATGTTTGAATTCAACATGTGCTGAATGCATCACGCATGTGTTTTTATAAGAACCAGCGTGAGTTGAATCACTACAGCGTTACAGCTACAGTCTCTGTGACACCTTGTGTAAACACAGTGCACGTTATTTGGCGTTAACACATGGAAACTTACATTACGCAGAACGCTTATGGCTCAGTTTGGTTTGGTGTCTTTTGCAGCATTATTGTCATTTTAACATGATGAGTTGCTTTACACAAACATGCATGTTAATGAAATGAACAAATCAGCAACAATGAGGAAAACCCAGGGAAAATAGAATATGATAGCAGAATTAATGATAACACAAAGAAAGCAATGGGCAGAATATTACGTCACCATCAGAGGGGCCGTAGCTCTTTACTGGCCGACATCATTAAACCCTCTGAGTATGAGAGGCGGGGGGATAAAGACAAAGGGCAAGAAAATCAAAATCACTGAAACCTGGCAACCCTCCTTTTCCTCTCACTTATTCTCATCCCATATAGACTCTCTCTCTCCCTCTCTCTCTTCTTCTTTGTCATTGTCTCTCTATCTCAGAGGTAGAGGAGAGAAGGAGTGACATATTCGCTCCACCAGCGATCTGCAGACACGGCAAATTGAATAATTGCATGGAGCATCAGGAAGTGTAATACTGTATTTTCATGTAATTGACCATTTGTGTGTGTGTGTGCACGTTAAATCCCCCCTTATGCAGCATGAGATTTCAAACTGTAAAAAAAAAAATGTATCCAAATAAATGAATATCAATGATCTGAACGTATTTAAATGCATGTTTAACTGATCAGAGTCGTGTGCCTTCGTATACGTGTGTTTAGTTGTTGGTGTACATGCTTGTTTGTCAGCTGTGTTAAATGGACAGACATTTCCGGCGTGTGCTCTCCTCCCTGGAAGTGGATCTGATGGGGGTTTTTTTTTCCCTGCAACTCTGTCAGCTCCGCTTTGCTCTGACAGTCTCCTCAGTTTGAGCAGGAATTAGATTTACTTCTCTCTGCCAGCGTCGGCCTTTTATCAACAAATACGGGGGCGGCGGGAACAAATTTGACAAGTGCAGCGTAGGTAATACATCGCAAGATCAATCATTTTCAACTCTTTTTTTTTTGACAATGACACGGCATTAAAGTGTTAGAAAGATGTCTGAGGGACACTGAAGGACGCGTGCTGTAGGCAGCGGCAGGAAACTTTGGTGGTGGTTGATTTTCCTATTGAATTTATATTTATGGACATTTTAAACATAAGATTGTATGTTTTCCAAGCCTTAGTTGCAGAACTGTAGAGACAATAAGGCATTTAGAGTTCTTTTTTTAACATAGAGTCAGATGAAACGTAGTTATTAAACAACACATTATTTGGTCATTCACCAAGCACAATGTGATTTGTCAACACTGGACGTTATTCCTCCACTTTCCTGCCTGTTCCTGGTTCCTTGGACACCCAGCAGGCTCAGAATAATAGCACTTTGGCCCGGCATGTATGTATGAACATGTCATATTAAACCTGATCACTGTCACAACTCACTATGGGATCCATAGCTTTGGCACAGTCGACACTAACCATGAATCCTTACACCAAACTAGCAAAACCTTATCCATCTCTTGCAAAAGCAAACAATTCTTCTGCAAAACTTTAGACCGAATAGTTTTTTTTGCATCAATAAACACAAACCATCATTTGAATATAAGCACACCGAGCACCAACTACACACTTGAAATGAAAAACACTTTTTGCATTTGCTTGTGTGCAGGGCAGAGCAGCAGTACATATAAACACACACACACACACAACAGTATCCACATGTGTAAAGTGATGATGAGTGTTATGTTCTAAAACAAAAACATTTGTGCTAGAAAGAAAAAAAAGAACAGACTAAAACGAGGCTATATCTCGCCTTCTTTGTGGCCACAAGACTTCATCTACATCACATGTGATGTTGTCTCAGGCTCGGCAGTGTGGAAAGTATCGCCTGGAGTGCCGTATCCAGGCCCGCAAGACCTCCTCCTCCTCCTCCTCTTCCTCTACTTCTTACCCCTCTTACTCCCTGTACGAATACTGTCCTCTATTGTTGCCCAAACCAAATGTTTACATGTGGCCTATAAACAGTGCTCACGCTCTGATATGCGAGCGATTCCATTATGTAAAAGTGTTTTCGCATGTGTCGATGTGGAAAGTCATTTGGCAAAGTAGTGTAGTGATGTAGAGACTGATGTTGACAGTTTTGCTAGAAGTGTGTTATAAAATAAAAAAGCAGAGAACATGCATTCAGTTCGGCCCACTCGGTGCATGTATTGGCTTTCTGTGTCTGGAGATTATTTATGGATGTCTATATTTGTTTTTATTTACAGGCATATGAATTCACTTGCCAGTCTGAAAGTTGCTCTTTACGGTCTTTATGTTATATCACACCAATCTCTTAAGCGATCATTAAATAGTCCTGAGCGCTATAAAACAATGAACTTGTGATAAGTGGCGTCTGACACAGCAGTACAAAATAAAGCAACGGAAGATCAGTTCCTTCGTATGAAACATATGATATGCAGATGTGCTCAATCTTTACTTAAGCGTGATTTGATAAACTCAAAGTTTGAGGTTTTTGCTGGGTTGGGGTCACGCAGGGAGTGAGAACAAAAAGATGTGAAAGTGAGTCGTTTTATGGTATGCTGAAGGGGAAACAAGCTGTTACTTTGAATATCTAATGCCACACAAACAGTTCAGAGCATTGTGGGTATCACGCGTGAAGAGGATCGCTCCTGTGGCGGCGGCGAAGACATCCTTCTGAGTTGAAAACTGCTCCTCCGAGTCCTGGCAGGTGGTTTCACTCACTCCTTCGGTTCTGGTAAATTTCTGACACCTTAGACGTCTTCACCCCTCAAAGCATGCTCGTGATTTTTATCTAAACTCCACTTGTTCCCATACATCCACTCATTTTATCCTCTCACCGAATTCTATCAAACCATCGGCCTCCACGCGGGATTCGCTCTTATCTCCTCTTCCACAGGGGGGGGAGCCTCTGCAGATAGCTATCGTCTCAGACACTCTTTTGCTCGCAGCGCTGCGCCCAAGATGGATGCATTAGCGCCGTCTTTTCATTGATGAGCGAAATAAAACTTTACGCTTGACAGTCTGTCCCAAAATGGATTCCCTGGCAACCTGCAGGTATATCCGAGGTATACGCTCGTAATCCATCTGATGCTGTTCAAGCATGGGACAGCATGGCAGGTTTGCCTCTGGTGGTGAATTCCCTGTGTGTGTGTGTGTGTGTGTGTGTGTGTGTCTTCAGATGAGCTACATCTGTCCTTTCTTGCTTCAGAACACGACTCGCTGCAGAGATCTACGTATGTGCTTTTAATTTTTCAGTTGCAAACCGTCACTCTTTATTTAATCTGCACTACATGAACTCGTTTAATACGATAGGTTTATGTACAATATCTCATTTAATTCTCTGAAGCAAACGACGTGAATGAACACACAGTAAGCGTCATTAACAACATAGCGGGGTAAGATTGATTATACAGTGTGAATTTCCTGGCAGCTCAAGAAGAATGAGCGGGAAACGTCCCGATTTACACATTCGATGAAATGTACGGTGAATGCAGTGTGAGATAGTCAAATAATCGGGCTATATTCACGCACATTCACACCCACACACTCACTCTTTTCGTGCGTGTGTGTGTGTGTGTGTGCTTAAGAATACGTGCTAGAACATTTCATTACCCTAAGATGGAGATGTTAATGAGCACTGCCTGCCGGCAATCATCGATTGATCACAGTTTTTCTTACTTATTTTGTTAAGTGTGTCATAGACTGCACACACACACACACACACACACACACACACACACAGGTGTACAAACAAATACACATAAAGGCTACACGGACACAAAGGGAATGTAGCCTACAAACCCACGTCTAAACACACACACACACACACACACACACAGTGAGAATGATAAATTGCAGTGAATGCTGGTTTTCAAACCGATTAAGCATGAAGAATTAAACTGATCATCGTTAAGCAATGCACATTTTTTTAGGACATGCTTCTCATTTGATTTTGCTTATAAGACCCAGTCGGCAGTGAGGGAACGCACCAGAGCCAGCGTTTTTGGCAAGAAGAAGTTTTTTTTTTTTTTACTTACAGCTGCTCGTTTTCTGCTTGGCGTTTGAAAGGAGTGTTTGTGCGTCGTTGGATTAGCGAGGCCTCGTCGCGTTGCATGCTGCCTGCGTGGCTGCACCGACGCGCGTCTCCAACTAAAACGTGTGCGTTCGAGGTGTGGGTGAGACACCGCAGTGGTTTGACATATATTCTCCTGAGTGATAACACACACACACACACACACACACACACACACACACACACACACACAGGATGTTAGGTGCAGTGTGTTTAAGATGAAGGTGTTTACATGCATTTAAAAGGTGTCTTAAAAACATGTAGAGGAGGTGTCAGAAAGTTTCACATGAAATTATTTGAAGCAGCGCACACATTGGTGATGCGTTCAAATCTCAGTTTATGTAAATACGGCTCTATATACTGTACATTGGGGGGGGGGGGGGCTAGATTAAATTAGCATTTCCCTGGGATTTTGTGGTTACATTTTCCTTTTTTCGTTGAGGTGCTCCAAAATATGCGTCTCAAAGATGAGTTACTTAAGTTTTGCAAACCTTAAAATGATGGTTCGGAGTAAAATGCACCCTGGGTAATTTCCACCAAGACATCCAGCCAAATACCCCTCAGAAGCATTTTTAGCGATAGTGAACATTGATCAAACTCCTGGTGTACCTACAAACTTTCAAATGCCTCGTTCTGTGAGGACAGACCCTATGTGTACTACTGCAGAAGTTTGGTAACATTCCATGCATTATTAGTGGGGTAATTTACGAGATATACAAGATGTACCATCGCGCTAGTACTAAGCCATTCTTTCATCTTGACCAATGTTGACCATCCCTAAAAATGCTTCTGAGGGGGTATTTGGCTGGATGTCATGGTGGAAATTACCTAGGGTGCATTTTACTCCGAACCATCACTTTAATCTGTCCTGGATAAGCCATGAGTCTTTATCTAACTGGTCCTCCCCTTGGAGCCACATCATCACTGCTCAATTTCACCACATTTAGTCCGGCCACCTTAGACCCCCTTATCGTATAGATTTACTGAGGATAGCCCATAAAATCCTATATCACTTTTCAAACTGTTATCATACACCAGTTGAAATAGGAGTCATTTAATGAGATGTATTAAATGGCCAATTGAAGTGTAATGTGCTAAGGTTTTATTTCCATTGTAAGTGATGGTGGGACGTGAGAGCATAAACCCACAGACCATTAAATGAGCTCAATGAATTAATTTTATGCATGCACATGTGTGTGTGTGTGTGTGTGTGTGAGTGAGTGTCTCTAAATGATCAAATCTTTGGGGGACATATATTTGTCTGTGCATATTTAACCAGCGTGCCCATGGCTAGAAGTCCTTGTGTGTGGTGAATTATCATGTATGTGTGTGTCCTTCGCTGCGTTTCAGAGTCTGTCTGCGTGTTAGAAAGCAGCGCCATCCCAGAGCCAGTCACTGCCTCCCCCTCATCAACCCGCTAATCACTGTGATTAGTGACTCATTTCATTATTACAGGTTTCATACCACACACTGCTTACCTTATACAACTATTCACACACACACACGCACGCACACACACACACAGGTCTGGCTGTTGATCACACACTCCTCCACCTTCACCCCTGCAGTCTGCCATCCATCACTGTACCACTGGGGAGAGAGATGGAGAAAATAGAAGGGGGAAAAAAACGTGAGGAAAAGATGGGAAGGGGGGAGAGAGAGAGAGAGAGAGAGAGAGAGAGAGAGAGAGAGAGAGAGAGAGAATGAACAGAAGAGAGAGAGACAAAGGAAGGAGTGACCATGTCGGTCTTTTTACCTTGAACTGGGCCTCTGTTAATCCCCAGTCATGTGCGCACACACACACACACATGCATGCACGCGCACACACACACACACACACACACACACACACACACGCACACACACAAACGGAGCAATTTATGTGAAACCAGAAAGCCTAAAAGGCAACCACTTCCTGGAGGACCAGCGCATGTGTGTGTGTGTGTGTGTGTGTGTGTGTGTGTGTGTGTGTGGTCGAGATGCACCAGAAGCTCTACGAGACTGTGTGAGGTGTGCGAAAGTGCAGCAGACACACAGGAACGTGAAAAAAAGCACACAAAGCATATAAAAGCACTTGAAATCACACGTAGAAGGACTACACGTTGGAAGTAGCCTGCTAGCTGATTTCATCGCTGGAAGGTTTAAAATGCATAAAGTAATTAACAAAGGAATATTGTATGATTTATATGATGGCCTTTATGTGTTTTCCTCTCTTTTAGCTCTGTTTTTGGTCTCCACCAACTCCTGTGGGGAAACATCAGCCTCTTTAGCTTCCAGCTAGCTGCTAGCTTTGTTGTAGCAGGTCGTACGTGGTGTGTTTTTAGAGCACATTGACAAAGTATTGGGTCGGACAGCTAAACAATGAGGCGAACCAAAGCGCTGGAGAGAATCTGTGCAGTTTGACGTTGTCACATTGTTTTCATATTGTTCTCAAACATTGTTACAAGAATAATAAAAGTAAAACATTGCCAAACAAAGTAGTGCCGCGGTGCAACCTTCATAAAAAAATCTAATAAAAAAGAACACAGGCAACCCAAACTGCTGGGATTACATCATTTCCATGGTCTCCTCTGAACTCCAGAACTTCTTCCTCTAAACACCTTCATTACAACAGTGCAGCCAGTGTGAGCATGTACACATCCTGTATATGTCCACCGCATGCATGTGCATAAGCATCAAATTGTCTTTGTACATATTTCCTTTGTTTCATTTCCACCGTAGCGCCGCTCATGTGGTGTGTCACAAGCTGAGCCAAAACACCTAGTTAGCCTTCTTTGATAGCTGATCCTACATCTGTGTTTCGATGGCACCTTGTCCAACCTGCTCCGAATGATCCAGCCCTGCGCTGAGCCCAAATCCTCCCCGTGTGCCAAGAGACTGTCGAAATAATAATCCCACCCCGGGTCAGAGTACATTAACAGTCTCTTTTATGAGGTAGTGTACCCCCAGAGCCTTTCAGAGGGGAAAACCTTTAGAACAATGGAGATTGTTTCCTGGAGGCTCTGGAGCAAATAAATTCAGCCTGTAGGGACCTTTGAAGGGCACATGGCGTTCTCACCGAGCTCGTGTAACTTCTCAGCAGCAGATAAGTGTTAAATTCTAAATGCTCCGAATCCCCGCTGTCTATCTGCCGCCGCTCATGAAAGAAATATGCTGGTTCAAAGGACATGTAATAGCCAAGTATTGACAGAGCTACTGTACAAATCGGCACTGGAACAGGTGTGGAAGAAAGATACTAAGACGAGGAGGTCCAGACTGTTGGGGGCCAGGCTATAGGGTTGTGGTGGACTAATCCTAGCCAGACCTGCCTTGTCTGTCTTCAAGCAGCGACACCTCGTAACGCTGAAGTGTATGTGTGTTTAAATGTGTGTGTGTAGGAGGGGAGGGGGGGTATAGGGGCTGGTCTGCATCATGTTCTAAAAAAAAGAAGAAGGGGGGACATTTTGTGCAGAGTCTGCAGCCTCTCCCCTTCACTAACACAGTATGCACGTGTGTGTGTGTGTGTGCGTGTGTGTGTGTGTGTGTGGGTTGTCAAAACCTCCCACCATCTGGGCTGTTTTACCAGGTGACCCAGTGGACTGCATTACTGGTTGACAGAGATGCACAACGAAGCCTTATCTGTCTCCACATCTGCAGTGAAGACGGTGGGGGGGGGAGGAGTTCATCACCGGAGACGGATGACATGCAAATTAGTGTGATGCTCGTATGCAGAGCGTTGTTTCTCTGCGTGGGGAAGTAGTTGAGCGCATCACATGAGCTCCTAAGATTTCTCACTTTATTCTAATCAGGGTTTTGACTTTTACCAATTATATTGTACTAGTAGTAGTAGTACTAGTATACAATTTTTATTTCTTGTAATTAATTTCACCACAGGCAAGAATAAACACACACACACACACACACACACACACACACAAACATAGCCCCAACAGCAGTTTTCCTTCCTCTCCGCTCGTCTCTCCCACGCTTACCTTTCACTCCTACACAGCGTCTCCTCCAACACAACACGAACATACTGTAAACATGTCAGCTATTTTTTTTTTTTTTTAAACAGACTCGCCTTGCCAATCTTGGCCTACTTGAATAAAAATAGCAAGATATACTTCAAGAATAAATGTAAGCTGTTGTTTCAGGGAACACTCTTGTGGTTTTGTGGACAAGAAACATTTCCAAATCGTGACCCCGTTGAATTATTTTCATCTTTATTTTTTTTTTTTGTGATTCCTGCGCCTGCCTTTTGTTTTGAGCCTGGAAGTGAGGCGACCGCGAGCTGCACGTACACTTTTCAGTTGCTAGGCGGCGTGGCAGCCATCAGCCAAATGATTTTCCTAGTTGTGAAAACACAGAAAGCACGCGCAGATGTTCCCCCCAGCTTTATAAATTGATCCTCATCGTGGGCTCGGCCTTTTATGCTGCAGCGGCTTCAAAGTGTGCCCCGAGTTTGAGGCCTCGTAACACCAAACAAAAAGTCCAGAAAGCAGCCCGTTGGCAAACAAACAGAGAGAGAGAGAGAGAGAGAGAGAGAGAGGAGAGAGAGAGAGGGAGAGAGAGAGAGGGAGAGACAGGGGGGCTATGGGAGCTGAGTGGGGAGAAGGGAGTGGGGGCATGTTTACCTCTGTTCCCTTGGGGCACTGCTTTAGGGATGGGGGGGTCTTTCAAGAAGGGATGGGGGAGTTTTGGGAAGACTAGGAGGGGGTTCAGATTAGATATTTGGGGGATGTGGAGGTTGTTTAGTCCTCCACTGCCCTCTTACTGTGAACCTCCATTTTTCAAACTCACACACATTACATTACTTTCATACTAACACTCAAGTGTGTGTGTGTGTGGGGGGGGGGGGGGGGGGGGGCTGTGCATGAGAAGTTGGCAGTACTTTGGCCATATACTATAGCCTGCCGCTGTAAAGAAGGATTGGTAAAAAAAAACACACAAACTTCTGAAAAGCACATGCATCACTGCTGGCCTCAGGTCAGTTTATCTCCTCTCTGGTCAGCCCTCCCCCTTGCAGGAAGGAGTCAAAATGCAACTAACTTTAAGTGCTACATAAATCTATTTGGAGGAGGAAGTAACTTTTGCCTGAAATGCAGCATTAAGTATTCATCAACCCGGGACTTTCTGGTTCATTGTGTGACAAATATCATGTTTTCACATCTGCATCTTCATTTGGCTCTAAAATGAACGTGTAAAAAATATTAACCACCGCTGGAGCAGATTGTTTTCTACTTTCCATGCGTCCACAAATCCACATCGAATTAACACTAATGCAAAAATAAAACCGGCAAACTATGTTAAAACGCAGCCCACACTTCTGATAACCCCCCTTCCTGCAACCCCTCACCCCTTAATCTCTCTCTCTCTCTCTCTCTCTCTCCCTCTCTCACCAAAGACCCCCACCAACAAAGAGAAGGGGCAGCAGAGGAGCGAGAGAAGCAAAGAAAGGGGGAGAAGAAGGAAAATGCACGCTTGACTAATTCTTGTATTCAGAGTCAGTAGTCCCTTCCCCTCCCTGTCCTCTGGCCGTGTGTGTGTGAGTGTGTGTGTGGTGTGTGTGTGTGTGTGTGGTGAGTGAACTGGCACACTCTAACCTTGACATTTTAGCATCACAGGGGCAATTGAATGAAAATGACCACAATACACTTGGGAAGGAGGGACGGGAGGAGACGATGATATGGGAGTTTAAACGCTGATGGAGTCGCGGAGAGAGAAAGATGTGTTTATCTCTATGTGTGTGTGTGTGTGTGTGAAGGAGAAAATAGTGCGTGTTTGTGTTTCAGGTTTATGCGTCCCACTATGTGTGTGTCCGCAGTCAGCAGCGGCAAGCGGGGAGGGAACGGCATCTCTGGTCTAAACAGCCTGCTGGTTATTTAAAGGCCTTGGGGCCTGGGCTAGATTGATGTTGTTTTCTTTCAATCAAGCAGCCGTGTGGGACGCGCTCACGCTGCACACTGCTCGCATAAACACTCTTTACTGCTGGAGTAGGGAGGACGACAGGCCTAGACACTGTGTCTGTGTCCCCCCGTCTCCTTCTCCACGTCCCTCCACGTGTCTCTCTCTCTCTCTCTCTCTTTGAAGGCCTGATGGGAACTTTTGTTTGTTAATAAGACAAATATTGTATTCATTCAGCGTTCATACCAGCATGTTGTCACCCGAAGCACACCAGCGACACCTTTTACAACAGCCCAGTCTGCAGAAAATGCTCAAGGTTTGTGTTAAAACAACAACTTAATTTAGCAGGTAGTGTGAATAAATAACAACCATGAGTGGACTTACTTATGTAATGTTACATAACAAGTGTTAACTCAACATTAAGTGTTTTTTGTTTCACAAACTCCTTTTATTCCACTGACCTATCATGCTCATTTTGTTTCTTTTTTACTGCTATTCTGCTTTTTAAAATGATTTTATAATTCTGTTCCTGTATCTTAATGTTATTTTCTTTCTATTATTCTTCTATTTACATATTTTAATAGAGTGTGTTTGATGTCAGTCTCCGGTTAAATCTGGTCAGACATATGGAAAAGCACATGTCATTGAAAAGGATGGAGCGAAATGTTTGCTCCAAGTATGGAAGAACTACGTGAGAGGATGAGCTAAAGTTAAAGGAGGTCTTTGTTACTGTGACAACAACCAACGTGGCCTTCACGTGACATACAGCGCCCCCTTGAGACCACAAGGAGGTAACCGTGTACGTGATGTGGTAGATGAACAGTTAACCCAACAGTGTCCTCCTTTATGTCCGACAGGAACAAGAAAGTGGGTTTAGACAAGACATGCACCAAGACGCCCTGTAATGATCTGTGTCTGAGCATCATGTCTGATTAATGTTTCTTTACTTCGAATCCACCTCAAATATTATTAAAACTCTTCTCTTGGGATCTCAGAAATGCATATCTTATATAATAGAAGTTGGATAATAAAAGTTAGAATGACTAACTGAGACAACAACATGAGTGCACTTGTGTTTGTGTAGTTTTCTGAGTAATGACACACACACACACACACACACACACACACACACACACACACACACACACACACACACACAGAGACTTTGTCTAAAGGCAGAAATCATTCACTAGACTAGACTGTGTCCTTGAGGCTTATATAGAGAGAAAAACAAAACAGTAAGGTTATGAAATCCCAGCACTAGACCACTATTCGATGAATACATTGTGAGTTATATCTTTAATTTCCCCAGGCTGTCCCAACTATTCTAAGACAAATTGTATATATCCAGTCTCCAAGGCGATGAAGAAATACAAAATCTCCCTCGTTTTTCCCGCGAGTAAAAGATTCATGCTTGCACTTTTGAAACATAAGTAATCAATATACTGCAGATCACACAAACACACAGACACACAAATGCTTAAACCCGGCCCATCTCTGATATTATATACCAAAAGATACCGAGGGGACTTTGGAGGAAAAAGTGAAACTTTGGAGAGTCCGGCTCTCTGGCTGGTGCTCTGACTCACCGCTGTTCAGGAGAACACTCTCCACTCTGGTGGGCTTCTCACTGACAAATGTGGCGTCACCTTGTGTAATGTTTACAATGCAGATCACCCGGGGATGACACTCTAAAAGGAAAAGGAAAAAGAATGATAGGCCAACCTTTTGAACAGCCATAAGATGCATTTAAAGGGCCGTAATAGGGCAACTGTTGCTAAGGCAACTCTAACACCTCGGATCAGGAAACCTCATCCCATTATGATACTTATGGCTCACTTTCCATGGCTCCTCCCACAATAATATAGGAAGAGTAAATATAACAATATCATTGTTTTCTGTGTGAAGATTGGCTGAGGTTCACATAAATGCATCTTGCTATGGAAATTTTTATGCAGATAAACTTCACACTAGATATTTTCATGCAAAGATACAAACGTACTATTGTTAATATCACAGATTTAATAATGCTACATTGCCTCGTCACCATCCATGTTGGGTCCTGGGGACTTGCTGGCCTTGCACCATGTTTATCACCATTTGCACATGTAATGTATGAAGGGACCCTCTAATGGACATTATGATTAAACTGCTGTGTGCTGCGGCCGACAGACACCAGATAGATCGCACCCAAAAGGTTACCAACACTGCACGGCGTGTGCTTACTACCGAGGACATGGGTATTCCATTATCCCCATCGTCTTTTGCATCTCCATGGCAACGACACCAACACGCACAAAAGTTGCACGTAACAGTCTCTAAAGAGCAAAGAAGGGAGTGCGTATAACAACTCGCTGGCTCACTGGTGACACTGTTGAATCTCTGGCATTGTGATTTCCAGCCAATTAAGTGGCTTCTGGTGCGGAGGCCAAATAAGAGCTGATACTATTATCTAATCTTCCTTTGTTATAGGCCGGTGTGTTGCAGTTACAGGGGAAATTATTACAGTCGTGCTGGAAAATAACTAATACAAATGATGGGATAAATTAGATGAAACCGCTTGGGTGGAAGCAGAAGGTTGGTGAGTGCACACAAGCTACTCCGTCACAGCAGCAGACCTCTGTGCTGTTTTTTTTTTCCCTTTCTTTCTCATCGACCTGACCTATTGATGTACTGGATGTTGGAAGGCTGAGTCAATAAACAAGAGGAAGAGCTTTTTGAAGAGAGAGGGACTGAAAGGAAGAGCACATCCACATGCAGTCTGTCTTTCTATGGGCTTGTGTACCTGTACGTCTGTGTGTGTGTGTGTGTGTGTGTGTGTGTGTGTGTACACGTGCCTGCACATTTCTCCTTCTCCACACTGTCTCTTTGCCTCCACTCTCCTCTCGTCTCCCCTCTCCTCTCTCCAGACTCACAGAGCTGAGTCATTAATGTTTAATGCTCACTCAGGAAGCAGACACGCTCAGCAAGGCTTGCACACACACACACACCACACACACACACACACATACACACACAGCCCTCCTGCATCCCCCTAGCGACGCCATCCTCATTACCAGCCTGAGATTTGACCTTTCACCCCTGGACCAGATGGCTGATGTTTTCATTCTGGAAGGAGAAGGAGTGAACCAGGAGTGGCTCTGCATCGCACAGCGTCACGAGAAGGGAAGGAGGATGACGGGGGTGTTTGTCTATCGGCAGGGGGATCACATCGAGCTATTGCTGATTCAGCCAGGGCTATTGTCAATTTATATTCTTTGTGAAGAAAACTGGGTTCCCAGGAGTTTTTGGCCTTAGGAAACGGACTGATACTGATGAGAGGAAGCTGCTTGTTCACAAGCATAGTAGATTTTTAGACTACCTTCCACACATAAAAAAACAACAACAAAAAAATGATGATTCATAGCTAAATTCTAAGGTGAATTCTTCCTGGATTTGGTCTTAACTGCCAGTTTTTTTTTAAAAAGCACCCTTCCACACTCTCATTTCTTCCACTTGCCTGTAGAGTTTGCTGACTCCCAGAAACTGTGACAAAGTCCAGATGAAGCTGCAGGTCTTTGCCACTTCACACATCAAAAGATTTCACTAATCGCACAACGTAGGCGACAAGCAACGTCCATAATGGGATTGAAGCTAAGCAGGCGGCAATGTGTGAGAGGTGGTATTGTGCGAATGTGTGTGTGTGTGTGTGTGTGTGTGTGTGTGTGTGTTGGGAGAAAGATCCCTCTGCAATGAGTGAAAGCAGCAGACATTTCACAGGCCTGTGTACGTGCCTGGGCTCATGTTCGTGGGTAGCTATTGGTATGCTAAAAGCACCCTCCGGTGGTGGTGTGGTCCATGATGGGGGTATATGCATGTGTGTGTGTGCGTGTGTGTGTGCATCCTCATGCCAAATTGAGTCAATATTATGTGTAAAGATCAATATCACTTACAATGTCTCAATTGGTTTTAGAGGGCTACAACAGGAATGGTTCCAAACTAATGGAAACAGAGAAAACCACCAAAACGAATTCTCAGCACATAAGAGGGGAAAAATGAAAGAAACAACAAGATGGAAAAAATGACCAGACAAGAGACAATAATGAATAAAACATGAGGGGGAAAAAAACACTTAAAAAATTAAATAAAAGGCAAAAGATGTCAGCTGAAAGATGGTGGCTGATGGCAAGTTGGAGGTTGTGCGCGTATTAAACCTCTTGTCCGGAGGAATAAGTGTGAGGGAGAGATTTAGCGAGTTGCTTTGACATGGATCTCACATCTACTTTACTTGTTATGGCAGCAAGTAAACTAAGTGTACAGGTTCTCATCAGTGTAAGAATTCATATTATCTATATAAGACAAAGCATGTGTACGGAAAAGAGAAGTGGCCCTAAAATGGAGCTTTGGGGCACACCACAAGTGAGATCTCTTCAAACTTGCAACCAAGTATGTTTATGCTCAAGGCAGTATATATTTTTTTCATTTAGTTGATGCTTCTGTACTAAACAAGGTACAAAGAGGTACAAATCAAGCAAGAATAGATGAACAAGAGGCTATTGAGAATAAAGCATTCATTGCAAAGTGCATTTATGTAAGATTTTATTTTAGTTTCAATTGAGGTTCCAGTACTGCCAGAGTGGAGCAGACCCTCGCATCAGATTTATAGATTGCTTTTTTTTATCCAAGGGCAGCAGATGTGTGGACTTAGCCAAGCCGCCCCCGTACCAGAGGTGACAGCCTTCTACAGAGTTTCTGCCAACAACATCTCATGTGTTCACTTGACTGTCTGTATTCTACCTCCTCCACAGACTCTCACCATCCTCTTCTACCTATTTCCCCCTCCCCGTCTCACTCAAAGACATATACTTTGAGAACGATATGGCGGGAGGGAAAGAAAGAGCGTGATGGAAACAGAAAAAGATTACTTTTCCATTTTGCAACTTGCACCGCGGCGGTATTTCATTTTGTCCACCCAGAGTAGACGAGTCAGAGAGCACAGCCGGGGAGTCTGATGATGTGTCATGACTCAGTGTGATCCAGAAGAAAGGCTGTAGCTCTGTTTATGTGAAAAGACGACCACAATGTCTGTTCAATATGACCTGAATGCTGAGATCACCCCGAGATGCATATGAAGGAAGTATTTGTGTGTGTGTGTGTGTGTGTGTGTGTGTGTGTGTGTGTGTGTGTGTGTGTGCCCTCCTTTCTCTTTAATCATAGAGTGAGTGGAGCAGAACAGAGCGGAGGGTTGAATCCTGGGCCTTTCTGCCGGTCTGGCTGACTTTAGGCTGGCACTGCTGTCGGCTAAATACCCGCCAATAACCAGCTCCGGATGTTTCTCTGCCTCTACGCAGAGGATGGATTACTGCGAGTATCGTTTCATCTCAATGTAATCTTCTCCTCTCACATTACCACCAGAGGAGGACCTGAATTCAGACATATGGAGCTGGATTAAAACCACACAGGCTGCAATGCTTTTGTGAGTATAAAGTGACTGTCTGCCCTGCTCCTCGTTACACAGCAGATCTTTATGAGGAAGGGAGAGGTGCCGTCATGACTGCAATGATTAACTTCTAACTTATTCAATCTGTCTTTTCATTTCTCACTGTTTCATTAATTTCCTCCATTAATATCTCTTCCCCATTTGTTATCTTGCTCTTTCTGCGTGTGTGTGTGTGTTTTTTTTTTGTCTTTGTCTTTCAGTTCAGTAAAAATCTCATTCATTCACTCCTGCACATACAATACTCGGAGCCTATTCATCTGAAAGGATTTAAATAGAATTCCACTCTTTCACCAGGCTTCAATAGACTGCAAAAGTTTATCCAGATCATAACGAGCATATTGAGCTGTATTAAAAGAAAAATCATGTCAAGTCCAATTAGCAGTCATCCTTCCAAAGATTCAGTCATATTTCACTTATGTTATAAAATGTTACAAGTATGTTTCCCCCCCCTTCCTCTCCTACCTCCTCAACCTCCCTCTGTCTCATCTCACGTCGTCACTGTCAGTCTTGGTTCATTCGTTTTTTCCCCTCAAAACCATCTGGCTACCAGGACCAGAGGGGGAGAATTCTGCTATTTCTCAGAGTGATTTCTCTTATGTGTGCAAGTCCATGTTCTGCTGCTGCGGGTAAAAACAATGCATGCGTGTATTTATAATGCAATGTAAAAATCTGGGATGCTGTCAGACGTGATTCAGACAGATTTAAGTTGGAAGTGAAGACACTTGCTTTGTGATTGTCGTGTCAGCGATTGTTGTGACAAAGCCTGCAGCGCTCAACGCCTAAATGAAGATCTACTGTATATTATGTGGGTGTGTGCTGCCCTCTGCTGGTCATATATGGGATTACTGCATCAGAAAGCAGAAAAATGACAGTTGAGGATTCAGCCTACAAAAAGTACTCAGGGTCTCATTTATTAACTCACACACATGCAATATTATGAAATCCTGGCTGCAGCTACTCTAATAGACTATTAAAAAAGTGTGTCCATCTCCAGTCAAACTCTGTACAGACTTTTCTTTGTTAACAGAAATTAAACTAAATGGTGTTTAAAGACGATAGATACTTCAATGTTCCCTGACTACTTGTATGGCACGGGTACTTAAATGTGAAGTTATTGTTGATGTGATTTAATTAATTAATTAATGTGTTTGGTCATTTTTGAATGAATGGCTTATATAAAGCTCTATAAACATGTTAATTATGTTAGAAACGTAAGACAAATTAATAATTAGGTTATCCATATATAAATAACTCTAAAACAAATGTGTAGCACTATGAATCATTGAAAAGGATGAAACTGTGTCCAGACTACTTCCTGTACTCTAATGTAAGAAGTGAAACAACAATATGGACAACAACTGATCCTGGCCTTGAGTGGGCGCTGTAAGCTTGTCTCTGAATTAGCATTCACCGATGATCGTATTTGACTATTGACCATAATTACCTTTACTATTCACAATTTCATCTCCTAATATCAGATCATTTTGTCTGATGCAGTTGCAAAAATAGTTTAAAAAGTGACTAATCAGTGCAAATCTGATTTTCAGAGCAATAATAATGAACAGATCACAGAACACTGAACCGTGTGATCACATTAGTGACTGTCAGAATCATTTGATCTTATAGACTTTGTCAACAACAACA
This sequence comes from Chelidonichthys spinosus, assembly GCA_029853015.1. Lineage (NCBI taxonomy): Eukaryota > Metazoa > Chordata > Actinopteri > Perciformes > Triglidae > Chelidonichthys > Chelidonichthys spinosus. The sequence continues at coordinate 10,185,009 of CM056836.1, read as the reverse complement.
ATTAGGGCTAGTGCAGTGGCCATTCAAATTTTAAAAAGCTATAGATTTATTATGATGTTAAGATATGAAAAAATATTAAATGATGTTACTATTCTCACTCATTGTACCTTAAAATAACTTATACATGCCCCCAAAGCAACTCAACTGTACACTTACTTTAGAGGAAAACACATTTACTATAATGAAATTAAACTATAATGCATTATTATTCATTATAACCATCCAGCATCATATAAGAACTGAAACTCCACCTTGAACAGGCGTTAAATAAAGTTGGGTACATTTTTCTTCTGTGCAGAAAATAAATAGTTTTGAAAAAGTAAAGACTATGTTCGCCTCGGGCTAACAAATACATACATCTGCCCCTTAAAAATACACTCAGCAGAGGTAATTTCCAAATCGGCGTATTGCTTTGACAAAAGAACAGTGGTTACAAAGTAGAGCAGGGATTTAATTAGCAGAGGTGTGTTATCAGATAGTATCAATCTTACTCACGCCGGAAAATCCCAAAGTCACAGTTCACTCACAGTCTCACGTGTTAAACTACACTCAAATCAAACAGGTATATCCAGCATCCAGCAGCATAAGTGAAATGCCAGAGACTCAGTCAGGGAGTCTGGCAGAGCCCTGAGGCTCCATCCCCGCTGCTACCCAGAGCACTGTGCACTCTTTTTACTCAAAGTTTATTGATATCAAACGTGTCCAAATTTCACAAAATTTGAGAAAAGCACTCCCTTTGGTCTCCGGCATTACAACCACAAAAACTTGAAAACTTGAGAGACTAAAGTTAGTTCAGCAACCTTAACTGGAACCAAAACACAGATATTGACAAACCAGAAGTGAAACACTAGTACATCAAACCACAGCAAAGACTGCTAGACTTCATGGATGTATGGGCACATCTTCAGTCCGTAGTTTCAGTCGGTGGGTTTCTAACTGGTCAATACATTCCTCTAGTGAGTAAACAAGCAATAGTCCCAGCTACTGTGGGCATTGCAAACTGCAGCTGTCGTACACAGGCGGCTCCAGGGGCCCAGGAATGTTGTAAAGCATGACAGCAGTCGGGAACTACTTCTTTACCCAGATGCCTCTAGGGAAATGAGGTGTAGGAATTTGAGGGGGGGGTTGACCTGCACAACATGTATCCATCATGTTCCAGTGACAGTCCGACTTAAGTGGAAGGGCTGCATTTTGAAGCTCTCTACCGACAAAAGCATTGCTGCCTACTTAACACTTTACAGTGGACTTACAGAAGCTACAAGAGCAAGAAACTTCTGTTTGTATATGTCAGACCATGTATGCATGCTGAACAGAATACTATATCACTGATGGGAGTGTGATGTCTCAACAATGACAGCCTCTTGTCTCCTGCCTGTATGTCACTCTGCTTCTCTCAAACTTGGAACATGTCATGCACAGGGTAAACACTTTTTGTACCTGCACACACAAACGCCACACAACATACCTGGATGCTCCTGCGCGCGTTTTTGGTTGTAAACTCTCATTACCTTTAAAAAAAAAAGTGTATGTTGCTAATGCTAGAATTAATTCCAATGCACGCTATCTTCCATTCTAATCAACTACTCGTCCTGTGGACTGGAGGCTTCGTGTTGAGAAATGCGTCCTCTGGCGCACTGGAGGACCAGAGTGCGTAGTGTTGCCTTTAGGTGCTGTGGGAATTTTTTATACCTATTAGAAAACAACCAAATAATGTATGGCTAGGACATGGGAGGCTCAAGTCTAGTATTCATTCATAGTTCTACATTGGAAGGCCATTCTTAATAGTGTGCTCCATTCATCAAAATATGCTTGTTGAAACAGGACTTTCTGAATTCACCTCCTCTAATATAAATAACCGATATGACAGGTCTTCATCGTGTATTGCACTTGAATAGGCGTCTTAATGTATGTATCTGTAACATATAGGCTGCCGTTGAATGTGCTTCAACTCTTATTGTGATAAGTCTACAGGCCGAGGAAGCTAGGGATTACGAGCGGCACGTGAACGCCTCACAGGATCCCATTTTTTAGGAGGGCTGATGTCATTTCAAAACTTAACTCGCACTCCCAAGTCAACGCGGCGAGTTGCTCACCTCCGAGTCCCCCGTAAAAGTCTCCTCTCGTCTCTTCTGTGCGGCGGATCGCGTTAGAAGAAACCTCCGGGAGGTGAAACCAACCGACGGAGACACAAACTTCCTCCAGCGGAGGCGAAGCAGGAGGATCTTACAGCAGAAACCCCGGGACCAGAGCCCCTCTTTCTGCGGGGCAAAGGCGGCTCAACTTCTTTTTTTTAAATTATTATTATTATATATATTTTTTTTTTAAACTACAGCCACGAAACAAACCACAAAAATGAATCGGAGCTTTAATAAGTCGCAACCTCTGCGGAACGCGGACTGTAACGCGGTGGAGGTGAAAAGCAAGGTGAGCGTTTCAGGGTTTGTAGGATTTGTTGGCTCCAAACGGGGATTTGGGGGAGAAAATGAGGAGTTCACATGGTTGTGCCGAGCTGGAGTTGGTCGGACGAAACCGTGCGCAACTTCAACGCATACCCGTCTCCTTTTCAGTCGCAAATGCGCTTATCTGGGTCCACAAAGACTGGTGCGGGACGGGAACTGGTTTTTGTAATTTGCACTGATTATTGTCTTCTTATTTCCGACCATGCAGATTGTGCTGATTTGGCTCTTTCCCTCCCTGTCACGTAGCTGATGGGAGGAGGGTGGGGGATAGAAACTGGTTTGACATTGTCTCTTAACGTGCTAATTTACTATTTGTTACACTAAGAGAAAGATATCTTATCTGCTCCATCGGATGTTGTTGCAACATTAAGTCGCGTTCGCTGCTACATAGTTTCCACCGACTGGTTGTTTTCGGAGTTTGTGAGAGGCAGACACTGTTCTAGCTGCATCAATTAAAGTTCAGCAGCCAGTAAATGCAATCAGTTTTATGCTATGTAATGGAGACCACAACATGTATACAACATGGGAGCAGACGTCACGTGATGTGTGAACAATTTCTACGTCAAACCTCATCACATACCTACATTGGACCCTGGGTAGCTCTTTCATAAGTTTCTTTCCAGCAAAAGTAGTTGTTTTTAATAGTTTGAACTGTTTCTGGATGCATGTGGGCATCATACAGGATAAACACACGGCACCGTGTCCGATCCTGCCCTCAGGGTGAACAGTGAACTATTTATACATGTTTTTTTTGTCACAGCCTCTCAAGGACTTTCTTTTCTCCAAATTCCATTCAAGTGACGGCGACCCAGAGTGGTATTCATACGTATGTGTCTTCATGCATGAAGGATGAGCTCCTGAGTCACAGTTGAGATGGACATGAGGTGACTCATTCAACCCAGAGGTCCTTCCTTTTTTAAAGTTTTGGCTGCCCAGTTTCAGTGGTGTGGTGGGACAGGCCGTGACAACAGGAGGAGACCCTGAGATGCTCATACGACCTTATGGAGGAGCTGTGTTTCTGCTCAGTGGCAGGGTGGGCTTTGTGTTCGCTCCACAGAGACGGGATTGTTTGCAGGTGGGACTGACAGGCTAGAAACCGCCACGACAGGCAGGTTCAAAAGCGTCGTCGCAGCTGTCCTACAATGTCACGTTTCTTTTTGTCCATTTTTTAAATCAGATATCACTCATCAGCTTTTATTACGTCATTCTTTTTTGTTCTACTTCCTCCAGCAAATCTATTAGTCCAGGGCTCCAGACTAACTTTTTGCATTGGTAGCACTGGTGCGCCTAACTTTTTTTTTTAGGTGCACCACCACAAAATTTAGGTGCACCCACATTTTTCATCGCGTCGCCTTTAACGCCAAAAAGTCACCTTTTTATTGCTCTCCTTTTACATAATGACACCCCCCTTATGGCCTAGGTTAACTGCAGCACCATCAGCACCCAGAGCAACCGTTTTCTGCAGCCAATCTGCACACTGATTCCGTTTGTGGCACAATAAAAAGACCATACAGGTCACTAGCCTATAGATTGCAAATGGAAACTGTTTATGTGATCTTAGCCTAGCCTACTTATATTTTTACTTAGGCTATTCATTTTTAATAATAATGTTAGGAATAGGCTACTATACAATTTCCTATTCATGATGTCTCAGACATGTCCGTGTCCATGCTCCACCTCGACATGTCCAATTAACATGTTGACCGGCCTCCCTTTACGCAAAATGCAGCAGTAGACAATAACGCACTCCTTCGTAGAGACGTGTGTGTCGCCGTCAATCATGAATGACGTGTACGTGGCGTTTCCAACCTCCGCAGCTGTCTTGTTCTTCAGTGTGTCGGCATTTTTTTTCATCAGAATAATTTCTGACTTAAATTTAGTGAACGGCAACTCTTCCGTTGCAATATTGTATGGGACGTTTAATTTTATAATAATTTCAGATTCCTCAGCGGACGTGATCGATACAGCCTGACGCTGAAATGCAGCTGGGTGAGGGGCCACTTTATTAACACACTTATCACGGCATGTCGTATGCTTTTTGGACATATTGCGCTTTATCAACGTCTCGATGCGAAATGTTGTTGACTCCTCCACAAACGCACTATTACCGGACAAATTCTGACCGCACTCCCGACAATAAATGCAGTGCATTGAGTCCCTTTCTTCATCGTACATCAGCCAGGGAAATTGCTTCAACCAGTCCTGTCTGAAGGCGTATTATTGGGCTTTTTAATTAGTCTCGGGGCGAGGCTTTCTGCCTCTCGTCATTTTCAAAGAGAATCGATGCGCTCAGGAGTACCTGCTCAGCTCGCTCGCATTTTCGAACTGACACAATTTACAGCGGTGAAAAGGACCACAGCCAATCAGAGGCAAGGACCCGCCTGCGCTCTGTCTCTTATTGGTTTAGACCACGATACCGTCAGGAGAACACAAAGAGATGCTGCGCTTATGATTTTTTTTTCCACCCGAGCAGCGTTGGTTGCACCAGTGCGACCTACAATTTTTTTCAGTCGCACTCATAAAAATTTTGGTCGCATATGCGACCAAAATGGTCGCACTCTGGAGCCCTGTAGTCGATCATCACCCAACTAAACCAGAATGACGACTCGGGAGCGTTTGAAAGCTCCGCTTCTGCTCTCCCTTTTTGAACGTGTAAAAGCAGCATTTCAACATAGCGTAGAAAGTAAGACTTGCTGATGGAAAACTATCAGACGCTTTCATTTCCATTGCAAATTCTGAAGGGAATGCTGATGTGAATAATCTATCCCTCCTCTCTTGGATAGCAGGAATCTGTACGTTCAGTGCAGTTTCAAGAACTTATCTACGTCCCAGGGAACGGGACTTACTGGAGACGTCTGGAAAATAAACCAGGAATGAAATGTGCGGGATGACTCAGCATTTCTAGATATCCCACATGTGACCTCTTCCCAGGGGTAACCGTGGTGAGTTGTGTGCAGCTCTTCCACACAGCCTAACACGTATGTTTGAGAAATAAACCCCCCGAACAAGGAGTGACATCATCGCCCGTGTGGTGGAACACGTGGTGTGCCTGGTTCTCGCTGGTTAGTGGTTTTCTCAGGGGGAAACCGTTCCAATGATAAGCTTATCAGGGATAACGCCAGAGGTGTCTGGCTGCCTGTCGTGGAGCCTCGGCCAGGAGCTGGTTTCACTCACAGAAAGCTCTTATCACAGACGGGGAGAGTGCAAAGGGATGTTGGGGGTTGGATGGGATTTTATTTTTCCTGCCTTCCATCTGCCCTTTGATTCATCCAGATTTACAACTACTAAAAAAAATCAGCATATTCTGAGTTCGAGGCCCGATCTGTTGTCGATCACGTTGCATATTCACATTCGTCTATTAACGCTGAGAACCTTTTCAGGTGATTTTTCTCAGGTGAGGACGGAGCGGAGTGTCGATGAAAGACAGGAAGTCAGTTATGTTCCATGTTCAGCCGTGTGTCAGAGTTTAGACGTGTTTCAACCCGTTGACATCACTTGGCCCTGATAGGCCCGTGGAGGACAGGTGATGTCACATTTTGTAGTAATGTATTCTTAGGTTCGAGGGTTTAGTGTCAAGGACCCGTGATGAATCGCCCCGTGTTCAGACTTGCCCGTGCCACAGGGCCGAGTCCTGCTTGTGGAAACAGATCGTTCAAGACATGCAACCATCATTCGGGCGAGTCACGTGTGACGGGTTGGAGTCTTAAAGTGTTAATCGGTCGCGTGTACGTTTCACTTTTTTCCAAAATGTTACTTGCTGAAGGCTGGCGAACTTGTTTGTCAACTTCAAGTGTAGGTTGAGTTTTATTAGCTGGCATCCTAGTTCTACTTTTAGAAGATTGCATGCCTTTTGTTGCCTTCAGTGATTCTGGCAGCAAACCACACGCCCGCCTGGCATCCCCCTAGTCTCCAAACACGCCTCCTCTTAAATTCATATGTCATCTTCTAATTACAGAGCTGGTGAATGTATCCCCCCCCTCCGCTCTTCTTCTCTCCTCCCTCCCACTCAGTATACCCTCTTCTGCTCCTCAGTCAGCAGTTTTCCTCTCCCTCCCTCCCTCCCCTCCGCGATCATCATCTCCCCTCTTCCTCTCTGCTGTGAGCTGATGATTACAGTAACAAACGGCACCTCCGTCTACAAATTGCCACTGTGATTCAGACTTCAGAGCGCCTGCTTCGCATTGTGTGTGTGTTGTTGTGGTTAATGGAGCTTTTGTGCCTCGGTTGTATCTCTGCCCCTCGAGTCCGTTCTTGTCCATGAGTCACATGATGACCCTGCGGTGACCCTCAGACGCGCTCTCATTGGCGGTTTCGGGGGGGGGGGGGGCCTAGGCGGCAAAAAGCTGTGGCGCAATTGTTCAAGTCTGTGCTCTTGTGCGTAAACAGCGGGTGGGAGGTGGGGCCAGTCATTTATGTATACCGAGACAGCTTACTCATCCACCTGTATTGTTCTATTGTGCAGCAGCCCTAGCCCCCTTTTTCCTGCTGTTTTCATGCTCACGGTCACATGTGATGTGCAACTGCCATTTGTTTTTGTAATGATGCGGTCAGCATGCAGCATAACACAAAGCTGCCGGGATTTAACAAGGAAATTGTTTAGCTGAGGCCGTTAGCCACCCAGATCCTGATCCATCTCGTCTTGTGATCAATTTGTAAAAGTAAAAGACAGTAAGAAACTAGTTCCAATTTTGAGAAATTACGTACACATATTCACTTTTTTTTTTGCAAATGGTTAGATGATCTGTCTGGTCAGTATAAGGCTACAGCCATCAGACAGTTAGCTTATTACATGGCCTTCATGAATACTTAATTCTTATTGGTCAGTTATGGCTGACTGCTGCTATGATTTAACAGCCCTTTTCTATGGATGCACAGCATCTATGGATGGTGCACAGCAAGAAGACTTTTTTTTCTGCTTCTTTTCAAAAACGGAAGCAATAAAATCATCAATTTTGTGTCAAATTATTGTTCCCTTTGCGAAGTAGCTGTGTAATAAGCTGGATATTGTACAACGCGCCTGCAGGGGGAATCAAGTTCCTGCTCGTAAACATATTGTACTTCCCCAAATGTCAAACAATTCCTCTCAATGTGTGACGTTTGCTGTGTGAAAATTGCCCCCGCAACACTTAAGGTGTCATTTCATAAAAAAAGTATATTTAATGATGTTGCTGGATGCATTTTAGATGAGGTGGCCCACCTCAGCTGTCCAACACTGATTTAAAGTCTTTCATATACAGAGGCACTCTTTTTGAATTATTATATTTAGGCACATTTTGTTGAATGATGGTGATTTTAGCTGTATTTTTCTGTGGTTGAGTGAGTGTAATATAGTAAAGATGATATTGCTTTGGCTGCATTAAAAATGGTTTTGTTTGTGCCATATTGTGCACAAGGTCACGGCTGCAACTGTGGCGGAGCTCAGCGGACTTCCTCCCTGTTAGTTTTACGTGTTTGCCAGTCTGATGATGGAAATAAGTGCATGAGGTCGGACGTCCCGGTTTCCTCTTCCTGTGTGGTTGCCTTGGTGACCGTCATTTTTTAATATCCTCTCTCTCTCTCTCTCTTGCTCTTCTCTTCAGTATGGGGCAGAATTCCGCCGCTTCGCGGTGGATCGGGTCAAGCCCGGCAAGTTCGAGGAGTTTTACAAGCTCATTCTGCACATTCACCGCATCGCCAACATGGAGGTGATGATCGGCTACGCTGACGTCCACGGGGACCTGCTGCCGATCAACAACGACGACAACTTCTGCAAGGCGGTGTCGACGGCTCACCCGCTGCTCAGGATCTTCATACAGAGACAAGGTAGGTTTGTCTGTCAAAGGCATGCCTTTTAGAACCATAAACATCATCTCATAAAAACTGTGTCAATCAACACTGGATGGGTATTAGTTTTCAGTTAAAAAAAACGACTAAACAAAGATCTATTGCATTAGCTGCATCTTGGGCTGCCATTATTGTGCTGACTCCACTCAAGTTTCCCCACAGAATATGTCCTCATCCAATTATGCCTCTCTCCCGGCTATGGGAACCCAAGGCCTTTTTGTTTACCTCATGCAAGGCCGTCTGTCTGTCTGTGTTTGTGTGTGTTTCCTGTCCCCTTATTGGCTGGGTCTGTCTCAGGCTGTGTCTGTCTGCCTGGCTAAGTCCCATGTCTTATCCAGAGGAAGGCCTCGTAGGCAGATGAACACACAAACACACATACAGGCCGGTGCCTTGGCAGCCCCATAGAAATCAGGTCATTGAGCAAAGCCTGTATCCCGGCATACCAGACATTACTGAGAGACAAAAGAGCTGCATGAAAAGAGAGACTCCTTACTGAGCTCCCTCGGTTCGTGTGTGTGCGCGCGCATGCGAGTGTGTATTTGTTCAAAGCCAACACCACGGTACACTGAATGGGAACCAGTCCTAGTCTCCCTCTCTCTCTCATCTCCATCTCCATCTCTCTCATTGATCCCAACTCTGGAGTGGGCCTTGACTGCCCGCCTGCCAGCCGGCCCGCATACAAATTAATCCATCACCATTCGCATCTATTCATACCCTCGGTCCTTCCTGGAATGCCCCTCGCTCGGTTGTGTAATGAACATGTACACTCCGGGGTATTGTTTTAATTGTCGCCCCAAATATGCAAAGCTAGCCACAACGCGGTGAATTATCTTGTCACAGATTTCCAGCAAGACATAAGGTTTGGATCTTCGTTTTTGTGCTAAGACATGTAGAGATTTTCCTAGAAATTGAGTTATTGAAAATATTAAACTTTGCTCTTTCCCCTCGTTTATAACATTGCAGGAAATCTTGAGCTTGTAATATTTTCAGACTAGAAATTTAGGCATCATTTAACACATGGTTAAGTTAAGTAATGTCATAATTGATCATGAGACCCATGGTTGCAAGGATTCTGCTCCCGGCCTTGGCTGTGTGATGTCACCCACATCCATTTACATTCAGTCGGGGGTTCCGTGTTACACCTTTACCTTTATGTCACGTCACTTTTCTGTCCCAGTTTCCAAAAATGCCATTAAACAGTTGGGGGGGTCGGGGGGCTGACCCTTGTTGTAAGATCCTCTTACAAAGGGTCCTATGTATTGTTGTTGTTGTTGTTGTGTGTTGTTGTGGTGTAAATACATCGCTGACATGGTGATGTGGTTTGGGGGAATGTGCACTGTCGTGACTGATGCTGAGGCAGGCTGAGCATCTTAAGCCTCACTGCAGACTATTGTTAGTCGCCAGACAAAGAGGTGTGTGTTTTACTGCGAGTACCTCATTTCTCAGAAGAGCTGCCCCTTCACCCAGTATGCTACATGCACGAGAAAGCGTGTGTGTGTGTGTGTGTGTGTGTGTGTGTGTGTGTGTGTGTGTGTGTGTGTGTGTGTGTGTGTGTGTGTGTGTGTGTGTGTGTGTGTGTGTGTGTGTGTGTGTGTGTGTGTGTGTGTGTGTGTGTGTGTGTGTGATGATGATTGTATCAGTCGGTACCAGCCCGTTAGCACAGGTCATTAGCGGTGTCACCGTGTATCTTCTCCGGCTCAGTCAGCAGACCACCCCAGATGAAAGGAAAGGCTTCACACATGTATAAAGACAGTGTGACTCAGGCCTCAGTCACAGAAAGGACATTTTGTTTGGTCATTTCAACTGGACTGGTCTTTCCCATGCAGAAAAAAGAAGAAAGAAAAACACATTTAATTGGGCTGCCCACAAATTTTACACGTCTTTCTTTATTCCCATTAAAAGCCACAAAAAATCATCTTAAAGTAAATTTGAAAAAATGTGTAAAACATGCATTTCTTTTTAAAAATATGCTACCACATAGAACCGGATTTGGGGGGGGGGGGATTCATGGATGCATTGTACAATAAGATTTAGAGATGCAACACAATGAGAAACAGGAGGGGAAGTAAATAAAAGGACAACTGAGTGAGGAACGGTCTCCAAGTTTCAAAAAGATCTCAAAAAGTTAAGAAAAACCACTGAAAACAAACTATTAATATATATTTTTTATTTCATTTTCTCAAGTCAGACCCTCAGCTCCACCCCACCAGACAGGAGACGGGTTTCAGTTACTGGCCGTGTGTGTACTTTTGTCCGTGTAACAATAGGTCTGCATTATAACGTGTGTGTGGGTCTCTTTCATCTACCTGACACCTTCCTTCCGGGCTAACATCGCCATTGTTGGTGAGATCACTTGAGCACGTGCAGCGTTTGTGTGGCGACGCGGCAATAATCCAGCCCAAGTTACCTGCTGCGCTCTGTGGAGAGGAAGCTTGTTAAGGGATGACTTCAACTACAGAACAGGGGCTTAGACTTTATTCCCAACAACACACACAAGCCCGTCTGCGTAGATGATTGCACAGCGCTCGTCTTCGGTTAGAGCAAGAGGAAGTTGGAGGATAACACCTGTGTTTTTTCGAAGCAGAAGTCCCCTGTTACAACAGAGTCAAAGGCATCAGGGTTTCAAGTTTTTGATTATGGTTAAAGTGAAACCTAACAGATTGAAACTGCAACAGTGCCTCTCTGTTATTGTTAAAGAATCTATATTGGTTTTACTCTTTACCAATGGAGTCATTTGTTTTTATGTATTTGTCAAAGAGTTATATCCTCAAGAGATTATCCTCCAAAGAAGTACTATTTGAAGCTATAAAAACTATTACTCTGTCAGCAATGCAAAACTATTAGTAGGTGCATTGAGCTGAAACACTTCTCAGTTTGGATGCATTTCACTTCAGCGGGGTGCACTGCAATGCAAATTGAATTGTTCAAAGACAGAAAATACCATGAATCAGTAGAAAGCCTTTCTGTTAAATCATTTCCTTAATAACTTCGATCACAGTCTCTTTTTGATAATGAACGCGCACACAAAAATACATGGCTTTATCCCAGTACTCCCTGTAGTAGTTGTAAAACACAAATCTAATCCAGTTTAATGTTACATTACCTCAACAGCCTTTTTATTTCACCCTCAACAAAAAAGAAAGGGATCCGGGGAGCCAACGGCGTCAAAACCTGTGGTTAAAAAATATCAGTTTGTAGTCGGAGCGGGGGAGGGTAGGCCCTTCACAGAGGGAAGTTTTTGTACTGGGACACTTCTACGTTTCTCATGCAGGCACAATCAGGAGTAGGGGGATGGGGACGGGGCAAGACATGGGAAGCAAAATGGGACGCATCTAAAGCGAGTGAACCAGCTCCATGTGTGGAGGTGGGCTCCTCGTCTGGTCCGAATGTGTGCAAAATGATCTTCTCCACATATTCCAACTCCAGTCCCCTCGTGTTGACTCAGCTTTTAGTTTCCCGTTTGATGCGTTCGATGTCGAGTGTACTCGGCTAGGCATTTTGTCAAAAGTTTATGGCGTGTTTATCCAGAGAAACTACTGGAAGTACTAATCGGTCATTCATAGTCGGCTTCTTGTGCAAAATGATGCAAATTAGGATGTAGATAAGCGAGAGGGAACACTGCCTACACTGTGTTTATAGGAAGAGATAACTTGGGACAGGAAACCTGCCGCTGAGCTCATGAATTTCCACGTTTCACCAGTGTCTTTTTTTTTTTGCTGTTGTAAGATTAAAGACATACTGTAAATGATTGGACCGAATGTATCTTATCTATTCCCAGAAATCTATTTTTGGACCAGAGTATGACCAGTGAACGTAGGTTGTTATGCGTTTAAAAAGGCTTTCGGAGCTGGGAACGTCTGACACAGTCTTGCAGGCGTTAGCTACTAATTTCCCACACTGCAGTAATGACTGTACTCATTTTGATGATAGTTTTTCGATGATGCACACTGGAGGATAAGTAGGGTTCAAACGTGTATGAAAGTCACTGCAAATTTTACCGGTAATTATGCTAATGGTTGACAAAAAAAACAGTCTAGATCCAAGCAAAACACTGGCCCTTTTTTCTTTTTTTTTTTTTTTTTTAAAGCTCAATTTTGAGAAGGAAAATGCAGTTGTTTTTGTAGACAGTGCCAGTGGCCTGCACACAGACTAAACTTTCAACAAAGAGAAGAGACCCCTGTTTGGCGAAGGGCTAAAAGTTTAAATAAATAGAGCAGACGAGGTGGGCCAAGGTCGAGTCTGTGCAGCTTCGTATCTTGCACGCTGAGCACTGGGGTTTAGTCGGCAACCCGACGGCTCTCGACACCTGTGAAAACTAGAGGGTCACATATCAACACCAGCCAAACTAAAGAGAGATGTGGCACCGCAGCACAAATAAAAAAAATAAAAAAAACTGCAGCCACGCCAGTTAAAGCCGACAACCAGACCAGTTTCTCAACAATTTGGATCGTTGCTTGGAGATCAAATAAATGCTAGCATTATTATATTTCTAAGGTGGACCGGACTGTCTGCACTCTGCTGACTTTCCACACTTAGCTCTTTTGCTTTTTATGTGTTGTTAACAGAACAAAGCTTGGCAGGCTGTGTCATAATGTAATGTCTGAAACGATAAAGTCCAAACGTCCTTAGCGGGCTTGTTTTTGTCTGGTGTCTTACATTTTAATACAAATGTGTCCTCTCGTAAAAGAATAATATTTCAAGCTGAATTATAATTTATTGGTCTTGTGTGACAGATGTCAACATGCCACTGCTCAGTGATAGCTGCAGGTTTCACGCTTTGACCCCACAACATTTGATCCATGTAGACAAGAGGAAGAGCCCCCCCGGTAATTAGCATTGGCTCTTTATCCCAGTCAGGCCTCACAAAGCTGATTTAGTCCTGACGATGGATTAGAATAGATCGCTCGATAAGTGTAGATGATTCCGAATTTATTCATGGAATTGTGCAGCTTTTTCCCCCTATTTTGTCCTCCTTTGCTTACTTGAATTTTGTGTGCCGTTCAGTTGGATAATGAACTCGCATGCCAAACACACAATCAAAGACGGAACACATTCTTTTCCTCATTCCAGCAGATCTATTTTGGTCACGTAGAGGCACCGCCGTATTGCATTGCCCCCGTGTGCTTTTGTGACTTAACGGAGCATCAGAGTCATTAAGCATGAGTTTGTAGTGTGGTCTGTTGTGCTGGGGATGCCACTACCTCCTAGTCTTTTATGCTCGGTACCAGAGAGCGGCCTCAGGCTATGCAACGGAGGATCTGGCTGAGTGAGAGGGAACGCTATGAAACAACAGGCCTTGCTGCTCCTGGAAGGCAAAGAAGACAGCAGCTGTCAGTTACAGCTCATCATCCACCCTTTCTATGCTTTCCCTTTTTTTCCTGAGCGGTGAAAGTGTGCAAATCCTGTCGGGTAGGACGCCAACAAAAACGGTACAAGTTGTCAGTCCAATCATGCTAGTCCACGTTTGAGGCCGGCTGACAAGACAACGGGCAGTTTTAGGTAGCCGTGTACGATCCCCGTTCTCACAAAAGAGCTCAGGCATGACTCAATTGTCAAGGGCAAAGGGGGAGAAACCACGGCAGACAGTGGGGAGTCAGTCTGACAGTATGACAGACAGACAGGGGAGTGGGGAAGGAAGGAGGGGAGGACTGGGCAGGTTGGTCCACCTCCATCCTGTGGCCTGGCTGTTATCCTCTTGTTGCAATCCGAGCCAACAGAAATTTTCTGGAGAAGAGGGAAAGCCCGTGCGGGGCCGATGTCATGTACGGTATCGGACAAAAACCCCTTTTTATTAGGGCTTTGTTTAAGCTTTACACAAATACTTTGATGACACATCTGGGTCACATTCAATGGGCAGCAGCATGGGAAAACGCAGCGCCTTTTTTGAAAAACGACTCATCTCAGTGAGGTGTTCAAGGCCTCGTCTCTTAAATAAATCCCTCTACCGGGGAAAGTTTCAGTGCCGTTAAAAACCTTTTTAGGTAGTATGTGTGGGCTTCTCAATAAAACCTGTGTGTGGCCTTTTCTCTGCACGTCTTCACACAATGCCAGCCGTAGTTAAAGTGTGATGGAGGGGCCTGGTGCCTGGCGGGAGCAGGACAGAACAGCAGCAGCCATGTCCGATGGGTAGCCGCCTCTCTTTGTTGCCTCTGACTGCTGAGCCTCCGCCGACCAGCATGGACCACGCTGTGAATCATGTCGGCCGGCACAATAAGGGACACAAATCCACAGCCGCTCTCGACATGCAGCCAGTTGAGAGCACGAGCACACACTCTGTCACATGACATTGAATTTGTGTTATGTGTTTTTGCTTTAACAAAGCAGAAGATGCTCACATCTTGGAGCTTTCTCTGTGTTGTCGTGGGGAGGGGAGGTCCTGTGTTTTAATTAAACTTGTAAGGGCTGTTGTGTTTGGCAGAGCTTTATTGGTGTTTGTGTTTCCTAAGTCCCTGCTTTCATTTTGGTTTTTACGACCCTGCTTTGAACTGCGTCCTCGCTCCCCCACAATGAAGTTTCCAGACATTGCGGGGACAGGAGCGTCTGCGTCGTGGCACTCTTTCTATCGTCCCGTTTGTTGTGTTTTGATGAGCATTTTTTCGTAGATTTATTTGACATTTTTTCAAAACCCAAAGTCAACAATGTTCCCTCTTTTTGGTACTGCATGGTCACACAGTGTCGAAAAGACATTTCGCCGGGTTTTTAGAAAATCCGTCCCGACAAAAACCGCACAAATGTTTGACGTGCAAATTTCCCGAAGGATGTGGTCGTTTTGCAGCACTCTTCACATTGGTCAGAAAAAATTAACTCTACACACAGCTGTTCTCAATTCTCTATGACACCTCGACCGACTCTGTTATGACTGCTCTGATTCTCAAAAAGTCAGTGGCTCGGCTGTAATCAACCTCATCTCTGCATCTAAATGAGCTCTAGAGACGAGGCCTTTTTGGAAATTGTATGCTGGATGTGATGAATTTAGCCAGTCCTTCAGGGACAAACAAACAACTTCCTAAGCCGCCACCACCAGGCCACT
Source organism: Chelidonichthys spinosus (assembly GCA_029853015.1). Classification (NCBI taxonomy): domain Eukaryota; kingdom Metazoa; phylum Chordata; class Actinopteri; order Perciformes; family Triglidae; genus Chelidonichthys; species Chelidonichthys spinosus. Next base: position 10,169,697 of record CM056836.1, on the reverse strand, counting down.
CCTCAGCAGCATGAACCTTCAAAGGGAGAAAAACAAGCTTGAAATACTTCAGCGCCATATTTCTTTCCCTTGATGTATGGCTTGAATGTGCAATGAGATCCTGTGAAATGTGTGACTGAATTTCCAACTGTGTTTGGGTTTTTGTCCTTTTGTTTATGTTGCTTGTATGATGTCATAAGCATAAGGAGCAAGGTTCAGTTGTTCCCTTCTAAATTTGATAGTTGGTCTTTTTTTCTATACCATATGATTTTCCTTTATTTTTTAGTTTGATTTTTACATTATAAAAATAGTAATTAACCATTTAATTCTAAAACAGCATACTTAAAAATGGGGGGAAATACATTTATTTTTTAACCAGCAATTGGCCAACATGATCGATATCACACATATTTGTATGTTCAGTAGACTGCAGCCAGAGGCTAGTTAGCCTAGCTTAGCATAAATACTTGAAATGGAAACCAGCTTGTTTGGATTTTTTTATGTATTGAAAAAATGAGATGCAACATGCAACTAACTGAGCTGGTAAGTAGACTTGAGGTTACCTGCAGACACAGAGCCAGGCTCACGTCAAAGCAATTTTGTCTTCATGCTAAGCTAAGCTAACCCCTCCTTTGCCCTAGTTTCATATTTAATTGTGCTCATTTGCTCCTGGAGTGGTTGAACCTGATTCGGGGAAATACCGGATGTTATGAACTTAACATGACAGGTTAAAGGTTCAACAAGGCAGTTTAATCAGAAAACAACACCTGTGACGCATTAAACATCGCAGGTAAAACAACATCAGGACGGCATTCCCCTCAAACAGGACGGAGACGACACTGAGAAGGAGGCAGGCATGCAGTGGAAAATCCCCCAGCCAAGTTTAGAACCGAGCCATGAGCAAAGTGGGGGAAGAGGCTGAAGATTTGGGGTTAGAGTGAGCGGGAAATATGGACGCTGGCCTGGGTGGATGTTAGTGGGTTTTTTGAGGGAGGAGTTGCTGGTTTTGTGCAGAGACGGCTCGCCGTGAGACCTACTTGCTGCAGTTCCTCCTTAATTACAGCTCTACTGGAGGACAAGGCCAGGCATGCTTTTTTTTCTCTGCGTAGCGCTGAAAAGCTCGCGCTAATTAACACATACATCTGTAATGAACACAAGTGCAAGCCTGAGCAAATGATTTGTGTCCTTTTTGATGTGTTCACCTCACACGTAGGTTGGCTTGAAAAGAGCGTGTGGTTTTCCATAGCGTTGTTTTTGTTCTTTATTTTCGAGTCTAACCTTTGCTCACTCTTAGATCTGTTTCACTCTTTTGATTATTCTTAACGTCCTTGTATTTATCTAATCAACAGAACTATATCTCCTTCAGGCTCTGACCAACATATAGCTTTAAGCAAGTTGAGCTATGAGAAGCGAATGGCAGCTAGCACACCAACCTAGCATTGCCTCTGCAGAGGGTTATTTTGGGAGTCCGTAATTACAAAGGAGGGACTGACTTTGCTTCACAACACTCAACCCGCAGCAAACACGCTCTCCACTGGCGAGGTTGGCTTCCAACCCACCCGGCTTATTCTAGGTTAACAGGGCCTTGGCTCCAGCAACAGGCTCATGCTCACTGCTGATAGCTTATCTGCAGTTTAGTTGATAAACACCTTAATCCGTCAGCCCAATTTATTTGAGAATTCAAGAAAGGTGCTCGACTTGTGCTTTGAAATGAGTTGGATGTGCATACTGCTAGCGCATCCGCTTTAAGTACTGTCCTTTGCCAAGACATACGCTCCTTGTCACTGAAACCAATCAGACATACTAGACCTTCCCTGTGGCATGTGATGCTATTTATTTTCCCCCATTTGATGACCCTGGTCAAAAGTTCACAGTGCCTTGAGTAAAAAAACATCCAGAACGAAATCCACTCAACATGAAAGCCTGTACAAACATAGCTGTATGAGCTGTGAACAAGTGCACTGTATGGGGACACTTGTGAGTCTGTCGAGTCGCGTCAAGGTCCATGATTCTTTAAAAAAAATGTTTTTAAGTGTTTTTGTTTTTGCTTGATGGGACCTCAGGATCACTACTTTTAGGGGGGACTGAAATCCTAGGCCATGGGTGCACAAAGTAGACCCACCCACATGTGCATGACTTCAACTAACATGATTACATGCGATGCTGCATGTTCATGCAGAGCGCATGATCCTGCCTTCAACATGGAAAAGGCTATGTTTATGTGTCACGTTTAGGAGATGTTGCGTTGTGATTTTGATCCGGTCTGCTGAGAAGGAGTAGACTGTTTCTCTGGGGTTGTTTACTCCTCTGCTATCCCACACTGACAAGTAAAAAGCCATTTTGTTATTGTTGGGGGTTTTATTCTTAAGAAAAGAAACTGGTTGCATTTTAGGGTAAAATTTGTGCATTATGGCACATTTGATTTGTGTGTGTGTGTGTGTGTGTGTGTGGGGGGGGGGGGGGGGTATTACCATTTATAGGTCATGAGGCTAAAACAATGAGACAAGCTGTCATGCCACCTCACCAGTCTGGCAGTTGTTCAGCCGTAACGCCATACTGGAGTGGTTTGATTGGCTAGAATGAAGCCAGAAGTATTTATGATTGGTTATCACAAATCACCAGTCTTATCTATGGTTCGCCCATCGTGTAATTGATTACACAGGGAAGACTTTTTTGCAATTCATCAAGTCATTGGAGATCTGGTTGTGATGTTTTGCTTTGCTCTACTACAGACCGTCTCCAAACTGTCACGGGAATGATTCAGAACTGCACTGTACTGTTTTTTGCACTTTAATCGATGAATCCATCTCTGATTCAGGGTCAGCTCACCATCTGAGTATTTAAGTGAATTGTGGAACATAGTTTTTGATACAGTGTATAGATGTTCTGCAATCTCAAAAATACTAGTTATGCCTCTTTCAAGATGGAGCATAAAAAGTGAATAACGACCTGTTGCATACATTTCTTAGTCATAGTCACATAAAGGTGGACTTGTCTGGCAGCAATAGACAGACACAGCGTGAGAAGATGCTGCCCCTTCTCCTACCCACCCTCCCCCCCGTCTATAGACATGTGGGCCAGGAATTGGTTGTTGAATCAGGCCAGCTCGTATGGGAGAGGAAGGAAAGAATGGAGGAGGGGAGGAATGAGCCTTGACTCTTGTCCTCATATGAATTGTGTCCCAGAGACTCGCCGAAACAATGGACATTGACGGCTCATGTGGAAATACTCCCACAGACAGTTATTGTGTGCGTGCGTGTGAGGACTAGTCAAGTAGTGTAGTGGTTCGGCTGCAGAGACTAGATAAAGTGAACCCCAAATGGAGTCACTGGAGCAAAGCGTGGAGCAGGAAGAAGGATATGTGTCACCAAACACAGGAAGTGTTCTGTTATGCTGCATGGTTGTGAAAGAGAGGGTGTTGGTGTTTCAGGTGCGGGTAAAGGATGAGACCGAGGCCTGTCCGAGCTTGCAGAGGATTTAGCCAATCACACCCGGGGAGGTAGGGGCCCCTCACCTGGAAGCCAGGAAGGGGCTTTTCATTGACCCACGCTCATGACTGAATAGAGGCCATGGATGTGCTCGCGTTGATGGCGGGGTCCGCCACATACCAGTGGAAATCCCATGCTGAATCCCCTTCTAAGGATTAAGAATGGTGGTGTCTAACTGGATCAAACAAGTTCATATTCAGCCAAAACTATCATACTGTGTGTGTGTGTGTGTGTGTGTGTGTGTGTGTGTGTGTGTGTGTGTGTGTGTGTGTGTGTGTGTGTGTGTGTGTGTGTGTGTGTGTGTGTGTGTGTGTGTGTGTGTGTGTGTGTGTGTGTGTGTGTGTGTGTGTGTGTGTGTGTGTGTGTGCGCTTGTGTAAAGATAAAAAATGATCTCATTCAGCCTCGGAGACAACATTTTCTCTGGCCACTTATAAGTCGGGTTGCAGCGTGATGGATTATTTTCCTTGCCCACAGTGTGAATGAGATGAATGTCTCCAGAGGCTGCTTCATAACAGAGGATCACTTTTCCTGCGGGTTGATGGAAGACCTTCTCAGCAAGGCGTCTTCTGTGAGACAGGCAGTCTCGCTCTTTCTCAGTCTCTCCGTTTCCCCGTAAGCCGACAGTTTTACTCCAAATCAACGTCGGCTCCGAGGCAGTGTGATGGGTTGTCACTCTTCCGACCTGTTTACAGAAGGAAATTTGTCAATTTTCAAGTCAGCGTGCGTGTTTACTCGCTCGGTTGTCTCATTTCCTTACCCGTCTGCTTGAACGTCAAATCCTCCGGCATTTCTCAGCCTGTCTGCACTATGTGTGTTTGTGACGGTGAGAGGGCCAGACAGACAATAATCCTCCTAGTCTGCTTGTTGTCACCTGCAGCCGATGAAAGATTAGAAAGTGACTTAAACCCAGATCAGAGGGTGAAGGTGGAGCTTAGAAAGTAGAACAATAGTAGAGGTCTCTCTGAGTTCACTTGGGCTTTTTTGGGGAACTTTGATACAACCAGGTCTAAATTATACCGGGTCAGGTTAGGTGTACTTTTAATACATTTTAGAGCTGCGGAGAACTCCTGAGAGTGTGGATGGATGACTGAGGGACACAAACCAAGCCATATTTGGCTTACAAATATTAAGAAACTTCTCGTGTCGGCTGAATACATGGAGCAAGATATGTTATTGCTATGTTATCGCAAACCTCATTGGTTTAGTTGAATTCAGTTGGTTTATACAATAAAATAAATGCTTCAATTCACCCACTCCTCCAAAGGCAACCACCCCATTGTCTTAACATGTGGGTTTATACATCTCAATAAGCTATTTCCAATGAACTATATCCGCTTTTCCTCCAGTGCTGAAGTGAGCCCACATGAATAATATTCACACAGGACTCATAAAATGTTCTCTTCATTAAGCAATGTGAAGCAAATCCAATTGAGAGCAAATCTTTTCAGTCTGGGGGCTCATTAAACATTATTTGATGGTCAATGAGGCTGCGGAGCGTATGTTTTGGTTTGCGAGTGTGAGAGAGGCATCGAGTCTATTCAGCAATTGTTATTATATTAGTCATAGTGTCTCTTTTTCGAGCTTCTCTCTGGTGAGTCTTGGCTGCGTATGAGAGAAGAGGAAGATGGGAAGAGAGAGTGGACATGAGGAAACGGCATCTCGTGTTTTTAGAGTCATTCTGTTGTTGTTGTTATCCTGAAGTCTTCATCACTCATGTGCAGTCTCACACAAAGAGAAGGCCAGACAGGTGGCAAGGACACAAGTCCAAGTCTGCTGCTGTGAGGTGTGTCACCCGAAGGCCAGAATCTATTTCTCATGATCCCTTGTAATCTATATTATTTGTCATATGATGTTCTCTTTGAAATAACCCCTTACAGCTCAGTATGTTTTTCTGAAGTAGAAAGTTTTTTCTTAAGTGCAGTCCGTGTATTTATATCATCACATGGGCTCGTAAGCAGTGGAGGCATTAGCCCGGGTACCTGTGGGCCAGATGGTGGAGACTTTGGAGCTTAAATCAACAGCATGTGTTTTCTTGGTTTGAAACATGCATATGATCAGCAAAGAGGCCGTTGGATTAAAACCAGAAGCAGTAGTTGTATTGAAGAGAGAGAGAGGGAGGCACTTCTAACGGCACATTTTCTCTGAGGGGGGGGCGAACACTTGAAGGAGTGGAGATTGTTCCTTTCGAAAAGGTTGGAGGAATGCAAGACCTGTCTACTCCATCGCTCTCCTCTTCCTCCCCCTTTGATGTTCCTCCCTCCCCTCCTCTGCTATACGTCTCCCCCCCCCCCCACAGCACAAACACACAGGTTAATCTCCTTATGTACGCACACGCACTCTCACACTGCCCTCTCTTGAAATACCTCTCTCTTGGTCTTAACCTCTGTTCCCCTTGTCATTTGGCCGTCCATTTGTGTGTGTGTGTGTGTGTGTGTAATGGGGGGTGGGTGATACCTGTCCTGCAGCGGATCTGAAACCTGTGACTCCCTTCCCCACCCAACCACACAGGCCGAGCCAGAACAAGGCAGACAAGGCAGCTCCATTTAACGTGTCCCAGATGTGCAGCCCGGCCCCTGTGTGCCGCGGTAACTGCTAGTGAAACGAGTGCAGGGAGTGAAGGAATGGAGGGGGTGCGTGCAAAGTGCTACCCGGCACACACATGCATGCAACAGTTTTTAGAGCTCTGTCAGGAGGGGGGAAAAAAAGTTTCTTTCTCTCACCTGATTCCCATTTGATTTTTCTAATCCCAGGGTCTCTCATATTTCTTTTATCGATGGGAAGCGTGAAGCAATACGAATGCTTCAATCACAGATGAGTTGCAAGTCTTTGAAGTCTGCTACTAAGTTAACATGACGGTCCAGACCCAAGGCTCTTTTTTATTCCTGTTACCTTTATTTTTGTTCTCATAAAAGTTGTTAAAGTTGACATATTTGGGTTAAACACAATTACTTCAAAGCTCAAGTACATTACTTGAGTACATGTACTTAGTTATGGTTCTCCGGCCTGTGCGCTCATTCTTGTCCATGCACCTACCATAACGCAGCGTGCACAAGATCACTTCCAGTAAGTTTCTACCCAAAACCTTCAGTGCAGCTGTCGTTTATCACCACGTACGTTTTATCCAGCTTCGCCAAATTTCCACCAGGCCTCAACCACCTCTGCAAGAATGTGAAATATGTTTGCAAGTTTTGAAAAAAGTTCTTCTTTATTCTGTCTGGATTCTTTTTCCATGTTAGTGTTAGCTGAACGTCTTGGCAGCAGTCGGCCCCTAAACACATAGATAGACTTCCCGGCCGTCTCCAAATGGGGGAAGAGAGGAGACGTCCAAGAATACTGATTGTTTTGGTTCATTCCTCACATTTTCTACGTGTGGAAGGGACTCTGTGTGCACTTTACATTGACAAAACGTGAAAACTTGACCTGGCACCTCAAAAGTAAGAGGCGGGAGGGCCTGTTTTTATATTTGCTGCAACTTATTGACATGTTGGAGGAATGCAGCTCATTATACAGTATTTGGATGTGTTGTATGAAACCGCCGGAGAGCGATGAAAACCAACTATTTCTGAGCCCACGCTAGGAGGAGAAAGCAATAGAAAGCGCTCTGCATTTCCTCAAATCGTTTCTTTTATAATGCAAACAAGGCAAAAAAAAAAAAAATGCAAATGTGGGTGAGGGGGATGTGTTTCTGTGGACGCACCGTACTGTACGGCATTGTAGTGGGCTGTCTATTTTAACTCTGCATGTGCTATTTCATCCCGTTCTACTTTGAGCCATATTCCTGGTGGTTTTGAAAGAGTGTGTGGTGGGGGGGGGGGGTGCAGGAATGAAGCCCACTGCCACAGCATCCAGTGACCTAATGCAAAAGGCAGCAGGGTCTAGCACTATTCACCACTCTCTCTCTCTCTCTCTCTCTCTCTCTCTCTCTGTGCCTCATCTCTCTCTCTCTGCCTCTCCAGTGATTATGCTCTCTCCTGTCACTAAGCACTTTGTCACGCTTGGCCGAAGACCATGTTGGGGGCTGGGGGGTTGTTGGGGTCCAGGAATGTCACTTGCATAGATGGACTGTAGCTGGATATGCTGTAGACGGAGCAACATGCCTTAGGTCATCGGGTGTAGTTTTAGCATACAGAAGTGAACGGATGAATATTGTGGCTGTAAAAAAAAAAAAAAATGTGTCTACAAAAACTTTAAAAAAAAACAACCTTTTTTTGTTTTTCAGCTTTGTGACGATGCGTGTATTTTAAGATAATCCCATGTTAAGAAGTTTGAGAGTTTTCTCTCGAATACTTAATAAGGAATAGTTTGGCATTTGGGGAAACAATGCTAATTAGCTTTTCATGCAGAGAGATTGCTAACCCTCCCACATCTGCACAGTAAATATGGAACTGCACCCAGCAGGCAGTTAGCTTAGCTTAGCACGAGGTCTGGCCTATATGGCCAACATCTTCTATTGCATTTCATATCTCGATTAAAAAAATAAACATGATATGGCATGTTTTCTAGTAATTTAATCATTTGTATATATATATATGTTGTTTGTTTTTTGTCTATTCTTATGTTCACTCAATACTTTTATTTTGGTTCAAATTAACATTTTGGAAGTGGAATTATGGAGGAAAATTAAATAAATGCAATGTGTTCTTCTTTGCATGGTGTGATGTTGCTGCCACAATAATTGGCTATGTTGCTTCTGTGTAGCGGTTTGAAATGTGTTTTTTGACTTCCTCAGCTGGGCTGCTAATGTCTGGGTCATATCACTGAGTCAAAATATCATTACCAGGGCGTCACACCCCTGAGGGGCCACCGCAAAAACCTGTTAGCAGGCTGTTGATGTTGTCCCCTTTACCCCAAGTCTCACATACACAATGAAAATGAGAAATCCAGAAAAGTCAGTCCTCTAACTAACCATATACTTCTTTAATGGTAATGAAACAAACACGTTTTTTTACAGTTGCTATGACGGCAACTATTTTTTATAAAGATGCATTCAGTATGTGCCTCCATTTACTGCCCACCCAACACAAAGATCCCCATTCATACAAATTAACATGTCGTAACACGTGGGGACTGTGCATTGACACGTGCCAGTACTGTACACACAACACTGACAAAAAAAAAGAATTATTAGAAATTCTGGCTCTGGTTCCAACACACACCAAAAGTACTTAGCGTAGCGTGGCAACTTTCACAAAGGCCTGTGTGAAATATCACACGTGAGGCGGGCCCCAAACACCTCTTCAAACATTATTAGTCCCATTTCTTGGTGATTGTGGTGCCTCTGAGGGAAACTCAAAGCATACGAGTCATGTTGTGGCTCTGTTCTGTGCTGCTGAAGCATAAACAAACGCACATCATACTAATTCCCCGTTGATTAATTTCCTTGCACCGTTGATGTATTGCTCACATTCCATCACACGTTACATTACCATAGCATTAGAAGGATTTTTGTCAAAATAGAGGTGTGTTTTGCTTTTGGTTCGTTGCCACCGGCTCTTCAGTCACTCTGTTTACAGCCGAGTCAGTAGTGAGTGTAAGAAGACCTGCCAGGAACAAGTGTGCACAGAGGCCCTAATGGTCGATCATAAAACTCTTTAGATTCCTGTCTTTTATGGGCGATGGTGGAAAAGCAGTGGGACTTTAAAGGGCATTCTCTTCACAGCTTTGATTACCTAGAGGTGGGCTGCAGTGGAACAAAGACTGTTTTTTTTATTTCTTCTTTTTCCAAGAACAGCATGATGCATTCAAGAGCAACCGAGAGCCAGATGCAAACTAGTTAGGCTAAACTTCTAATTGGTCTGTTTTTGCTGCCCCAGTGCAGCCTCACAACAAGATGTATGTATTTCCAGGGTTCCTTTATGTAGATTGTCAGGTAGTTCTCATTAAGTGTGGGTGTGGAATAGATCAGCAATATGCCATTACTTAGACAGCATCATGGCAGGCATGAAATAGCCAGTTCCTTTGGTTCAAAGCAGCTCACGCCTTTCTGAGGTCTTCAACCTGTTCGGAGATATCCCCAACTACGTTTAGCATCACATTCCTCTGGTGTGTCTACACACACACACACACACACACACACACACACACACACACACACACACACACACACACACACAGATGGACAGGCGGACAGACTTGTGCACCCAACCATGCATATCAGCAGGGAGCAGAATGTTGAAGTCACCCAGAAGCCGTCTTTCCACCTTTGACCTCTTCCCTCTGACATCGTGTGGGTTAGGGTTTGAAGTTTATGCATCATGCGGTTTGTAGCTCCAGTATTCCTAAATTAAACACCTTTCCACCATTACTTTCTGCCCGTATGGCATGACAAAATTAAGGTTTACAATGCTGGAAAACACAGTGATGTGTGGAAATCCCAGCAACCTTCTTTCTTTATCCACACAGCTGTGTCAGAGCTCTCGTATTACCCTTAGCGATACTCTTTACCACAGATGTTAAATGTTGTTTAAGTGAATGAAAGTTTTTTGTTTTTTTTCCATCCCTGTCAGCATTTAGCCCTCACTACTCGCTGTATTCCTGGTGGAATTCCCTGACCTTAAGAGTAGAACAAACCGAGGTTTAGGGTAAATGCAAACAGCTGCTATGTGCATGCATGCTCGGCGTGTTCTCAAATTGTGCATTGCCTTAATTGGCATTTTATATTCCTTACTTGAGTGGGCGTTTATTGAAACGCCAAGCTTTTTTCTAACTGGGCTTTGATCTGAGGTGCCGCTTCGCCTGCAGATGCCTGGCAGTGACCCGACGGTCTTTGATTAACAGGCTTACCCATCATGCTTCAATGTAGCGGGGATTATGTTTGTCAGGAGTTGTTACGATAACATTTGTGTGATCTGCAAGAACGTGCTCAGTTAGTTTAGCTGTGTGTGTGTGTGTGTGTGTGTGTGTAGGATCAAGGATCAAGTTAGGACTCTAAAGCTGTGACACCTGATAGTTCATCCTTACTTGGCTTCTTTTGAAGTAATCGGTGACCTTTTTTGAGTTTGGACTGGTTTAGAAAATTATCTTTTTTCGATCTGTAATTTAAAGAGCAGACTCATTTTCTGGCGTTATTCTACGCTGCAATCACGGATCACAAGCAAGTTCACTAACGTGCAAACAATTTGTACTTTTGAATGTGTTCCTCCGGGTTTATTTCCACAGTAGCATAGAGCGTGATGTTTAACTTTGCAATGGAAAAACCCATTTCACTTTGAACTCACTCATCCTGAATATAATACCCCGAGCCTGCATGCAGACACGGACCGACGGGGTTTTGCTGCCACAGTCTGGTTCAATGACCCGACTTTTTAATTAGTCTGGCATCTCCAAATACTGCATCCCACGACGCTCCAGTGGTTTTACTTACCAGAGTAAGTTGCTTTAGCGTCGGTGATGGAAGGCGTAGTGCACTTAAGGGCTTTAACTTGTAGTTATTTTTATCATTAATTAATCTTCTAATTATTTGATCAATTCATTGTTATAGTGAAAAATGTTCATCACAATTTTCCAAGGAGAAACCAAATGCACAAGACAAAGCATAGCAGTGAATTGTCACATGACCAGCTGAAACCAGAGGATTTGATTTATCGACTGAAAAAAGTGCTTAAACAATCATTCGTGTGTGTGTGTGTGTGTGTGTTTGTGTGTGTGTGTGTGTGTGTGTGTGTGTGTGTTGCATTCACACTCTACCACAAACTATGTCATATTTCTGGATGTTTGCAGCAGCTACTTTGCCGAAATGAAGGGGAGGACATATGTGGATTTTGATTTGTTATTGTTGTTGGTTGCGGTGCTAAACAATACAGCGAGAGAGAATTTAGACTCACCCTTTTTAAACGGAGTCGGTGTAATCGGCACATGGTGTCCCAAACCCAGATTTAAACCCCCACTCTATCCTCTTCTGCTATTGCTCCAGGACCTTTCAAACACACCCTGTGTCTTTGCTGCTGTAGGTTTCTTTCAACAAATTATGGCAACATGGGCTTCCTATGAGATTATGCAGAACAGCCTTGAGACATTACAAATAGAAAGCATTGTACATGTAGGAGTTCTAACTGAAAGACTGTCCTACTTTAAGACACTGGTGATGTTGTGTGCTATGCGGTTTTCTAGACTGTGGTGAGGGTGTGGAAGGTGGAGGCTGTTATACTTACCTTCCAACGTGGTTCCCATCACGTAGACTTGCACTTGTGGCAGAAATTTCAGCCCTGTAATAAATGCATTGCCTGGATCCAGTCAAATCAGATGCATTTGCATAATTTGTTGCAACACAGAATATTTTTATTTTAAAAGGGCATTTTAAAGCAGCAAAGATAAGATAAGACTATCTTAAATAGATCTAAGATTTCTTTATCTGGTATAATGCAACATCTTGGCACAGCAGTTTGGCTTGACTTTGCAAGGTTTTTACATTGTTTCATGCTGGGCCAAGAGAATTCAATCCACTGTATCGCTGACATTCATTTATCAATCCTATTCCTCTCCCAATTTAGTCAGATTCCCCATGTGTGGCGTTGCCGGTGACACTGCTGACACCCACAAAAGCTGCCTCTTCCCTCCTGGCAGGGACTCTCACCATATAGCCTCCCCGGACCCTTATTTTCTGAAGCTGCTGTAAAAACATGCTGCTTAGTCAACATTCTGCTCTGGAGCCACTAGGGGAGGCGGCGGAGGAAGAAAACCTGTATTAATGATGAGTGAGCACCTGCATAGGGAGCTGTGGCAGACGTCCACGCTCCTCTGAGGCCGAAGGGGTCGACTGGCCAGCTGGCTCTGCTCAGATACTACATATTTGTTTCAGTGTTCTCACCTTCCATGGCGTACTTTGAAGATGGGGCCAGAAATTACAGCATGTTCCTCGGCAATACTATCAGAAAACAGGTGTCCCAAACAGTAGGGCAAAGATGACTCATCGCCGTTGCCATGGAAGTGCAGGAGGCTGATGCTCCCGCCTGGGGGACCTTCACTTCCTGTCACATCAGGCTTTTGCTGTGTCCAGATTTCCTGTCGGCCTGAGAAGGGGAGATTAGAGAGCCAACAAGTTATTCTTTTTTTTCCCCCTCATGGAAGCACACTGAATCGTTTCTTGCTATCTCACACTGTCTTTATCAGAACCATAACCCATGAATGCATTCAGACATATTTTTTTTTGGTGTGTGTGTGTGACACCCCAGAATATAATTTTCATTCCACTCTTGCAAAGCCTCAATCCTCCCTCCTTTTATTTTATCTACATGAGCTTGTTTGGCAAGCGGCTACATTGTTCTGAAGGAGCCAGTCCTCATATAAGGGTTTTCATTGTTCTATTGATTCACTCTAAATCTCTGGAAACATCATGTTTTAACTGAGATTACCACACTGGTCTTCCCTCACACCTCATTCTTTCCACATTGGATTATAGCCTTTGGGGTGTTTTACTAGTTGCGCGAGTGGAGGACTGTTAACTATCTGTTGAGTTCCTTGTTTGTAATGGAGGATAGTACATGTATGTGCCTGCATAGAAATGCACACTGGGGATCCCTACAGCTGCTGCCTGGTAGCAGAAGGGTGGGTCACCTCTGTCAGCACAGGCAGGAATGCTCTGCACACTCAGCGTTTTATACAAACATGCAGAGAGAGAGAGGGAGAGTGTGTGTGAGAGGGTATTAGCCGTATGTGAATCCCGTTCACATGCTCGCATGTCAGTTTTCATACATTATCTGAAAGGTTGGCTTCAAACGCAATTCAATTGTAGAGTAAACTGTCAATAATTAGCCTTGTTTACGGCTTCGGTATTGAAAACCGTCATGTCACACAGGAAAATACGATGTGTATAAATTATTAGCAGGCCTTTTTCTCAGGAAAGTTATTTTCAAACACATCTGTGCAGAGTTTGATCAAAGGGTTGCTGATTTTGTAGCGCAGGTGGTTTGATTTAAAGATGTACGGTAAGACTCATCGTGTACAGGTTCCTCGTTCCAGGATGGAAACTTTTCTGTTGCCAGTTTGTTTTACTTTTCCAGATTCTCTCTCTCAATCTTTTTTTGTGCCTTACGGTGTTTTTAGTTTTTCCGTGTTGCCTTTTTTAACTTTCGTAAACATGGAAGGAAGAATGTTTCAACCCTATTTTCTAACACTTTGTTTTTCTGTATCTTTTCAGAAGAGATCGACTACGCCAGCTACGGCACCAACACCTTAACTCGTAAGAAGAAGGCCGTGGTTGCCCTGCGCAATAACGACATCAACCGCAAGCGGACGCACATCCGCATTGGCATGCCGCAGGACTTCCGGCCCGTCTCCTCCATCATCGATGTGGACATCCTGCCTGAATCCCACCGCCGTGTCCGACTGTACCGCCACGGCTCGGACAAACCGCTGGGCTTTTACATCCGAGATGGAACCAGCGTGCGCGTGACCCCACACGGGCTGGAGAAAGTGCCCGGCATCTTCATCTCTCGGCTGGTGCCCGGAGGGTTGGCGGAGAGCACCGGGCTGCTGGCAGTGAACGACGAGGTGCTGGAGGTGAACGGCATTGAAGTGACTGGAAAGTCCTTAGATCAGGTAACGGATATGATGATTGCCAACAGCCACAACCTGATTGTGACCGTCAAGCCGGTGAACCAGCGCAATAACGTAGTTCGCAGCAGCAGGATCTCAGGGAGCTCAGGCCAGTCGTCTGACAGCAGCGGATCAACTGGCTATCCCAGTTTGTCTGTGGCCTCAGTGGGGGCGATACCCTCTGGGGCACACGGGTACCACGACGACCTGGAGAGTGACGAGGAGACCGATATTGTCATTGAGAGCAGCATCAAGCGGCCGTCTCAGAGGTCCAATGCTTCCCTGGCCTCCAGTGCGTCTCGCACATACCAGCAGACACCAACAACAGCTTCAGGCCCAGCAGCGCCTCCAAGCCCGCCCACACGTCCTTCATCGGTGGTCTCCACTGCCTCCTTCCACTCCCAGCCGAGCCTCAACGGAGGGTCCCACCACCAGCACCACCACCACCACCAGCACCACCACAGCAGCGGCCTCAGCTACCAGCTCCACAGAGACCTGAACCTGCAGCACAGCCAGCACCAGCAGTCCCAGCACCGTCACCACCAAGTACAGCCTCCGCATCACAGCAGCAACCCCGCCCTCCGCCACAGCAACGGCAGCCTGCACAAAATCCTCAGCTCGCTGAAAACGGACCCACGACACAGCCTTGCACTGCCCAGGGGAGGGGTGGAGGAGGATGGCACGGTCATCACCCTATAATACTTATACATACACACACACACACACACACACAGAATCATCCCAACTGCTCAGAGACTTCAACTGGAACACCAGGCCGGATAAATATGAGCATGACAGTGTTTTGTCAGATACTAATTGTGTAACTTCTTGTTTGTTTAAATGAGATAATTGATAATTTGAAGTTACAAGCCAGGAAACAAGGAAAATGTATTGTATATATTTCCTGTATTTTTTAAAAGTTGTCTTTGTCTTACATCAAAAGTACGTATGTATGTCATAAGCATCGGAACAAATAACTGTTTTTAGGTGAGTCCACTGTATCCTAGAATTCTGAATGTGCCTACAGCCTAATATCTTTCGTTAGTGACCACTTTTATTAAGATGCTTTTCATTCTTATTGGGACCAAGTTGGGGTTGCTTACGGATGTTTTTAAAGAGTAAATCTATATTTCTTATATTCTGATAAATGCTGTTTAGAGAATGATTTTTTTTTAATAGTTCTTTTATGCATTGATGGTTGTGATCAAATCCTTGTATCTGTTCCAATAAATTATTCTAAGTCTGCAAACTAGAAACGTGATGATTGGTTCAGCATATACATTTATTCAGACTATTTTTGTTTTATACCATTAAAAAAAATGTTTCTTTAAAATAGTTTTTTTTTTAAGATAAGATATTTATAGATTAGCTTGACTTTTTTTTTTTGCAGGAAAACTAAAATGCAACACTTTTTGGTTTACAGCTTTTCCCCAGACTCACTGCTGACAGTCAAGCAAATATGCAAATAATCATGGCAGAGGCTGACATCCAGAGTTCTTCAACAACAGCAGCATCTGTGGACAATGAATGCAGAACCACAAAACATGTCGTAAGGGGTGTGACTTTGTTTTTTTCTGGAGGTTACTGGCACTTCTACAATAAAAGTGTGAAGATATTTTCAACTCTGTGCCAACAGCAAACTTTGTTGCAACAAGTCGATGACTTACTGGAGGCAGTAGTCAGTTTGGGTAGGATGGGTCAAATTACATAACAAAATGATTTGCTCTAGACATCACATTGTCAAGAGGGAGTATCTGAAGGCCGACTTCCATCTTAACACAACCAATCTTTATCATCATCCAATATATTCACATGGACATGCAGCAGTTTTTGGGGCAGAGGGTCAGAGGCCCAGCAAACACCTTTCACCTCTCTGCTAATGAATGTTTGTCTGCTGTATTTACTCGGCATGCAGCACTGCTCAAACAGCTAATAGATCATTGACACCAAACTGGTCTGCTTCGGCTTTAGTCTGCACTGGCAAGCAGCACCCGGTTAGAGTGTACTAGCAGAGCCAAATTCCTGGATGTCAAACAATCAGTCTTTGCTATCTGGGTCTTTAACATAGACTTTCAATCATGGGAACCTGTATATTATGTAGAAAAGTACATAGCAGAAGAGATGCACATGCAGGAGATCCCTGTAGTTTGAGATAGTTTTAGCACTAATGTATGAAATGCTTTTCACATGAGACACAGATGCTCAGCCCACAATCTAGTGTTTCAAGTGTAGAATTATTAAAGCTGATGAAGTCATGTTAAATATATTTAAAACATAAATGGAATTTCAAAATTTGATGTGCAAACTATACTGAGATCACTTCAAGGCCACCTATGCGATTGTTTTTACCTGACCACATCCAGATGAATATTTTTTAGGGGGATTTATCGCTGTATCGTCTCTCCAAATAAACTGATTTGACAATTTATCAATTCTATGATTTTTTTTATACAAATGCCACAGTTAATGGTCTCAGTATCAGTCCTTGCCATGCAGTAGGACTAATTCTGGCTGCCATCTGCTGGCCAAGACTGCAACGACATGGCATGTCATGGTATGTA
The DNA here is from genome assembly GCA_029853015.1 of Chelidonichthys spinosus. Classification (NCBI taxonomy): domain Eukaryota; kingdom Metazoa; phylum Chordata; class Actinopteri; order Perciformes; family Triglidae; genus Chelidonichthys; species Chelidonichthys spinosus. The sequence goes on along the minus strand of CM056836.1, from coordinate 10,153,135 downwards.
CAATACAGACAGTGAACATCAGGGTCATTAAATTCTGATATCTGCATTTTTTAAGTAATTTTACAGTATTTTTTTATCAGATCGTGGCTTTCCTGCTACATATTTTTGCTAATACACCACGTTTTCAGATTTACTGTATATCAAAGTGCTTGTGTGTATCGTTCTGTGTTTAATTTCCTTCACGGTTCGTCTTTTATTCTTCATTCATCTATTTACAGCAAAGTGGGACAAAATAAATAAAAATGCTAAATGTGCTAGTGCCTTATAGCGCGCTACGCTGTTTTGACCCTCGCCGGCCACCATCGGCTGCACCACACACGTGATCCAGTCAGTTGACAAGGCAAAACACGGCAGTAGATCAGAAAGACAGGCGATATGGACTATCATCGGGTTGACAGGGTGGGCCTTCTGTCTCCCCTGGAAGAGTCCAGCGCCGAGATAAGTAGAGACAGTGGCATCGTTTCCCAGAGCGCCAGCAGCTTGTCCATGGTGAGCGAAATCCTCAGCAGCGGTACCGTGTCGCAGAGCCCCAGCTTTGGCGCAGCAGCCAACGTAATCTCTCAGAGCCCGAGCCTCAACGAAGCGGTAGAGCCCGGGACATCTGACCAGCACTACCCAGAGGAGGACGACGACGTCCTGAGGCACACCGCCCTCGGCTACTCCTCCTACATCAAGGCGACCGCCAGAGAAGAGGTTCGTACACTCTCACTCAAGAGAACCACCGAGTTACGAAAACCACCGTACGCCCCGACTAGCTAAATGAACGTTAGCTCTATGTGTTTCATGAAGTTACTGCAGTGTTGATACTTTGCAGGTAAATTGCTTCAGTTAGCGAGCAATGCGGTTATTGACCAACGGCTGAAAGGAAAAATGGTTGCTAAGCGACCCCGAAGTGGTGACATGATTGGTTACTGAGAGCGGACGTGATATAGCTGAGATGGGACAAATCCATTGCTTCGAGTCCCAAGTCAAGTCTTACGGGAGTCTTAAACACCCTTATCGAAATGTGTGTCATTTAAAAACGTTAAGCACCACAATGGCTTAAAAAAATATATAAGGCAGATGATGTCATCATGTCGTTTCTGGGTGTCCCTGCTGTGGCACAATTACATTGTTATGGTTGAGTTGGATATTATGCATGTTTGCTTCCATTTATTGGTTCACTGCACATCTGAGTCTTTAAATCCAAGTGTAATAATATGTGGTATCATGTTTCCCTCCTAATAACACAATGCTATTGGGTGCTATCAGATGGATTTAAAGTATATCCATAATCAGGAAAATAAACTGTAAAACAGAAACAGAAAGTTTGGCAAGTTGACAAAAGCAAAGTGTTGTCACGAGAAATTGGAGTAATTTGTGACTCAAGACTGACTAACTTAAATCCAAGTCATGTGTCCAAAATTCAATTGAAACTAATAGATGTATATCCACAAACATTATTGGCTGAACTGACAGTCAGCTGATAACAATGGCATTACCAGAAAGCTTAAGGAGATAGCTGTCTATATCTGTAGGAAGTAAGTGGATAGGATTTCTTGTAGTCGACAACTTTTACTGACCAGTTACTGACAACACTCCTGAGTTGTCAGTAACTGGCAATGCGTGATATCAAGGACTTTATAAAGAAGGTGAGCTAGCTAGCTGGTTTGTAGGAAGACAAAAGTCCCCCATCTTTTGACCCTGCTGTCCTTGCTCACTCAATTTAAAGGCTTTTTATTGAATTCCAACTGTAACTAGTGTCTGGAACTGATTTTAATGTACACAGAAACTGTCACATAAGCCACAGGCTGGCTCAGTTCATTGTATGCATTTTCAGTAGCTGTGGTTTCCACATAGTTTTTGTGTGTGTAGTTTCACAGACTTGTCTTTTCCTGATTTCTCCTCTAGATCCTGTGCTTGGACAAGAGCTTGGAAGAAATGCTGACGAGAGTAGATGAGTTTGTTGGAATGCTGGACATGGTAAGCCAAGTCAGGCTATGACACCGTAACATCTCATGAATGCATTGTATGTCATTTTTATTGAATGAAATGCGTATTTGTCTCTCACATCCTTTTGCGTTTTTACTCCAGATCCGTAATGACACCTCCCAGATAGTGAATGAAAACCTACCTCAAATTCAGCAGAAGTCGGATGAAATGAGACAAATATACAGAAGAATTGATAAATTAGAGGTGAGTGATCATTTTAATGTTGCAAGATTAAATTCTGGGTTAATAATACTACTTCAAAAATATTAAGTTTGCTTTTTGTAATGCATATTTGATCACGAATTCTTCAGTGAATGTATCTTGAAACCTATAATGTGACGTGATGTAAACAGATTTGTGTGCAGTCTTTTTATAAGTAACAGTATTACACCAAACTCAGTAACCCATCAGATTCTGTGACTGCTGAGGCCGTTGTGTATTCTTGCTGTGATTTTTGAGTTTGATCCACCAAATTTGGGTGAATCATACTCACAAGTCACAGCAAGAATACATTTTCTCCAACGTCAAATATTTGTGTACAGAATCTCAATTTGATCATGTTTTTGCGACATTATTCTGGTGTGCCTGCAGGCCTTTGTCAAGATGGTTGGAGCCAACGTCAACGCAATGGAGGAGCAGGTGACGCAGGCAGAGGGAGAGCTAGGAACACTTCCGGGTGCTTTCAAGAAGATCCTCCGCACAATGAGTGTCCCAGGCTTCTTAAATGTGAGGGCACCTTCTTGTAGTTTTATATTGTATATAATATAAAATATTTATTATTGATAATTAGAAACAATTATGTGTCCGTTCACTCACAGAAACCGGCCAGCCCAAGAAGACCAGCACCACATCAGCGTCAAGAGATCCCCAGTGTGTTCCGGACGGACGATTATTTCACATCACAGCCAGAGCAGTGACACACTAGAATATTTAACACGTCATTTGGTTCTAACCTCAGAGGCCTGTTGGGTGAAACTGTAGAGACAACCTTTACTGCCATCCATTGCAAGAGGATCTATTGGTGCAGCAGCCTCAACAAAGCAATAGTAGCCTTTCTGAACAAGTCACTGGAAGTCAAGTGCGGGAAGACATTCTGTCATTTTCCTGGCAGTAAGAGCACTGAACTGTAGCAAACTGATTTTAAAAGTGCCTAAATGGGTCTTATCTCTGTCAGTCGTGTTTTCACTATTTGTGAATGAAACAATGTCAGATGTTGGATTTGTGACAAGTCAGGAGGACAAGGTCATCCCACTTGCCAATAGGACACTGTAAACAAGGTACAATTGGAAGAACTGTAAAGATCTTAAGATGTATTACATAAAAGGATTTATTCAGCTTTTTTTTTATAAATTACATTCCTATTACTGGTGTTTGTAAAGACCTGCACGCTGTTATGAATTAATCTGTATTTCTAATGTCTCGCCCCTCTCCCCGAGCAATATTGATCTCACCCTGTTAAGCATTTAATGTCTTCCATTTCAAAATATTCACTTTATTACTAGAGGCAGTTGCCTCAATGATATGGGGCTACTTTGATAGCACCTTTTCAATAAAAGCACATTATAGATGAGTTGTTGATAGTTAATGATGAATATTTCGGCGGGGCAGAGCCAAGATTTCTCCACTGGAGAAAACTTGGATTAAGTCCTTGAGAGACAACTGTGTTTTATTATTTGATTCATTATTTGCCAAAAAAAAAAGAAAAATAATTTACAAGTTGAATTTGGTTTGTTTTTTAAATAATCATTAAAGATTTATTTGAGACAAGTTGTTTGCTGATATCCCAGTTTTAGTTGTTTTTTTCTGCTAGTTTCAGTTTACCTCCCTTGAAATAATTTGATAATTAAAGCCCTTAATTCAGTTTTCCAGGCAGCTTCCCTTTAGTCTACATTGACGGGCATAAAGCAAGGAAACCGGTCCATCCATCTGCTAGGCGGTGCAGTCGGGCAGGAAGAGCGCCTGCCAGGCTGAAATCAGGGCAAACAGAATAACACTATTATTGGCCGTCATTGGTCGGCTGCCAATGACGCCATGGGTTTGTCATCGCTCGGAGGAAGCGGGAACCCATCATCCTCGACCGGATCGATCTGTCTCCACGCTGGCTCGCTGCTGATTGAAAAAGTAAGCTAAAACTTACGGACACGGTAAAGTAGCGTTTAAATAAAGCGTCTCGACCACCGCCTGCCCACTTGTAGTTACGCAGGTTTTTGTCCAGACGACGACGGCGAAGGTAGAATAGTGAGACGACGTTTAACAAAACGGATTCGGGAAACGCAAATCTTATGCTAGCGTTAGCGAGAACTCAACTGGGTGACTTATGGCGGTGGCTCGCAGTGGGTTCAGGGTTAGTTTTCTGTGAGACACAGGTTGTAGTAGACAAACCCCCCCCGCACTCTCCAGACCGTTAACATCGATGTGTCTTTCTATTGCGCGACGTTTCGTGACAGTATACCTCAAGCTACGTACGTGTGATATATTTTATCGTTACAACTGAACGTAAAACCTAACGTAACTTAATGGAAGTCGTACGTATTTTCATAGTGCTTATTCGCATCTTAATCCCTGTATATTATAAATCAGCCCACTCCGAACAGATCGAAAGCCATTATGTTGTCCCACATACTCATGTCATTAATTTTCATATCACAAGATACTATGGTATCTATGGCATTGGCGGATTCTCAGTAACCTGCAGCAGAATAGTTTTAAGAAGCTTTCAATTAAGTTTATTTTGGGGCTCATGGGTTTCTTTTATTTATGGATCCTATCCAAATGGGTCAAGACTTCAATCTGAGCTTTTCTCGGTGCAATTGGCATCCCTAACCAGAGTAGAAGCCTCTTTTAGTGCCTATTTACTTGATTAAAGGTTTGGCCAAGTTCCATTCATCCATATACAGTATTTACTTTAAATGATTGCATCGTTTTTTTTTTTACATATGTGGAATGAGTAATCTATTGTTATTACCTTTTTGTATGTTAAAGAATGTGTCCATAAAGTGTCAACGTTGGTTGGACAAGACTCTTCTCTTTTACAGATCCCAAACTTCACTGATGGCCTGCGAGAAAGAAATATGGCAGAAGATTGGAGAGGGCTTCGTCCAAGAATATTACAACCAGTTTGACAATACCAACAGGACAGGACTGGGTAACCTATATGTAAGTGTGTTTGGTGTCCATTTAATTATGTATTGTTTTGATAAACATCAACATGTGGTGTCAATGCTGACAAACCACGTTTCATCACACTTGACATTCACAGTCAAAGCTGCTGTTTTAAGTACTATGATTAATTGTTTTCATCTAAACATACTTTTTTCCTAGTCTGGCGATGCCTGTTTGACATGGGAAGGTTCACCCTTCCAGGGGAGAGAAGCCATCAGTGGCAAATTAGCAGTAAGTATCTCTTTTTATTCAGTTTGTGTTAATCACATCCACAGAAAATGTGGAAAATGTGGGATTCCCTAACAGGTTAGTAGTAACAATAAAAAAGCAGCAGAGTCATTCAATGTCTGCCTTCTGTCCAGGCTTTTATTTTTTTCTTTATGTGCGTCATCGTACATTGTTTTAATAAATGTTATTGTTTCCAATCCACAGAATTTGCCATTCAAGCGTATTAAGCACATTATCACAGAACAGGACTTCCAACCCACGATAGACAGTTGTATCCTGATCATGGTGTTTGGACAGTTACAGGTAAGCTGGGACGTTTTTGTTGATTACCTTGGGCCTGTATCACAAAGCTAGTTCAACTCAGTCTGGCTCTGTTTGGGTTATGTAGGAGCCATTAATGTTAATTGTTGGCATGTCATTATTTAGTTTACAAACATCTTGCAATATTATTTCTGAGCACACGGTGGCAGTCATTGGGAGCACAGGTTGTGTATATAAGTAGCACTAACAGTTTTCATCAGACCAGCAACCGGGCAACACACCAGGGCTGCAGAACTGGAAAAACCTAGCTTAAGAGGAAACGACTGAAATAAACCACAAACGAAACTGTAAATAACTTTCACAAAAAGAAAGTGACTTCAGCTGAAAATTAAGCATAAAAATATTGCACAATTAGTAGACTAAGGCATATGATTTTAATCATATTTCACATATTAAACAGTAAATATGTGCAGCTATGTAATTTTTCAGAAAACTCCCATTCGCAAAAAATCTTAAGAGCTCTGCAAAGAATCTGCATTATGTCCGTGATATGAAATGACGGAGAATATTGTTTAGATATGTGATTAGTAGGAGAAACGATTATTTCCTTCTAAGTAATCAAAATCCTCTCCGGACGTAAAGCTGCTAGAATCACTTTTATTTCCATATTGATTAGGTTGACGAGGAAAGGACGGCAATTTTTTTCAGAGTTGGTTCAGATACCGGAAAAAGGCGGAGACATGTAGGAGAAACTCAGGGTATGTTGAAGCAAACCTGCCAACAAGCAGGTTAGGTTCACAGAGTCAGTTACTATGGTAACTGGTACTATGGTCTTTCTGGAATGGAAAACTCGGAGTATCCCTCTTCTCAGGTTTAACAAACTTAATATATCAAGAAAACCTACTTTCTGGAACGGGCCCCTGGACAATCTGTTTTATCACATCTGCGTAAGATCACTCCAACCACCTCTGTAATAATGGCAACAATGACTGTCCTGGATAACTGCTTAGCTGGTTATCAGCTGGTTCCAATCCAGCATGGTCATGTGAAAGACGCTGTGTTGTTAATGACGAGCAACATCATGAATGAAGTACTTTATGTGAAATGTTTTATAAAGCAACAGCAAAAAACTAAACTTAACTTAAATCACTTACCTAGAACAGATCAATGCTGGAAACGATCAATCATTTTTTTTTTATTGATAGTTTGTCCTATGAAAAACAAACTTTTGAATTTGTGATGCACATGTAATGGCTGAAGCAGAGTAAAAAATAAGTTAATGCCTGATGAAGTCTGACCCCAATTTCTTACTATAACAAAATAATCTTGTTGTTCCTGGCTGCAGTGATGGACTGAGTTTAAAATGTCAGGATAAAGGCAATAAAAAATATTGTGCTTTTTATAATGCAGCTATTATCATCATTCACGCATTTATTGTGGTAAACCGTCTGAGCAACGTAGGTCACCATGGTGATCTACCTCCTGTTAAAAGTGAGCTAACTTGGTGATACTGGAAGTTAGGACCAACAATGGCTGGTATACCCACTAATGTCACTTTGTGTTACTGACCGCAGATCCACAGAGCTTGCAATACATTGTTTGTGGCCTTGACTTAGTCTTTAAATTCTTTTCTATTTTGTTTCACTTTTGTCTCACTATTATTTAACATGTACCTGCTCCATCAGATTGCCATTGCTAATTCTCTCAAAACGTTGTTGTCTTGATTTGAAAGTGGAGCAAACCTTCTTCTTTAACAATCGGCTTCTCATAGGGAATATTACATGTTTGGTAAAAAAAGAAAAACCCTGTGTGATGTATGTATGGTGCATTTCTGCTTTAGTTAACCTTGCAGTTTATGTCATCATTGTGCTCACATTGCTTTTTTTCTGCAAACAGGTAGATGATGATCCACCAATGGCCTTTCATCAAGTGTTTATGCTGAAGTCCCAGAACTGTGCGTGGGCCTGCACAAATGATGTGTTTCGGTTGGGGATACACAACATACCAGTGTAGGGATCTGGATTTGTTAAGTTCACACACATTGACATGCAGCCCTGAAGTCATTCCATAGCCACGCTGTCATTGAAAACACAGGATTTCATTAAAAGTTCCACCGTGTTCATAATTCATCTGTAAGCATGCTGCTTGTATTAAAGATGTCAAATTGCATTTCTGTTCAATAAATAAATTCAGTCTGAACCTTCGAGCTGTATTTTCTCATTGTTGACTAGATGATGAGTAGGTTTTATAAGAGTTTAAAGTTTAGGCATCTTAATTGTGGGTGTCTTCTGTCATCTTATTATGTAGCTAGATCATGTGGTTTGGTAATAGGGTATGTTTTGTGTGTGTGTGGCCACTAGAGGCGCTACACCCTCTGTGTGGGTGTCGGTTTAAAGGGGTTTAACCATCAAAGCTACAGCTGCATGGCATGCACACAAGGATATGGGAAGGACTACTAGCTAGAAGTAGTCAGTCACCCCGTATGACACCGACACTTAAACCGTATCCTCTCAGGACATTGATGTAATGGATATAAGACGGCAATCTGATCATCTTACAGAATCGGTGAGCACTTTCAATAGACTTACTATGGGTTGCTTATAAGGGGGGACGTAACGTAAATATCCAGTAACCTACGTTAGTTAACGGGACGTTATTGTCAAGTGTGTCAACCTTACCTGAGACCTCTGGATAAATAGAGGCGTTTAATCTTCGCGTTGTCGATTTTAAGTCGTAACTACGTAAATACACGAGACATTACACATTTATGTAAGCTAGCTAGCTAGCAGCGTACGGGGGGAGGGGGTTGTTGTGGAGACAATGCCGTAAAATGGTGTAAAACAGTTAATACGAAGTGACGGAAATAATTGGTAGCAAAGACAATAACTTGTATAAATACTGTTTAAGAGCGTATTGTTGGACGCGTCCTGACATGTTGGATAGTGTTGTTGGAGTTAGTGCGCAAGCGCAGTCCTAAAACCGTTGTAGTGCGACACCGCCGCGCAGGTGTTTGTCGAACCCACAGAGAAACTACGTTTACTCACCGAGCTCTGGCTGTTTGTAGGTTGGCTTCAAAGACAAAGACCCAGACTGTCAAAATGGTTTCGACAGAGAGAAAGAGAAAGAACCTTTGCTCCGGGAAAACCCCAGACGGTTTGTCATCTTCCCCATCCAGTACCCCGACATCTGGAAGATGTACAAGCAGGCACAGGCCTCTTTCTGGACGGTGGAGGAGGCAAGTGTCACTTTTACTGTACCTAGTTCATATAAAGTCATTTTAGTGTTTCACCAGCTGCATTTAAGGGAAAGTTTTACTCACAACATGTATTTATTATTGATGAGAACACAATATATTTAAGGTTAATTGATAGGCTTTTCTTTTCAGGTTGATTCCCACAGAAACGTCCCTTATATGTTGCATCCATCCACAAAAGCATGTACACAACAAAAAGTAGCCTGCTATTGTTATGGTTATAATATCGGGTATAATACTGAACATGATAAAAAGCTGAGTTTAAAAGAAGAGCTTATGGCTAATAATAATAATTCATGGTAAAATGTGGTTAAAAGGACGGTGTCATGATCATAACGTTGAATGTTGTTTAAAACAGGATAAGCAATGAAAATAATAGTAATTCAGGGAAAGACTTGATTAATAAGATAGTTCATGATGTTCATATGTTAATATAGCAATTCATTACAAAGAGTGAGTTAAAGAAGAAGAAGAATTCATTGTTTTCATGTGTCTTGAGTTAAAAAGGTTAAAATGATGATTGATCATCTATTCGGGGTTCAACTGCTTTTGCCTGGCAGGTATGGAAGACGACAACAGAGACAGTAACAGCACTTACAGATAAAAATAGTTTATTTATATCACATTTTGTTTACAACATTTTATTTACCTTTTATCAAAATTCACTTGCATAAGTTATATTTTTGGAACTTCAATTGTTTTATTTTCCTTATCAAGTCTGTGGCGAATGTGCTGGACGGTGATCGATTGTTGATGCCTGTTTTCCGTGTTGTCGAGGAAGCAGTATGGCTGACTGATGAAAATACACACTGGCTGCTAACGTGTCGTGCTCGTGTAGTTTTTCCACCTTTTTTTACATTATCTTTTCCCCGGCAACGGGGCGTAACATTTGGAGGCACCGCTGGGATCGTGTGCAGCGTGGTTAAACATCTTCGAGAGGTGTCCCCAGCCGTCACACATCCTTTTTAAAAAAAAAAAAAAAAAACGACCGCGACTATCGGAGCATGTGAGGAGCGGCCGCCGTGGGACCCCGACCGTCTTCGGCTGCAAGTTATCTGAGGTATTGCTACATACCAGGAGAGCTACTGCTAAGAAGATAAATCGGTACCACTAGCCGATAGCACCCACACTTTGCTAGAAGGATGGCGTCGACGGAGATAGAGAAACTACAACTCGGAGTTATAAGAGAACTGTGTTTGCTGCCTAAAGAAAGTTTATTGGAGCTGTGTGACTACCTAAGCCAAGCCGGAGCGGAGCTCGAGCATGTTAGCAGCAAAGGACGGACGGCTCTCATCACGCTAATCTCATGCTACATCCAGAGAGAAGAGCTGGAGGACCTTGAGGATCAAGGTATGGCTGAATTACTCCATCTGCAAGACAAAGTCGCCGAGTTACAGGCTGTGTGTAATGCTAGTGCAGCAAAACAAGCGGAGGAGCAGCAGAAAAAGAAAGATGAAGAGGAGGAAACATTATTAAAGGAAATTGAAGTTTTGCAGCTCCAGCTAGCCAGCAAACAGAACGGGAGAGACAACAAGGAAAAAAGAGACACCAAAAACAACGGTTACAACAGACAGGTAATACAGAACACAGCCCACAATTCTCCCCCTCATCACTGGCACAAAGACTTTAAAATTGCTGGACAAATTGGTGAGCCTGGCCAAAAAGATAAATTGACTTTTTCAAGTTTAGCTCGCCAGATTGAACATGGTCTGAGTAAGGGGTTTCCAGAGCTAGAGATTGTGGATACAGTGATTAGAGCCATAGCGCCTGGCATGCAGCTTCGCAGCTATTTGGAGGGCAAAGTGAACTTAACCTTACCAACATTGAGACGAATCCTCCGTTCACATTATCAAGAGAAAAGTGCAACTGATCTCTACACACAGCTGACTTCTGAGGTGCAAGGATTAAAAGAAACCCCCCAGAACTTCCTCATCCGCACTCTCGACCTGAGACAAAAGATCTTGTTTGCCTCGCAGGAATCTGAGTCAGGTCTCCAATATGATCCTGGGCTTGTACAAAGAATGTTTCTTCACACTGTGTTAACTGGACTCCAGAACGACAACATTAAGCGGGATCTTCAGCCTTACTTGGAGCAAGCTGACATCTCCGATGAACTGTTGCTTGAGAGAATGAACACTGCATGTGCCTGTGAGACAGAGCGACAGATGAAAAAGAAAATGGCAGGGCAACAGAAGCAAGTCACTGTACACTCAGCACAGTCAAGTGATGTTCCTGCTGTAAAGAATGAAAAACCAGCTACTCACCAGAATCCTAAAGTTTCCCCTGTCGTTCTCTCCCAGCTGGAGGAGATTAAATCTGAGATAGCTGTGCTGAAAGAACTGAAAGTTGAAGTGTCTCAAATCAGAGAGTCCATGCTACAGCCCCAGCACGCGCCCAGACCACAACCACCAGCAGGGGGAGCAGATGGCACATCAGGACTGCAATTCCCAGGTCAGCAGATGCAGGATTTGCCACAGAGCTACTGGTTCAATGCAGGCCCTAGACATCGAAGTGGAACAGCCCAGTACCAGCAAAGATTTGCTCCACAACACAGTTTCCCTCCACCCAATCGCGGACGAGCGAGGAGATGTTTTGGCTGTCAACAGAGTGGAGTTGAAGATTATTGCACACACTGTTACAGGTGTGGCAGCAGCGAGCATTTCCTTGCTGGATGTCGAGCAAGGGGACAGAGACAATTTGGAGGTGAGCCTTTAAACGGAGGAAGGTCATTCGCACGGGACAGGGAGTGACCCATCACACAGCAAGGTCCCAGCACTGCGCTCACTGTGGACAGAAAGGAGAAGGGGTAATTCTGAAACAGTGCACATCCTGTAAAAATGTACTTTATTGTTCTAGGTCATGTCAGGTTGATAATTGGGCTGAACACAAAAAACATTGTAAACCTCTCTCATGTATGACTGCAAACGCCACCTCAAAAACAGAAAAACGAGCTAAGAGAGCCCCGTTGGTAGGAGAGAAACACATGGTTAACTGCTTCATCCAAGGTCAAAGGGTTCAAGCTTTGTGGGACTCAGGTTCCCAAGTGACAATAATTGACGAGTTATGGAAAGAAGTGCACTTACCAGACACAAGACTAAGAGACATTTCTGACATTTTGGATGTGACACCGGCCCTAGACATAAAGGCAGCAAATGGGGAGAGCATGCCATATACAGGTTGGGTGGAGATAACTTTCAGGTTAGCTTCCGGTGCTGCAGCTAAGACCGAAGTAATTGTTCCCACACTTGTAATGAAAGGTGGTAAACTTGCTCAACCAATCATCGGCTCAAATGTAATCAAAATCATTATTGACAGTGAAATGAAACAATCAGATACTACTCACAGGGAACAGCTAAGCGAAACAGTGAGGGCAGCATTCCCAGGCCACACAGACACTTTTGTAAGACAAGTAACCGCTGTTGTTGAGCAAGTCAGTGTCAGGCAAGCAAATGAGTATATAGTCAAGACAAAAAGGGAGAGAGTCAACATACCCAAACACCTGTCAGTCCAAGTTGAGTGTCACGTCCACATGGACTCCCCACAGGAGGATGCAACACTAATCTTCGAGCCTGATGTGAATCCGCGCTGGACAGAGGGACTTGAACTGTGTGACATGCTCGTAGAGGTAACCCGAGGCACAAGAAAACCCTCTATCACTGTAAGTGTGCAGAACCCAACAGATCACGACATAGTGTTAGCAGGGAGAACTGTTATTGGGACTGTTCAGTATGTCCAGGCTTTCTACCCCGCCTCCATGCTAGAGAGATCCCGCCTACCATCATCAGTCACAACAAATCACATCACGGCTGAAGAGGATCAAATTAACAGTAATGTTTGGGACCCACCTGTAAATCTGAGTCACCTCAGCGAGCCAGAGCAGGAAGTAGTTCGCCAGATGTTAAGAGAGGAGTCCGCCTCTTTTTCAAAAACAGATGATGATATTGGCTGCATAGACAAATTACAACTTAGCATATCGTTGAAAGACACTGAGCCTGTAGCAAAAACATATCTCTCTGTGCCCAAACCCCTGTATCAGGAAATGAAGGACTACCTGAGTGACCTCATCGCTCAGGGTTGGGTAGAGAAATCTAACTCCCCTTATGCTTCACCAGTCGTATGTGTCCGAAAAAAAGACGGCAGTCTACGACTGTGCATTGACTACCGTGAGGTGAACAGGAAGACGCTCCCTGACCGTCAGCCTATCCCCAGGGTACAAGATATTATGGATGGCCTAGGAGGCAACTCTTGGTTCTCTCTCCTCGACCAAGGAAAGGCGTACCATCAGGGATTTATGGCGAGGGAGAGCAGACCACTAACCGCTTTTGTGACACCATGGGGTCTCTATGAGTGGATCAGGATTCCCTTCGGCCTTATGAACGCTCCAGCCGCCTTTCAGCGCTGTATGGAGGATTGTTTGGAAGGGCTGAGAGATAACATCTGTATCCCTTATTTAGACGACACCTTGGTCTTCAGCAGAACCTTTGAGGATCACGTCGAACATGTGAGGACAGTGCTACAGCGGCTACGTCAGCATGGTATAAAGTTAAAACCTAGAAAATGTGAAGTGTTCAGACGTGAGGTCCGCTACTTGGGACGCATCGTGTCTGCGGAGGGCAATAAAATGGACCCTGCCGACACGGCAGCAGTGAGAGCCTTAAAGGAGAAGAGGCCACAGACTGTGGGAGAACTGAGATCAGTCATGGGGCTCCTGAGCTACTACCGGCAGTACATCAGAGACTTTTCCCGCATCGCCGGCCCTCTTTATGCCCTGACAGAATCAGACCCCAAATCAGACAAACACAAAGACAGTAACACGAGGACAAGAAAAGTGAAAGGAAAGTTTAAAGGGGCACCTTCACACCAACCGATCACATGGACTGAGGAACATCAACTGATACTGGAGAGACTGATTGATTGCCTGGTTGAGCCACCGATTCTTGGATTCCCAGACTTCAACAAATCATTCATCTTACACACAGACGCATCACACAAAGGTTTAGGTGCTGTATTATATCAAGAACAGGACGGTAAGCTACGTGTAATAGCCTATGCATCACGCACCCTGACAAAAGCAGAAAAGAACTATCATCTTCATTCAGGGAAACTTGAATTTTTAGCATTAAAGTGGGCTGTTACTGAGCGTTTCAGAGACTATTTGATTGGCTCCTCCTGTACTGTCTTTACAGACAACAATCCACTTACCTATGTGTTGTCAACAGCCAAACTCAATGCAACGGGGCATAGGTGGGTTGCAGAATTAGCCGACTTTGACCTAATTATCAAGTATCGTCCGGGAAAAGAAAATTGTGATGCTGATGGTCTTTCAAGAATGCCCTGTGACATAGACACCATGATGGAGGAATGCACAGAAGAAATGTCATCCCCTTCAGTGCAGGCCACAGTACAAGCTGTAGAGAGTGATGTTTCACACACAGTGTGGTCCATGATGTCTTTTGAGTGTGCAGAAATGTGTGGAGACACACCTACACCATTTTCCAAAACAGATATATGTCAAGCACAGAGAGATGATCAAACCCTTGGCCCAGTCATTGCCTGGAAACAATCAAAAGAGAAGCCTACAAGAGAGCAGTTAAAGTCATTCAATGTACAGTCAAAATGTTTGCTTCGTGACTGGGAGAAACTTACCTTTGATGGAGATGGAATACTTCAACGAAAGACTGCAACCAGAACTCAACTTGTTCTTCCTGAAAAATACAAATCAACAGTTTTGAGACAGCTCCACAACGAGATGGGACATCAAGGCGTGGAACGCACAACATCGCTCATCCGGGATCGCTTCTTCTGGCCACACATGCAGCGAGAAATAGAGCACTACGTCACACAAAGCTGTACATGCCTGAAACAGAAAAAGCCCTGCAGAGAATCCAGAGCTCCACTCGTACCGATTGTCACCACTCAGCCATTCGAGCTTGTATCCATTGACTTCCTGCATCTGGATAAGTGTCGGGGTGGATATGAATACATATTGTTGATAGTAGATCATTACACACGCTTTGCACAAGCCTACCCTACAACATCAAAATCTGCAAAGACTGTCGCTGATAAAATATTCAACGATTATGCGCTGAAGTTTGGGTTCCCTCTAAGAATTCACCACGACCAGGGAGGTGAATTCGAGAATCAATTGTTTGCACAGCTGAAGAAAAATTGTGGAGTGATGGGCTCTCGAACCACGCCCTATCACCCGCAAGGCAACGGGCAAGTGGAACGGCTAAACAGAACATTGCTACAAATGCTGAGAACGCTCACAGAGAAACAAAAGTCAGACTGGAGAGAGTCATTGCCCAAGCTCATCTATGCATATAACAGCACCAGAAGTGAAGTTACAGGTTTTTCACCTTTTTATCTCCTGTTCGGCAGATCTCCAAGATTACCTGTTGACTTATTGTTTGGCTTGACCCCAGAGACTGGAACTGCTGATCATCGAGAGTACATGAAAAAGTGGAAACAACAGATGCAAGAGCAGGGCTCCAGAGTGCGACCATTTTGGTCGCATATGCGACCAAAATTTTTATGAGTGCGACTGAAAAAAATTGTAGGTCGCACTGGTGCAACCAACGCTGCTCGGGTGGAAAAAAAAATCATAAGCGCAGCATCTCTTTGTGTTCTCCTGACGGTATCGTGGTCTAAACCAATAAGAGACAGAGCGCAGGCGGGTCCTTGCCTCTGATTGGCTGTGGTCCTTTTCACCGCTGTAAATTGTGTCAGTTCGAAAATGCGAGCGAGCTGAGCAGGTACTCCTGAGCGCATCGATTCTCTTTGAAAATGACGAGAGGCAGAAAGCCTCGCCCCGAGACTAATTAAAAAGCCCAATAATACGCCTTCAGACAGGACTGGTTGAAGCAATTTCCCTGGCTGATGTACGATGAAGAAAGGGACTCAATGCACTGCATTTATTGTCGGGAGTGCGGTCAGAATTTGTCCGGTAATAGTGCGTTTGTGGAGGAGTCAACAACATTTCGCATCGAGACGTTGATAAAGCGCAATATGTCCAAAAAGCATACGACATGCCGTGATAAGTGTGTTAATAAAGTGGCCCCTCACCCAGCTGCATTTCAGCGTCAGGCTGTATCGATCACGTCCGCTGAGGAATCTGAAATTATTATAAAATTAAACGTCCCATACAATATTGCAACGGAAGAGTTGCCGTTCACTAAATTTAAGTCAGAAATTATTCTGATGAAAAAAAATGCCGACACACTGAAGAACAAGACAGCTGCGGAGGTTGGAAACGCCACGTACACGTCATTCATGATTGACGGCGACACACACGTCTCTACGAAGGAGTGCGTTATTGTCTACTGCTGCATTTTGCGTAAAGGGAGGCCGGTCAACATGTTAATTGGACATGTCGAGGTGGAGCATGGACACGGACATGTCTGAGACATCATGAATAGGAAATTGTATAGTAGCCTATTCCTAACATTATTATTAAAAATGAATAGCCTAAGTAAAAATATAAGTAGGCTAGGCTAAGATCACATAAACAGTTTCCATTTGCAATCTATAGGCTAGTGACCTGTATGGTCTTTTTATTGTGCCACAAACGGAATCAGTGTGCAGATTGGCTGCAGAAAACGGTTGCTCTGGGTGCTGATGGTGCTGCAGTTAACCTAGGCCATAAGGGGGGTGTCATTATGTAAAAGGAGAGCAATAAAAAGGTGACTTTTTGGCGTTAAAGGCGACGCGATGAAAAATGTGGGTGCACCTAAATTTTGTGGTGGTGCACCTAAAAAAAAAAGTTAGGCGCACCAGTGCTACCAATGCAAAAAGTTAGTCTGGAGCCCTGAAGAGGCTTATGAGATCACAAAAGCAAATGCAAAAAAATGTGCTGAGAGGAGCAAGAGGAATCATGATAACAAAGTCAGGAGTTCTGTTTTGAATGAGGGCGACCGTGTTCTCATTAGGAATATGACACCTAGAGGGGGAACGGGAAAGCTCAGAAATCACTGGGAAGATTGCATCCACAAAGTCATCCGTCAGGTGAGAAAAGACATGCCCATATATGAAGTGATACCTGAGCAAGGCAAAGCGAGAGGACGTAGGATCCTGCACCGTAACCTCCTGTTGCCATGTGACCATTTGCCTCTAGAGATTCAGTTGAAACCAGCAAAAGTGAAAAGACAAATCACAGCTCAGACTCAACGAGACAAAGATCAAACAGACCAAGAGACAAACAATGACGATAGTGATGATGATGACTACGGATACTATCCACTCAGACATCAGCCTGTGCCACAGCCTCAAGTCCACACAGAAAGAGAGGATGCTGAAAGTGTCACACAGCTCATGCAGGACGTTGAGCCTGAGCATCAGGATATGCACCAGCTGGAGCGGGACACACGAGATCCACTGTTAGAAGAGGACATGTCAATTCAAGAGGAGACTGCACTGGAGGAGAGAATACCAGCACCACAGTCACCTGCTCAAATTGAAGATCACAGTGAGAATGAACAGCAGTGTCAACGACCAGCAAGAGAGAGACGGCCCCCAAGAGTCTTCACATATGATCAGCTTGGCCATCCCAGTTGCTGTGGCGCCGGTCTCCCAGGTAACCTGATGTGCTATTATCCTCCAACATCATATGGGGCCATGCAAGCAGCAAGTACATGGACAGCTCCAGTACAGCACTGGAATTATCAGCCTGCTGTTGCACATGGCTACTGAAAGAAGAAGATGCACTTACACACACACATCATACACGTATCATATACGCTCATTGATGGACTTTTTCACAAACTGAGTGTTGATAAACACGTGCACACATTGTACACTCATTGATGGACTGTTGGACACTGAGTGTTGATGCGCACATAATACACACATGCACTTATGGATGGACTGTTTCATGAACTGAGTGCTGACATGCTTACAGATACACATACTGTACCTGAGACAGTCATGAATGGACTAATGAACAATCAGAGTATTCATGCACATGTGTCGCACACTCCTGGACTTTGAAGAAGCTGAGTGATTGTATACACTGTTGAATGAAGGATTAATTTGATGACACTGTACAGGAGCTAAATGCTTTAAACATAACTTAATTACCTTCCTCACCTGCTGATTGAGATGTCGGGGACGACATCTGTGTTGTAGGGGAGTGTGTTATGGTTATAATATCGGGTATAATACTGAACATGATAAAAAGCTGAGTTTAAAAGAAGAGCTTATGGCTAATAATAATAATTCATGGTAAAATGTGGTTAAAAGGACGGTGTCATGATCATAACGTTGAATGTTGTTTAAAACAGGATAAGCAATGAAAATAATAGTAATTCAGGGAAAGACTTGATTAATAAGATAGTTCATGATGTTCATATGTTAATATAGCAATTCATTACAAAGAGTGAGTTAAAGAAGAAGAAGAATTCATTGTTTTCATGTGTCTTGAGTTAAAAAGGTTAAAATGATGATTGATCATCTATTCGGGGTTCAACTGCTTTTGCCTGGCAGGTATGGAAGACGACAACAGAGACAGTAACAGCACTTACAGATAAAAATAGTTTATTTATATCACATTTTGTTTACAACATTTTATTTACCTTTTATCAAAATTCACTTGCATAAGTTATATTTTTGGAACTTCAATTGTTTTATTTTCCTTATCAAGTCTGTGGCGAATGTGCTGGACGGTGATCGATTGTTGATGCCTGTTTTCCGTGTTGTCGAGGAAGCAGTATGGCTGACTGATGAAAATACACACTGGCTGCTAACGTGTCGTGCTCGTGTAGTTTTTCCACCTTTTTTTACATTATCTTTTCCCCGGCAACGGGGCGTAACACTATCACTGGAAAATCCTGAACTATCTTTGAGTCAGACAGGTACACTGTTGATGTTGTGTGTTTCAGGTTGATCTCTCCAAAGATTTGCCACACTGGGATCGTTTGAAACCCGAGGAGAGACATTTCATCTCCCACATCCTAGCCTTCTTTGCTGCGAGTGACGGCATCGTCAATGAGAACCTGGTGAGGGTTTTAAGAGATTGACCATGCCTTGATCAACCCACCACAGGTACTAATGGATTCAGAGCAGATCGGTTAAAATAAAATAATGAGCCAGGGTGGTGTTTGTGGTTTGATCTTATCTAACAGGTGCAGAGGTTCTGCCAGGAGGTGCAGGTCCCTGAAGCACGCTCGTTCTACAGCTTCCAGATCCTGATAGAAACTGTTCATTCAGAGATGTACAGCATGCTCATCAACACATACATCAGGGACCTGAAGCAGAGGTTAGTTTTTCTTTTCTTTTTTGGTCAAGTCCTCACTTCTGATGCTCAGTAGCAATATACTAAATGTCTAGGGCTATATAGTAGGTCATTTTCTATTAATTGTGTGTTTCAGGGACTACTTATTTAATGCCGTTCAGACCATGCCTTGTGTGAGACGAAAAGCAGAATGGGCCCTCCAGTGGATAAATGACAGCAAATCCACATTTGGTAAGGAAGACTGTAGCTAATACTATCATAAAGAAAATATGTCAAGTAGGTTCTTAAGTGTGTGATGTGTTCAGACAATTCATAACTAGCCTAGATGCATTTCATGTTGTTTATTATACAAAAAGAACCACACTGGAATAACTAGAGTAGGACCTGACAGTCAGCAGAAAATCATCTCACCCTCTTTATCTGAATATCATTATCAAGGTAAATGCAGTGAAACCGCACCCAGTTAGAGTTAGTAACCAAATTAATAATATTAATAATAAACAAAGGCTGAATACACATTTTGGCTCCTCCAAAGATACAACATTAAAATGGCATAATAATGACAAAACTATCACCAAGTGTTTCCCATTATCTGTGCTTAACAGTAGTTTTGACACTTTTTTTTCCCCACAGGTGAGCGAATTGTGGCTTTTGCAGCAGTGGAGGGCATCTTCTTCTCTGGCTCATTCGCAGCTATCTATTGGCTAAAGAAGAGAGGACTAATGCCTGGCCTCACATACTCCAATGAGCTGATTAGCAGGGATGAGGTCATTTGAATTCATAAACAAAAATACATTTTTAACCTCTCAAAAGGACCAGCACTTTTGGCTGCAGCTAGAATAAACTACAGTGGTGTGCAAAATGGGGAAGAGGACTTGAGTTTGTTCTCAAGCTACATGCAAATACTGTAAGAACTCACATATTAACGCATTAACTAATAAAAGAAAAACAACAAAGAAACCTGAGTCACTGATCTCATGCATAACACTGGAAGCTATTGCAAGAGGACAATTTTGTTTAACACACCTTTGTGTGTGCAAGTTGTTCCTGTCATTTCAGGTTATTAAACTGTTTTACATGGGCCACTCCTTTAATGTGAATACAGGCTTGTTCAGCTCTTCCATGCACACTTGGCTGTTAAATAAAATAGTCAGAGTAGCTATTCAGTAAGTTTGAGTAGTTAATATGGTCGTAGATTGCATATCAACACAGCAAAGTCACTGATTTATCATCTCTGTTTTTAAATAAACTCCAACATGTATATTGATGTGTTTCCTAGGGCCTGCACTGTAACTTTGCCTGCCTGCTGTACAGCTACCTGGTGGATAAGCCATCAGAGGACCGGGTGAAGGACATCATCACCAAAGCTGTTAGCATTGAGCAGGTCAGCTACAATTAACCCTAACCCTTCGCCTGGAGGGAATATGCCCAACCCAGACTACATATTATAAATTGTTGAAACAGTTTATCTCTAGGTTTTTACTGTTTATGTTGTTAATATTGACTCCCATTTCAATATAAGGAGACTGTATTTTAATAAATATGCATATCCTGTTTGGTGTTGCAGGAGTTTTTGACAGAGGCCTTGCCAGTGGATCTCATTGGAATCAACGGTTGTCTGATGAAGCAGTACATCGAGTTTGTGGCCGACCGGCTTCTCGCTGACCTCCGACTGACCAAGGTTTATTACCATATAATAAATAGCCAAGTGGTCATTACTCGTTGAACCCATTTATACTTTGGTGGCTTACGTGTAAAAGCAGAGGACTCCTGGGTTGAGAAGAATTGAAGTTCCACTTTAAATGCTAGAGCCTTACAAACGTGGCCACGTGACATATGCCTTACACATTGTTGACACAAGAAATTGTATTTAATATCAAGATGTGTAAATTAATCATATTTTATCAGTGAGGTTTGTAATCATGTAAAAATATAAGTAACATTTTCTCTCTCTTTAAATCAAAGGTATACCAAGCTGAAAATCCATTTGACTTCATGGAGTTCATTTCACTGGAGGGGAAAACCAACTTCTTTGAGAAACGAGTAGCGGAGTATCAGAGATTCGGAGTGATGTCCAGCATGACAGACAGTGAATTCACCCTGGATGCAGACTTCTGAGATGGAGATGCCATTCTGTTACGTAGTTTTTACATATGACCTATTTATTTAGTTTAAGAATTTATTGACAAGAACAGCCTAAAGTCTTTTTACAATATCACTGCATTACATGTATGTTCACATGAGTGGTTGAAAGATTAAAGCTGCACTCTTCCAACAGACATGTAGACAGGACATGCCTTTTGGCAATAGGGTGAAAATTACACATGGGTTTATTGTTGTTTTTATTATTATTGAAAGGATCCTGTAGGCCCTGCTCACGGGTAAGATGGGTAATATCTAGAATATACACTGCTCCAAAAAATTAAAGTGAACACTTTATCAGATCTTGATGAAAGCATTATTGAATTTCAAAATATTCACTGATGTACATTGTATAATGTGTTGAGAGAAATGAAAAAGTACTCTTTTATTGTAATTAAATTGTATGTGTGATGAATTATCTGTTCATGTAGCCACCAGAGAGCAAAGTTCATTCAGCAGCTTTATTTCCAAATGTGGGTGAGTAGTTAGAAACAGGGTTTAATTGGATGATTATGGTCTGGTTGTGTCTATCTGATATTGTTGACTTTGAGACTGTCATAATGAAAGAGCTGTTAAATTGCGGATTGTAGTTTTAAAGTGATTTGAGACGGACCCCAGTAGCCACTCCTCCGTTAGCATACGGATGCTGCTGGCGATGCTAGCTAACAGCTAGTGTTTTTCGCGATTTCGAAAGATGGCTGGGGACTTGCGAGGTTTTGCTCTGGAAAAAGCCGAGCTGCTCTCCAGCCGCTTGAAGGAGCTCCTGTCTTCGGGACAAGGATATGTTCAGACCCAGTTCGGTCTGGACTTGGGTCTGAAGCCCGATGTGTACCCGACGTGGGTCATCCTGTCTACGGCCGCGGTGGGTCTGCTGCTGCTCCTCTGTGCTTCTTGGGCCGCCGTCTGTGGCGGTCTGTTTGTCGGGAAAAAGCGGGGATCCCCGGGCACCCAAGGTAACGGTGAGCCTAGCAAGGCCAACTTCGCTAAAACTGCGAAACCAGAAGAACCGAAGAAGAGAAACAAAAAGAAAACGATTGAAAAGGTAATTTATGCTGCTTCTGAACCCCGGTCAACGAAAACAAGTGCGTCTTTCATTGGCGTGTCTAAAAAAACAAACAAACAAAAAAAAACAATTAGCGCGAAACAAAGTGCACTTAGCGTTAGCCAGCGTTAAGCTAATTTACAACCTGATTTTTTCCAAGTTGAATTTAACATCAGGTAGCAAACTTTGCTATCTCATAGATCATTAGTGTTACAACCCACTTTGTTTATGCAATTTCACGCTATTTATGGACGATCACGTGACCTACTTATAAAATAATAAATAAACCATTTAGCTAAATATCCAACCTGTTTAGAATTGGATGCTAACTAGCTAGCTGTGTGTGTGTGTGTGTAGCCAACTGACGAACCGCAAGCCATGATGGTCCCCGCGAGCGAGTTAAAATGTCAAGACGTCATCGTAGTAGGCCAACACTTAGAAGATAATACCTCAGGCATATCTTATTAATACGTTGTAGCCTGCTTATAAAGTGAAAATGCCCTTGTTTTCAAACACCTGCAAACAAGGTTTACTGCCTATAAAGCCGTTATCTGATCAATGATCGCCAATCTCGCAGAAATGTAAGTTCAGGACTGTAAGCTGTTCAATTCCCTGTAGTCAAACCAGTGAAGTAGATTACAAGTTAACCACCATCAAATGTGTCCTGTGTAGTTTAAGAAATCTAAGATGGTACAATAGTGAAGCATACTCCAAATTCAGATGTTAAAGATTCGTCTTGGAAGTGAAAAGTCAGATCATTCTACAAATAAACGATGGGTGAACAGACTTGAGGTTTGCTTTGTTACCTGCAACTGGAGGGTTGTTCTGATGTCTTAGTCTCTCTCTCCCAGAACGCCCAGTCCAATGGACAACCAGTGGCTGTGGCTCAAGAGGAGGTGAAAGTGACGGAGGCCGTTCCAAGGCTAGCCCCGCAGATCAAAACCGAGAAGGTAGCGTTACGACATTTGAGCAGCTTTGAAACAGAAACTGTTGATGCCTATACCCAGCCACAAGTTTCGAATGGAACTAACTATGAGAATTCTTGACTGATTTGCCAGTGTGGCAGACCTTCAAGGGACAACAGTGCTCTATTAGTATACTTTTTACTTGTAATCCCATATCTTAGTTCCATATCATTTTGATGTCTCTTTATCCATAGGTGCATGAGGTACAGGCCACAGTGCAGGTAAAAAAGAACAAGAAGAAAACCAAGACAAATGTGAAACCAGTCCAGCATGTGTCTACACGTGATGCGAAGGAACCTGATGATGGTAAGACTGTTGTAAAGGAAAAGATAACTTGACCTCCGCCATTTCTGTTAGCCTCACCCACTACACTATACTATAAGACTAATATCTCTGTTCATATTCCTGTCGTAGCCAGGCCTCATGGTTAAATAATCAGCCAAATTTCATTGACTCTGTATCATGCCATGCACATGCCAAGTCCCCTAATCATTTGTGTTGGTTATTTTTGTCCCCCAGGTGCATGGGAGACCAAAGTCAGCAACCGTGAGAAGAAGCAGCAGCGCAGGAAGGACAAGGGCCCCGAGGACTCTGGTAGCCCAGGTGGGGGGGAGGCGCCCAAGAGCAATGTGGAAGCACCTGTGGCCACAGCAACTACCAATGCCAAGAAGAACAGGGGGAATCATGGTATTCATCAGTGTGCTGAACATGTATTTAACATATGTTGTTGACAGGGCTAAACATATAGTGTATGTAGCAGCACGATGTGATCAGTTCAATCATGCTTAAACAAGACTTGTGTCGTAATACTGCAAGTTGCTAAAGCACATTATTTTCTCACATTTGTTTCAGAGTCCCTCCATGCAAGAACTGCTGGAAAGAGGGAGGCAGCTACTGGACCTGGTAAAGACAAGCCAAACTATTTGCTCCCTTTTATTTTTATTTATTTTCTCAAGTAAAGCTTTGTCTAATATTAAGATGAAATCATGGATACACATAAAGATGATTTTAACTTATAAATACAGAATCTGCTACACTGAAGGTTGTCACTGGTTGACAAAACTGTGAGTCTGACTACTTGTCTCCCCTCCCAATATCTGTCTCCTCAGTGTCTTCCAGCCGGAGAGAGGAGCCCTCAGTCAATGGTGGCGGTTGGACTGATATGTCTTTGAAGATCCCACGTCAGACTATGGAGGGAGCCAAATGGAGTGCCATCTCCACTGCTACACATTACAGGGCCCCACCTAAGCCTCAGTCCCGGGGCCAGGAGACACAAGGTACTACCTTGACCTAGATAGACCTTTTTTGCACCACAAATGTATATTTGTATATTGATAATTAAGTGTAACAGCAGAATCAACAAAGCAGGCTCCACTCTGCACATTTATGTCACATATATAATGCATGAACAGTGGTATTGTGAGAGAAAACCAAAATGAGTTGGAGTGGCATTTGTAAAAAGAAATCATTGAAAGGCTTAATTTACATCAACTGCTATCGCAACAAAGACATCCGAATAAAATAAAAATATTACATTTATAGGTGACATACCCTGAGGGGTTATTTTCTTGCAAAGTGTTTTTATATTGTAACTGAATGAATGACAGCACACACCGGTTCTCTCCATTGACTAGAAAAAAAAAGATTCTTAAAAAATCTGAGCTCCACTGTTCGTTTGCCAGAACAGCATTCCAACCATATACTCATAATGTGTGTCTGTGCAGCATGGAGTGGCATTGATGGCCGAAAAAAGACTGACCTCAACCCTGTGACCTTCTCCATGCTGGGCCTAAACACCACAGGTCAGTATTATCATTAACAGCGACTTTATCACAGACTCTGCTTCCAGGATCTGACGATTGTTTGGTGTAGCTTTTCCACTTTTACTATAAAGCTCATGGAGTTTTTTTAACCAACCTCTCTCAATCACCTGATTCTGTCTTCTTAGACCCAATAGCAAATTCAATGGAGCTGCAGTGGGTGAGGCGCCCAGATGTAGATGATGAATGGTCTGGATTCAGTGAGTATTTAAGCAACCCACTGCAAGCAACACTGGCTTCTATGTATGAGCTGATCATAAATATACTTATGATTTGTGATGTTTTATCTAAGTGTCATGTCGTTGATGTGGATAATTTTAGATGGGATGGCAGCAGTGGACACCGGCTCTGACTGGAATGCCCCAGAAGAGCACTGGGGACACTATGAAGAGCCCCCTGTTTTGGTGACAGCAGCGCCTTCAGTGAAGGAACAGCCTGTCCCCAACAAGGTATAACTGACAATCTGCCAAATCACCCACAGGTATAATTACATTTCTAAATCATCTCTATTCCAGGCCTCAAGTCTTCTTAACAGTAGGCTTATTCTATTCTGGATTTAATTTCCTCGTTTTATTTTTTGCACCATCAACACAATGTGCAACAGAATGCCATAGATCCTCTTTGGTGATTCATATATTCACATGTCACGAAGTGCTCTTCTTTCTACCGCGGGCATCACTTTCACCACAACTTGTGTTCTTAGTGTTCAAATGAATGTCTGCTTTTACTGTGGCAGGTGGCAGAGGAAGAGAAGGACACCGACGATCCATCTAGAGAAGCAGCCAAATCTAAGAAGAAGAGGAAAAAGAAGAAGAAAACAGAAGAGGAGGCTGCAAATGATGCTCAGGCAAGTAAAAATAAATCAAGCTGTCAGATTAAGAATTCTAAAACTGATTTTTTAAAATATTTTCTATTTATCTTTTACATATTCACATCAAACTTTTCAAGCATTTTTCCTGTTTTGTCATGTCATTGCGATTTTAATTTATTTATTGTAGACGGTGAGCACAGTGCCCCTGGTCAAAACAGTACCCATACCCCAAGAGACTCCTGTGCTGGCCATCAAAAAGCAGAACCCCAGCATATCCTCCTCTCAGAGTAGGTTTCAACAGCTCAGACTGAGTTTATCTGTGTGCTACAGTACCCATACTGCTCTATTTACTTTACCAGGATGTCCTACTACAGGAAATACATGTTCAAACATTACAGTAACAATAAGATGGTTCTAAATACAACGTTCTTACATTTCTTTTTTAATCTACTTGCAGAGAAGTCTGAGCAGACCGTGGAGCCTCCAAAGGCCTCCCAGAAGAAAAAGGTCCGAAGGGAAACATGAAACCACACAGGTCCATACAAAGCATATGCAATGATTGTAAAACAAACGTGTCACATGCAATAATTACCAGGTACAGAGTTTCTTTCTGAGATACATTAACAGTTTATCAAAAAAAAAAAAAAAAAAGCAGTGGATGTCACTTGCTTCGCTAAATACAGTGATGAAATGCGGTCCTATGGACTAAAATCTTAACTAATTTGCACTATTTGCTACACACTGCAACCAGAGTGGAGTTCCAGGAGAGGTAGAGGTTGCAGTGGAGGTACATGTTCATGTCATTATGTTTTATGCCATCTAAAGTGTTTTTCCCCCTCCTTCAACAGTGTATGTTTATAATTATTAACCCAAAAATACAAAACGGGTTTGATTATTTAAAAAAAAAAGAAGAAGAAGAAATGTTGAGATGAAAATTTAAATTACGAGAGAAGCTCACATTTTGCTCCCCAGAATATTGCACTTTGTTTTGTTTGCCATCCTCCCGCCCCTTTATCATTTCCTGAAATGTGTGAGAGCAACTTGAAGGCTGGTCTCAGATCAATTCTATCTTCATATAACACTTGCATACATGCATGTACATTGAGAGAGCTACGGGTTTCTGCAGTCATCCCCACTCTTTGTACTGACGATAAAAACAAAAAACGCTCTCCTCCTTTTATACACAATGCTTACGTTCTGAAGCTAATATCAGGCTTTGTATTTTCCAAAGTGATGGCCTTATGAGTACATTTAGTTTTTGTGTTTTCCCTGCCTTTCTTTATACTCCCTGGTAGTCACATATAGGTTTGTTGCCATGACAAATCCTGACAATAAACATACATGTAACTGCCAGGACAAAGGTTTCATTTGGCGATTATCAGACTGCTGAATCCTCATTAGTTTGGCGACACTTTTCCACAACAAAAATGTTCTTTGTACCTTGCATAGTGGTCTTACTATGAAGGGTAACAGTGCAGTGCACGGCCTGTAACTCTTTCAACTTACAAATTACATGTGTATTTTAACTGATTCACACCGACTTCATAACTGTAGAGAGCACAGTAACTGATTTGAACCACCAGGGGGCACTGTAATGTTCAAGGAGTAGTGTGAATACCAGTATCTCATAAAGCAGTAGCACCATTAAGTATTGTCCCCCTACTTTTAATATTTGGAGAATATGTCTGTCTTTATCTGACTAGACTGTGTGTCTTTCTAGAGAGTTAATGGTCCCTTGTGCATTCTATCAGATTTTTTTTTGGAAATGATTTTTCTTCCAGTTTTTGTGCTAGAAAAAGCCATGCCATATGTACAGATTGTAAGGGCTTTTTCCAGTTCTGTTTGCACTGTGCAAGAGGCTGTATTTAATTCCTTTTTGAAGTTGATGATTTGTTTTTTTACTACCTTTTTGCAGAATGTGAAATTTATAATTTTTTAGGTTTAACCTGACATCCAGGGTTTATGATGAGGGATTTTTTTACATAAACTGAGAATGAATAATATGATATGGAGCCGCTTTTAATTCCATGTCAAAGTTGGTTTTAAACAAGACTCACACACACACAGTTACACATTTATAAAAGGAATTTAATTCCATTGCCTTAACCTGATGTTGTATAGACAGTGCATTGGCAACATTTTTTATAGTTTCCAACCTATTGCAAGTTTTGATGTCAGAAATTAATTTAATCTTGCATGACTTTGGTAATAGTACTTGTGTACATGAAATTAAACGATCTCTTGCTTTAACTGTTAGTACTTGGTCCTGGAGTACCACTCAGTGTATATACTGTAATAGCTTTTTTAATGAGACAAATTGCAGCTTTTCTCTGGCCACCCAATTTAGCAGACATGAACAGGAGTCTGTTGTTGGTGGTCAAAGAGCCTTTGTGCAACAAGGTGTTGATAAACTGGTGGAGATACGTAGTTAGTAGAGCTGGTGGAACAAAATGATACGTCACTGTGGCTTCAGGCATCCGTTTCAGTTTGATTTCTACTGATGATTAAAATAGATTAAATTGCTGTATTTATATACTTGTCTATAGGACATGGTTATGTGAATGATTGTGTTTATTGAGGAGCTAAAAAATGATATTTCTGTTTGGTAAAAATGAAAAATAAATGAGAATTGCTTGATATCACATTGTCATAGAAAACGTTTTGTCTCCAAGGCTAACTCATTTCAATTTTTATTCATGTTTTTGCAGCAGAATTCCACACAAGCGATTCAGATATAAACTGCGCTTTCTTCCTCTCAACTGGCATTTTGTTCTCATACTAATCACCAATCTGTGATTAATACAATGAGGAATCACTGTGTCATGATAGTCCCTGGTTGGAGTGACCCTTCTGATGCTAAACCACTGCCCCAGTCAATGTTGTGAGGCAGTTGCATGGTACGCTTACAGAGCCTGACCTCCTTCGTCTCATCATACTCTCCATCTGTAGTCTCTCCATTCATTTAGGATTTACCCATTTTTAATCTCTCCCAACCTGGCTTGCTGTCCACCTTCAACTCAGAGGGATATCACATTTTCTAGGTTGTATTCATTACTCTTCCCTGCCAGAGGATTGTTGTACCTACTTCATGTTTGTGCATCTGAAAGGGCGATATGTTAATAGTAGAGGTCACTCTCTAATGGATGGTACTGCAGTTTCTCAAAGCCCTACTATGAAAATGACTTGCTAATGCTGTTTTTAAAAAAAAGATCCATTCAAAGTCTGTGTGTTGATTTTTTAGGATTGTATCACTCTGCAGGTCTGTGAAAAAAAGGATTATCAGGCTTTGTATTTCCGGACATTATGTCAGAGCTCTCACTACACGTACATAAATGCTTCTGGTTAATATTTCAAACACTCTCTTTGAACGTTGTATGGAAAATCTTGAAGGCTGGAGAAATGGACCTTCGGTTGTCCTCCTCGGATCACATTCCAGCATTTATAGAGGTGGCAGCCTGGTCAGTATTAAGTCATGGCAGGAGAGGAAAATCCCCTAATGTGACGATGATGCGGTCCACCCCCTCAGAGCTTAGAGCCGTGGTCACTGGCCCATCTGTTAGGTTTGATCCAGGATATTTGCACAGATAGAGAGACAAAATGACATGAAACCAAAATACACGTTTCTTGTTCTTACACTGAAACAAAACACATCTATCTTTAACTTTCTAAATTGAGACGGTTTTTCAAAAAGATAAGAATAATGCTGCTGTGGTGACATCATCGCATCAGGTCTAATGTGAATCATGGGGTGTCTACAATCAAGCTATGTTAAGAAGTCATTTTAATTTCTCAAAATAATGACTCAGTATCTCAAAATAATGAGAAACTTCCTTAAAATAATGACTCAGTATCTCAAAATAATAAGAAACTTCCTCAAAATAATGACGTAGTATCTCAAAATAATGACTTAGTATCTCAAAATAATGATAAACCTCCAAATAATAATTCAGAATAATGACATAGGTACTACACTGAGTCATTATTTTGATAAACGACGTCATTATTTTGTGAACGTTTCTCTTTTTTTCTGTCAGTGGCATAAATGGGGCTTGAATATGAAATATTGAGTGAGATTAAAATCCATCCCTCAGATCCTGAGGGGAAAACAACCCTCCTCTGGTCACGTGACTCCGCGATGAGCCAGATTAACGGTTCTCTGTTCGCCAGCAGTCCACTTGCGGAAACAGACGAACATCATTTCCAACAGACGCTGGATGTGGCGGTCCTAGCACCAAGGGACGCCAACGATTCCATCTTCTTTTTTTTGTACACTGTAGCTTTGAACAATTCCTTTTCGGCGGCATTCATGAAATAACTTGAAATAAAGGATTAAAAACATGATTTCGCCGTGGGACCGGTGGTACTCGACGAGCTGCTGCCTGTGCTGCCATGTACGGACGGGCACCATTATTCTGGGAATATGGTATATGGTAAGTGGGAGTTTTCATTCGATGTCAGCAGCCAAATGTTCACAAATAGACTATTTAGATGTTTAAATGTCAAGCGAGTTTTACAGCAACAGCTAAGTTAGCTAGTTACTGCTGTGTTTCGGTACACATTAGCCATTTTGAGGATGTCGTCGGTTTATAGAGGAACGTTAATGCACTAAAGGTTGCATTTTTAAACACAGGGCTCGGTAAATAACCGCCACCGTTTCTATTTATGTATCTGTGTCGATATTTAGTCAAATATAAACCCCCGACATAATATGTTAGCACAGTTTGTAACATTATTCATTCTTTTGAACACTTTTTGCTGTGCTGAAATATCCGCCGTAGTCCATCCCCTTTAATTCGACCAACATTTGCACCGGCTAAATATAGCTTTTTGCTTCGGTTTTTAACCACGGGATAACTTAAAGTTTTAAACATAGTTCCGTAAGCCTGTTAAATCCCCGACCTTTCGTAAGCGTTAGTCCCCTTCTCGTCAAACCAAGCCGGGGCCAGAGAAAGCAGCCAAGTCGTTCCCTCCATAAGACCCAGTGACATAAAGGACTCATCTGGTGTTTTTCTTCTAATCAGACTGGATGGACAGATGCTGTAACGTCACTGTGCACTTAATAATGAAAATTATAGGAAGTGTTGTTTTCTATCCACACTCAGCAGTGAACTGTATTATATCATAAAGAATAACCAAATTCAAAAACTTATTTTGTTTTCTGAATAATCCTTTCCGTCTGACGAGATCATTTGGAAGGTTAAGCAAGATTGTAAAAAGGAATGATTATTATTATTAAATGTCAAATTAACATTGATATTTACTTCCCCCACAGCTCATCAATGCAGTGGTCCTACTCATCTTGTTGTCGGCTCTCAATGACCCAGTTCAATACCGCTACCACCTTACCAGCTCCGAGCTGGGAACTGACATCGATGTCATGGACGATGCAAGTGAGTTCAAACAATCCCCTCATTGTTACATATCTGACGTGGTATATATTGGATTAGATGTCCTCAATGAGGCATGCTCATTATTATTAACATGGAAAGTTAAACTGTGTATGATTTAAGTGCATGATCTTCATAGAGAAGTGGGTTTAGTGTCTGTATTCCAGCTACAATAAATCAAATTTTCTCAGTATTTCTTAACATGGAATTAAATCATTCATCATGTAATTATTCATGTTGTCAACCATTCAGAAGAGAACATTCACTTTTATTTCAAAAGAGAAAAAAAGCCGCGTCAATAACGGCAAAATATAATTACATTTTTATTGCATTGTACATGATTATGAAGATTAGAGGTGTGTGTGACCTTTGTGTGAGCTAAAACATTTGAATGACCAAAAAATGGCCCAAAACTAGGACACTGTTGTGGTCTTGTGTGCATTCATCTCTCAACCGAATAGATGTTCCCCTCTTATTACATATTTATTTTAATGTTGACGTTACCAGCAGTCTAATAATAAGACTTTCAAGACTTTGAATTAAAGTACAGTTACTAAATACCCAGATACTATCAAGTCTCATTGCTTTAAAATTTGGGAATATCTCCCATGTCCTTCAAAAATAAAAATCAACAGCATGTCCATATAGCATAATGTGTTTCTAAAGTCACCCCTCCTTACTGCCCACAAACATCTTTTCCCAGAATGCTGCTCTCAGCACAGACATAGCTGAGTAGGCTCGGCTCCATACAGAACAAATCAGTGTGCTTGTGTATTTTCAGTATTTCCCCTCCAGCAGCTATCATCATCACAGTCGCCTCTGGAGCGCCACAGACCCTGTCACTCGCTACTCTGATTAAAAACGACTGCTCTAATTCTCTATTGGATTAAAAGGCTATCTTGACTGACAGCGTTGTTGCTTATGCAGCAACAAAGATTGTGAAACAGTGGGAAAGGGTTGAGACAAGCTGGTGTCACGGTTTTGTTCAGAGATATGCAGAGAAATCATGACATTTGAACTCAGATGTGTGGACGATGTGGGTGAGGGGTGGCAGTGCATTTATTTCTGCATGCATTGTTTATATATAGTATGTGTTAACATCTGTCCCTGTGTCTAGTGTGTGTGGCAAGGGAGGGATTAAGATGGAAGGGTATCATCATTTCCTGGGTCTTAACACAGTATCAGTCCCGCAATAAGCAATGTTGCTGAGTGCTCACCAACAGTCACGGTGTTCTACAGAAATTCTATTCAGTTTGTATTATGTAAAGCCATGGAAATTGTTGTTTTTATGCTAACAGTGCTAACAAAAACTACCTATTGATTCCACTATTACAGAGTCAGTACTGTTTCTGAATACCAAGTTCAATAACTGATGCAACAACGTGATTTGGATCCCTCTCACCAAGCAGCACATATACAGATATTCTGTTTTATCTTCATGTCAGTGGATCCCTTCACAGCTGTAATGTGAATGTGAGACCAGTGTTAAGTTAGTGGAATTTAGCACATCTTGCATAATAATTACCCATGTGCTGATCATGTTTTGTCCAGGGCAGATTGCGTGCTAAAAATAGCGAGGTTACTCAAGGTGCTTTGTTTTGTAAAATCCATGTCCCCTATAAAGACTTTGGGATTAGTGGATTCAAGAGTTCTGATCTGTTCTCACATTGTCCTGTTTGTTTGTGTTTTGCTTCTGCAGACATCTGCATAGCCACTGCAATATCCTTACTCATGATTCTTATATGTGGCATGGCAACATATGGTGCTTACAAGGTAAATAAACAAACAATTATATGGTACTATGAAAAACAACCTGTCTTAGTTGTTACTGAATGTGTTAATCTATTCTCAATGTCTCCCACACAGCAACATGCTGCTTGGATCATTCCATTCTTCTGCTACCAAATCTTCGACTTTGCCCTTAACACACTGGTAGCCATTAGTGTGGTTGTTTATCCCAACACAGTGCAGGACTACCTCCAGCAGCTGGTGAGAGCTTTTTCCGAAACATCTCCTTTTAATGACTTATTCTTACGAGGTCTCTAGATAACGAGTCCAATTAAGACTCATTGGTTGTTTAAGACTCACATTTTGTTCATGTGCTGATTTGTTAAAGGACACTTCCTGTCTTGTCCTGATATTTATTCATTTTAATTTATATCCCTTCCTTCCAGCCGGGGACATTCCCTTACAAAGAGGACATCATGTCCACCAACAACATGTGCCTAGTTTTTGCAGTCCTCCTCTTCATTGGCTGCATCCTCTCCTTCAAGGTAAGCCCACAGAGTCTCTTTATTACTGCAGATTCTTCCAGTCTGCCTTATTTTGGCTTTGGTCATTTAAATCCACAACATGTATCTGAACGATGTCTAAACAGATGTATTGAAAAAGCTATAATGTCTACGCATTGCACACGCTCATTGAACAATTGTTCCCTTGCAACGCGATTAATACAATTAAGTTTCACACTGCGCGCATCTTTTGCAATATGTACCATATGGCATGTAGTGTGAACGTCCCCATTATCAATGTTCTTCATGAGATTATCACACAGTCAGAGAGCAGCAGGTCAGAGACAACAGGATACCAAACTCCTGTCAAGCAAATTCCCCCTTAATGCATGGATGACTCTCCAGGCGTAGCTACGCTCTGGAGCTCTGGGACGAGATGGGACAGGAAGTTTCAGTCATCTGTACAATCAAATCAAGTTGTTCCTCCTCCGAGCTCAGATTGGAAATGTTCTCGGGCAATATCCAAAGCCAGAGCCGGACTTACTGCTGGACTTGCAGAGAGAGGCAGAGAGAGAGTATATGGTGTAGTTGAAATACTTTTAAGAACAGATAGATTTATTCTTAAAACATAAATCTAATCTTGACATTTGCAAAGTAAAATGAATAGGGCCCTGCCTGTAGCGATGATGGTTGAGTCAGTTGCGTGGATAGGGGCCAGATCTGAAAACTCAGCTTTCAGCACAGAAGCAACACCTGCTAAAGTTTGTGCTGAAGCCAACATCCTGCACTTGACAGCACTTGGTATAAGTGAAAGAGACAGAGAGGACAGATAGACAGGAAGAGCTGGGGAGAGGAGAGGGATGTAGCAGATAGTGAGATGTGGACAGATGGTTTGATGAATAAAGAAATTGAAAGTATATGGGCAATATGGTCAAACTCAGACTTAATAGCAATGCATGCTGCCAGCCTAGCACATTATAGTTGGGATTGAAAATGTTAGAGGGTTGGTGTCACAGCGAGGAGGTTAACTCAACAGATGGAAGCGATTGGCTAGTAGGCAGCCTGGTTTCCGGTGGTTGCGCTTACTGTTGGCAGAGGTATCGTCACAGCAGGCTACTCACACTCACACACAATGAACCTCCTGTTCTTCTTCCAAGTCAGGCAAACCTAAACCTTAGTGCTACCATAGCTTCATTGAGGGCAAGAGATGCTGGTAAGTTGCCTTGGCTGAAAAGTTGGCAGACGACCAAGAAAGAAAGTGTATTTGAACTGGTGAGCTGTATGAAATCACCATGTGACCTGACCTGAAGGTAGCTAGTATATCATGTGACGTACTTCTGCCAGCAGCATCCCTAACCTTGATGAATGGATGAGATCATAGCGAGCAGCATCAGCAATAATGAAAAGTGGAGACAATGTTGTTAAAGGTTACTGTGTTCTTTTTTTTCCACGTCCTATAGGCCTACCTGATTGGCTGTGTGTGGAACTGCTACAGATATGTGAGCGGCAGGGGAACCACAGAGGTCCTGGTTTATGTCACAACCAATGACACCACGGTGAGTCCTTACTATCCTCACCTCAAGGACATTCTGAAAATCCCCCTCACTCAGATCATTATATAATTGCATTGTGCATCATTGATTTTTTTTATTTTTTGTATTTATTGTAGCTAACATGCTTTTGGTCCATTAAAATGAAGGGCAACATTGACCCCAGAAGAATTTGCTCCTTAAAACTCGATCAAGATGTAAAAAGAAAATGTATGGATGTGTATATAAATGCCTTAAAATTTCAAACATTGGGGAAAACGTACCCTGCCTGACACGTAACATTAGTATAGTGTACAGATTCTAGGCTCAGCTGCTCAGTATCGACATGTACTAAAACATAGACTATATCTACTTTTGTATGTTATTGCAGCTCAATGAGTTGATACCTCTAAATGTACACGGTAAGGATTATATGCATTACTTGCACCATTATGATTATATAGCTTTGAGTGTGCTTAGAGCACCAATGTAGAGCCTGAAAATAAAGAGAAATACTTTTTTTTAAATGCCAAATAGTAAAAAAAAAACCTCATTAACCTCAACCTCAGACTTGAGACGTTAAATGAATCCATGTGAAGTAAGATGGGAATTTTCACTGACAGACGATTTCCTAACATTTAGTTGACCGTTTTTATAATAATAATGATAATAATAATAAAGAAATCTAAGCATTTATAATCTGTAATATTAATCTATTTTAAAAAAATCTCAAAATATTTCCACACAGTATTTTATCCTGTGTACATTGTGGCCATCAAATGTTTTCACACGAAATATCACTTTTCTATTTCCAAGAGGTTAAGTTTAGTGAGGTCTTGTTATTAAATCACCTTGGAAGAATAGAATAGCTGTCAAGTCACAGTCCCTACATACATGTACAGGTGATGATGCTATGCATATTATTTTAACCAACAACATGCATTTTTGAAAAAGATCAGTAGAACAGAACTGTGAAGTGAAACCAGTTTGTCTCAGTTGTCTGACAGTCGGTGTGAAGTGACGTTGGTGCTGTGGGTAGCAGCACAGTAGGTGCTGTAGGTCATCCTGAGGTGTGCTTGGCTGGCTGTGCAGAGCCGGGTGTCCTCCATCCCACTTGTCCTCTTCAGTGTTGACTCATGGGGTTTCTGAGAGGCTTTAGCATAGTCACGGTTTCCATTTGTCTGTCTGTCTGTAATCCTCCACACTGCCACATAAGACATTAATCTGTTTCACACCCGCTGTCGTCTCAATACATAGACTGTCTGTCCCTTTGTCCTTGTTGTCGTGGGACGGGTTCACACAGATGATGTTTGTCGCCTTATGAAACAGACAGATTTACAAAAACACAAATAAAGTGTTTATTCTAATGAATTAGGAATCAAAGATAACATTTGAATTTAAAAACCAAACAACTGATGCAAGTGAAGCTCTCATATTAGCATGAATATGGTTATATCACTGCATTCCCTCTCTCCACACACAGTTCTGAATGGCGAGAGCGCTCCATCTATTTTTACTATTAGAAACCCAGCAGTGTGTCTAAATGGCTTTTTACTGCCTCGGACATCAAGTACCCAGCTGCTTATCTGCCGAGCTTTTATATAAACGCTATTAAAATGCACAAGGGTTGCCCCCCTCCCCATATATCTCTGTCCATCCTCCTCTCTTCTTCTGGACATGTTACATAATTGTCTGCTTGTCCGCTTCATTTCAAATCCTCCCAGTGATGTGTTCGGCGGGCCTCCCTGGCTGCTTCACAATTCCATCCCCTCGGAGCATATTCTCTCTCGCTCTCGCTCACTGAATTAGCAGCAGGGCTGGTTTTATAACACCATTTACAGAGGAAAAACCTCTGATGGAGAGAAGGCAATCTGGCCTCTAAAGCACAGGGATGTGCGTCAACATTATCCTTGCAGCTAGAAATGCCTTCTGTGGGGGTGGAATAAGAGTATGAAAGATACCTACAACTAAGGCTCTGTATGAAATAATTTCCTTTTTACAATGTACTTTATTAACTGACCTTTTTATTTGAGTTTCTTCCTAAAAAGGTTTTCTCAAATTGCCTCCATTTGCTCATTTATCATAATATAAATATAATATCTGATGGGACACTTCTGGTTTTCCATTTCAGGTTCTGCTGCCACCATACGAGGAGGCCATCGCCCTACCACCGAAGGAGGCCCCTCCTCAGTATATGGAGGCATGAGAGACGTCCCCGCTGCTGGACTCCATGTCCTTAACACCTACCCCATCTCCCTTCGACATTAGGACCCCGACACTGGCTGGAACATGTTGAAAACAAGACAAAAGAAAGTCTTACAGGCTGGTTTCAGCCTGGATTCCTGCCAACCTCAGATTAGATTAGGCTGACCTAGAGCCAGTATTGCCATCAACTCTTCCCACCTTCCTGGTTGTTGTGACGTACTCCCCCCCCCCCCTTCTCCTCTCCTCTCCTCTGTCCTCCTCCAAGGACAGCATGGCAGCAACTCCAACCGCTACCAACCCTCCCTCTTGGCAGCTGCTGTCCCCCCGGCAGCATCTTAATTCTTGCACGCCCTGAACACTCTGTCCCAACTTAATTTGCACTTTTCTTTGAGTGAAACGTGCACCGGTCTGGCCACCAACTGTTAATCCCCAATACTGTGAATCTCCCATGTGGTCTTTGTCTAGAAACAAACTACCTGAAGAGAGATAGTGACAGAGAGAGTGAGAAGGAAAGCGCCATACGTGATCAGTTATGCAAGAGCACTTTTTTCAGAAATTGACAAATTCCTTCATTGAATGTAATGTTAAGGTATTTTTGTATGACTTTTTGTATACCAGTAAAAACTATGGAGGAGAAGAAGTGAATAGTGAAAGGCTTTCCTGTTGTATCATTTGTGTACTGTTGTAGCTCGTCCTGCAGGAAATCGTTTTGAAACCGGTTTCTCGACCAATATCAACTACGTCTTCCTTTTGTATCCATGCAACACTCATGTTACATGTCCGGTTTACCGTCTGTAAACCTGCAAACCATTGACTGCCAGTGAAAAACCTTGTTCACCCATTGATTTCAATCACAATATTCCAGTTTGCCTTCCTCTTCGTCTCCTGTCTGTTCCGAGATCTCAAAAGAAAGACTGGCATTAATGTAATTTAAAGCACACAAAACTACATGTTTTCTCACACTACAGATTTTCATCCAAAAAAAAGGAAATACACACACAGTGAAATCTAAAAATGTGTATACATTAGTGTGTGAAGATGTTCCAGTTCTGTCTCGTTTTCCCATCAAGCTGCAGCTTCATCTGCGTCATGTGTGTCTTTGGATCATGGTGTGTAATCTGATCTTTTTAGTTGAGTTAACTTAGCTGGACTGAGGGCATTTTCCTATAGAGGCGGCGCGTGGTGTGTGTGTGTGTGTGTGTGTGTGTGTGTGTGTGTGTGTGTGTGAGCGCTATGCGTGGCGTTATGATGTACCTCCCAGTTCCTTTTATATGTAGTAACATTTCCTTTGCACATGCAGTGATATCGTGTTGAGATATTCCCTGTGCTGGTGATCTGTTTTTTTTTTTATCATTATTATTAAAAATGGATGGGAATCTAAAGAATTTATTTAGTTTAGCATAGTAGCACAAAATCAGTATACAGTATATGAAGCTAGATGCTTGTCTTTTACCTAAAACTATTCAGGCAATTATGAGAATTAATAATGAAACCAACAATATTAGATAAACTGATCCGATTTTTCCAATAACTCCTAGTAGTATTTTGATTTAAGACTATGCAACAGTGCAGTCGACAACTCTTTAGACCTGGAAATACATGTACCACGAGTAGTATTGTATTTGATACTAATACTGTAGTTCATAATGTAGTAATTTTTTGGCCCCTTTGTCATTCCCCCCCCTGTGAATTATGACTGCTTTTGCAAATCCAACAAAGCTGAAAATTAAATTGCACTTTAAAGTCAGTGTTGAGCTCACTGGGAACTGTTTGCTGTCATTCATCTTGACAACGGTATGCTGTAGCTGAGTGATTGTGAATATGATCAGCCAGCCTCTCGTGGACGATAGGAGCTTCTTAAACATACGACACAACAAATCCATGTTGGCATTGTGTGATGTGACCGTAAAAAAAGCTGCAGATGTTAATGTGACGGAAGGAGAACTTCTGGACCAGTGGATGGCTGATGCCTCATTCTATTAGAATCACTTCAAGACTGTTCTCCATTGCTTTCCATTCATACACGTCCCTCTTGTTGGATCTGCATGAGCTCACGTTTTCAATTCTGAATAATAAAAAAGCAAAATCAGTTGGCGTATGCTTCTGGATTCATTGAGTCAAGAGTTTGTTTTTTATTCTTGAGATTTTTATCATTATCTGGTCGGGAAAAGGGTTTATGTCGTAACTGACTGCATTTTTTTTTCTTATTGAAACTAATTTTCTTTTTTTAAGGGTTCTTTTTTGCAGCAGGTATCTTGACACAGGTGTGAGTATTTACATTAACGATGGCTCCAGCATCCACAATAGTTACAATTAGTTACACCTGCGTTTTCCCAGATGTGACGTTTAAAGATCTTGGACCTGAGAAATCATCTTAGGTGGGATTCAGAGTTGAGCGGACCAAAGATGACATTCTTGTCTTCATCGAATTACAGTGTGGAGTTTCTTTTCTTTAATTTAGACTTTACATTTATCACATTCTCAAGAAATTCTAAATAGTCCATATAAATTGTACACTTTATCTGTCCACAAAACCAGCAACAAGATAATTTACTACCAGAAAGACTGAAGTTTTGAGAATATGATCATCATGCCCATGTGCGTGCGTCCTGCTGCCCTCGGTGGAAACAGGCTGGCAGATCAACAAGGATTTACCCGCCTGCCTCAAAATGGACGCTGGCATTACCTTGGGTCTGACAGCAGGCTACCAGACAGACACGCTCACCTACTTTCTGCCACTGGGACAGGGAGGGGGGTCACACAAATGGGTCACATTCTGTCT
This sequence comes from Chelidonichthys spinosus, assembly GCA_029853015.1. NCBI lineage: Eukaryota > Metazoa > Chordata > Actinopteri > Perciformes > Triglidae > Chelidonichthys > Chelidonichthys spinosus. The sequence goes on along the minus strand of CM056836.1, from coordinate 10,113,118 downwards.
CTTTTTCTTGCTCGTTGCACATAAAACATGTACAATGACATCAGCTTTCAAAAAGGGGGGAGATATTTGTGAGAGGACACAAGAGCCAGGGTGGTTTTGCAAATTTGTCAGTAGACTTTGCATCATCTGGAAAGCATTCAAATTCTCCTCTAAAATGTTCCTACTACTATTTGAATTTGAATTAAGATTGCAGATACTGTAGATATGTCTAATTCATACTATTTTCCCAGTTATCAACCTACTAAAAGAAGGGTACAAAACTGTTTAATGTATGTCATGTCTGTCTGTTATGACATCGCCCAGAGCAAGGGAATTTATGATCAATAATGTTGTGTGAGAATATAAAGCACTGTTCAGCGAGGTCACATACTATTAACTGTATATACCTATGGTTATTCAAATAACTTTGTTCTCCATTATAATGTTCTACCGGAAATAATAGAATTTGTGATCAGTGAAAATGTGCAAAAGAACAGCGACAAAAAAAATCACCCAAGAGGAGCCCCAAAATATGAAGTGTTGGAGGATGCTCTATGACCCCCCCAGAGGCTTTTTGGTCTACTTATGGTGCAGATTGTTTACACTTGTTAACTCAAATCTTCTTCTGCAACCTCTTTAAAATTTGTCCTCATTCTGTCCGGGTTTCTGCTGCACGTGATACAGATACAATCATCTGGGATGATTTCATTCGATTTAATTGGGAATCAAGAAAACAGCTTAGGGAAGCAGTGAGTGGAAAAACCAGGCCAAACCACTGGATGGTTTCTATCGGTCTCTCTGGGTGGATGCATCGAAGCATCAGATTTAGGCCAAAACATGACATCTCAACTTGATCTGAAGTTCCAGTAGAATATAATCTGTCCTGGTCATGATTCCTACCGTTCAGCTGTGCTCTTGATAAATTCAAGCCATAGCTGTTCCTCCTCATCACCAATGCAAATATTCATAAACTTTTACGTTTCAATACATTTGATGTATCAAAATAATTTTACATTTTTCATACTATAGACTAAGTATATTGAACTCACACACACAAGTCAGAGGATATGAACAGCACATGTGACCAAGAGGGACATCACTCTAAAGCCTTTAATACGTCTGAAAGGAGAGCGTCCTTGCTCGATTACAGTAAACTGGCTGCAGCTAATACAGCAGATTCCCATCCAAGGTTTATGCAAGTGAGAGAAAAATATTCCCAAATATCAGCGGTTGCATTACCTTAACACCTTGATAAGCAGTTAGTTGGTTGGATGGTCACTCAGCAACAGATAATATTGTTGTTGTCATTTTTTAAGATCAACTCTTTGAACTCTGGTTTCAAGAACTATTTCTGTGACGTTTCCTTCTGTTTCTGTCTCACTTTGCAAAAGATGAGAGGAAATCCTTCCCAGACATAAAATGTTGACAAGTAACCTGAAAATTCAGGACACTGGTGCTCTCTGCTGGACACTCACAGGATTGAGAGTGTATGGATAAGCAGCCTATATTGATAAGAAATGAAAGGACAGCAGCATGTACTGTTATCACTGACTTTATTTATAACAATGGGGTGGGGGAACAGCTCTACTGAGGTGGCTGCTGCTGGTCTGGCATGCTCCTGATGATGTCAGAATCGCCTGAAAACGGAAAAGAAAAAGCCAGCCGATCAAAATCAAATATGCCACATATTTAGTACAAAGACATCCAATAACCCACTCAATAATACTTCTACACTGCACTGGCAGTTCAACTATGCACCCCAAATTACTTTCATTCAGCAAACCACCTTCTCTGAACCAAGTTTGACCACTTTGATGAAAGGAGGAACAATTCAGGAGGAAATTCAGAGGCATCAAGTGACTATCACAGTTAAGGCAATAGATCTTTTTACAGTCTCATTTGTTGAGCTGCATTGAGTCTACTATGAGAGAATTTGTAAAAAAAAAAAAAAAAAAAAGGATGTTTTGAGATCAAGCTTAGTTGCTTTCCAGCAGTAATGATGCACGGATACCATCTTGGGTTGAATTATGGATCTGGCTCCAAGCAGCTTTTTAAACAAACAAAAAAACGAACAAAAAAAAGGGAAAACAAAAAAAAAAAAAAAAACACATTTTCTTTGAACTCCTGAATGTGTTGAATGCAATTGTGCTAGTAATAGACTAATATGCTTCTAGGGGAAAAGATCATATAGGATTGAAATGCATATTCCATCATGAATCATTGTAATTCTGCGTTGTGATGGAAAACTTTGGTGTTCAAGTGGCCTTTTAGTTGCTGTACAGTCCTGTCAAACAGACTCACTGGGAACAGTCCCCAGAGGCCAATATCCCTGCATCATTTATGCTACCAGACAGCACCTGGCATAAGCTTGTGTCAGAAACATCTCTTTAGTCCATTAAACAAACATTCTAGTATGGGCGCTCCATTAAATTTCAAATTGGCTCTTAAATAGTCAAAGAACAAACTCAATGTTTGTGGCAGCAAAGACAAAAATGGGAAATCAACTGCACCATAATGTGGAAATAGGTACTCACCAGGGTCAATGATGGCCAGTGTGCACACCCTATAGTATTTTCCGCAGGCTGTACCAAGCTCGATGTTGTTTCCACTGTAGTGATGGACACCAGTCTTGGCCAGCATGGCATAGTACTCAATCTCAGATTTCCTGAACAGGGCACAAACAAACGAAATATGGGATTCAAAGCTCCAGATAAAACTACAGAAATTTTGCCATGGGACCTAAATTTTAAAAATGGTGCAATGTGTTGACATGTCATCATACTGTGGAGATCTGAACACCAATAATCAGTGTTACCAGACATGTAATAACTGAATCAGCAGATTTTCAATCCCATTGTGATTCAAAACATTGCACCATTTTCTTCTAAAGCACACCATCTTGTGCAGTGTTCATCATTGTGAAAAAAAAATGTCAAGCTATACTTAACATTCCAATCCTATAATTTTGTATAGCTAATTATTCTTTAAGTTGTTGTTGCACACAAGCATAGACAAAAATCCCCAAACCCACGATGTAACTACTTGCTTACACCAACAAACAGAAAAAAATAGCTATTCTGCCACAGAACAAGTGTGAATATATTAATTATCCTCATTATACCTGAGGGCCGGGCAGTTGTTAGCCAGGATAACCAGCTTGGCTTTTCCTTGACGGATCATCTTCTGGGACTGTTTGTAGCCCAGGACGTATTTTCCACTCTTCATCACCAGCTGGAGACGGGAGTTGATGGACTCCATGGACTTTTTCTGAACAGACACAGATGGCATAGCTAAAGTTAGTGACAGCGTACAAGCTACATAGTTATCGTTAACCAACAGTACTTGTCCGTCGTTCTCATACAAAATCCCGGGAAATATATACGCCATTTTTTAAAAAACACAAAAAGTGTTTTTACAGCAGCTGTTAACGTGGATAACTAACGTTTGTCATGAATTACAAGTTAGCGGGATGTTTCTGTTAGGTTTGGCAAGCTAGCATTAGCTATACTGCCGATGTTACACAGAAACTACAAACGTTAGCCGGCAACCGGACGGATAACCGGCAACAAATAAGAAGGACAGTCGACACACGCTATCGAATATTTACAACTGCAATAATTGAAAGCAAAATGATACACGTCGAGTGTCAATAATACGTCTCCAGTGGAGGCTACAGTGCTAGCTAGCAGGCCTGACAGAAACACGTCTCCACGTGAACGCAGCAGCCTGGCCCTGAACGCAGCGCGTGCGATCCAGGCCGGGCCAACGCCACTCACCGTTTTCTTTGCGGCCACCATTTTTGCGGTTTAGTCCTGACCGGCCAACCTGCGGTTAAGAGGAGGGTAGGAGAAGATTGTCGTTAATGTCTGGACGCTAACAAAATGTCAAATTGAACAAATCTGGGCTTGTTTAATTCACAAAACCCGGAGCACATCTTACAGTGAGTTAACTCCAATATGGCCTCGGAGAGAAAGGAAGTCCCAGGGTGCATTGCGCTGCTATCTGTCCGTGTGCCTGCGCAAACGAGTACTGCGCAGAATGCTCCCTACAGATGGTTTAGAGAACTTTAAATGAAGACTACACGAATATAGTGTGTATATATACACATATTAACATAACAAACCAATAAAACACTATTAGTAACACTAGTATTAAGTATATATTTTGAGTATTTTTATATAGTGTTACATTTTGTATTTCAGTGCTTATTCTATAACTGAGCAGATGAGTCATTTGTTACATATCTTGTCACATTTCCACTGGACATTACGCTGCTCCAGTAGATTAAGTCGGCATTAGGTTGTTTGCTCAATGGCACATCGGCATTGGGGCTGTGTTGTTCGTTTGGCAAGCTTTCCCCGCCCCCAGAGCCGGCCGCTGCACACTGACTGAATAATGTATTTTTGTCCCTGCGCCAGCCTCCTAGAAACAGCCTAAGTTACAGCAAACAACAGAAGCCCACATTTCACCTGCGCGCCCAACTCTTGTCCAGTGACTTGACGCCACAACACCAAGCTGAACACGTCTTTCGGAGGGAAGAACCATGATGCGCAATTACGCACGCGACTGAAGGAATTTGACGAGTTTGTCTTTTTGTTTCGCCTCCAGGGGATTACCTGTCCATAGTTGTGAGTTCTCTCCATTTACGGAGGCGATATCTATGCACGACGTCACCAGTGCAACTATACAGCCTCTCCCCAACTCGTTACTCTGAAGTGAACCATCCAGTCATCTATGTGCACAGGACAGGATGGGATGCTCCACCAGTTCCCAGACTTCAGCGGTAGATACGACTCGACCCAGCACTAAGCCCGAGGAGAGCAACGGAGCCAGCACAACAGGTGATGCACCAAGCTTCACACATAACACATAAGAGATATGGGGAAATGCATTTCGCATATGTGTTACACCTGTAGGTAGCATTCATTTATTTGCCAAACCCAGAATATTACATGCATTAATAACTGAAAACAATGCTTTGTTGTCAGCAGTACACTTGGAAGCAATGTCCTATCCAAAAATAAAGTTGACATACTATTTCATAAATATGTTTTTGCAAAGTGTGGAATTATCTATTTCGAAACTTGGCATTGACCAAACACTATCCTCGCTTTAACTTTAGACACTTAAAACAATTTGCTATGACACAACTCAAATTATTTGTATAAATTATAACTGACGTATAAATTAAATTACTTATAATAGTCATTTTTACTCATTTTAGAGATAATAAATAGTCGTGTATCATGTTGGTGGTAATGGTATCATGGAAGGTCACTGCCACATCACCCATATTATCATCCTGTGGTGAACAGTGCTCTGCTCTGCTAAGGAGGACCCATTTTACATGCAAATGATCATCAGTGTATTTCTATGGGTACAGAATCTGATGTCTGTAATTTTAGAGGGCCACAGCTCCACTAGTGACATGCTGGGAAAGTTTATTGTCATGATTCAACAGAGAGACAGTGGCATGAAAACAGATTTGGTGACAGTCTACGGTTTCAATAGGAAATGGAGAAGCCGCTTTGGACATTTTGTTGTAGTGGGTCCAAGATTGGCCCGGCCGTGATGCAAACTAGGACACTTATCAAGGTAAAACACAGGCACTGGATCGTGTGTTTGCATTCTGTGGTGTTAAGGAAGAGTAGGAACCTATAAATATGTGCTGGTTTAATTTGCATGCTATTCGCGAAATTTGTGTTGTGTGTGCGTCTTCAATAGGAGAGATTTTGTTTAGCAGTTCTGGCAGCTTAAGCATTATTTGACAGAAAACCCAGAGAAGACGAAGGGGAACAACTGGTAAAAGATTGACAAAGGGACCACATCTGAGCAAGTGTCTCATTCCTTAAAGAGATATTACAGCCTTATGCGATGGAAGCATGGAGACCCGTGCGTACATAAGAGACTATAATGAAATGTGTACACTGATAGGGATTAACTTTGCTAGCAAGTTGCTCTCCAGGCTTACCAGCTGAATGACATTGAAGAGGCAGGTGGTCCTGTTATCATCGTCTTAGAGGTCAGAGGGAAATGTGTCAGCATGTTTTCTTCTCTTTGAATGTGTCTCATTTCCTTCACCTGATGCTACTCGTGACCCTCAAGAAAAAAAGATTACATTCATTAACCCAATAAACATTTAAACGACACAATCTTTTAAATATTGTGACATATATGATGAAAGGGAAACAGAAAGGGAAAGACTTCTCATTTACAGACGATCACAGGTTCAGACTTCTATCATCAATTCAAATACTTGCAATGCAAATCCCCCAGAAAAACGGTGTATAAGGTTGTCATGCACATTGTCAACACATATAACCGCTCCATAGAGCTGCAAACTGTTTGGTATGAGGCTGTTAATGTTTATTATCAACAATCCACATAATCATTCACTTTGTGGTTTCAATTAATGCGTCACCGGGGGTTTATTCTTTTTTACTTCCTACACAAAGATCTGTAGCAACAGCTTATTTTCCCAGTAATTTCAAGAGGAACAGTTGGTCAAGTATCATTGCTTGCTTGGTTTGGCAATTGCTTGGTCCAGTGGTGGGAGACCTGAGTAAGATCCATGGATGAGTCATTTTGTTTGTATACAAAGCTTATTTTATTATTAACTTAATTCTCATAGTATTCTCAAACCGAGTAGAAATAAATGTGTTGCATGGCACACATAATGATATGTTAGCATACTTGTTTGCTCTTTGGCTTTGGGTTAAGTCAATTTTGAGCCATTAGTCAACACAAATATAATGTCAACCTCAACAATGGAAAGAGCCAAGTAGTGATGACTCGAACGCTCTCACATCTCAATAATGAAAGTCTTGTTCCTGTCTGTCTGTTTGGCCTCCTGTCACCATGTAACCATCACACTGACTGCTGTTACTGTCCTGTGATGTCATGATGTGAAGTTTGAAGACATGTTTTATTGTGGGGCATTTATATGACAGACAGTAGTAGAGAGATGACAGGAAACGAGCAGGAGAGCAGTGCGACAAAGGACTTGAACCAGGGACGTAGTTTATACGTAGCTTAATAGATATGTGTGAGGAAAGATTTTACCCAAAGCAAACAAAACCATATCAGTAGAGAACATGTTTCCATAATGAGAACAAATACTTCATTGATTGATAAGTAAGATAGTTTTCATCTGCATTATATTTAAAAATTTTGCCTTCTTGATTTGCAACAATATGATACACAATTCAAGCACTTTGACTGCAGTTTTAGTAGACAGTGAATTTGAACTAGTTTTGTATTTTATATCAACTTGTTGGATCACGTGACATGTTCATACTTCCTGACAGGAGCTGCCAGTGAGAATGGCAAAGTAGCTGAGGACAGCGAAACTATTCCCGACCAGACACCCGCAGCGGCCGGCGATGCTAAGCCTGCAGACGAACCTGCTGCAGCCGCAACATCCGCAGCGTCCACCGCTGCAGCGCCACCTGTAGCGGTGGAGCCTCAGCTAGTGGAAGCCAGTCCGCCTGCAGAGGCAGCAGCTCCTGCAGAAGCAGCATCTCCTGCAGAGGCAGCATCTCCTGCAGAGGCAGCATCTCCTGCAGAAGCAGCAGCTCCTGCAGAAGAACCGGCAGCAACAGACAGCACCGCAGAGAAGGAGGCAAGCTCCTCGGAGGCTGCAGATGTTGCAGCTCCTGAGCAAGGTAGGCTTGAGTCAAAAACAGAACTGGGACAGGTCAACGACAAATGTTACATTTTTAACCAGTGTGCCACTTTGTAAAATATGTGTCAATTAATAGAAATGCATTCACAAATTAGAGTTTAGGCCAATTTCTACATATGTTTTCAAGACTCCCAAATAGACCCATTATACCACTGCTGCAGATAAACATATTCAACTTTGGATTGAGTTCTCCTTTAATTCTTCTGAACATCTTTACCTGACCAACCTCCTTTATCTCAGCAAAACGACCAGTTTGAAGCCGTTATGTGAGCCTCGCAAAGCTCTGAGCATATGTTCATTTTCATAGTGAGCTTTATTTCTATGCAAATGTCACTTTTACACAATCTAAGTCTAATTACAGTCTTGTGACATCTATCAAACACTTCACAAAGTTCTAAAGGTGATAAGGATTTAATTGCATACCTGTGTATGTATGTATTTATGTGTGTGTGTTTTCTATAAACGTGTCCCATCGAGGAAAGAGTGACTTATTAGGGACAGAATGCACTATTGTTACCATTGACGGTAACCTGATCACTGCGAAACCTTCTGCATAGTGACCCAATGAACGCGGGCCACCACGGGTCCCAGGTACATAGCGTTCCCTCTGACTTTCCCTACAGTCCCACTGTAATGGCGGTAACCAGGCGGTATCCAACAACACGGCTTTTAATGAACAATGAGGTGGCCGCATAAATATGTGTTTATAAGTCACACATGACTATTTAGTTAATATTTAAGAATCTGGACACTTAAAGTATGGTTGAGTTTTTTCAAGTAACAATGAATTAATGGGGTTATTGTAATTGTTTTATGAATGATGTCACTTTTATTTTGTTCACGTTTGGGGTTAGAGAGGAGTCACTTTCATTGAGCTACAGACTTGAAAACATATTTAAACATATCCTGAATTCCAAGAGAGCACTTCAGAGCGACTGCAGGTCTGCACAGTGATGATCTCTCTGCACACAAAATGGTTATCTATACATGGAAGTGCACCATGGGGAGCCGTGTGACACAGTGCAGCATTATATTGACCTCTATCCGTTCACTTATTACATCACGATGCAAATGAGGAGCAGGCGACGGCTTCACGAGGTCAGCTCTTCAGTTTCCCCCTTGTTCTAATGCAAAGTGTCTATCAATGTCATACAAGTGACACTGTTCATTTATGTCACGGGTTGTAGTCTACCTTTATCTTCAAGCCTTTATTTAGGCTTCCTGCCCAGTTACCATTCCTTCTACAGTGCAAACAGGTTCAATAGTTATCTGCAGTTTATTTTAGGGACGTTTTATACAAATAAATAACCCACTATATTACATTTAATCCAACAGTTTGACAGCTGGGATATTATTTATGGGACTAGCATGTACTCATTTAAAACTCCTGCTTAAAGCTGGCTGTGTGAGAAAAAAAAGGAGCTGTTTCTCACAGATTTGTTCACGGTTTGATACTGATTAAGAACAAAAAAGTTATAAAAATGAATACATTTATTTAAAAAATAGTCAGCACTCTCCATGACCTTGTATTCATTTGATCTTGACCCCCCTTTGGGGGATGGCCTGCATGCAGAGTGTGTGTATATGTGTGTGTGTGTGTGTGTGTGTCCAACATTTTGTTGTAATCGTCTCATTGAGATGCAACCTGAGTCTGCAGAGAAACTAGAGCATGCCAACACATACAGGGCTTCCACTGGCCACGGTCGATGTTGTTGCCCGTGTTTCACAGCCAATGGGGGGGAGGGAGGGAGGGAGGAGAGAGAGAGAGAGAGAGGATCATGTGTCACATAAGCAGAGCGGACATGGCAGCTCATCCACTTCAGCATCTGTTAGTGGGGTTGAGTGTAAATGTGTGTTGCTGTTTGTAAATGATGGGATTTCACACCTTTGTTTAATAGATATTACAGGCTCAATCATTATTGTGATTTGGTGCGCAGTTCAATCCTTGTCTTAAAGGGGAAATTAATCCAAATTATAAAATAAACATACTTTTTTGGAAGTACTTTTCAGCAAAGAATTAGTTCCTACAATATGAAACAGTGTTCCCAACCTTTAAATGTGATTGTTTGCTGTTCACATGTGCAAATCGTTCCCTCTCTTTCTAAACAGAAAAGGTGGAGGCCACGCCCACTGACTCGGAGCCGACGAAAGAGGAGGCACCAGGTGAGTGAAGCTGTAATGCCACATGTGATCTGACATGTGTTACATCATCCGGATGGAAACGTCTACGCCACCCTAACATGTTTCCCCTGTTTGTTTTCAGCTCCCAGTGAGTGAAGTGCGACGTGGACGACTGCATGGATGAGTTTGTTGGAAGTGTCTTTGTTTGTATGCACGGGTGAAAGTATGTGTGTGAAAGACCTTGTTGCCAAGATGCAGACCCCTCGATAAACCGCTTTCAGTCAGGGTTCCTCAGTCACCACTGTGCCTTCTTCCTCATGACGGTGTATGACTGCACCTTCTGTTCACAAACTGTATATAGACAGAGTTCTACGGCACTACGGTGTTTAGTTTCACAGGATGTCATCATTTCAGGATAAATTTAAATTTGTATTTATTATCTCAAATATGAATATCAGATGTTCTTTCCTGGTCAGTTCTATACTTTTCCACAAGATTACCATTCTAACCAAAGCCAAAATTTGTTTGATTTATGAAATTATATCATTTTTGGGTAACTGGCTTTGATTTTACAAGCATGTTTGTAATGAAAGAGCTGGCGTTTTGAGGAATGTAAAAATGAATTTAAGAGCACAAATGAGATTAATATAATAAATATATGTTAAAAAGTCCTTTTTTTCTAATGTGTCATGATTTCTCTCTTATAAGCAATTAACTGTCAATGTTTTTTTTTTCTTTTTTAAAAAATAAGTACGTTTCTTGATATATTAATGCAGGACATATACCGATGTTGGATGTTATGTTTTCAGTGAAATAACCATTCTAGAATCAGAGGTTTACTACGTAGGTTTATTAGTGAGAGCTGCATTTGAAATGTGTTGTTATATTTCTCTAGAACAAAACAGAAAATGAGATACCAAACCAGAGAAAGTTGAACCTGAATCTGGCCTCTGTGACCAGGGATGCTCAGATACAATCCCACTTCATCATTATGTTCTGTTTTATGCTGGTGAATTAAGGTGTTTAATCTAAATGGGTATAATACCGAAAGTAGTTCAGAAGTGTGGCGTGTACATTGAAACGTCTACTGTACAACCAGAAAGCTCACTTGGTGGTTCGACTACAACTTGTTTGCGATGTTGCCGACTAGTCAGGAGTCTGAGAGAGGACCGAGAACGGCAACCGCTTCAATCTCCACCAGCCCACCCTGAGGAGAAAAAGGAGGACAATGAGGTCATGGGAAACAAAGCAATAATACAATGCTTCTCTGTAACATGTGTGGTCTTATTTCCTGAGATTTGTTTGAGCATGCATCTGAATCTCCACCACCCCAAGTGTAGTAGTGATGTATATGGACTAGTCCACAGGGCACTGCAGTTCTATACTGGTGGTTTGGTTTGCACTCACTCTGGGAAGAGCAGCGACTTGGTAGGCAGCTCTGGCTGGGAAGTTACTGCGGAAAACTGGAGGGAAAACGTTAACATTATATCAAAATCATATTGGAAAAGCAACATTTATAACTCCTTATAAATAGGCCGGCTTCCAATGATGCACTCTTTAAACTAAATAGATAGAAACAAATGAAAGTGAAATGTTTAAGGGCATTTCACAAATAATGTTTATCATAGAATTTGCAAATACGAGTAATCACATTCATTAGACGTAGTTGAAACTTTGGCCTGGGAAGTAAATTATCTCACATCCTCTCCTTCCTCTCACCAGGGTCAGGGAAAGTTCCCTGATAGAGTCAGGAGGGGGGGAACGGGAGCTCGGAGCCTATACCCGAGGGGCAACGGCTGGGAGGGTTGGGTTACATCTGCGGGCCTACACACCGGTGTCCGTTTACAACTCACTGGGCACAGAAGCTTCCATTACACTTGTCTGTTGTGATCCAGGAGGAAATGCCTGGAAATGCCAAGACTGAGCAGCCTGAGAGAGCAGGCCGAGTGAGCCCGTCTGTCAGGTGACCGCTTCACCTGTCCCGTTCTGAGAGGTGTCGGTGAAATACGAGGCAGCGCATGTACGGAATCATTAATAGTCCCACTGGAATAATGACAGACTTTCATTGTAATTTATCAATAAAATAAAATGTCATTTTTGATTTAAGGTGGAACACTATTTGCACATCCTTAAGTTTAGCTACAAAAGTGATGCTTAAATAAAGTGAATAGGCTGCTGGTATAGATGCATGACAGCCACATGTATCTCTGACAGTGTTGGTTAAAGGCTGCCCCTGTGTGGCTGCTTTTATATTAGAATATAGAAACATGAGAGGGGAAACCAACAGCACGTTATCAATTTGAACCGCATCTACTGTTTTCAATGAGAATCTGTTTTATCGCATGACATTTAAAGAGCATGGAAATTCATGGAGTATTTTCTTACATGTTTTGTAGACCTCATTGACGCTGTTAAAGTCGTTGATATCAGCGAGCAGCACCGTCGTCTTCACCACTGAAATCAGAGAGTTTGTTACGTTTCATCGTCCAAACCGTATCAAGACTCCGGAGCAGCCGCTGATTCTCTTATCTCACCATTGGTGTAGTCACATCCGGCGGCTTTAAGGATCTCCCCCATATTGATGAGAGCCTGAGAAACATTGTGATACACAGCCAATCAATATTTAATATCACCATTCACATTGCATGCTCTTTATATATGTATTTCAGACTGAATAGACATTCAGATGGAAAACATCCTCTTATATTGATTTGTCTGATTAATGTTCTGTTTTTGTGTGTTTTTTTAGGGGCTTTACCCTCATGGTTGGAAGCACTTATCTTAGGTGAACTTAAAGTTACAAAAAAGCATTAAAAAGGAAAAAACACTGGTCTGATAAGTGCTCACCTGTTTGGCCTGTGCCTGCACCCCTCCCTCTACCAGCTGACCAGAGGCCACTTCCATCCCCAGCTGACCTGAGATGTACATTGTTCTGTCCACGACCACGGATTGGCTGAGGATGAAACACAGAGACAAGAGAGACAAATGCATTATTTAGACCTAGATATTCACGCTAGACATAAATTATATCTGAGAAAATATTTTTTTTAATTCATTAATTTATACTTTTAGGTTATTTTTATGATGTTGCAATTTACATTTTAGTACTCTCTCTGAATCCACTTTATATAGGCCTACTTACTAATTAATATTTTACTTTCTGTTTTATGAATGGACAGCGTCTACTAAAAGTGCACGCTGATATTGTAATGGCGATGACGACGAAGATACATCTGAAAGAAAACTGTAGGGTTATTCTATCTGCACTCAAGGACATAAACTCAGTTTTCTAAAAACTCAGTTCTGTGTTAGAAGATAAGACACTTTCACACCAGACACAACAATGGCTAAATAACCTTGAATCCTATACATCCAAATAAGAAAACTCAAAGGCCATTCACTCTGAAGTAACCAACCACACTGACAGCCTATTGGCCAGAGAAGGAACGCCCCTCACCCACTGAATTAGACAAGAAAACACACTTAACACTGCTGTTCTTGATGAATTAAGTTTTAATCAAACAATTATATTTTATTATTTCTGCATTTTGGAACATTAAGACTGGTTAGGTATTACACATAATATTAATCCATACCTGTATATTCCCTGTCTGATAGGGGCTTTTGGTGTGTAGGGGATTTGTCGACGAATAGATGCCATTTCAAGTGAGCTGTCTGTCTCTACCACGCGGCGCTCCTTGGAAAAGTTCGACTCTGACACGAGCAGGTGAGTTCATTGCACACTAAAAAACCCGCCCCTGATCAAACACTGGGCTGTCCTTCGTGGATTCACCCATTCACTCAAGTCTTGAAAGTTTTTTGTACACTTTAAAGTGTTTAAAGTGTCCTCACCTGTACGGACCGATGGCAGCCGGGGCTGACGCCGTGTTGATGATCTTTCTGTTGAGCGCAGCCATGTTTTCCTGACCCGTTTATCGAGGTTTCTACACCGCAAAGAGGCTGTGAATGAAGGAAATCTGCAGGAAGCTCGCGGACAGTTGCTGCTGCCGTGAAGCCTACCGTAATGTTTGTCAATAAGCGCACGCTGCATTGTTTTGGAGGAACTTCTTCGGAAATAGCGTGCAAACAGAAAATAGTTGCGTCTATAGTAGAGAAGTTACGGCGCGACAGGTGGTCATTCATGGTTTCACCTCAGAGGTCCAAGTCTCCTTTTATAAACTCAGAGAGAAGATAAAAAGCATTCCACTGCAGGTATGGTTAACTATAAGTAACTTTTATTATTTCTTGCACCTTTTTCAAAAATAAAGTATTACAAACAAAACATAATAAATTAAGTGGTTCAAACATAGATGCTTACATTCCACTCTAGAGTTTCAAGTTGTTATATAGTGGAAAAAAACGATGAAATAAATGAAAACAAAATCATATAGCCATATATCAAAGTGATTTCAGATTTCTTTACATATTGCAGATTCTCTGCAAAGTCATATTTCCAAGTCATATTTTTTTCTTTTTCTAAAAATTGTACAGAGCAAATAGCTTCTGTTTAAGCTGAAAATCCATCTTCCATATTAACAGTGCTCTCACCTGTACATTTAATACAATAGCGTTCCACTAGATAGCAAACACAATTATAAACATGCATAGTCTAAAACGCGCAGAAATCAAGCCAAATATATTTGACGAAAGGCCGAAATATTAACAGCTACCATATTGTCATGGAAAGAAAATGTTTTAATCACATTAAATAAATAAACTGTGAATGCTTGTGTGTAAGTTTTCAATGCACTGCAGACTTAATATATGAAAACAATTCATGGCAAGAATGAACAGGTTTAAAAAAAAGGAAAGAAAAAAAGCTCAACCATACAGACATGATCAAGAGCTGAGAAAACACATTGAAATCTGAATTCAGAATTTAAAATCTACTCAAAAGATTATTGTATTATCAAAATATTGATTAAATTCAGTATGAGCTGAACCGTCAAGACTGCAAATTAATATTCGTATGTAACAGTAACCCATAGGTATATTGAACATGTATTTGAAAACAGTCAAAATTCATTCAAAGGGTCCCCATTAGCACGTGTGAAAGCAATGTCAAAACTTAACTACAACCACAACGGAGCAGTTTGTTTCCCTCTTGAAGTGAGATAAGTCATTTTTAAATTAAACATTCAACACTGAAATACAATCCAACTGACATTGTTTTTGGAGGTCAATAATGATTATAAATATTAGAGATTTAAGAACAGCGACTATTTTGGGGGGATATACACACAACATAAAAAAACTAATTAAATTTTCCTTAAATGTGTCCGATGAACAACATAATTAATCACTGGAAAAGTTGCATAAATTTGGCTATTTTGCCATCAAAAAAAGAGTAACAATATCTTAATTCCTTCATTCATAATCACACCTAAAAGTCAGAAAACTGTACTGTAGGAAGCAAAAACTGCACAAGCTCAATCATGACTGCTGAAACATTGATATAAGCTGACGGGAAAGTAGCAAACTGAAATTCAGACATGAGATGTGTGGCTGATGCAGCGGCTCTGTTTTTTCTAAAGTATACAGTATCAGTCAGTCACTTGTTTTGCTTTTCAGCTCAACTTGGTGTTTTATTGCTCCATGAAGCAGCTCTTCTGACAAGTTGACTCGTTGCAAAGAAGACGGCTCCACATCTAGTCAAGTGTTTTAGAAAGCCACATTGGAATCTGAAGTTTATCAATAAAAGAATAACATAAAACATAATAAATAGAACCTTGAAATAAATCTGCAGGTTATTAAAAACCAGGGACTTTACATTAAGTCGTACAGTATTGTGGAATGCTTTCGCTTGTAATGAAATCAGGTTGGTTTTTAGGATATTACATTTAGGAATGAATTTCAGTGCCAACTCTGGTATTCATTTGGATCATTTTGTCGAGGAAAAGCTTTAAATTCACAAAGAGTAGGGGGACAGATGTGTTATCAGGCACCAAAATGTCAATATATAGACAGTGCACTGGAAGTCTAAAAGAAAAAAAAAAAAAAAAAACAACATAATTAAATAAATGATAAGACTAATGAAATAAATTCAGAATATTCTGATCCACCACGAAAACATGCATGATCCATCCTTCACTACCCACATGGTCATTTCTGTCCATTCTTGCAACTTTCCTCATTCCACTTCCAACTCATCTCCACGTGAGGAAATGGACTTAACTACCCAACGACTTTGTTGTATCTTTTTCCATTTTAAAACCAGATTTCAAATATTTTAAGGCATTCTCAACTATCAACATTATCTTGATTGTCTTTGGTCATGGACAAGCCTCCACAGCTTCTTGTTGCAGGTATTTCCAAACTAAGCTCTACGTTATATTTACACTGTATGTAAAAAGTCTGAGGAAAAAGACCACTCATCATTGCCCACTGTGATTATACTGCTGCTGCTGCTGCTATTGCCACAGGATTGGCTTCCTTATGCATTGATGGGGATCCCCAGGGGTTTTCTGTGTGACATAGAACGCAATTTAATTTGGAAAGGGGGGGAATTTTTGTTTTCACTTCAGGATTTATAATACTCACTTTCTCCTGAGTGTCATTTATGGGAAAGCAACTTAACAGGAACTGTAGAAACAAATATACGATTTAAAACTGAGGAACCGCATCGAGACTTAGTGTAGAAACAAGGCAGATGAGTGTAGATTCCAGGAGCCAAAATGGATGTAAAAGGCATCTAACTTCATTTGGAGGCAAGTTAGCAGCCAGTCAGAACAGCAGTGGGCTTCCAACATAGACAATAAGGTCATCTTAGTTCCTCTGAGTCAATGGGACGCAAAAGTTGTGGCGACGGTGGCTTTGGGGAACCGAGAATAGAGGGAGGGGCACTCAAAAGTTCTGCTGTCGTCTCTTCTTGGCATCCATGGCATCCAGGATCGGCTGCCTTTTGGCGGTGTAGCGCTGCCTGAGCTCCTCAATCTCCCGCTCCATCATGGGATCCAAGGCAGTCAAGCGCAGCTGCAGCTCCTCAAAGTCCAGGTTCTTTAGCTGGGCGAAAGCACACAAGATAGTCACACAAACAAACAACAATTGAGAAGGGATGACTCATATTTAATAGAAGAACTGCTTCTACCGAGACACTAATTACAGCACCATCACATGTTCATGAAAGAGGTGACTCACAAAGTCAAAGTCTCCGTCCTGAGGCACCTTCCAGTTGTCGGGGAAGACGTTCTTGGACTGGATGTGGTAGCCGGGCTGCTCCTGCGGCTGGTTGTGGTTGTAGTTCTCCTGCTGTTGGGCCGCCTTGTTGGAATCCTGCTTGTCAAAATAGTCCATGAATGACGGACGCATTGGCTGCTGGGAGGTGGCATGTCCTGTGGAGAAGTAGGAGAGTTTCATTAATTAGTCTCCTTAGTTTGCGTTTGAGTCATTCTTCAATCATAGGGCCCTACACATAGATGGAAGCTCTCGTTATAACTGAATCAACATCGTGTGTGTGTGTGTGTGTGCTCACTCCGCATGGAACCCTGGTCTTCCTCCTCCTCTTCATCATCATCACTATTGATGACCATAGTGCCCAGGTCCGACTCTAGCATGGTGCTGCCGTGTTCGATCATGGTCTGTGCCCCGTCACTCATGGTGCTGGTGGCTCGCATGGTTCCTGCACCCTCTGAGCCCGACTTCACCATAGTGTGGGAGTCCACCTCCGTCTCCTCCTCCTGGAAGACATTACGTTATATGACCTCAACATGTTGATTTCTCCTCAGGGTCAAGTCAAGCTTTAACACAAACTTTATTGCTAAAATCTCAGCATACGTACAGAGTTGTCATCCTCCTCCTCCAGCTCTCTCTGCTGCTCCTGTTGCCTCTTGGCTTTCATCTCCATGGCCTCAGTGATCAGGTCTCTCAGGATTGTGACCGGCTTGGCCTGGCTGATAAATGGTGCTGGACATTCACAAGACCAAAGTTTTATTTTTTGGGACCACCGGGATAATGTTCTACTTTATATCTTTGTGTTCTTCCTTCCTCCAACCTGTAGCAGCTGTGTGGCGGTCGCTCTCTGCTCTGGATTCTTGACCAAACACTTCTTGACAAAGTCTGTGAAGTCATCTGACCAAAGCTCCGGCTTCCTGAATGTTGGAGGAGGGTTGGTGGGGATCATGAAGATCGCCTGTCAAAAGGCAGAGGTTTCAAACAGTCAGGTGAAATAACAAAGTCTTGTTTCAGGGCTGAGTGGTATCTATGCACCCAGTTCTTCACCAAACAGTTTACACTCACTCTCATGGGATGGATGTCAGCGTAGGGAGGTTTGCCCTCTGCCATCTCTATGGAGGTGATACCCAGGGACCAGATGTCAGCCACACAGTTGTAGCCAATCTCCTGGATCACCTCCGGGGCCATCCAGAACGGAGTCCCAATGACAGTGTTTCTTTTTGCCATAGTGTCCTTCAGAGGAGAAAAAACAAACAAAGCCGGTATCATCATTATGAACATGGGAAGTTTTCAAATCACTTCATATGAATTTACAAAATCAGTGAAGAATTATACAGTCCTAGTGTCATTTTGAGGAGATTCACTTTTCTGTCCCTGGTACAAACCGCAAACAACTGCTATAATATTACCGTTAGTTGTCCAGCAACTCCAAAGTCTGCCAGTTTGGCGTGTCCCTCAGTGTTGAGGAGGATGTTTCCTGCCTTGATGTCCCGATGGATCTTTCTCATGAAGTGAAGATATTCAAGACCCTTCAGCGTCGACTTCAGGATAGTGGCAATCTCATCCTCTGTCAACTGAGGTGAGAAGGAAATTAAGCTTTTTACATACACTACTGGTAAAAAAGAGAGTTTGGTTAAATTGTATAAAAGCAAGAATATTCATCAGGGCACTGAGGTTTTATCACCATCATAGGTATTAAAAAGCAATGTCTTGTTATGTTGATGTCTTGTTCAAACTACATCAATCAAGGATAAACAAGAGAAGCAATTTTACCAGAGTAAAATATAACAGAATTATAAACTCTAATCGTTTGTGAACCATTAACATTTTAGTACAGCCGCATATACATCACAACTTTCTCTGAAAATACCCACCGTCTTGTTGCGCAGTCTGATGATATCAGATACAGAACCGGCTCCACAGTACTCCATGACAATCCACAGGTCAGTGTTCTTGAAGTAGCTGCCATAGTATTTCACTACATAAGGGCTAAGAGGAAATGCAAAACGGAGCGGTTGTCAAAAGACAAAGACAAAGTTTCGTTTGGGTTAAAAACAGCAGAAGTGAAATCTCTTGTAGGTCGAGACATCAGAGAGCTGTTCAGGTTGCAAAATAAACATTTAACTTAAAGCAAAGTGGACTATGGAAGTAAATATGATCCTTTGAGGACAATTAATCTACGTAGTGAATTTGGAGGTTTGGGAAAACTGTTCTCCGCTAACCTGTCACACTGCTGCATGATGGAAATCTCCTTGATTATCTCCTGCAGATCAGACTCCACAGGAACCTGCTTGATGGCCACCACTTGGCCTGACTCCTTATGGATGGCTTTGAACACGCTGCCATAGGAACTAAATATACACACAAGTGTTAAGTCACAAATTGTCCAGAGTGCTGAAGCTGAAAAAGTATAACGCATTTGATGGGCTTTAAATAGTTTCAGTCACATAAGTGGAAACGGAGGTTAGTCATTACAGAAGACATCTTACCCTTCACCGAGTTTCTCTAAAACATCAAACACTTCCTCTGGTTGTTTGGTCAAACTGTCCTCACTCAGCTTTTTCAGCTTGCTGGAAAAGAAAAGCAACTATTATTGTTCATGGCGACACCAGCTCGTTCTCCCTCTCAAGTTAAAACTGATCTTAAAAAAGAAATTAGCTCCTATGGTGATTAGTTGGCATGACAACCACATTAATCACCAAGGCCCCCCATTAATGAAATGGTTGCCATGGTTTCTCATTTGTTTTACAGGGATGTGCAAGATTGTTAAAAGATTGTTGTAAACTCGTACACAATTCATTCATTTGTACTTCATGTCCAAACAATAACGTTAAAGTGTTCCCGAAAAAGGAATCAACGCTAATTAACATTTGATGTTAATACAAGGCTAAAACGTAATCACATTTTTTATACAAGTCTTTGTTCAAGACGGAGCTCTAAAATCGCTAACTCGACTTAACTGAGTAGAAAGTTTGGCTGAAAACTGTTAAAGCGAACTAAGTTAGCATCAGCTAGCTGAGAACGTTAGCCTTTAGCTAGCTAACGCTAGTTAATAGCTTGAAAGCACATTTTAAACCAGTCGGAAATAAACAAACCTTTTGGGCGCAGGCGGCTCCATAATGAATAACTTGACAGAATTAAAATTCAACGACTAATAGTATGGCAGTTTTGGGGCCAATAGTCAAGATGTGAACATGTCGTCAGTATCGTTGTTGTCAAAAACTAGTAGAGGGCCAGCTGAGCGTTCGTCAGATGATGAACAGTTTGGTGACGCACATGATCGACAGCGCCCTCTAATGGACCGGAGTGCAGAACACGAACGTAACAATAAATGTCCTTAGAAACGTAGACACAATGAACAACCTGCAACAACCCATAAACCACAGACACGACTGCATACGATGGAATATGTCATATATTCATAATACCCATGTTGTCTGTCAAAAACGGAAAAATAGGCCAAATGTGACGGAAAATCTTCTGACCAATCACAAACCAGTTTGTTCTGAGGTGGGTAGACGGTTGTACGCATGTGCGCAGGCGGCAGTGTGTGTGATGTGAAAAGAGAGGTAAACAGTTATCGTGTTTCAACGGTGAGTTGTCTTATTATTATCTTTTCCTTTTCTGCGAGCCATCTTTACTATATTCATACAGCATTATGAGATTTCTTAACGTCCTTTGTTGGTTACTGATTTTGGCTAATCGTCCCGCTACCACCCATCGATGTATTCACCATGCTCTTCCTGTGTTAGCATGCTAGCACTGTGTCAACATTGCTTCTCCTGTGTTTTATAGAAACAAAATGGATCCACAGAAGGATGTGCAACCGCCCAAGCAGCAGCCTATGATCTACATATGTGGAGGTACGTTGCAGCTTTTCTTTGTTTTAATTATACAGTCAGCTACTGCGGTCACTGCTGACGATGCTAATGTACAAGATCTAACGTAAACTATAACTACTACGGTCAGCGTATACGCCATGTAATTACACGCACATCTAGTGGATCTGATTTGGCAGTAGTATGGTTCATTAGCTTAAAGCACTGCAAACTAACAACGCATTCAAGTGAAAAACATCGTCACCAACTTATACACACGACATGCCCTTCGTCTATATAGATTAGACAGAGACAACCATTTTTATTTGTATGTATTTTCCTAATTTGCGGTGCAAAAACCATACTTTGTAATGACTCAAATGCTGCTGCTTTCTGGAAAACATTATTACATATTCTTTAGTACTTAATGGAATGAATGAATACCCTGTCTGACTAATAGCATGGTTTTATACATTTAATGACACGACACAGTTGATTCAAACCCTATAGTGCATATTTTAATATGCTACTGTAAGAAGATAGACAACAACACATACATTTCACAATTTCCAGAGATTTGGAACTAAAACACTGCCTTCTAGGAAAGCCAAATGTAATTTATGATGTACACTTTTTGGAAGAAAAACTAACTTTACTATACATCTTGTTTACATGTGAAGTGTTAAGTTTGAGGAAAAGCCTGATGCTTGAAATGTTATTGCTAATAAATCATATTTATTTTATCCAGCAACCATCCTACTGGAAACTGGATGTGTTTGTCTTTCTTATCGCTCGTATTGTACATATACATTAATTAAATTAAATTCTTTCATTTACAGAATGTCACACAGAAAATGAAATCAAGGCCCGTGATCCAATCCGATGCAGAGAGTGTGGATACAGGATCATGTACAAGAAGAGAACAAAGAGATGTATCCTTTAAATTTGATATTATGTCCTAGCAAAATATGTTTATTATAAGTATGAACTGAGAATGATACCTGTACATTTCCTTGACTCTTTGATTACAGTGGTTGTCTTTGATGCCCGATGAAAAAAAGGAGAGCAGCAGTTCTCTTTTTTTTTTTTTTTTTTGTCGTGTACTATTTTTGGTAGTGTATGACTATGTAAATAAATAGACTCCATACTTCCTGTCCTCCAGGCCTGGCGACAGATTTCTGGATTATGGTTGAAGATCAACATTTTCCTTTCAACACCAATAGTGCTGTTTTTTTTACCTGAGAGTAGTGGATGAAAGGTTTTGGTTTAATAAAACATTTTCACTGATTGTGACTGTTGACTGTTTTTTCGCATTTGATCCTGTCGTTTCTATAAACCAGTTCACCTACATATCCTTTATATAATTATATAATTTCAATCTATCCATCTGTTCTTCTACATTAATATGTAGTTTTATCTCCCCCCATGTAATCATTCACTTGATTGATATGCCTTTTAACAAACCAATGACTGATTTATTTTTTAAAGTGCCTAAATGATGCATACATTTGCATGTAAAAAAAAATAAATGAATGATCTATAAATATTTTCTTGGGTTTAAATTAACTTCTCAAAATCGAAATTTCACGTTTTTTAAGTATGCATATTATGTATAATACCAATTGTATCCACACAAAAAAATCGAAAATCTATTTTTCGAAAAAAAAAATGAAAAGAAAGGAGACAAAGCGATGCTTTTTAGAGCAAATATTTAGTATTTTTCATGATCACTGACAATAAAAGAGCATTACATATTCGTCCTGTTATTTGACCTGACTGCTCTTAATCTCCATTAAAGCGCCACGCATCTGCATCTGTGTCGCGCCATTTGGTCATTCATTTTGTTTTTGTCTTTCACCAGCCAGGGTGTTTTACTCTGAAGTCTAATCTGCGGGTGTCCCATCAAAGCGGCTTTACTGCAGCAATGCATCGCTGTGGCACTTCCCCCCTCTGTGACGTCACAACTGGCATCTCGTCCAGGGGGCGTGTCCTACAGAAATCCCCCAGCCAAGCTCAGATGTAGCTGCAGCTCTGCGAGAGGGAGAGGCAGGGAGGGAGGAAGCGTTTTAACACACTGCAGAGAGGGAGCGCAGCTATGGGGAACGCACAGGACAAACCCCCGGGCAGCGGAGGAGGGGGAGGGAGATCCGACCAGGCCACGGCCGGGAGCGGGTCGAGAAGCCGGGGTGGAGGCAGCGAGGAAAACACCCAGACACGGAGAGCTTCGGGGAAGAAGGTGGCAAATGGCACTCGAAGAGAAAACAGCCCTGCTGGTGGACAAGAGGAGCAGGGCAGCCCTGCAGTGGACACAAGTTATCTGGACGCCCCAGCTGGGGCCCTTCCTCCACACCTGGCCCGGCTCAAGAATGCAGGGAACCACCTCTTCAAACACGGCCAGTTTGGGGACGCACTGGAGAAGTACACCCTGGCCATTGATGGATGTGCGGAAGCAGGTGGGGAAGATATGAACTAGTATAGTACTATAGCTTATTTTCTCAGTGTTTCATCCAAGGAGAAACATCTCTATTGATAAGACAAATTTACTTTACAAAATAAATGTACTCTCAAATGTGTAGAAGCAATCCTGTGTCATACGCAGTATACAGTAAAAACAAACAGATTGACAGCTTTAGTGTCAATACAGTTGCAGGTCACATGAGATCTTATGTCAGAGTAAGTTACAGTAAGGAGTGGGGCTTATTTTCTCAATGGTTTGGTCTCTCAAATAGCAGAAAATAGTGAAAATGCCACCAAGCAATTTCCTAACGCACAAGTTGACATGTTCAAATTGCTTTTTTTTTTGTCACATCAACAGTCCAACACACAAAAATATTCAGTTTACAATTGTAGAAGTTTGCTTGAGAAGATAGAATCTCTGAATTTTTGGGCATTTTTGTTTAAAAATCATTGTAATTCTAGTAAAGTGTCCCACAGGCCAAACTTGATTGATTATGTGCCAGCATCCTTTACCCTCTGCTGCGTTTTCTGCTGAACGAAAAGTCTTCTAAAGCAACTTCTGATGGTCGTTTATTCACCAATCTGGACAGAAAATCTCTTCTAGTGTCTAGCCCATGTAAGGCTTTCAGTTTCGCCATGCTGCACGATTCCCTCTGTTTACCAAATCAGCATGCAAGTGCTCACCATCCTACGTAATGATTCTAGTGGAGGAGGAGCACAGGTCACTTTTCACATCTGTGTGAATTAGTGATCTCATGTTTTTAGTGTCTAACATCCCAAACCTGCAGCTGAGACACGAGGCATCATTGGTGATCTTTGCTGACCATAGAAAAGAGTCCCGTGCTGGTGCATGTTTTTTTTTTAGGTGAGATTGAATGTCACCCTGCACCTTTAAGAACACTCAGCCAACTTTTTACTCTTGTAGCTGGCAAGAGTGATCGCTTTCTTCTGCAGCAAGAGTTCATTTCATCAGAGGAGAGAAGATTGAGTAGCCTACCCTTTGTACAGTTTACATTTTAAATGTTTAGCCACCTAGTATAGATAAAAAGAGGCGTTATTAACGTGAGTGTGTTATTTCAGCCTTTGCTCTTGCAGATTTGTGGTTTGTATTTGTCCCCTTCTAGGCATCGATAGCCCAGAAGACCTGTGTATTCTCTACTCCAACAGAGCAGCCTGCCTACTGAAGGATGGGAACTGCACAGACTGCATACAGGACTGTACCAAGTATGTGACAAGCGTCAGCTCTGCACGTGTGTTTCTGTCAGGTACAGGAGTATTCCACCGATATAAAGCTTAACCTTGTCGGGCTCATGATAGTTAGAAAAAATGTAAACAGATGCAGCAGAGCCAGATATATTGTCTTTTGTAGACTTTGCATGCTTCTTCTATTGTCAAATCCCGTTGCCTACACTACCCACAATGCAACGTAATGACACAAGGATGCTACGGATTTCCTTCTAAGGTCCCAAGATCTTTTCATTTGTGTAGTCTTAAGTCGGTGGAGTTTTTTAATAATTCAACAGTATTATTCACTTGTATGAGTTATCAATACGTTAGTAGTTCATCTCAGTTTATTTGCATGACTTTCCTTACATACCTATTAAAATAATCACTAATCAAGACTAAAGATAAGTCGACATCATGTTTTGCTACTTCTGGTGACATGCATTATATACTTTTGTGCTGCTTTTCCTTAAACATTATCTTGTTTTTCAGATAATGTCTTCATGCTTTTATATTCAGTTAAAGTTTTACTCTCAGTTGACTCCACTACAAACACAATATGTGACTTTGCGGTGTCAGGAGGCTGCAGGAGCCTAAAGCAAACACTCCCATGTTCATGAATGGAGACATACAGATCAGCCGGATACACCTGCGACACAGTGTGCAGGCGTCGGCAGTTTGATCCTCTGTGTCTGCGTCTCTCTGATCCTCTTAGGGCTTTGGAGCTGCAGCCGTACTCCTTGAAGCCCCTGTTACGCAGAGCTATGGCGTATGAGTCACTGGAGCGATACAAACAGGCCTACGTGGATTATAAGACTGTCCTGCAGATGGACACCGGGGTGCAGGCGGCTCACGACAGTGTCCACAGGTCGGCTGGGCGCACAAACAGAAACTAACTTGAATTCCAAAGTGTTTTCTCTGTTCTGTATACATCTTTACACTGAGAAGAAATCATTCTTATTATATTTTTGTTGAAACATTAGACACTTTCTTTTCCTTTATCATTGTACAATATTCATTTAATAAGGGTTAGGGGTTCATTAATCTGTACCTTCAAGGCCTGTGAGTTTCCGATGTTGGCAACTACCGTTAAGGCAACTCATTCAGCACCACGGAGAGTTCTCACTCCGTCTGCGTTTGTTCAAATCCATAGCTGGTTGAGGCAGACACGATTGGTGGAGGGTTAGGCATTGACCCTGAATGGTTAGGTTCAGGAAACCCATTGGTCAAGGCATAGGACCTGAATACATCAGGTTAATACCTTGCACGAGTTTGGACGCCAGGCCAATCCTGGCGCTTGAATGTTAGCTTGCCAAGAAATACCGTGGCATTCAAAGCAGCACCTCCTAAGTATCAAATTCCTAAATATTAAATATTGTTTAAGCATACTTGTCTATTTTTATTCCAATTATTTTAATCAGACACCAAAAGTGATTCCAAAAGTTGTTTTTCTGTGGAGTTTCTGGAGTTTTTTCTCCACCAATCCGCAATTAAATTTAACTTTAATTGTTATATTTCCAGTCTGACTACACTACATACTCACTATGTGCTTAATCTAGTGTGTAGCATGGATTTGAAACGACAGTATTATTTTTTTAAAGGGCTTACCCACCCATGATCCACCCACACAGGTGTTATTTACTTACTCTGACTGATCACACAACTTCTCCGTAATACAAGGATGAGTCTTAGGCCCATGTCACGATAGGAAAATAATACACGTTAATAGTAGAATGAATGATGACTGAACCGTGCGGTGGTTGCATTGTTAATCTGGCTAATTCCAAAACCGATTCCTGCCAGGATCACCAAGATGCTTATTGAGCAGGACGGACCTGAGTGGAGAGAGAAGCTTCCTGTGATTCCTGCCGTCCCCCTGTCCGTCCAGCAGCAACACAGAGACAAACCGGTCAGCGCCGAAGAAGCTCAAGCCCGAGCCGCCAGGGCTGAGCAGGAGGAAGGTCAGTGACATCACTTCCTCTTAGCTTAGTGAGGAGGTGTACATTTAAAATACAAAGGGGCTGAGTGTACTCACTCTTCCAGATCCCATAGAGTCAATTGGATTATAGCTATCACTGTCATTTCATCGTTTTCACAAAATGAACCAGTTACCTTTTAGTTTTTTTCTTTCTTGGTGAAAACTGTTTATTGTCTCACTTGATGCCTGGTGAGATTAGAAATGAATCCCTTGAATCATGGAATCGTAAAGCAGCAGCAGCATCAGAAGTCGGTCAGAGCGAATCAAATTCTGATGAGCAGTGGTGAAGGCACTCCTGCTGGGAGAGAGAGAGAGTGTGTGTGTGTGGGTGGGTGTCTGTGTGTGTGTGTGTGTGTGGTGTCTGTGTGTGTGTGTGTGTGTGTGTGTGTCTGTGTGTGTGTGTCTGGATCATCAATAATGCAGACGGGAAGGTGATCCAGTATAGCGCTGCTGTAATGGAACAATCCAGGTCAGGTTTCCTGTAAGCTGCTCCCACTCACACAGACCAGAAGGCTCCAACATTAATTTAAATATATTTATACAAATGTTGTGTACTATGCTGTAGAAAAAAAAATAAAAAAAACCCACACACATAATATAAATGAACAGCTGTATTTGTATATGCCACATGACCTCCCCATACACGGGACTTTAATCATACAAAGCACCTGACCTATACAGAGAGACGCACACAGAAACACTGCATTAATATAACACACAGACTGAACAGAGTTAAACTCTGAATAACACACTGCTGTTGCTGAGGAAACAGATGGGAAGGTGTTCGGCTTGTTGATTTTAAAGGATAAAATAACACACGATTCCAGCTTCCTTCTGGTTCTCCGCCCCTCCCTCCAGCCACACTGCCCTCTGACTTTTGCACCTGCTCCAGTCACATGACTCTCACATGCTCACCTGTTTACACTTTCCCTCGTTAGCCGTGCAGTATTTAACCAGCATTTCCACTCGTTCCCTGTCAGAGCAGCTCTCTGGCATTGTGTTGATGCTTTTGAGCATCCGTTACCTGACCCTTAGCCTGCACTTATACCTGCCGACCTGCCTTTAAGCCCTTATCTACTATCATCGTGGCATAAATCATTGAACGGTACCTGTCTTTCTGCACATCGTCTGCATATCAGATAATATTTCTGTGCATTTAATGTATTCTTTATTTTAAGATGTACAAAGCAAGTGTGTCATTGTAAGAAAAGGTAGATCAACAGATCTGTCAGCTCACTTTGTCATAGTTTGCTTCTGTTCCGAAGATACTGGTTTCCTCATAAACTCTGTGTTTTAGGGGTTTGTTGGAATTGGAACACATCAACACAGTTTACAACTTTTTGGGAATTGAAAGTGGAGAGTACTTTATTACTTTATTGACACACGTATAACTTCGGATTACTTGCACATACAGTTTTTTTTGTAGATGAATAATTTAGAATTGGGTTGTTTTGTGGTTGATCAAGGCCAGGATTATCGTGTGTGTGTGTGTGTGTGTGTGTGTGTGTGTGTGTGTGTGTGTGTGTGTGTGTGTGTTTTTCCCCCCAAGTCTCAGTAAGCAGAAGTCGACTCATCTCCTCTGGTCCATTCATGGACATTATTGATCAGCACATAAAACATTGTGTGCTGATCTGATGGGAAAAGCTTCTTAGAAGACAAACAATAACTCAGTCGAGACTTCCCCCAGCATGTGTAACATATATGTAAACTCCTCTACTCCTAAAGTTTTTCCTTTCACTTCGCTCAGTATTGAATTGTTGCTAATCTGCACATTTCTGCCAACAGTCCGACGAAGAGATGCCCGCTTTACTTTACTGAAACGGGAAGGCAACGATCTGGTCAAGAAAGGCCACTTCCAGGAGGCTCTGGAGAAGTACAGCGAATGTCTCACATTAAAACCTGACGAATGTACTCTCTACACAAACAGGTACTCCTGAAGCAACACTACGCCGTGCAACTGGGATCATAAACTGCACACACATAGCAGGATTAAACTACAAGTACAACATGGGGGGCCGGGGACTCACCTACAATATCTTCTGTGCACACCTTGAATCAATAAGAAGGTCAACAGACTGTAAAATTCAAATGAATATTATGTTGATTCTAAAACCGACTGATCCCGTTTGAGGACAGTGTAACAGGAAATACAGTAGAGGGCACCACATGATCATCCGTAACGTTTCCTTACCAGCAGCTGTGGCAGTATCCTGAATGACAACACTGACCCCTGTACTCTATTCTACTCCTCCAGAGGCATTTGCCTCCTGAGACTGAATCGCTTTGAAGAGGCCAAGCAGGACTGTGACTCTGCGCTGCAGCTGGACCCGGCCAACAAGAAGGCCTTCTACAGACGAGCCCTGGCTTATAAGGGTTTACAGGTGCCTGTCTCTCCCACATCACAGCACACGCATTCGTCTATTTGAAGCGGTTGGATTAGACGGGTTTAGGCGTTTATTTATAGATAACGTAAGGTATAATTTCTCTTTTCCAGGACTACCTGTCGGCCAGCAGTGACCTCCAGGAAGTCCTCCAGCTGGACCCGAATGTTCGGGAGGCCGAGCAGGAGCTTGAGGTGGTGACGAGCCTGCTGAGGCAGAGCCTGATGGACAGCACTGCAAACACACCAGGGGTAAAATAATGCTTACACGCACACACGCAAACCAGAAGTCATTCATTGATTTTCCCCGACACAGACGGGAACGGAAAAATGTACTTTGGAAAAGCAGGTTTTTTTGGCATACCATGTATTGTGACTATATATAGGCAGTTCATTTTTTTTTTCCGCGAATATGACTATGCAGATCATTATCAGGGTAGTTTTGCCAACACTGCCAGGCACTCAAAACTGTTATTATCATAATTTAGTTGGATATTTTTCACCTAAACCATCATTTTTAAATTGCCCATACATTTTAAATGAATGAAACATTAATATTTGTTAAATTCAGTTTTTAAAAACTATAAGAAACATACATGAACGTAAAAAATAGGCTGACTTTTGCTCCTTTCCTCCAGGTTTGATGTTCATGGAGGAATAATGAGGCAGAGGAATGAAGCAGGTGTACGTACTGTACGGCGGCAGGCGCGGAGGAAAAGGACTCTTAAAGCCATCGATTGTAGCTAGTAACACCTGTACAAATGGAAATGACTGCCATTGCCTCATGGGACGGGCTCCTGGGACGACCAGCAATGTGTGCTGACCACACCACAACTCCTGAGTACACGACCTTACATAAGAGGCAGCTTTATTTAAAAAGGCTACTGTCAAGGTATTCATGACCTGCTTGCACTATAAGTCATTCACATTATGATGTAATGTGCTGTACATACGGATTCATGTTAACGGGATGCTGAGCGCTGGGAAAGTGTATCATGTGTGCCTTAATGAGATTTCTACCGCAGTCGGGATGATAAACACCAAGATTACACTTTTGATTTGTTTTAATGATAAAAAAAAAAAAATACTTTGCTGAGCTCACGACAAAAGCACTGATAGAAACTGATACAACTCAAACGCTTTGTATATATAGAGATAAGGACTCCCAGAAAGTGAGAACGGTCATTATCTGGCTGTCTTTATCTCAGGTTTCAGCTATTCCTGCTATTTCAAGACATCCGTCATTGTTTATATATTCAGTTGCTACGTATTTAAAAAAAAAACTTACAATGAAACATTTCTACAGCTAAAGACCCTGAAGAAACGCTGCATTAAAACTATAATTTAAGACGGTTAAATAATGATTTACCAGTTTAAACATCCCATGAGCTCTGTGTGCTTAAGTTGTTAATTATAAATGGTCACGTCATCGTTTTGAGTAAATATCCAGCAACTGAAGTTAGCATTACTTCATCATGTACTGTAAGACTTATTGTAGGTCTCAGGATCACTCTTGAATGTAACCAAGAGGACTGCATGTCTTTGTGACGGATTTGTTTTATTTATGGCTCTTAACTCTGAGCCCTTAGTATTCCCCCCTCGGCCTCCACTCAACAACAACCGCTGTACATACAGTCAGGACACAGGAGACGTGATCTGCAAGGTGATGAATTACACTTGATGTGACCCTGGCAGCTCAGTCTGACACTAAAACAGCTCGTCGTCTGGCTTCTCCAGAAACTGGCTCTAGTCTCTCAACAAAAAAAATGATTGGGAAGCTGCAAATATCTTCACACCTCCATGAGAACTTGTTCATCCAGATTTAGGGTCTTAAAGCCCTACAGCCATGACACGCATAGGTGTTTTCACTTTGCCTAATTAGAGCTTCCCTCAGGTCTGTGTGGATGTCGACGCCCAGTGCTTGATTGACACCTGACTCTTGACATTTGCACATCCGCCCCAGAGCCACAAAATAGACTGTTTTACGTTTAGTTCTCTCACTTAACTCCAGTAGAAGCAGAGGTCTAACTAACTGAAAACACCTATTTGGGTGAGCAGGGCGTTTAAATATCTTTTTAAATTTCCCATTCCTGTGCTTTTTAATGTCAGCCCTGTAACACACAAAACAATGTAAATCTTTGTATAGCACAATGTGCCACAACTTTAATTTCTCTCATGCTTTGATGTATTAATACCCTTTGTTCAATCTGATTTTACCCATCCCCCCCTTGTGTTGTCTAAATCGAAGCTCAACTAAATGAAAACACTTGACAAGGCTTGAAGTTTTGCTTCATGGAATGTAAGAGCATGTACTGTATGTAAATCGTTTGGATGCAAATGTAAATAAACTGCAATGTGGATGCTTTAATGTGCTTTGTTTCTGCAACTTCATTTCAACGCCAGAGGAAATAACAAAAATATTAGCAACTAAATAGGTTAAAAAAAAAATTGTTGATTTGCTGATGCAATGTTACAATAAACTTAACCCACACCTGTTAAAGCTGAGCTGCTCTGATGTCGTACAATCGATGGGAATGCATGAGAAAATATACAAACAACAAGATTGAGAATTTTATTGTTTAAGGATATGCATTTACATGCACATTATAAAGCAAACAATTAGGGAATATATACTTTCTCAAATAGCATATGCTTCTTTTGACCAAGTTAGAAAATACACCTGGCACTTGTCTTCAAATAATAACATAAAACTCACAGGAATTTTACAGGCATTTTAACAGCAGGGCGAATCTTGCAACTGGAAACTTACGAGTTGCACCAAAACTGCTTTAGTTTGCTGTATCACGTTTAATTTCATCTCACGCATTTTATGAGTAAATATAACTCATGCTCTCGTGATTTTTATGTTTATCATTTGAAGACAAACAATAAGGAAATAAAACACTATATAAAGGATTTTCCCCAAAAGGCACTGTGGGTCCAAAAAAAATACAAAATTATTTGCATTAATCATCTTCAAGGATGTAAGAAAAACAAAATAAAACACATTGTAGTTAAAATACACCCAAAGCTCTGAATCAAAAATTATATTTTGATTTGGATATTACTGAGGGAGAATCACAAATGTAACCCTATAATTCACTACTGAATATTAAATCACCGACTGATGTATGTGCTCAAATACACTAAGTGAGTTTCCCAATGCACCTTTAATATATGACCGCTATGGTCAGTTGATGTGTTCTCTTGACTGGACACATCTGCTTTTGCTGAATAGCGATTTCGAAAGCTTAGTTTTCTTATTGCAAATACATCGTTTGGTACACTTTGTGCGTTTAGTGACTGATCACTAAAACAAGCCTTATAAAACTGTAAGAAATGCTACACTTTCTAGTAAATTGGTGCTGTTCTTGGTTCCTTTTACAAGGAATAACTCAGAATTCCCTTTCTTTAGTAAACCTCTCATACTTCCATAATGTACTAAAATTTGCACTTGGTTATATTTGCACAGTTGCAACCACAAACAGAAAATGTTTATTTTACCAGTGCAGGATGAGGCTTGTGAAGCCAGAAACCGTCTTAAATCCACAATATTAAAAAAAAAAAAAAAAAGGGCTACATTATGACTCATCGTCAACACAGTTCCCGTCTGACCGTACTTAAAAAGTTTGAACCCAACACAGGGCTTCAACATTAAAACCAACTTTCCCAAAATGGAAAATAAAAATAAGCAAAGATGAAGCATGAAGAAACAGGAAGTCACATTTTTAAACAAAAGCAAAAATAATCTCTCTTATAGATGATTATGGAAAAATACATTTTGCTACTGTACAGGCTGGTGCCTCTCAGGCGTTTGTCACGCTGCTTGAGGAAGTCACAGAATGATGGTGGCACAGAGGTGGACCACAGTGATGACGTATCCATTCCTCATTCACACAAACCAGATTTCTGCCACAAGATGGGGAACTTTCAGGCTTTAGAATAGCAGCTCGACTTAGTACTGGAAATATTAGACATTTTACTTGCTCCTATCCAGCTTTATCACTTGTGATTTGTGTGGGCACCAGGAAAAGGGTAAGATATGCCTCAAGCATGGATTGGGAACATTGCTCAGAGGTCTGACTCTGCAGGTCACCCTGATAACCTACTTTACAACCTGTCCACATACATTCAACTCCACCTACAGTAGGCTTTCCTGCTGCAGTTGATGCTCCAACAACAGGCTGCAACGTTCACACACGTCTTGCTTGCTGCTTGTTCTTTTACTGAAGAACCCTCTTTGACTTAAACCGCGATCCTGTTCACTTTAATCACAACTCTCTCTCCAACTTAAACCTCGACCCTTTCTGTATCTCCCATCGTCTGAAATTCACATAATACTTGACTACACACCCAACTGCATCCACAGCAGGTACAAATTAGATTTAAACATCCTTCGACTTGACTAGCAGCTTCCTAAGATGCATGGTGTGGCTTCACTCAATAGTGAAAATAGGTGATAAGGCTAACTGACCTAGCAGTGGTAACACCACCAACAGCCGACGACCAGTGGAGCTTCTTTAGATATCGGTTTGTATACAGTTCCTTGCTGGGCTTACAGGCAGTGTGGCAGAGGTTTTGCTGGCCTCTCTTATTTTATTTTCCTTCTCTGGCTCTCCGTCTGCGATGGCGCCTCCACTCTCCTCGCTGATGTATAGAAATGTCCCGCTACTTCCCTCTTTTGGCGAAGCAGGCGGAGATGCCGATACCAGGCGCTGGGCGAAGGCTGCGTGACTGCCCTGAGTCGGATAATGCTCCAGGCGGTCGTTCTCCACCTCGGGCATGGGTGTGATGGTGACATCATTGAAGGTGGTGGCGGGATGATGAGGGTGGGGGTCCATCGGGGCGGAGCAAGATGGATGAGCCGCTCTTGAGGTTTCAGGGTCCGAGCAGCTGAGCTCCGATGAGAAGTGGCTACAGTGCGAGTCGGCCACCGAGGGCAGGCTGCCGCTCAGGGACGGCGAATCGAACTCGGAGGAGTTGGTGCTGCGCTGCTCCAGGAGCTGCGCGTCCATATCTCCTCGTATCTCGTTTATTTTCGTGTCTCGGTTGCTGCTACTGCTGGCTCGTTTCCAAAGCTTTCCTCTGCTCTTCTTGCTCCCTGAAGCAGAGGGCTCCTTTGTCCAGGGGGATGAGGGGCAGCAGTGGTTGTCGTGCTGCACACAGCAGCAGGTGGAGGGGCACGAGCACGCACCCCCGCTGGCACCTTTAAGGCCTGCAGCGCTACTGCTACAGCTGGCTTCATCCAGGCTGCTGCTGGCACTACAGTGCCTCACCTTCTCTTGTTTGGTCTCCACGTCTGCCTGAACGTCCAGACTATTGTCTCTGCAAAAGTACGAGAACAAATCATTTAAGTACAACAACCTCTATCTGCACCTATCCTGCATATTCACTTGCATATTAATAAATAATTAACTGATTTTTGTGCTTCCAGCATCACATTCTGCTAAATCAGAAAGCATACAGTGCAGTAAATACTTATAAAACACACAATTGCTTTCCTGCAAACAAACTAACCACAGGGCTTTTGGCGTAAGGTACATGCAAAAGTAGGACAGTGATTTATTTTTTTTTAAAAGACAGACCTTTCTAGAGGCATATAGGCATTAAGGATGGATCCTGCCATGGCTTTTGTGCTTGCGTTGTCACTAATTGTCCCGAGACTGACGGTGGCCGACTCTCCACTTAGACTGCAGCGCTCCTTCTGGACGTCAGCCTGCACTTCCATTCTGGAAATAACAATAGAGACAAAAACATAAATTTACATCTCAATGATTTGCTGCATGTTTGCTTCATCCAGTTTAGGAGAACACGACCAGATACCAAGACAAGACCATGAAATCTATCCATCTATCAGTCTGAATATCCAAAATGATTAAAATACCTAAACACGTATGAAATGAGGACTCTTTGCTGGTCAAATACAACAGTTTTCTCAATGAACATTTATAGCGATGCAGAGACCAACCGAGTCTATTACCTGTTATAGCAGCTGCCAGAGAGGCTGCCTGTGATGCTGGTCCCAGCAAGGGCTGTGGTGCTGGCATTGTCGCTCATGTTGTCCCGCTGAGTGGAGCTCATGCCGCAACGCTCCATGTGGCTCCCGCTGACACTGAGGCCCGTCAGGCCACCGACACTCGCCCCATCACCGAGGCTGGGATTGTTGAGCCGAGTGTCTGCCACTGATGTCGTGTCTGAAGGGACAGCGGGACAGGTGTAATTTTGTCAATTT
Organism: Chelidonichthys spinosus; assembly: GCA_029853015.1. Classification (NCBI taxonomy): domain Eukaryota; kingdom Metazoa; phylum Chordata; class Actinopteri; order Perciformes; family Triglidae; genus Chelidonichthys; species Chelidonichthys spinosus. Next base: position 10,078,075 of record CM056836.1, on the reverse strand, counting down.
AGAGAGTTTTGAGTGGCAAAGAAGTGTCCTAAAGGATGTGCAGCAAAGACTTGTACGGCTTTGAGAAGTATTATTGCAGGCGACCCCAGAAAACAACAGCAAACGATAGTGACATCGAACTCATCCAGGAACAACAAATTGATGAATTAGGTCTGAATACGTGTCATCATGCCTTGCACCTCATGCTTCTGGAAAGGTCAAAGTCCCTGCTGTCATTTAGATTCATTATTATCATTCACAGCGTTGACAGCAGCTGTGAGAAATACAATCCGCCTCTCTAAACACCTCCTGGGAAAGCAAGACAAGCTCGAACTCACACAGCCCTCAGTTCGACAGTGACGAACGCACATTGACATTTCATGTTATTTCACACCATTGCATTCCTCAAACACACAACAACTGCTTTGGAAATTCAGTCAGGCTATGAATAATCCACATGTACACGAAAAGGCATTGACAAATGTAGGCGAACTACTGCAAGCCAAGCACAAGTCAGCACAAGGTTGCTAAAAAGCTGCTGGTATTTTCCAAATATTCAGGCGCTGTGCTAGACAGTAAGTGCTTATAATAGATAAGCAAATAAAAGGTAATTATTGGACAAATGACTTCAGAATAAATATAATAAGTTATTCAAATGAAAAAGTGGGAGAAGTAAAGCAGCACAAGTTCAATGGAGACAGAAATGCAACAGGTTTCTTGATATTCCTGTCTTTTAATCTGATGTTTCAGTTTGTTTAGTTTGTTAAACTCTAAAAAGATCTGGATTATATGTTTTATTGTCACTGATATACATTGTTTAATGTGTGTTAATTGTATTACATATTATTTATATGGTGTATTCATTTTGTAAAATGTGTGTTTCACCTGATTGAAAGACAAATTTGCATTTGGAGATGCTCACCTGTGGCTGCCGCTCCACTACCTATGTTGTCATTTTCGTCATCAAACTCAATTCGCACTCCTTTGCCGTTTCCAGCAGACACTCCACAGCCTCCGCTCCGGCACAGTGAGATGGGGACAACTCCGTAGACGTACGCCAGCATGATCGGGACGCCGATGCCTAAACAACACGGTGTAAACATACGCGTTAACAGTGGTTTTAGTAGGGTTCAGTAACTCTACATATAGAATATTCCTTTCCAACCACTGTGGGAAAAAAAAGCTTTATTTTGACAGCTCAAAGCAGAAAGACGAGAACGGCATGTGAAAAATGTTTCGGGCCAGTTTCCAAACCACATGAACCTTTAGCACAGCTTTATACTACTGACCCACCAAGACAATTCTTTTAAATCATTTAGATGTTGTCAAGAGACAGATGGTGAATGTAGAGAAGGTCAAGAGGGAGAAGAGAAAAAGGCTTCTTTCTTACCAACAGTGACTGCTGCGACCACAGGCGACACGATCACAGACAGCGTCACGCCACCAGCAATTACCAAATTCCTCTTGTGTTTAGAAATGTCCTTGCCCTCGTAGCGATTATGGATCTGAGGAGGAAAATCATTGTTAATTACCTTGAAATTAGGTCACATAATTGGCAGGGGTGAAATAAATGACTGAAATCACTTCTCAAAATGAACATTTGTCCAGATAAAGTGGATTTATTTGAGCATGCCACACTATGGTGTATTTAGATCATAAAGATGTGTATTCTTTGCTTTACATTTATCTGAATTAACTGCTGGTTTTGACCACTAATTGTTCCATATCATTCCAGAGTGGTCTGGTGTGAGCGCTCACCTTTCTGCCCACATAGACTGGGATGCCAATGATCATTGCAGGGATGGCGATGCCGGCTATGAGGGCGATACCCACGGGTGCACCCACCAACGTGCCGAGCTGCCACAGGATCTTCTTCTTTCTGCTCCAGGGCTTCTTCCCCCAGAAGGTGCAGCCTGACGGACTACGAGGATCGGAAACGGAAGGGAAAGCGGGTTGTCAGGGCAAACGGAGAGAGTGAGCGGATCTTTGTGTGCATCACGTTTACCCCAACTACTAAAACCATGGCTGAAAAGCACGCCTTCTCACCTTAAATAGTGCAGGTCAGAGATCTCCTTCATGCACAGCCAGCAAAACTCGCAGCCGCAGACAGCGCAGGTCATGTGATTACAGCTTCCATCATTCATCTTGATGATGTAGGCAGCACAACGAGGGCACGGTTTGATGTCATCACCTAGTGAGGGTTGATTGAAGGAAAAGCAAGAGAAGCATTGTGCACACAGTATGTTGAGTGAACATTTATAGGGAATAATGTGGCTTAAAAAGGTGAATGGTGCACTAAAGTTGAGGATGTGCGCGAGCATTGTATGGTGTTTGTATGCGTGCGTTACCTGCAGCTCCACTCTCTTGGCTGTAGCTGAGGGAGGAGGACCTGAAACTCCTCAACCGGAGGGTTTGGGCCCTCTGTTGCCGTGCAGAGTCACATGTCTGGTTGGGATGCCACAGCTGTTTGCAGTGGTAGCAGAACTCGGTCCCACAGCCCTCACGCCCACAGGTGATCTTTGGGCAGCTGGCACAGCCGAACGCAATGACGGCATAACTGAGAGAGGGGGGAAAAACAGCCAAAATGGTGGTTAGTCTCGTTACAGTAGGGCAGGGAGATGAGGTTTATTAAAAGCATATTTGCATGATTGTTATACTGCTTCCATCCCTACAGGGTCTTTGTTTGGGGCAAACAAAAAGATAAAAAATGAGAACAAGGCTGGACTTTCCTCTGGGTTTCTGTGCTACGGTGTCAAGAAGGAAACAAGAACAAATGGAACTGACGTCATGGCATCATTTTACAATGCTTTTTTTTTTCTCAGTGTTTGTTTCCCTAGTAACTGACACAATCCAGTATCTGGGGTAATGTTTATGAGCACCATGTACCTACAGCTCAGTCTGTCTAGACAGTTTCCAGAGAGTCTAAAATAACACCTCAGTGAGGCAAACTGATGGTGGATGGTGTACAAGTCGTAAAGTGGAGACGGGTTACACCATGATAAAATGTGCTGAAAGCAATCACTAAGAGAGTAACTGAACTCTGGGAATGCTCAAAACTCTATGAAGCACTATGAATTTAATATATTATGTCATGGCCTGCAGATGCAGTAAGCAGGTAAAGCTGGGTGACCCCAGTGAGCACACAGAGTATAATAATGTTCTCTTCATTTCAGGCCCCTGTGAGCAAGACCCAGACTTGACCCCCACCTACACTGTCACCTCATCGCGAAAGACTAAAACCAGACCACAAACTCTCCCAGAATCACGAGCGTTTCAATAATGTCTCTTATGAGATGTGACTGACAGAGTTCAATACTCGGGAGTCATGTTTTATTTACAGATTCAATCCATTTTATTTTGACTTTATGTTCTTCATTGTGTTAATGTTTTTTATTTTATTCTGTGTGGAGGTTGAGTTTCATTATTTTAGCATAATTGATTTTCCTGTTTACTGTAAAGCACTTTGTAACTGCTTAAATGTGCTTTACGTTAAATACACTATGAAGGTATCACAACATTAGAATTTATTTGATAACACAAATAAAAGAGGCAAAACCCTTTCCAGCTTAATCCATTATGTGATTAAATGTCAGATACTGTGCAATAACAATAGGCATCAACACCACTTGCTGCTCTCGTCTTTTTTTTTTTTTTGGCTGACTCATTAGACTGACAGAATAAACAGGTCTATTACTGCTATGAATTATTTATAACTCAGGCATCAATGCAGACGCTGGGGTGAACTTCAAAAGGCCAGATTACAGCCTTGAAGTTTCTTAAACGCAGCTGCAGGCTATGTTATTTTAGGACTTGTGTATTTGTTTGATCAGAAGCACATCTCAGGTAACCGAAATAGAGATTTCAAAATATTAAAAAAATAAAATAAAAATTGTAGCCTGTGTAGAAATAATCCCACCCGCTTGAAATTGTTATGTTATGGCAAACATCACTTGAAAGGACTACTTCACCAGTGAAAAATGAATCTGTATTGAATGTGGGTCATATATGTAGTCGAATTTGGTGCCTTCTTGACCGAGAAGAAGGCAGACAGTGACTTTTTGGCGAATGTGGATGGAAGAAAACTACTCCAGCAATGCACAGCTCCGCAGGCCACTCCCACCTCCCCAGTCTCCCACCGCTTTCTCTCAACAAGAGAGAACAACACAGAGAACATGACTGAAACTTTACTGACAAGTCACATCTGCAGAGCGGCATTTTTATTATAAAAAAAGGACCGGTCCAGTTCCGCTGACACCCTGAGTCTGAAGTGAGGTCCCACCACTGATCTGTAAAGGCGGGTCCACACCGCACCGACTGCCCGACTCGTGAAGTCGGGCTACTTAACATGGCAGACTCGAACAACGACATGGGCGGTTCACACCTACGGAACTACAGCCAACGCCATACTTTCCGCGCTTGCGCGAGATGTAATGTCTCCAAAACAACAGGCGGCGCTAATCTGTATTGTGCGCCAAAAAACACGAAAACCGGAAGAAGGCGGTCCTCTCTAGACCACCTTCTTCGATTCTACTGGTTATCTGGTATGTTTACATCGTCACTTCCGGGCTTCACTGATTCGCTAGTCAAGCTGCTAGCCTCCACCAATCAGAATGGTAAAAGAGTCACCGACTCGCATGGCAGATTACACATTTGAATCGGCTGAAATGAACCCCGACGTGGCCGATTCGAGCGACCACACCAAGCAGACTCGTGTCACGGAGGCCGACTCTCACAACGACGCCGATTATCGGTCCGGTGTGGACTCGCCTTAATAGGTCTGTAGCCTCAGGGGGTCCAGCCCCCTTTAGGCGAGTTGAAAACATGAGGATCTAGTGTTGTCGTCTTACCCCCTCTAACCAAAGCAGCCTCCGATGACCCAAAATGACACATATGCATCATCGAAGGCTCTTTTTCAGCATAGAAATACAGATATCTCCCATCTCTGGGGAAATGAGGGAATGATGCACGACCATTCAAAAGTAATACCAAGTTTCTAACGATAGAAAGCTTATTAAGTATTCCTTTAAAAAGGCTTGATTGAAATCATCATGACTTCCTCTTTAACTTAGGGATTTCATAACAAATCAAATAAACTTTCACCTTTATTCAGCTGGCAATTATATTTTATGTAATGATTATTCAAATATATTATTCTTTGGGTAGCCTATATAATCTATCAGCTCTTTCTTACCCACAGTCGGGGGCCGGGCACCAGCGGCAGTCAGGTTCAGCTACCAGCCACCTCCTGAGCATGAACTCCTCGTACTTCTCCATGAGGGCTCGGTCCCCCAGGATCATCTGGATGTCGTGGGGATTAAATCGCTCCGAGCACTCGGGGCAGCAGATGTTGACCCGGGACTCGGAAATCTCGATGCGCAGATACTGTCGCAGGCAGTCTGCACAGGAGCGGTGGTGACAGGTCATGATGTCCGGGAAGCAGTCGCGTGCATGGCGCAGGAGGCACAGAGGGCACTCCAGCAACTCCGAAGAAGAACTGGACACTGACGAGGTCGATGCTACACCCAGTGTGGAGGGGGCAGAAGTTTTATCATGGACAGTCTCTGACTGGATGCTCTCTGTGCTGACAATGCCCTCCATACCAACTCCGGCCTGCAGAGGCCTGGACTTGCGTTTGGGGTCGCGATCAGGCCGGCGCCGACGACTGAAGAGTGAGTGGAGGGACAGTCGGCGCTTTTTGGGGGTCTTTCTAACTGAAGGGAGGCTAACAGAGGAGGCAGCGGAGTGCAGGTCTCTCTCTGAGCCTGTGCTGCCATGATGGTGCTGGTGCAGGCTAGTCATCACGCCAGAAGGGTTGGTGTGAGCAGAATCCACATCAGGAGGAGATGAAACACCGGGGAAGGGAGGAGGATGGAGAAAAAAGGGTCTGGGGTTTAAGGGACAGGATGGTCAGGGGAGGGGACTGGGCTGCTGTTAGCTAGGACATAGTGGCTGGAAACCAGTATAAGAGGTCTGGAAGTCTGTGTTTGTTCCTGCTTGAAATTGCAGTGATGAGATGAAGATGTTCAGATCTGGGACACCAACCTGACAGAGAGATAAAAAAAACAAATGAAAACCAGGTACAGAGCCAAAGCTGAATGCATTAACTTTTAATGCTCTGCGGCATTTGGATGATTCAGGATGCGTAACAACACCTAAAAGACACATACACAGCATTAAAAATCTGACAAAATCTAAGACAGCTCTCATAGAGGGGGTTACTGTCTTGTGTATTAAGGAATGATCACCACTTCGATGTTTGAGGGTTTTCTGGCAGGCTTCAGTCGTTTTTTCAGGTGCTTCGTCTGTATTTGTGCACGTGAGACTTCTCCCATAAAATGTCTGCAGGCTTTCCTTGAAAAGGTCTCTATTAGTCAATTAAAGGCAAAACAAAACAAGATCCAGTGGTTTTTTTCCATCGTATATCTCAGATGTGGCCACAGCTGTGTCAGTGTGCTTCCAGAACAGCCACACCTTGCCTCAAGTGCTTCCATATGCTCTTTTGTTTCTTTTTGGTTCACAATGTGAACAACTAATGCATAACTCATCATATTTGAGAGCAGTATTCAAGTAGTTAGGATAGCAAGGCTAGCTATTTGAAGGTGATGCCACACAGAACCAGACAAATATAAATAGTCAAAGTAGTGGTGACTTTTCAAGTTACGAGAAGCAAATTTCACGTTTTAATAAAACCAACACAGTTGGTTGATGTGGTGCCGTGCAGGCTTTCCACAGAGTTGACAGATCCAGCTAATGAATTTACATGATTTTGGATAAACATCTCCGCCTTGAACTCCTTCCCAAAAAGACCAACTAATGGAAGGAACAGAATGAAATCAGCGTTAATGCCTCACTATTTGCATTTCTTTCAACACTTCATCGTTGGCACCCGACGCTGTGACGCATCGAACTTTAAGCAACACCACCACCCAGATGTAAAACCAAATAAAGTACATTCTGGATAAATGACAGCTTTAACTGGCCAGAGACTCTGTTGAAACACTTTTGCACTCTACAAGATTTTTCAAGGTGACCTATTTTTTGCAAACCAGTCCAACAGGCACTTTAAAATCAATGACCAAATCAGGTCATAAAAACGGCTGTAATCATGTGTGTTCCATGCTTAAGTGAAGAAACTGTATGTTAAAATGATGTCCTCAAACGGGTTCAGCAGACAAAATGACTGACATCAGCAAGAGGCGCAGCAGCTGAGGGCTCTGTGAACCTATTCAAAAATACTTGCATCTCCTTAGAGTTTGTAGCTTGACCACGAGACACACATACACACACAATTTATCAGCTCATTTCAACATGTTGCTGCTATTCAAACACATTTTGTGCTCTGCAGAACACATAACTATAGATAGTTGTGCATATTTAGTTAAATGTTTAATCTCACTAGGCTTAAAACACAATTATTTTAACTGGGAGTTTCCCTAAATCAGGGATTTCAGAGACAACGGCAAGTCGGCGCAGACAAAATAAAGTGACAAACCTGCAAATACGAGAAGTACAAAGCATGGCCTCAAATCTATAGTTGCAAAATGATTTTTCAAAATCCTAAAGCAAAATACCAAATGGGCAAAATGGTGGAGAAAGCATAATTTCCCTCCCCTTCTACTCTAAACTTGTGTTTAAGTGTACGTTTGTCATTAGAGACTAATTTCAGGAAAAATCCTGAGGGAGCCAAGCGGTGACTAATTAACAAGCCTGTGCAAATCCCAACTGGGACATCAACCCAGCACAGCACAAACTCTCACTCTCATAACCTACAAACCTTCGTCTGACTGGCTGCGGTTTATCTCCCCTCATGATGACATACAGGCAGCAGTTAAGTTTTACCACGGCTAATTTAGTTGTTTATTTTAGCTGCACTTTAAGCCAGGTTCAGTCAACACGTGTCTGGACTGCACGTGTTTAGACTTGAATATTAGACGTTGAAATACCATGCCGAGGTAGCATGTTGCTACTTGTACTTGTACGGCCCGCTTCTCCAACTCATTATGGACAAGAGTAAATTAAATTAATGACACGGAAAGCAAAACCTCATCACAAGTGATCACTTGATGTGCATTTGAGAGGCTCTCTGATGCCGGGAACAAGCAATTCATCTCAACTGGCTCTCGACACATTTGTAATACAGTTTCTAAATATGGCTGACCCCCTGCAGGGGAGGTCTCACTTTCTGATCACGTCTGCTCCACAAGAGCTCCTACAGTTTGCTCAGAGTGGAATATGCTGCAACGCAAATGCAAATATGAGAAGAAAGATGTATTTCATTTACGTGTGCAGCTTACGGTCACCCGCCGTTATCTCACAACGCCATATAGGTAGGCAGAGATGACGAAACAATGAACCTTTCCAGCCTAAAGATGCACTTCATGGAAAGACCAGATCCAGCAGAGAGCAGTCAGTTACAGGTCAACCAATGAATCATTAATCAATGGCCTACTAAGAGTGAATATGCACTGCAAGTCAACAGAGGACAAGGGTGGGTTTTGCATGTTCTCCCCATGTTAGCATGGGTTCTCTGGCTTCCTCCCACAGCCCAAAGACATGCAGGATGGGGATAGGTTCATTGCCCGTAGGTGTGAATGGCTGTCTCTTCATGTCGGCCCTGTGATAGACTGGTGACCTGTCCAGGGTGTACCCTGCCTTCGCCCAATGTCAGCTCCCCCCGCAACCCTAAACAGGATAAGTGGTTGACGACGGATGGACATAAACGCTGTTGTTTACATCCCATCTGTGCCACACACGATCATAATACAATAAATGCATAGTTCTTTTATCTCAGTTGAGGTCACATTCACTACCAACACTGATGCAGAGATATGAAGTTGATAACAAGGCTGTTAGGACTTCAAGCAGTCGAGCCACTCTTGAAAAAACCCCAAAGAGAACTAGATGTTACTAAGCAGCAACATCTGACTATAATGTATACATTTACTGCAAAGTTACTATAATTAAAGATATATTAGATTTTTTTTTAAAAAGTCTAAACTATAATTGCATGTCATTAGCACAGCAGCCAGGATGTGAAGAATATAGTGATTTAATTTCTTGTTTGCACATTCATGTAACATAACCAGCATGAGATGATGTGAGACAGTGAGACTCAAAAATAATAACACTTTTCTTGTGTCTAGGCCCGTGACCAGATAGCTTAATAACTTCCACTGTGAGGTCTTTCTGGTACTGGCTACAGTAAAGCCGTGTCCTAACACTATAATTCCACATCACACCAGCGCTTGATGATGTATTGGGTCAACCCGCCAAGTCATGTGAGCTAGAGGAAATTTTAACAAGACAGAGGAGCAATTTCAAGCAACCCGCAAGGCGATGTGAAATTACACTCCCAGGGCGTAATTAAACTGGAAAAGCCTGCTTCTGCACTGTATCGAGAGTGAGTGGGACTTTCCATGCGACTGTGGTCAGTGTGCGTGCATTTGTGTTTATGCATGTATTTAAGTTCTGTTCCCCATGCAACCACGTTGCCCCACACACACTGGGATGGTGTCCTAGTTCCCGAGACAACCCCGGGACAGGAAGCCTGCTGCGGCAGGATAAATGGTTTCAACCTTCCGTCAACTCTGAAAAGAAATCACTCAGTTTGCATCAGCTGATGCCACATCTAGTTTTCTACTGTAGAGACAGATCAATGCAAGGTTGTTGACATTTCTTGGGAGCCACACTATAATTTGTGTCAAGATGGACGGGAGAAAAAAATAGAAACAAAATGTGTCACTTGGGGCTGTAGTGGTAATGGTTTTAACAAGTATGGCCCTCCAAACCACAAAGCAATAACATGTTGGCTCTGGAGTTGCAATAAACAAAATAAATCCAGGTTTGCATTGCCTGAAATGCCTGCAAAGAGACAATTAGGTACATCTAAATTGCAACGGAGCGTTTTATGTTACAGGTCTGCGACTGCTCCCTGTCACATCACACACATATAAATACATCTTGTATTTTTTAACTCTATTAATAAGCCATAAACAGAACGTGACCTTCTCCCAAAGATAACACCGAATACTTTCATGGAAATTCACATTAACAATGTTCGGCAGCACTTCTTCCATTTCCAAACTAAACAGATGAGTGCAAAGTAAAAGTAAACATGTCGTCACTACGGATACAATTATTTTTCTGTAACGCTTCACACACAACGCTTATTCTTCACATGTATCCGTCACCATTCAGTAGTTTTAAATATATCAGCACATGCCGGTGACATGTGTCATCTCCCAGTCTGATCAAAATGCTAATGGTTTTACAGTAGCACATAGATGAATAAAATGAATGATAACTGGAGGATATATGCCTAGTTTAAATAAATAAATATTTTATATGCAACACTATCCCAGATGTAAATTCAATGTTAAATGTACTTTAGGTCAAAGCCAGAATTATTTGCAACTGTACACTTGTTCTTCAGGCTAGCACATAAAAAGCTGTTTGCCTCATTCTGACATTCAGACCAATGTCGATATTTGAGTTACTAAAATCTGATTAAGATAAATAACATACTTGCATACATAAAAATATATCATACAAACATAATTTGACATTATTGTTCAGTGTCACAACCTTCACAATTAACCTTTATCAAAACTAATTTGTTAACGTCTCTGAAATGCAAACATCAGCAAAGTCTTATGGTGTAAACAGACTTCTCTCCTGTGCATTGAATTGGACTTTGGGTCTTTTCTAATCCACTTTCTGCTAATTTTGACAAAGCTGTACTTGAGCTACCTCCAGTTTATCACATTCCTGTCGATGTAGCAATTCTGAAGGCGCACATTATCTGACACACCAGCCGCACCATACACAAAGTTCATTTCAAATGGGGTGTGATTGTGCCTGGGTGAGTTTAAGGTCAACAGGAGTGTATTAAGAAGGGATCCCTGCTGTGTTTGTCAATGCTGAAGTCCAAATTTAGGGATATGTGATGTAAGCTTCCTGGGATTTTCGGAGTTTGGTAGCCTGCGCTTACCTTCAAGGACATCCCACATACAATGATCAGCTTCCAACACTGGAAACAAGAGGCTCAAAGGGTCCTTCTGCAAAGTTTTCATCACGTACACTAATTTCCCGTGACATTCCAGCTGGAGGACAGACTTCCTGATCACGACAATACACTACGTTATTACGGCTTAAGACAGAGGAACAGCCCAGAGACTCGATGCCAATTTTTATTTGTTTACCTTCCCCATTGAGAGGAAATAATTGAGCTTTTTTTCCCTTTTTCTAAACTGTCACTGCTGGGTACAGCACAAGACATCCTGGAAAAAAAAGTTATTGTTTGACTATTAGATTGTCCAGCAACGTTCTGTCAGAGAGACATATAACCCCGTAGCTTATTGAATCTTTATTTAGCCTATTATCTGCCAGCCAATGTATAATAACAATAATGTCAGACATTCAACAGAGAGTGGGAACAGGAGGCAATGGAGTGAATGCCTCTGGGGCTGCTTTCAGCACCATTTACAAAAACATGTGATTTCAACAACAGGGTGAAGCACTTTCCCACTGTATCTGGTTAACCATGATGAGGCAGTTAAACTAACGATATAATATAATACAATGATAAGTACCAGAATTCTCCACAGCATAAAAAAATAATTCACTATGTCAAAAAGTAATGTAAATGTGAGGTCGTACCATTTTGCCAGTACCCCATTTAGCACCATGGACACAGCAAATAAAGATGGCTTGTGTTTGCCCCAGCAACAGAAGGGGAGATGCCATTAGCCTGCTGCATAGAGAGACATCTATGCTGCCCAGTGGGGTTCTGACAAGTGTGATAAAGGAGAAGAGCCGAACCATGGCTATATTCTAGGAGTCTAAACGTTGCTGCCCATTCATTTCAAAAGACAGCTCGGTGATACGGAGCATTTTCCCACCAACGGATTCACGCTATAACTCTACCAACACACAGGTGGCAGTAATGTGCAAAAGGCCCTTTCCAGCAGAAGCACCCTTCTTCCGGTATTTGCTGGCATAATAACGGCGTATCTTGGCCCAATACCTTCACCTGTAGGGCCCTGGCAGGAATATGCATCATATCGCGCATGTGCCTTTGAGTGTCTGTCCTTGTGTGCATGAGGCAAATATAACAAGAACACGCTCAAAGAAATACTGCTCCATAAGTACTACCAGAGGCCAAAACCTAATAATGTGTTTGACCTCTAGTTATGGTTAAAAACAATGCCTGCCTGCTGAAAGCCTACCAATCTGATCTTCTGCAGGAACTACAGGGAGAATATAATACCCAAGGCGTATGTGATGCCTTATTATGGTGATAGCTGTCACTCTCCGCCACCATCTGTGGCTGAAATCAAATGCTGGATTAAATTCAATTCCACATAGGGACAGAATGGGTGTTAATGAGTGATTCCATTGGATCAACTCTCTACGATGACAATCTTCTTAACACCAAAATTATTTGGCTCAATTATATGAAATGTTGGAATTTGCTTCAAAACAAACCTTACATGTTAATATTTGTGTGTAAAGCTAAAAACAACAGTGTTCAACAATATGCAGTCTGTCATTAAAATTCCTGACAGAATTATGGCATGAAATTATTGGTGATCTAATTTCAACAAAGTCCCAAATGTTACCAACCTTAGGAGCACGTACGTATCAGTTTTCACCCAGAAAGTCTGCCACTGAAATCGAAGAGTAACATTAGAGGCATTACAAGAAATCAAAACAGGGTGATTCCCTGACCGAAAGCTTCCACTGAGAATGACTTAGTCATGCTATAAAAGTCATGCATTTAATAAGGAAGGACTGTGTGCAGTAACTGATGTGTATCTATTCTGTAAAACATTGTTGACTATGGTATAAAAGGGAGGAAAGAAATACATTGAAGAAGATCATTTCCATTCACTCTATGGTCCCTAAACAGGACAAATTACACTCAGACATGTAATTAACTTAAAATCTTACATGAAGACAAGTGAACCAAATATAACAGAATGCCCAAAACAGGGCACCAAATAATGCGCTAGTATTGGGACCATAGTTTGTGCTTATAACATATTTAACTTAAGAAAAATCCTTTTTATGATTTATGAAGCATGCCTTTACTTTAGCTGCAGTGCTCTAAAACTGCACAAAAACATTCAAAATTCCTTACGATTAATGAATGCAACATAAATCAACAATACGCTGTGTCCCAGTTATTTATCTCGAGCAGGTTCTGCTACTTCGACTTTAACACCATTGTAACAGCGTTTTTTAGAGCTTCAACCCGTCAGGGTAACGTCATTCTGCATCCAAAAACCCACCGACTAACGAAGGTTTAATAGAAACATTTTTACAAAAAGTAGTGGTGACGTTAAAATAACCCACAATAAGCTCAGAACAGGACGGACCCGAATCTGTTTACACTTCCCACCTGGCTAACCAGTGTTAGCCTGCTAGCTAACGAAATCAGATTTGGCTAGTAGGAAAGCTACAGTCTAACTTTAATCGCCCAAAGAGTTGCTGACCCGGCTGAGCTATGATGCTTGTTAACTCGCTGGGCAGTTGAATCGACAATATGGTTTCTCCGATTAACCGACCTCTACGGTCACAAAACTTTATCCAGCAGAGGCTTTGTACCGACCTGGGAGTTAACGAGGATATTTTACAAGCTAAAAACTGCTAACAGTTAGCTGCTCGTCAGCCTCGAAGAGGAGGAAGTTGTGATCTGTATGATGTTAACCAAACGCTGGCTGTAAAGAGTATTCCTACGCACACTTACCGTTACATTTCCACCGGATCTCCTTTTACTTCACCGCAGAAGGGTGACCCGCTGTCTCCATCTCACAGTTAGCTGTACATTTGTTGCTGCAAACTTCGCTGGACAGACGGGGTACCGTTACATTCCCCGAGTGACTATTGTTATCAAGTCGGCGGAACAAAATAGCTACAGAAGATTCGCACTTCCGGCCTAACTTGTCTGCCTTTCACAATAAAATACATCCATCCGGTTTCAATAGGTAGCCAGTAATGGAAGAAGTACTCACATTCTTTACTTATGTATACAACGCAATAACACAAACAACAAAAATACACAATTAAAATAAAAAGAACTCCAATACATCTTTACGAAATTGTTGTTTGCTGCTTTATAAATGTGCTGAATGTTAAATACAGTAAATTTGAAGGTTTTCTACATGGAATTAAAAGCATATCTATAGCCTCATGGCTCTCAACATGGAGAAGGCTGAGCCAGCAGCTAGCAGTGAAAGGCCCTTTCAGACAGACAACAGCACCACTCTGAAACCCATTATTTAACAGCTTGCGCCGCACTACAACAACTTTTCATTGTGGCAAGCAAAGTATGGGCTTGGCCCATGTCACTGAGCTTAAAAATCAGAAATTGATGCTGTATTTTTTTCTCCATCAAAGTAAATTGTAACTTTACATGTAAAAGAACTGCAGTCCAGCAAAATTCCCAATTTCCCCTCTGAAATGTAATAGATTATCAGTAAAAAGTAGCAATACATGAATATGCATAAGTAGATACAAATTCCTCAGAATTTTACCTGTACAGCACATGAGTAAATGTGCAAAAGTCTCCAACCCTGGAAATGAAGACTGTGTTTTAAAGGCAAATTGTCAAAAACTAGTTATGTTTTTCAAAATATTTTCAAAAAGTATGTATGAAATCAAAGCAATGAAACCACAAAAACACAACAATATTCATTCTAATTTTTTTTAAATTAAATCGCCATCAAAATTGACTGCTATGATGCTGTTGAATAATTTTTTATATAAGGTATAAACAGTATATTCCTATGCTAACCGAAACGTAATCCTTCCTGTAACGAAGATTTACCAAAAATGTAAGGATTTAACTGGTGGGGAGCAGGATTTTGTCGGTGTGTTTCCAAATTGATTACAAGGAGAATGCCTGATGTTGTTGAATGCTGACTATCAGTCTCAAGGGGATCACATCACAGTTGGTGCCATTATGTTTCAGACACGTTCAAACATGTTCACCATTTAACAAAGCAGACCATCTCATGAGGTTTTTTTCTCATCTCTGTTTTTAGTAGCCTGGCTCACAAAGAGAAGCAAATGGATAAAAGATTGTTGAACTATAATTGGAGACATTCACACACTCAGGTGGAAAGGCGAATCTAACATTAAAAATGTTGCCCTGTAATCAGTCTCAAGAATCGGATTAGTGACGAGCAGCACGATGAGCTTCACATTTCTCTTAAACTGAACATCTTGGGCTTCTGACTATTGATCAGACAAAACAAGCAAATTGATTGTGTCACTGTCGGTTTTGCAAAATTGTGATGGCCATTATTAAAATCACTATTATTTTCTAACATTTTATGGACTAATGATTCATGATTAATAGAGTAATTGATAATCAAACCAGACATGAGTTTTAGTCCCCATAGATTTAGTATTGTTATTACATATCATTTAAATCTGGGCAACTGGCTGTGGTTGACAAGTTGTAAATTTAAATTGGAATATCATTGTAAATGCTGTCAAATTGATTCATACACAAACTTTCTACAAAAAAAACCCTGTATATTTGTAGTTAAACAAAAAGTTTCCACAGAGATCTTATGTGAATGTATGTTCCAGTCATTTATTCTCCAAAAAGGTGCTTTAGATATAACGCTCTTGGTGTTTAACATCTCCAGTATTCAGTGAATATCTTTGCTGCGTTTGTTTTTGACAGCTACTGGAGGACCTCTCTTGGCGCATGCGCACATGTGACTCCTTCAGACGTCAACTGCACCGAAGCGATAACGGACAAACACCGTGGACAAACACTTAGCGAGAGCTCGTTAGCGCAGGGAAGTAGTATTACCTTTGATAAAAAGCTTCTCCAGTCTAGATAAAGTAATGAGGTAGATAGTCGGACAGCTAATTATACTTACCTAGATTAGAATAGACTGGCAGTGCCACGGTGAAAATGGACCAGGAGTTTGAAGACATAGATTCAGAGGGCCGGTGGCAGAAACTGTACCTAGTAAGTCTGTTAGCAATGCTAGCACAAAGCTAACATACATAGTACTTCAAGTGCATTGATTTAGCAGGCTAACAGTTCAGCTAGCCTATCAAGTATCCGATATCTAGCCTGTCATTTATTGACAATATCCTTCATATTTATATATATTTTTCGCCATTGTTTTCAGTTTATCGACACTGTAAGATATAACCTAAATGTTACCGTTAGCGTAGTCAGTGTTATAATGCGATGGTGCATGTGGTTGAAGCTCACTGATTAGCTACATTATGTTGGCATTCATCTCTTTGACTGTTGTACTCCACTCTATTCGTCCGGTCTTATTGTGATAACTTGTATGATGTTCAGTTTCTAAAGTAACTGTGTTTGCCTTTGTCTAATATCAGTTGGGATGTTACTGGTTTGGTTTCCTGCTAGCTCATATATTACATGCTCGAGTTGTTGTAGGATTGAGCCCTTATCTGGTGATGTCTTGTCCCTAAACAATCTTTCTATTGTCTTCAGGAAATAAGAAATCAATCTCACGAGTGCTCCTACAAAGTGGCAAAGTATCCAGAGAATCGCAACCGCAATAGATACAGAGATGTCAGTCCATGTGGGTAAAAGTTTGTGGAAAGTCCAAACTGTTTACAGTGTGATGTTTCTCTAACTGTGTCTGTCAATTTATAACTGATCCCCCGAACATTTTCTCTCATGCCACCTGCAGTTGATCACAGCCGGGTGAAGCTGGAGAGCACAGAAAATGACTACATCAATGCTAGTCTTGTAGCCATGGAGGAAGCCCAGAGAAGTTACATATTGACTCAGGCAAGTCCAAGGCTCTTTTTTCCCAATAAGAACATTCATGATACACGAAAGTGACATCTTCCGATTGCTTGGGTCATAAGTGATTAAAACTATTTAATCAAAATCATCCAAGCTCTAAAAAAGTTAATGACCCCAGCAAACTACATGAAACTATATGACAATATAAGTACTGTAATATAATGTATTAATGGCACACCATTAAATCACAACTGCTTGCCATTATTTAATTATAAACAGCAGTTGAGTGATAAAAGTCAGTTAGGCTAGTTACTGTTATCAGAAAACATGTGGCTGACAGACCGAAAAGCAAATAAGAGTCTAGATTGCCTGAGCAGGCCAGTTTTCGTTATCAGGACTGCATGTGTAATTATGTTTGCTTGTGCCATGCTGGATGGTAAGGAGTGGGTTTTTTATCCTAATCATTCAATGATGACTCAAGTTTCCGCCGCACTGATTAACGTTAACCGTAGGAGTGTGTGTGGTTTTACAACAGTGATGTGTGTTGATGTAGCTACAAAGTAAAGTAGATCTAGTGAAGCTGTGATGAAGCTCTTTGCTAACTCTCTTTCAGAACTGTAAATAACAATCTTTTATAGTATTCTAATATTTATTAAGAATGGTTATTGATTATTTTTATATATATATATATATATATATATATATATATATAAAGGCACAGAAACTAATATTTTTTATTTTATTTAATAAATTATACGTTTTGAGACCATATGGTATTTTGTACCCAAGCTTAGTTACTACTTTAACTTATATACAGTTATATTCATGTGTAAAATTGCAAAGTTTGATGAGATAGAGAATGAAAAATGATGATTTCACCTGACCTGTTGTATTTTTAACTTCAGACATACTGGCTCTATTTTATATCCTTTTCGGCACTAACTGTCACTCAAAAACCAAACAAGGTGATACATAATTTAGTGATAGTTTTATTTGAAAACTGCGATAAATCAACAAGTGTGTGTGACCTCCACACACCCTTGGATACAGACAATCTTGCTAGTGTATAGCCATTCCCATAACAGAACCATCAAATAGCTAGCCTTGTTTTTTAGGCCATAGAGATGAGTTTTAACATACATAGCAGAGAGTAAAGCGACCGACATATTTCAAATATCAGCTACTTGATGCTATTGGGATCATACATCTTCTCTAGTACTACTCACCAAAGAGAACTGCTGTCTTAGTTTTTTGGCAGTTCGAAATAACTTTCCTGTTTAACTCAATCAATGTGATGCTAGCATTTTTCAGGCTTTACTACTGAAATCATACATCCACGACCCAAGTAATAACGCAGAATCAAAATGGATAAATTTGACTCGGCTGATAAAGCAGATTCTTGGTCGCCAAATGATGTTGTTAACTGAATCCTGCTTCAGCCACAGAAAGTGACCGAAAATATGTTAACCTTTTGTGACACACATTTCTTTTGAGATGAGACAAAGCTAGATAGAACCACTCATCTGTGGTTTGTTCAGGCAAAATCTGCAATGCTGCAACACCGATAAGAGAAGATCATGATGGTCTTTGTTTTAATGCTGTTTCTGACACATTTTATGCAATTAACATATGAAAAAACAGCAAACAAAGCAAAGACAGTATCGTGACAGAATTTGTGTCTGTTATTTATTCTGTATTATTTGACATTTAATGTATTGCACCTTGCAGAGTGCATTTCTCTCAACTCCACCACACTATAACCTTTAGCAGCCTTGACTTGACCTTTAAATACATACATGTTATTCACACAGTTGTCACATTAATAAAGACAATTCTCTGCCAAATGTATTCAATGTTCGGTCCCACTGGACTCATTTCCTCCTTCCATGTCGCATCAAAGTGTGTTGTCGTCCCCCAGGGCCCCCTCAGGAACACATGTGGACACTTTTGGCTCATGATCTGGGAACAGAAGACTAAGGCGATCGTCATGCTCAACAGGGTCATTGAGAAAGGCTCAGTAAGTACACAATAATAAATAGGCATCACGCTGTCTGGTTCGACATCTGTTATTTGTCTAGTGTGTTCACACCCACACACAGACTGTAGAAATACTGAGTAGTCCACAAAAAGACTAGTCGTACACAGACAACTTACCATTCACAGTAAAGTTGGCAGCCCCCTCACAGAGATATAATTTAAACTTTTTGGGTTAATCTTCATTTCTGATTAAATAGTCCAATGTGAAGCTTCACTCTCCTGTCAGCAGGATAACAGGAATTCAATGTTTTGACAACGTGTTCACAGATGTATGTGAGGAACTAATGCAGCCCAATCTCTCAACTCTTTTTAAATCCAGTGATCCTGTGATGTGCCGATTAAACACACACGCACACGCATACACACACACACACACACACACACACACACACACTCTCTCTCTCCCTCTCATGCAGAGCAGCTTAGACCTCTCTCTCTCTCTCTCTCATTCTCGGTAAAGCAGTCATGGATCTTGCTGGGTCATGAGATTCACTCACTGACTTCTTGGAAACGGAAGATAAAGAGCACCTAGTCCACAGATATTATTAACCTATCAAGGATCTTTTATGTAGGTCAGCTTTCCAATCCTGGAGAGAGGAGGTGATATAATAGACGTGCCCTCAACAGTTCTGGCCATTGTTTACTCAGAAAATACTGATCTTTGTTGTAGAAATAACTTAAGGATTTGCCACATTATTTGACCACAGTACTGATTGATGACAACAATATTGAGTATACGACAAGATGAAGAAGTTTTTTTAATTGGTATTTTGTGTGAGCCAGACTTGATTGTTTCCAATACTGATTTATTCTAATAATAATAATAATAATAATAATAACATAATTTGTGCATTTCATACAGAAAAACAAAACAAGTTAAATGTGGAGGATGCATTTAGGAATCTCAGAGCCTGAGGAAAGAAGCTGCTCTGAAGTCTGGTGGTACAGCAGCTGATACTTTTGTAACACTTGCCAGACGGCAGCAGGGTGAACAGGCTTTTTTTCCCACCATGATGGAGATGTGCCAAATGGCCAAATCAGGTTGTTTGTGATCCTGATGACCTCAGCTTCATTGCGCGTAGACAGGGGTGTGTGTCTTTGCCTCCTTATTTTTTCTAAAATCGCCAATCAGCTCATTGGTTTTGCGTAGGAGCTTGTTCTCTGAGCACCACTCTGTGAAGTCAAATCATTGTTTGTAATCCGGTTGATGATGTCGTGTTATCTGCGTGTACAGAGTTACTCTTCCCAACAAAGCCCCCCCCTCTTCCCGGGGAGAGTGCTAAGTTTACCAACCAGTTTGACGGGGTAGATTGTGTTGAATGCTGAATGTTGAATTCTGATATAGGAGTTGTTATTTTCAAGATGTGTGGATGGCAGGAGAGACAGCATTATCTGTGGATCTGTCAGTCCTCTATCCAGACTGGCTTGTGTTGGAAAACCAGTTTCTCAAACCCTTCATCAGATCAGAGTGACTGCCAGAGGTTGGTAGGAAACTCTCTCCTGTGACAGTGATGACATCAATTAGCTAGCTTAGAACACATCCAGGAATGTTATCAGGATCAACTTTACTCATATTCAATCTGATCAGGGTTATTCTCACAGCCGCTGTAGATGCTGTGGATACATCCTCTGGAGATTTAAGTAGACGTGACAGCTGACTTTTTGTAGAGGAGATCAATTAGGTCAAATATCTCTGATAGCAGATATCTGGCAACATGGCCTCACACATGATTGCGACACTCTGCATCACCTGCCCCACGTCTCTTTTGTGTTTTTGGTGTTGACGTGGGGGAGGGCCTTTTAGCTGCCAGGAAAAGTTGTGTCAACATGATGCAGTTTACTGTTTCCTCTCGTGAGGATGTGGACATGCTGGTGGAATTTAGGTAAAACAGGTCTTAGATTTGTTTGAAAATATGGCCTACATCTAAACATAAAAATATATCAGGGAAACATTGGTCATCAACTTTGACTTTGTGTGAGCACCAAGAATCATTGATGTAATCAGAGTCCGTCTCCCCTCTATAAAACTCTATTAGCATGGATTAGGCTGGGTAGGGGCATATCCTCAGGTCATTGCTGTTTAACTCTTATCCCGGCTCTCTGCCCTCTCTTTTTGTCGCACTGCTTTCGATGGCATTTGGTTTGGCCCGTTTGGCTGGGTTCGGAAGATTTTGTGGGTGATGATTGTCTCAAGATCTTCTGCACTTAATCCCATCCTTGTTCTTTCTCTTGCGAGGTTGATGAGTGTATTTTTGTAATAAATGTAGCGGAGGCTATGGGAGCTTTGGAGCATGCAGGATGGATTTGGAAGAGATGTATAGTTGTTTATATTAATGGTAAAGCAACTTATTGATTTGGTGTATGTGTCTGCGCAAGTGTGCAAATGTATAATTATGTAGGTGTTACTTGCTGTTGATTTATTATCTGTCTCGACGCCTGTAAGTCAACTGCTGCTTCGTCTCAAGGTCACTCAGCTTGCATCTGCTTTTCATCAGGTGTTTTTCTATGTCTCTTACCATAACCTTCCCTTTCTTCTTGTGTGACAGGAAAAGTGTGCCCAGTACTGGCCCACAGCTGAGGAGAGGGAGATGACCTTCAGAGATACGTGTTTGCAGGTCATGCTGCTGTCAGAAGACACCAAGTCTTACTACACCACCAGAGTGTTGGAACTGCAGAATATAAGTGTAGGCCAGAGTTTTACTTACAACTAAGGGGCATTCCCAGTTAAAAGTGTCAAACAAGAACTAAAATGGGTCAGGGGTGCTGTGGTGTCTGAGGCTTCTTAGAACTGAAATCCCCCTTTATTTCCCACCAAATATAAAATATAAAATGAAAAATATCAACAATTTACCTTGAACTTCCATGGTGATTGTGAGAAAAATAAGCATAAATAATAAGTACACACTTTTGTTTTGGTGTGGCAAGTTTTCAGAACCTGGTTTCTTGCATGAATTGAAACTAAAACTGTTGGAAATGAAAAATGAGCACTGACATGCTGCAAAAAAAAATAAGTTTGGTACTTGCTAATGAGATCTGTTGTCACAGACAGGGGAAAAGAGAGAGATCTACCACTTTCATTACACCACGTGGCCTGATTTTGGTGTGCCGGAGTCCCCAGCATCCTTTCTTAACTTCCTCTTCAAAGTGCGGGAGTCCGGAGCATTGGGGGTGGATCACGGGCCGGCTGTGGTCCACTGCAGCGCTGGAATCGGACGCTCTGGGACGTTTTCATTAGTCGACACATGCGTGGTCCTGGTAAGTCCTGCCTGTGATTAAGGAGATTGTTTTGCTTTGTTGTATTTCATTCGGACACTCATGTGTATTCAAGCCAATTTATTCCACGTTGCCATGTTTGCTGATACCAGTATCGGGTACAATACTGTGCTCATGTACTCATTAACTACTTAAATACAACATAATTTGAGCCTAATAAGTAGGGATGCACGATATTGATTTTTTGAAGCCGATACCGATATCGATAACTTTCTGCTCCTCGGGACCGATACCGATACCAATAACCGATAATATTGTTATTCGTTTTTGAATGTATATTCAGATCAAATTCAGGTCAAAAACACTAATGACTAAGCTTAGGTAGATTTAGCATAGCTTTGCCTTTTACCAAACACCATACCAGATGTATCACAGTGACATGATAATGTGTTAATACTATGAACAAAAGAAAGCCAAGAACAGTTTTGACTCTTCAATAAAATGACAAATATATATAATATTATATATATATATATATATATTATATATATATATATATATAATGTGAAGAGTAGATAAACAAATATGTGTATTTCAACGGTATATCTGCACTACTACTGTCTATACCATACACACTGTCTGTCTGTGTGTGTGTCCCTTTCTCTCTCTCTCTCTCTCTCTCTCTCTCTCTCTCTCTCTCTCTCTCTCTCTCTCTCTCTCTCGCGCGCTCTCTCTCTCTCTCTCCGAGAGAAAGAGAACGGATAAATACAAGAAGTGTACAAACTTCTTAGTTACAGAAACATGGCGTATTAATTTTATGGGGTTTAATGGGAAAAAATAGCTCTGAATGAACAACAGCTGAGCAGAAGCGCTTGTCGACCGCCGCGGAGAAATACGCGTCTGGTCTGAACGGGGGTGCGCGGAGTGCTCGCGATTTTCGGCGGCGCGCTGCGCCGCGGCGCTTCCACATGCAGTGTGAACCTGGCGTGAGAAGGGAGCGCTCGATTTGTGGATTAACTCCCTCCTCCGAAACCTGTGATACCACAGTAACCACATCACATGCTAAACGGGAGGCGCCTAGAAAAAAACTAACGTCCCTCATCCCAATCCACCCGTAGCACTGTTTTAACACACACATCCTATCGTCGGATTATCGGAGGTATTAATAATTGTATCGGATTTATCGGGATGACGTCATAATTCCTATTATCGGGCCGATAATTATCGGTCCGATAATTATCGTGCATCCCTACTAATAAGCGGCCAATACAAACCTATAATGCATCACCAGCTGCAGTATGTGAGCTAAACAGACAGTCCCTTGTAAGTCTACAGCACATCAATTCATTTAGCTGTTAAGTTGTCAGCTGTGTGTCTTCCTGCTATAATCTGTCACGGCTTCCGTCTGTGTTGGCAAGAGTCCGGTCGAGACAGAGATCCTGTGTGTCAGCCAGAAAGTGAGGATTATCCGATGAAAATAAAGTCATGCATGAAAACATCATAATGTAGAGGTAGATGAATCAGATCAAAGAAAAACAGGGTACTAAAAATGTACAGTAATTCATCCCAAGGCTGTTGTGCTGTACTCAGTGTCCCAGACTGGTCATATGTAACAGTGTCAGGCTTTCCTTCAAAACACAACCAACAAATGACCCAATAATGAGAGTGCCGGGGGTTAATGCTGGTTAGCTGAGCTTACTTACACTTCTGTCCTGCCCAGATGGAGAAGAGGAAAGACCCCTCATCAGTGGACATCAAAAGCATCCTGTTGGACATGAGAAAGTGCCGCATGGGTCTGATCCAGACCCCAGACCAGCTGCGCTTCTCTTTCATGGCTGTCCTTGAAGGATCCAAGAACATCACGGGAGACTCCTCCGTACAGGTACCTTCACACATATCATGCTTGCTTGTAAATCCAAAGGCTCACATTTCCCTTCATGTATATGGTTTAAAAAAAGAACAACAGTTTGAACAATTTTTCAAATTAAAAATGTATTCCCATCTAAAGGATTAGTCACAAGATGGTGTCATGTGGAGGTTTCATTGAACTTCTCTGCTTGAGGTTTATATCTGGTAATAATTGTGACATGGCTAACTGAGACCAATTGGAATCCATTTGAGTCGCTACATTGATTCACTCCATGATGGAGCATTCATTTCTGTTCAAATGTCTTTTAGTATGGGGCTATCTTTATCGTGCATGATTAGGCTAATAGCTGTTGTTGGCAGTTACATTTAACGTCACACACAGGACATTTCTGATAAGAGTAAAATGAACAATTATAAAACAGTTATCTCAAATCAAGTAATCTGCTTGGTTCATGGCTGTAACACATAGTACCCACATACCACGGCTATGATGTCTCATTCCTTTCCACTTTCAATATCACTGCATGAGAAACTGACATGATGTGAATATATAACAGCTAAGGGGCATTTTTAGCCTGCTTTGCCAACAGATATTTAAAGTCTTCATTACTCTCTCTTTAATTATTTTGTGTTTATAGTAGGAAAAAAGTGGGAAAGTAATCTATCTTAAACTTCTCTCTGTGTTTACTTCCCGTGTAGAACCGGTGGCGGGAGTTATCAAGGGAAGATCAGAAACTGACACCGGATTCTCCACCCTCAACTCAACCTCAGGCCAGGTGTCCGACAGAGCAATACAACGGCAGCCAACGGGGAAGCCAACTGGAGGAGGGAGGAGACTACAGACAGGATGGCAAAGTACCAGCACAGTCTCCTTGCAAGGAACAGGAGCAGGACGGCAGCACGGCACAGTCAGTACACCCTGGCCATTAGTCATAATCAGTTGATAAATGTTATGAATAGATCATTGGTGATTATTTATTTTACTGTACAGACAGCTGTTTACCCATTTACCTCCTTTTTTATACAGCAAGCGACGCAGAGAAGACAGCATCTCCAAATCAGGCACAGCCAAGACACCCCAAAGCAAGCCCAGGACAAATGACTCAGAGAAAAAGAGAAAAAGGTGATTATTTATTTTGGTTTCATACATCAAATTGTTGTTACCGTCCGAGATGATCTGATCGGAACACCATCACAATGCCACTTTTGTATTCATTACACACTGTAGTTCAGTCAACACAGACTGTAGGAACACGATATACTCCATCACAGAAAAGGGGCTACTGTTGGTACAATCCCTATATCATGTTCCATAATGGGCAGTTTCATTTTGCATTCTGCATAGTTTTCTAGTTCCATTTAAGTAGAAGAGAAATGCAACTCTCGCCATGTAAGAGATTCAATGAGAAAAAAGATATGAGTCACTTTTCAGCTTTATTTCCTTTCGCCCCACAGAGGAAATCCAGGCAGGCTTTCCCAGTTCATGACTCAACCTCCTTATAGCAGAAGTTAGACTTCATACTGAGCTGAGGCTCTCATTCTCTCTTAACCTCTCTCTCAACATTCTCAGTCATTTAGTTTGAAGCCATCAGTGTAGCTAACTGACACGGCCAGACGGTTCACCCTGATAAAGCACTTATTTCTGATGACTGTGCACCTCCAAAAATGGCTCACTAAGCTCATTTCTCAGAAGCCTTCCTTTGTTGTGTGACATGTCAGTGTTGTTCCAGTAATTCGGACCAAACTGCACCGTTTTCTGACGAGGTCTTACTCTGCTGTTGTGGTTCTTCTCGGACAGTTTGGGCTGCATTTGCTGCACATGACAAGAGCTGGCCTGTCCAGTGGGGGGGCAGTGTATCTTTACCCCTCTCTGTGACAGCAACAACCATGAAGAGCACATTTACAGGACAAGGTTTTACCCACAACTTTTAAAACGAACGCCCACTCTTGTATGTGGAGGTGTGTGTGTACTTGGTATCTGCTGTGTTTTTTGTTTCTGTGAGGTTTTGCTTTTCTTTTCATGATTTGCTTGGCTCCTGCGGTTTGGAGTTCACTATGGTTGCACTCTAGCATGGTGTGTGCGTGTGCGCGTGTGTGTGTGTTTTTGGCGTGTGTGTACATTTGTGGTTTCAGTGTTGAAGCTCTGAAATGTTGGAATAATGCAAGGTGTTAATTTAGGCTGTGCATCAGAATCAGATTTGGTGGCATCTTTTTTTTTTTGTTTGTTCAATCCTGTCAAGTTATTGAGTATATTGGTGTAAAACAGTAACAACAACCACTAAAGCTTAGACCTCACCAAACTACTGCTTTGCAAATAAAACTGCAGCTGTTTTGTTGGCAACTAGGGTGATGAGGACAGAGAATGTATGCATAATTGGTGGTCTCTTGACGATCATACAGGAAGTACTGAAAGAGACCAGTACATACAAAGGAAGTATTCAGCAACGATGAATACATTATTTTGTGTGATGACCGTCAATCCATCATGCAAAATGTGTTGGGGCTTTAGCTCTAAGTTTGTTGCATGTTCCTGTGGTTTTACTGCTGCTCCTTACTTTCAGAGTTGTTTCATGTGGTCTTCACATTTCTACACCTTAGAAGGGCAACTTTCTGAACTGGTTTGTTGAACTTAAAGTGCACCAGTTGTATTGCTAAACTTTGAATGGAAGTGTGGTTGTTTGGCCAGGTCTAAGAGGCCTTTTTAATTAAATAGAAGGGCGGCCTATTGGACAATCAAAACATTTTGTTGTCTTTTCCTTTAGTTTTTCAAACTAGATATTTAGGGCTGCAACTAATGATTTTTATAATCAATTTATCGAAGACAAATAACATTTTGAAAAAAAATGATGTTGACTATTTTTGGTTTGAAAATTACTTTGATTTTACAAAATAGTATCTGATCATTTTTTGTCAATCATTTCACCTCTATAGATAATTTTCCTGTGAAGATTCTGTTCCTTTTATAAGTTAAATATTAATTCTGATTTGAATAGGTTTTAGCAGCAAAAGGCACACGACTGTATAAACAATACATCCTACAAACAAAAAGCCCAAAGATATTCAATTTAAAATATCAAATAGACAAACGCATAAATGAAACCAGAGAATTATTTTCTTTTATTTTTCATTTTTGCCTGGTCATAGACTTTAATTATTAATCAGTGATCAAAATTGTTGCTGATTAATTTTCGGTTCAGCACCTAATCAATTAATGGAATGATGATGAATGTTTCAGCTGTACTCCTACATCCTCCTGGGTCCATTTCACTCACAGTTAATCACATCTAATCACGTGTTCTAATGCTCTGCAAAAACTAAGTGGACACTTTATTGAAACTGTTTCAGCTACGAACGTCTGAAAAAAGTGTTGCTTATTGTTGCTTTCGCTGCATTAATACTCAACCTAATGTTGGTATGATCAAAGTGATCCAAGACGCTGTTTCATAGCTCCTCCGAGCAGCTCAGCAAACCTTTTTTTAGATTTCCACTCTGTGGTTTCTAGCTTGTAAACACGATCAAGCTGAAAACGTTGACTTGATTACGTTGCATGAGTTCCTTTGATCACTCCTGAGCTTCACTGACACTCTACGGAAATAGTGTATTGACTTCAACCTCTTTTATAAATACTTTGTGTCTTGTGACAGGGCGAAAACCAGTGACTGCTAACCACCTGCGGCCATGCGCCTACAGCTCTGGCAGCAAAGCCAACATCGGCAGGGATCTCCAGCTCTCTCCAAACCTCGGTGTCCTTCTTCCTCGACTCCAAACCACTCTTCTTCACCTCCACCACATCAGCCAGCTCTCTTTATCGCCTTTTTTTTTTTGTGGGTCCCAGCCCTGAAGCATTAGTCAGCCATCGCACATGTCCCGTTTCTTCCTCCCGTCTGCACCGTGTCACTCCTCAATCTCTAACCTCAGCTCTCCCCACGTCTCCTCATCCTCTCTAAACTGTTTACAGCAGACACTTCAACATTCTTTGAAGATAGCACATCTGATAAGACGAACACACCAGCGCTTTCTCCCTCAGTCACACCTCAACACAGCCTGCGCTGCTTCTGGAGTCAGAGAATCTGTTTATTGCTTTAATATTATTATTTTGCAGCTTTGTCATTCTATTATGGGTTTTTGCATTTGTGAAATTCAGACTGAGGCTAGGGGCTAAGCATTGCCGATATGTAATGCTGTTCATATGTGTATTTTTAGAGAACTTTTTTTTTTTTTTTCAGAGGCAAACATAAATGTTCTATTTTTTATAAGAGATTACTTGAAGTTTTACAGTGATGGGGTTGGTTTAATGAAAAGCACTGCCTCCTCCCACATGAGAAATTCAGTGGCATGTAATGTTTCCATGATGTACATAGTGTTCTTTTTAAAAGATGTGTGTAAAAAAGAGAGAAAAAAAGACATATTTTTGCTTGTAAAAAAAACAAAAAGAACCACAATGTTACAGATTTGAATACAGTAGAAACCTGATTTGATGACTTGTTCTCCTTTTGAAATGAAATTGTCTTAAGTTTCTCTTTCTCTTAGAGCGTAATCTACAAATAAAACTGGTATTATCTAGTTTGCATAACAACTTGCCTTTGCTCTTTTCTGGTTACTGGTCACCACCAGCCTGTTGGTTGAGTTGTCGTAAGCAGCGACTTTATTACATACTTGATGTAACTTAGAGCAATAATTTGGATTTTGATAAAGCACTCATTGTTAAGGTTCCTTAATTCTGATGCTGACCTTGCTTAAAAAATAGACTTTCCTGTGTAGATCTCCTGTAACTGGCCTACAATATACTGATATACGGGGCATGGCTAATTAACGCACAGGTGGTCGTCAAAAAGCTCATGCTGGTCATTTCCAGTTAAGTTAGGAGCGTTTGCTGAATCTGAGGTGTCACTCTTAAGACTTACTGTAAGTAAAGAATACAAAAATGTTTTAATGTGTAGCTGCTTATGAAGACTGAAAACAATACCTGTAAGACAACCAGGGCATTAAAAACTACAAGTTGCCAGGCAACGAGCAGAAGTTCCTGCTCTCTTAAGCCAAGCACTAGCATCTTGAAGAGATATAACGTGTAAATTGGCGAGCTTTCTAAATGTATTACCATAGGATAGAGGCAGGCTAGCGGTTTTCACATTTCCAGTCTATATGCTAAGCTAACAGTTTATTGGTCATGATGCTAATATTATCCTAGCAATGCAAACTGCATGAATTCTAAAGCCTGTTGACTTTTATAACGAAGGTGAAATTTGTT
This sequence comes from Chelidonichthys spinosus, assembly GCA_029853015.1. Lineage (NCBI taxonomy): Eukaryota > Metazoa > Chordata > Actinopteri > Perciformes > Triglidae > Chelidonichthys > Chelidonichthys spinosus. The sequence goes on along the minus strand of CM056836.1, from coordinate 10,048,976 downwards.
CCATAAGTTAATAATTTTTGTTGGCAAGTAGCCATAATAACTCTTAATCAAGTGGTATCAGTCTTTTCATTTACTATAACAAACTTACCCCTGCCAAAAAACAAATAAATGTATTTCATAAAATGTATTTTACTCTAATAATGCTTTTATTATAGAACTAAATCTCAGAATACCTCAACTATCCTTAAGCCAATATTTGTCATTGGTTCAATAATATTGCTTTTAGGGCCAGCAGCATTTTTCAAATTGTCTTTTTAAACATACATTTTTATGGTTCCCTCTTTAAAAAAAAAATGTTGTCAGGACATTCCTATCCCTCAAGCAGTCCGACACAGAAACCACCCAAAAGCAAAGACTTCAACACAGACTGAAAGGAAAACCTCAAACACAGCAAGGGAGTTTTAGAAAGTCAAAGTATGAATCAGAGTGCTCTCTTTTTACCACTATGCAAGTTGTTGTAACATGTTTGTAGAAAGGAATCAAATTACACAGGCGGGACTACCAGGAATACAGTGTGGCACCTGGCCAACCACTTTCAGTTAAGCGAGTGGAGGCAGGGTCCAGAGAGTAACACAATCGAAGCCTCAATCATTTTAGATATAAATTCACACTGAGGTCCTGTCGCAATCTTTTATTGAAAAGAACAATACTTGGAAATCATATGCAATTCCTGTAAATTGTGTCATTTGGTTTGATTGTTTTCAAAATAAAGGAGATGGTGATGAATGTCAGAGAATGTGAGAGTTGTTATGGGTTCAGTTTACAACCAAGTTTGAAATCCAAACCAGTTAAACTCAATATAATACATACAAGACTATGCTGTAGTTCCCAGAAGCTAATTATGAGCTAGAAATAGTAAAAACATACTGTATATATATTATATATATATATATATATATATCAGAACAGTGCTGGAGGGATGCCGCTGCCAAAAAGAAGACTCCAGGAAGTTGGGATCTTCCATTTGCTGGGTTTCTGGCTCTGAAATGGGAATCAGGCTAAAGCATTAGAATTATAATCTCAGCAGTAGATCATCTTTGTCTTAATTGTAGGCAGTAAGGCTCTGTAATCTAACCGTATGTCACTTACAGGATTGTCCAGCAGATGAAGCCAGTCGTTGAGGTGGTTGACCAGTGTGAAGGCGTCTGGGATGTTGTCACCTTCTGAACAGAAGAGAAGCAGCACAGCCAAGGCGAGATCCTCTGTACAACTGAACACAACATCCAGCACACATAATCAGACACACACACAAAAAATCCCTGATGATTACTGGGTTGTTTTAAGTGAATTTAAACATATATTGTAGTTGAGAAATCGGATTTTGATATTTTCATCCTAAAGCTATTCTGCAGGTTTTAAGTAGACTATTAGTCGATACACATAATACTATGTAACATTATATAAAAGGCTATTTTCCCTTTCAAACTATAATTATCTTAATGAGTGTGATTCTTGAGAAGCATTAGGTTTTGGTGTTCAGCATGTTTTTTTTTCAGACGGTCATAATTAAGAGACTAATACTTGTGTTCTTCCAGATCAATCATGATTTGATGTCTTTAGGAAGTTGCCAACAGGTGATGTGACTTTGTCTTCATACCCGTCTGTGTAGAGTCCTTTGGTTATGCCCCCTCCAGGGACGTAAAGGCGTGGCTCTACGTTGGGGTCTGTCAGTTCCGGGTAAGCCGACACCCGCTCCATCTCCCTCCAGCCAAGCTCCTTCAACGCATCCGCGCTCTCCTTAAGCAGGGATGGAGTGACCAGGTACCTCAAAGTAGTGCTAACACGGACAAATACCGGTTAGTAGAACTGCAAAAAGGCAAAGACATGTGGCGATGAAGTGGAGTGCATGGTCAGGTACCCTTTCATTTGTTGGTCATCCCTCTGGTAGGCGTGGCTGCTGGACAGAACTACAGTCCTGGAGAACCCGCTGGCTTTGATCCAAGACACGAGCAGCTGACGGAACTTTTTGGATTTTGTCTGCAATTAAAACAACATACAGTTAAAAAAGTAGACCTGAAACAAAACAAAACAAAAACACTAATTTGGATCATATTAATACTAAGAATCAACTCATGCTGATGCAACACAATGTGGTTTTACCGGAATAATTGGTGCCCTGATTTGAAGAACTGCCACCTTCAGATCTCCTGCTGTGTAAACTGTTGACGAGAGATTATGGGTTATATTTTATAATGTGGACCCAAAAGCTAGTGGCAGGAGACAAACCAATTTAACACTAATAACTAATTAGTTATTAGTGTTACACATGCAGGTTATCAAACAAAGCATTTTTATATTGTTAATTAGGGTTACTTCACATGTGAAATTTGATGGTACCTTCTGCAGGGGTGTGCAGCTCGTCAGCATCTTCTTTACAGGTGGTGTACGGGTTGTTTCCAGTCATGGGGATGAGACAGTCTGTGTGTATGTAGCCCACTCTGCTCATGTTGAGAGTGGACACAATGAGGTCCACAGCCAGCTGGCCCACATTACCCACAGCTACTGCTGGCTGGGGGTTAGGCTTGGTGTTAGGTGTTTGATGCCATTTACAAATGTCATACAAACCAAACAATTCATCTAATAATTGAGAAAATAATCCTTAATGTAAATAATCATGAATTGCACTATTTAAAATAGACAAAAGGGTAATACATACATGGAAATGCATGGGTTATTGTATATCTAATGATATAATATTTATCTGCAAATTACTTTCACTTTTGGTGGTCTTTTATTTGTAGCTGAGTATATAAACAATGTGGTTATTGGTACTTTTACTTTAGTAAATTATCTACTTCATGTGCCAATGTGGATATGTGGTTCTGGGTTATTAATCTAAATACAATTCTGGCCAAAAAAGGAAGCAAGTGACCCCCACATGTGTTTTATCAAAGTATTCTTTTTTTTTCTCAGGTGTTTTTGTTGGGTGTGAGGTCAGAGGACAGAAACAGGATTAATACATTGATAAAGAAGGCAGGATCCATTATTATATCGCTAGATGTGTGAACTTGGAGTTGGCAACACTGGACTGCGTTATTCAGCTGGATATGTTCTGACCATCACGAGTTTTAAATACCAGAAGCGACAACAAGGCGGAAGACTCGTTAGTAAGAACACACGTTATACAAGGAAACCACCACTAACGTAACACACTTTTTTTTTTTTTTATGTCCGTCCAAATGAAACCAAAAAGATGTGTCACTCACCATGACGAGGGTGAAATCTTTGAAGGAGGGCGGTGAGTTTTGTGAAGAGATAAACATGGTGGCTTTTTTAAGCAGAGCCAAACAGATACTGAGTGGCAGGTTTAAATGTAGTTATATTGTTATCTAAAATTATATTCTCCCGGTTTCTATTTTCATGCCTGCTTGTGTGTGTGTGTGGTCCTACTGGGCTGTAACTCCGCGGCGAGGGTTGATGACGGAGCGGCTTTAGTAGCCGCTTGAAATGCCTGAATGAAATTAATCTGAAGGTTTATTTGTGGGGGAAAGTATATAGGTCTGTACCGACTGTATAAAAGGGCGTTTATATGTTCTCATCTTCCCTGTAGGATATATAGTTGAAGTAGTGTTTTAGGATTTTTTTTTATATAATCAGGCAAATGAACGGTCAAACTGCAGCTTCGCAAAGATTTCGTGCGTAGCAGAGATGTTCAACTACCCCCTTTTCAAGCAGCGAAATCTCCAACAGAACAGTTACATTTACAACTGCAACAATTACAACTACTACCACCATATAAGGGCGAAAGTATAGCCTATACAGTCAGATAAAATAATAAAATAATAAAATAGCGAGCAGAGCAAAGTAATCATAAAACCCCCAAATTATGAGTGTAAATGAAAGGAAGCAATTATATAATAATGTCCATCTAATGTCAATGTGCAGAAACCTAAATAACTATTAATCATAACATCTCATGTTAATGCCGCGTGCCAGTTCTATTGATACATTTAATGCATTATAAACTCTTATACCTCTTGATGACATCAACCTTTATTTTAAATTTGCATCCCATTTTACAGGTAATTATCATAATTATACAATTACACATTTTCTAATTGATGAATCAGTTCAATCAAGTGTATTGTAGCACAGATAATCAGCTGATATGGACAAAATAACACATGTACAAACTAATGTATACAATGCATCCTGTTTTATGAAGAGTCTAACATGAGCTACCATCATTGAAGTCATTTTAGTTTCACTTCATTGGGAATCGTTTGGCCGTTCAGTACAGCCAAAGCATTTTCTATCATCACCTGTACCATCTTTTCTGTCGTAGTGTAAGTGTTGGTGCCAATGTGGGGGGTGATCAGCACATTAGGGAGGCCAAGGAGAGGATGATCCCTGCACAAGATGAAGAAGAAGAGTTTTAGGGAGCCAGCAAGAAGTTTGGTTAAGTGTTGGTAAATGTCAAACTCTGCTTTTATTCACTATTATTAGCTAGCTGCCTTATATGTCTGGAAACATAGTGGATGAGAGAAAAGTTGCAGGCCAGACAAACAAAACAAGCTAAAATCCTTGAAAAACCATCACAGAGCTGTACAGACCTACAGGGTGATAAAGCTCCGTACTTTCATCTCTAATACTGATATATTTTGCATTATATATATATATATATATATATATATATATATATATATATATATATATATATATTTGTGCAATACAAAATACTGCTTATTGCAGCTTTAAAGAAAAATGGTCAGAATGATAATTTATATTATATGTGCTGAATTGTGTCCTCTGTGATCCATTTATGAGGAGGTACATTTTTGTACAATAAAAGTGAGGCTTTTGTGAGGAATTGACGCATTAACGTCAAGCACAAAGCAATCTTTATCTAAAGCAAGAGTGTGCTTTATTGATTATTATAGTATGGAGACAACATTTTATTCAAAGAGGAAGAAATTTCTTCTTTCAAAAGTTGAATAGTCTTATTTAATGAATTGTCAATCAGGTTGAAGAGTGTGGTGAGACCTTGGTAAAGGTTCAGGGTAAGTCACATCTAACGCCGCTCCACGAATGGTTCCAGACTGCAGAGCTTCGAGTAAAGCATCCTGGTCCAAAGTCAGACCTAAAGCATGAAAAGAATAGATTAAACATCACTCTTTTTCTTTAACCAGGATTAATAAAGTTTCGGGGACTTGGGGAAATCAGGCATCTTACCTCTGCCGATGTTGACCAGCGTTGCTGTGGGTTTCATGAGGGACAGCTCTCTGCGTCCGATCAGGCCTTTGGTTTTGGGGGTCAGGGTTAAAGCCAGCATGACAAAGTCCGACTCTTTCAGGAGGTCGTCCATGTTCTCACAGTAACTCGCACCCACCGCCTGCTCATCTTCAACACTCCTGAACAGCAGAGAGAGCAGATGAAGCTGACTGTAACACTGTCTCATTTGCTTTGGAATATCCGGTTATAGTACTATACAAAATCTTTTTTTGGTTATTATTGGATTTGACATGATATTCTATTTGGATGATATCTGAATCAAACGTTTACCTCCTGGTCCTGTTGTGATACAGGATCTTCATGTCGAATCCTTTGCCTCTTTGAGCAATTTTGGAGCCAATTTGTCCCATTCCAATAATCCCAAGAGTCGACCCTGTGACTTCATCTCCCATCAGGCGTAGTGGTAAATAGTTGATGTTGGGGTCAAGACATATTCGGTGACCTACAGAAAAAACAGGACATTCTCTCAAACTAGATTTCTTTCATCACCAATGCCACATTGAGGACGATACTGCCTCTTGATCTACAGCAGCAAACAAAAACAAAGAAATAAAGGTTTAGTTTTTGTCAGACTTGCTACAAAGCTGTATGAAAAAGCTGTTACACCCAACAGACTACTTACCAGGTACTATTTATCTGCATTTTTCACGTTTTGAAACTGTATCATAAATACTGTGAAAGTATCAAAACGCCCAATCCATAGAGTAATACACACAGCCACAATTGAGTGGCTTTGAACAAGCTGCCAGGATTTCTCCATGGTTGTGATGTCACAAATATACATTATATATAAAAATAAATATAAATATATATAAATATGCCCTAATTTATGACAGCAGCTGACAGAAAGTAAACATGGACCCAAGCTGTTGCCTCGGTAAGGTACGGTCAAATTGTATTTACAGTGCACATTTCAAAACCTTACAACGTGCTTGTGGACACTGAAGCATAATAACTTAGAAAAAATGATAGGTCTTCAGTTAAGACTTTAAACAACCAAGCCAGTTTGCTGACCCGAGGCCCAGGGGGAAACTGCCACAGCCTCGGGCCCAGGACAGAAAATAAACAACCTATAGGCACTTTGTCACGTCCAAGAACAAACACTAAGTTACGTTTAGTTTTGTCTCTCATGATTTCCTGTTTTATTTTGAAATCTAACTCTCCACTCGTTTCAGGTAACTTCCCCCTGTGTTTTCCACAGGTCCCATTACCTTGTGTATATACAAAATAAAAATATTAACCTGGTAATTAGCATACTATGTGACACTTTAAATTAGTTTTGTCCCCTGAGAGACACGTTGACAAATTGACTCACCTTCAACGATCCTGCGTGCCGAGGCCAGAAGCAGACCCATCGCAATATCTGCGGTGGCATCGCTCACCTCACAGGGAGTGTTGGTCACCTTCACTCCTAGACCGGTGATGTACGGCACATCCAGGTGGTCGATGCCCGCTCCTCCGCTTGCAACCACCTTCAGCGAGGGAAGCAAACTGAGCAGCGAAGGTGTCGCTTCCGGGTGGGCCTTCCACATCAACAAGGCCTGGATTTTAGGCCCGTGCAGCAGAGGGTTTTGAAGGAGGTCTTTGAGAGGAATGATTTGGAAGTGTTGCGTTATTAAGCCAATCGCCTCTTCAATGTAACCTTGTTCGCCCACCTCTGGGATCAGAGCCCATGGCTTGTTATCTTCCATGACCTGGAGGTAAAACAGTTTGATGAGCATCATTTTAAAGGTCCCGTATTATGCCACATGGACTTTTTGCACTTGTTGATGTCTTAAACATAAATCTGTTCCCCTTGTGTGTCTCACTATTGCTCCATCTAATGGCCATCAGAATAGTGATTGTGATTTCTATCTTCTAACATGCTCCTTGCTCTGTTGGCTGCAACACTCCACACAGAAGCCTGTATATGTTTCTATTGTCTGAGAAATGTGCCCACAGATGTTGGGAAAATGTTTGTGTAAAAAAATCATTTCACAGAAGACAGCTAAAGTAATTAAATTTACATAGCAATCACATGCAACCATAATGAGATTCTCTGGTTCAAATAAACAACGAGTAGTCGTTATTATTATTAAAGATGACTCTGAATTAGTCACATCAGTTTATTTCATTTTAGCTGTTGAATATCTTCACACCTATCTGGTGCAAAACTCTTTCTCTGGATTAATCATTATTTTCATGTATAGCCAGATAAAACCACCTGTTAAAAATGGCATCACACAGAAAACACTGCAGGTTATGTTGAATGGTTTAATGATGAAAAATGTACTTACAAGATGCAGACCAAAAGCAGACAGGCATCAGAGGCAAAAAACCAAAAGGCAGGTGGGAACGCTGAAGCAGGTCTGACGTCTTGACACAAGGAGAGATGACAATGTGCTTAACTGAAACAGGAAGAGCAAACAGGCGGGGACAACCCAAAGGCAGGAGGAGTGATGGGGAGAGAGAGAGTGAGAGAGAGAGAGAGAGAGAGAGAGAGAGAGAGAGAGAGAGAGAGAGTGAGAGAGAGAGAGTGTATGTGCTGGGAAATGTCTTTTGCAGATTATTGCGATCAAAAAAAGGTAGAAGACATCCATTATCTGTACTGAACTTTGCAATAACAGCATTTTTTTTTAAAAACATATGGTTATAAAAATGGGAGTGGCTCAGTGCGAACCTCTTCTTGTGCTGTCCATGAGTAATGTCTTGATACCATGAGTAAAGTCTGGCCCATTGTGTTGGTCATCATTTCTTTATAGAATTTGTGCAAATGTTTCTTCAAAGGGCAAGTTAAGCAAATGTAGCAGCAAATACAGTAGAATGTTAAAAGGGGTAAATGCAGCTTATTAAGAGCATGCAAACTGGCAGTTAACCCTTTAACATGCACAAATGCTTCTATCATTAACCCAACATGGAAAAGGTATAAGATTATGTAAGATGTTGCTCGTGTTCGCCTCAAGTGATGTCGTCCAGATGACAATGTCACAGAGCATCAAATATTTTCTCAACCGCAAGTGAGAAATGTCAACTTAATGTATGTTTATGATGTTTTATGGTCTATTTGAGGGGGGCTGGAGCTACCCTAAATTGTTCCCAAGCCCCCCAAATTTTTATTTTTAAATTGAATTTTTTTTTTGTTATTTTCAGAATAATATCAAACTAATGAAAGGGTATGCATATAGTTTTATGATTATAGAAAGAATATAGTATATATAGTATATAGTCTGTAAAAAGAATATACTAAACTACTAGAAAGAAGCATTTCGGTAAAACCTTTTTTTTTTTTTTTACAGACAGTGTATCCTCATTTTGCTGGAATAAATACAGAATAAATTGGTGCAAATACAGTTATTTGGATAAAGTTCATATTTATGTTGTCAGATTTCACATGCACCTGATGTGGAGGCGCTGACTGCTTGCCTAATTTTCTGATTTTTTTTCTATGAAGGAGGCAACTCCATTACAGGCCCTGGTGGAAAGCAGTTCAGGGTCTCCTTCTTCTTCTTCATCTTCTTCACTTTATTTATAGAGCACCTTTCATACATGAACATGTAACACAAAGTGCTTTACACATCAAAAAAGAAAAGAAAAAACAATTACAAATAAAGCCCCTCCCTCCCACCCTCCATACTACCCACGCACACACACACAAACACACACACCTACACACTCTCACTACTGACAATAGGGAGACATGGCATGACACTGATGATTGAGGAAACGCTATCTTTGGGGCCATCCACACTGGGAGGAGTCGCAGGCTGTGCCACAGGGGGCACCAGTGCCCAGGCCCCCCGACACCGACAGACAACAGTCAGCCGGGCCGAAGGGACCCAGGGACAGCACCCCCAGCAGCAGCCCAGACACAGCTCCCAGTGTGGAAGGCCCCCCTGAGGAAACACTGGAGTTAAAGCTAAAAACTAAAACACATGAAAAAATAAGTGACCAGCTTAATAAAAGATAATAAAGATAATAACATAAAACAATACCAATGATAAGTAAAACAACTAAAATTATTTAAGATCAATATCATCTAAAAACAAGATAAAAGCAAAAATATGAAATAAGATAAAATCACATAAGAACGTTAAAGAATTTAAAATAGTAGTTAAAAGCCTGATTAAAAAGGTGTGTCTTTAACCTTCCTTTAAAAATATCAACTGTCTCTGCGGTCCTGAGGCTCTCTGGCAGGCTGTTCTACAGGTGGGGGCCATAGTAGCTAAATGCCGCCTCACCATGGGTTTTAGTTCTGGGTTTTGGTATGGATAAAAGGCCAGTGCCGGAGGACCTCAGGGTCCGCGAGGGTTGATATGGTAAAAGCAGGTCAGCTAAATAAGAGGGCGCAAGGCCGTTAAGACATTTAAAAACGAGTAAAAGAACCTTAAAATCGATCCTGAAGCGTACGGGGAGCCAATGCAGCGACGCTAAAACTGGTGTAATGTGCTCCCGCCCTCTGGTCCTCGTCAGCACGCGTGCGGCTGAGTTCTGTAATAGTTGGAGATTTAAAATACTCTTTTTGGGAAGACCAGAGAGCAGGGCATTACAATAATCTAAACGACAGGAGATAAAATCATGCATCAGCACCTCCGTACTGGCCTGAGAGAGAAACGGGCGGACTCTGGCTATGTTCTTAAGATGATAAAAACCTATTTTCGTCATATTTTTGATATGTGGAATAAAATTCAGCTCAGAGTCAAAAATCACGCCCAGATTTTTTACTGCCTGTGCTGGTTTAAGATCTTGTAGTTTTGGTAAAAGTTTCTCTCTCTGGCCTTCAGGACCTATAACTGAAACCTCAGTCTTGCCCTGGTTGAGCTGTAGGAAATTCTCTGCCATCCATGACTTAATGTCTAAAATACAGTTAAAAAGGGCATCAATTGGCCCTGTGTCATCAGGAGACACGGCAATGTACAGTTGCGTATCGTCAGCATAACTATGAAAGCTGATGCCGTGCCTCCTGATGACGTCCCCAAGGGGCAGCATGTAAAGATTAAAAAGAAGTGGACCTAAAATTGACCCTTGGGGAACCCCACATCCAATTTCATGGGTTCTTGAGGAACATGTATCCATACTTACATAAAAGCATCGGTCTGTGAGATAAGAACAAAACCAGTTAAGAACAGTACCAGAGATGCCCACCAGGTGTCTGAGCCTATTTAATAAAATGTGATGGTCTACTGTATCAAAAGCTGCACTTAGATCCAGTAGAACCAACACTGTGAGCTTTTTATTATCAAAATTCCACCTGATGTCGTTTAGAATCTTTAAAAGTGCTGACTCGGTACTGTGGTTTTTCCTAAAACCAGACTGATGTTTCTCTAAAATGTTAATTCTGTTTAAAAAGTCGTTAACTTGGTTAAAAACCAGTTTTTCTAAAATTTTACTTAAAAATGGTAAGTTGGATACAGGTCGGTAGTTATTAAAAACACTTGGATCTAAATTGCTCGTCCGTCTGAAGAGAGCAATTCATGATGTTTAAAAACTGTTCCTCGAAGAATCCATAAAACGATTTTAAAAGTGATGTGGGAATGGGATCTAAAAGGCAGGTTGTTGGGTTTACTTGGGAGAATACTCGACCAAGTGTCCTTGCATCAACCAGGGCAAAACTCTCCAGTGTTACCTCAGGTAAGGACATCAGTTCTGTGTTAACAGTTAAAACTTGATGGGATAAAATGCAGGATCTGATGTCCTTAATTTTGTTTCTGAAGTGGTCTGCAAAGTTCTCGCAAAGATCATCTGTGGGTGTCTTAAAAACTTTATTAGAATTAGTGCCTGTTAAAATATCAAAAGTGGAGAAGAGGAACCGGGGGTTGTTTTTATTGATGGTGATGAGTTGTGAGAAATGTGAAATTCGTGCCTTTTTGACTGTATTATTGTAGGTTTTGAGTTGTTGACGTAAAATCTCGTAATGAATTGTCAGTTTACTTTTCCTCCATCTTCTCTCTGCACTCCTGCAATTTCTTTTCAGTTCATTGATTTCAATGTTTTTTCTCCACGGGGGTATAGGTTTTCTTTTTATCGTTTTAGTTAAAAGTGGAGCTACCGAGTCCAAGGTTGACTTCAGTCTGCTGTTAAAATGATCAACGATAAAATCACAAGGTGCAGGTAGAATTTCAGCAGGAGTGCTCTGTAAAATCTCCATAAAATTTGCAGCCACTTCAGAAGTAAGGTAGCGCCTCCTCACCGTTCTCACTGGGGCCTCCTCTTGGTTAAAACTGGTGATGTTAAAAAATACACAGTAGTGGTCAGACACAGCCAGGTCGACAACAGAGGACACACCGATGGACAGGCCATGGGTTATGACCAGGTCCAGGGTGTGTCCTCTGTTGTGAGTTGGCTGTGCGACGTGCTGCTTAAAATCAAGACAACTTAAAAGATTTAAAAACTCTCTGGATATCGGATCCGAGATATCGTCAACGTGTAGATTAAAATCACCAGTTATTAAAATCCTGCTAAAAGAAGTGTGGATAATTGATAAAAGTTCAGAAAATTCACTGATAAAAGAGCTAGAGTGATGGGGTGGTCTATAAACAGTAAGGCAAAGAATTGGAGGACTGCTAAAAGTAAAGGCATGGTGCTCAAATGATGAGTAACTGTTAAAAAATACTCCATTTGAGGTCAATGAATTATCTAAAATCGATGCCGTCCCTCCTCCTCTTCTACCCTCTCTAGTAGAAAATAAAAAATTAAATTTGGTGGGGAAGCCTCTGTGAGAACAGCAGGTGCGTCAGTGCCAAGCCATGTCTCAGTTAAAAGAAGACAGTCTAACTTGTTATCTAAAATCACATCATTCATTAAAAAAGTTCTATTTAACAGAGAGCGAACATTAAAAAGTGCCAAGTTTATGGTGACAGGTGGTTTGTTGACTGGAGTGGTGGATTGTTCTGTGAGTGGTCTGAGATTATGAAAGTTCGCAGAGTGGGTGTGGTGGTGTCTGATTTGGTGGTGGTGTGTAATAATTACGGGAATGGGTGAAGTGTTGGTGTGAATATAAGGTCCAAGTCCGGTGTTGTATGTATAGTGGTCAGAGGTGGAACTGAAATCGTAGGAGCATGGACCTGGGGGACATCAATTTGTGGCGGACAAAGCACCTGGTGCGGGTTTCGGGTGATTGGCATGCTGAACCCCGTATGCCAGGTTGGCAGCTAGCATGCGGGCACCTGCTCTGTTCAGGTGGAGCCCGTCTGACCCAAAAAGGTGTCGTCTCGCCCAGAACACGTCAAAGTTGTTGACGAAGCCTACCTGATGTGCGCTGCAGGCAGAGGAGAGCCAGGTGTTGAGACTGAGCAGCCTGCTGAAGCTGCCGATCCCTCTGCCGCAGGTGGGGGTGGGGCCGGAGATAAAAACAGTCACCTGGGACTGTGAGACGGAATTCAAAAGATGGATAAAATCTTGTTTTAAAAGTTCGGACTGTTGCCTGGCGATGTCATTCGTACCTGTGTGGATGATAATCCTTCTTGCCTGCGGATGTGCGCTCAGGATGTCAGGTATTTTCCCGGTTATGTCCGCAACGGTGGCTCCTGACACAGGAGGGTTTGTTAGCCTGTCAACACTAGCAAGGATTGTCTTGCATTTCTCAGTTCCAAGTTGTAGACAATATTGCCCAATGACAATGAATTGAACCTCGATCAAACAAATGCAAAAAGCTTGGATTCTAGCATTAAACCAATGTGGAAGAGATATGAGATAATGTGAAATTGGTTTATTATGACAGGGTGGAGTAATATGAAAAAAAAGATTAATCACATGATTCATAAGTAAATAATAGCAAGGAGGGAACCATGTGAGTGTGAGATGATAATAGAAATTAGTAAAAATGTGGCAACAGTCATTCAGTCAAAACAAAGTTGTAGACTGCATTTGAATGTTTAAAACATCATCATCGTATTACCGTGTCCTTTCATATACAAACAGAGTGGTATTAACATTTGCTAACTGATTAATTCATACTCTTATCGTAATGTAAATAATCGTATTCATGATGGCAGAACATTGGACAGAACAATTCAACTGTATGGACTTCATCTTGCATTAGGGAAACAGTTAGAACTACAGACAGGTGAGCTACCCTTCATAAAGTCATTTTACTTCATTGGGAATAGATTGGTTTTTCAGTACAGCCACAGCGTTTTCCACCATCCTCTGCACCATCCTTCTCGTCGTGGCGTAAGTGTTGGTGCCAACGTGGGGGGTGATCAGCACATTAGGGAGGCCGAGGAGAGGATGATCCCTGCAGAATGATGAAGAAGAAGAGTTTTAAGGAGCCAGCAACAAGTTGGTTGGGTGTCGGTAAATATTAAACTACTCCAGAGCTGCCAGGTGTTAATTATCTCTATGTCAATAACAAATAGTGTCCATTAGTTAACCCCCTCCCCCAAAGAAAACAAAAAAACAAAACGTTGTATACAAATGCTTGGATTGGACCTCTGAATACCTTGTGTTAATGCATACTGTGTTCCTCCGTCATCTATTTACAGAAGGTTAATATTTGTACAGTTAAAGCGGGATTATGTAACTGGCTAAGACTGTAACAGAAAAACTCCTCAGTGTATGAAGAGTGTGTTTTATTAATGTATGGAGCCTAAATTAGCCAAAATTACATTCAGTTCTTCTTTGAAAAGTTACAAAGTCTCTGATTGTGATTCAGGTTGAAAAGTGTGGTGAGACCTTGGTAAAGGTTCAGGGTGAGTCACATCTAACGCCGCCGCATGAATGGTTCCAGACTGCAGAGCTTCGACTAAAGCATCCTGGTCCACAACCAGACCTGAGGCATGAAAAGACCAAAATTAGATTACTGTTTCAGAATAACTTCATTTAAATTTTTTTTTGCTATTTTTCTTTTAACCAAGATTAGTTAAGGAGACACGTTATCTACACCTCTGCTGATGTTGACCAGCGTTGCTGTGGGTTTCATGAGGGACAGCTCTCTGTGGCTGATCAGGCCTTTGGTTTCAGGGGTCAGGTTTACCGCCAGCATGACAAAGTCCGACTCTTTCAGGAGGTCGTCCATGTTCTCACGGTAACTCGCACCGACCGCATGCTCATCTTCAACACTCCTGGACAGCAGAGAGAGAAGATGAAGCTGACTGTAACACTGTCTCATTTGCTTTGGAATATCCGGTTATAGTACTATACAAAATCTTTTTTTGGTTATTATTGGATTTTGACATGATATTCTATTTGGATGATATCTGAATCAAACGTTTACCTCCTGGTCCTGTTGTGATACAGGATCTTCATGTCGAATCCTTTGCCTCTTTGAGCAATTTTGGAGCCAATTTGTCCCATTCCAATAATCCCAAGAGTCGACCCTGTGACTTCATCTCCCATCAGACATTGCGGTATATTGGTGGTCTTGGGGTCAACAGCTATTTGGTGACCTACAGAAAAACAGGACATTCTCTCAAACGAGTTGAAGGTTTATACTTACGCCACTTGGCCTTCTGCGACAAACATTTTATGAGCAAATTATATTTTTTTTTGTTTTTGTCAGATTTGCTCTGCTTTGTACTTTGGCTCCGCCCTCTAAGCTGTCAATCCCAACAGAGCCAAGAGAGCAGGTGAGCCAAAAAAAGTTTCTTACAAGAACTGAATTTCAATCTCAAATTTGAGATAGAAGGAGGATTTTAATGAAGATTTAATTAACTAACTAAAAACAGCTCGCTGGCTGATGGCATGTAGTAACACTGGTACGGTCCTTTAACATACATGATGTCATACAGATTGTAAATCCCTTTGAGCAAAAAATCATTATTTTGGTCGATATAAATGAATGAAAGATAGACTTGAATCACCTTCAACGATCCTGCGTGCCGAGGCCAGAAGCAGACCCATCGCAATATCAGCAGTGGCGTCGCTCACCACACCGGGAGTGTTGGTCACCTTCACTCCTAGACCGGTGATGTGCGGCACGTCCAGGTGGTCGATGCCCGCTCCTCCATTGGCGACCACCTTCAGCGAGGGAAGCAGACTGAGCAGCGAAGGATCGGCCGCTGGGAGGGCATTCCACACTAACAAGGCCTGGATTTTAGGGCCGTGCAGCAGAGGGTTTTGAAGGAAGTCTTTGTGACAGATGATATGGAAGTGTTGTTTCAGTATGTCAGTGACCTCTTTAATGTAACCTTGTTCGCCCACTTCTGAGATCAGAGCCCATGGTTTGTTGTCTTCCATGACCTGGAGGTAAAACGATACAAGTTTGACAAGCACATAAACTCATCTCTGCCCCGGGCCCCCAGGTAACCAGTCTATCACAGGGCTGGCATGTAGACAGACAGGTAACCAGTCTATCACAGGGCTGGCATGTAGACAGACAGGTAACCAGTCTATCACAGGGCTGACATGTAGACAGACAGGTAACCAGTCTATCACAGGGCCTGACATGTAGACAGACAGGTAACCAGTCTATCACAGGGCTGACATGTAGACAGACAGGTAACCAGTCTATCACAGGGCTGGCATGTAGACAGACAGGTAACCAGTCTATCACAGGGCTGACATGTAGACAGACAGGTAACCAGTCTATCACAGGGCTGGCATGTAGACAGACAGGTAACCAGTCTATCATAGGGCTGGCATGTAGACAGACAGGTAACCAGTCTATCATAGGGCTGGCATGTAGACAGACAGGTAACCAGTCTATCACAGGGCTGACATGTAGACAGACAGGTAACCAGTCTATCACAGGGCTGGCATGTAGACAGACAGGTAACCAGTCTATCACAGGGCTGACATGTAGAGACAGACAGGTAACCAGTCTATCACAGGGCTGGCATGTAGAGACAGACAGGTAACCAGTCTATCACAGGGCTGGCATGTAGACAGACAGGTAACCAGTCTATCATAGGGCTGGCATGTAGACAGACAGGTAACCAGTCTATCAGAGGGCTGACATGTAGAGACAGACAGGTAACCAGTCTATCACAGGGCCGGCATGTAGTCAGACAGGTAACCAGTCTATCACAGGGCCGGCATGTAGACAGACAGGTAACCAGTCTATCACAGGGCTGACATGTAGACAGACAGGTAACCAGTCTATCACAGGGCTGACATGTAGACAGACAGGTAACCAGTCTATCACAGGGCTGACATGTAGAGACAGACAGGTAACCAGTCTATCACAGGGCTGACATGTAGAGACAGACAGGTAACCAGTCTATCACAGGGCTGGCATGTAGACAGACAGGTAACCAGTCTATCACAGGGCTGACATGTAGAGACAGACAGGTAACCAGTCTATCACAGGGCTGGCATGTAGACAGACAGGTAACCAGTCTATCACAGGGCTGACATGTAGACAGACAGGTAACCAGTCTATCACAGGGCTGGCATGTAGACAGACAGGTAGATTGACTGTATGCACTAATAGGGGCTTCATAGCAAACATTTGACATTAAGGGAAATAAGCTGATTCACTTTCTGGTCAGAGGAGAAGAAGGTAAGGAAGGTGTAACTTCATATTTCCCAGACAGACATGAGTTTAATGACAGGACAATAAAAATGACGTCACAGCATTGCACACTAATCCCACTTTCCAAGATGGTTGCCGGCTAGTTACTCAAATCACTTCTCACTTAATACACACATTTATACTGTAAACATTAATAAGAACTAGTGATGCATTCAATGGTTACATATGAAAAATAAGAACTTGTGTAGGATGTTTCAAATATTGGGAATGAACTGGACAGCACTCACAAGTGTGTTGATCTCCTCTGCTCGTGAACCAGGAAGAACTTCTTAGCATATGTGGAGGATTTCAAAATAAGAGC
The DNA here is from genome assembly GCA_029853015.1 of Chelidonichthys spinosus. Lineage (NCBI taxonomy): Eukaryota > Metazoa > Chordata > Actinopteri > Perciformes > Triglidae > Chelidonichthys > Chelidonichthys spinosus. The sequence goes on along the minus strand of CM056836.1, from coordinate 10,031,994 downwards.
TCAGTCCTTCAACAGCCCTGGCACTATCATTGCTCCTCTTCCTAATGATTCAACTATTTCTACTACAGAATAAAACTTAAAATACTCATTAATGATTTGTTTTTTCAGTAGTATCAGTGTTTCAAAAAATAATCAGGGCCCGGGTATTTTAGTCATATTTCTTAATTTATATATGCCACAGAAAATTAAAATAAAATAGCATTTTGTTTGTTGTTATGGAGAAAACATATATTCAGTATGAAAAAGTAAATAAAATAGATTTAATTTATTTATAAAGAATATATCAATTAACATAACAGATTCAGAACATTAAATTAATTTTGTCATTATATACCCAAACTGCACCAAACACTCCATCATCCCTCTCTTCTATCCCATAAATCTCTTAATTCCTACAACAATTATATTATTATCCAGTACCCAAAATACGCTCATTATAAACTTTTGATTGCAAAGTGGACGACAGGCCTACCTTTCTGTGTTGCAGTTTGCACCCAGATCTGTGCATGTTTGTCACTTTAAGAAGCTGGGACCCTCCTGCTGGACCCCATAGACTCCTCACACAGCGGACATAGCAGAGACTTTGCATTCCAGCTGATATTGTCAATACAGAATTTTATAATTTTACACAAAAAAGATGAGCCACGTTGTGATTATTATCTGCAAACCTGGATGAACATGCGGTAATCAAGGGGGAATATTTACCTTACAAAAAACGTTTGTGTTATATATGTTAAAATGTGCATGTGGTGAAAGTCCACAGTTCAAATTGCTATGAATAAATTATTAACTTGTGGGTCAACTGAACAATCCCAAATAAACTCATGCTCACAAAGAAAAAGTATCAAATTCGTCCAGAAAAGTAGTTGATTAGTGTTTCAAAGGGGATCAAAATCTCATGTCATTCTTTGTTTGTTGAGTTCTCACCTTATGCTGTTGCTTGAGGAGTTTTTCTTAATCCTGTTCTGTTTATTTACAGTTACAAAGAGGAGGTGTGTGAGGAGTAAAGACTGGTGGTTAAGAGGAAAGGGTGGAAGTAGACAGTTAGTTGACCTTTGATAAACAAAGAAATGTTGAGAGGACTTTCTAAACGCAGTGACAAGAGGAGAATTAATTAAGCACAAACCAAGAAGGACTGTTGATTGCACAAGAAGAACACAAGTCAGTAAACTGTATTTATGTTTATAGCCTACAGCACTTTTTAAAACAATATTTGCAAAATATTCAGCAGAATGAGGGAAAAGAAGGACTTTTAGTCTACTTCTTTTCAACCAGCTAAAATGCACTTAAAGGTCAGAGTGCAAAACAAGACCACACAGAGAGATTTATACAGGAAAGACGACGGAAAAAAGGAACAAATGAAGGTAAAGTGTGGGTTTATTTAAAGAGTCAAGTCACTTTCATTGCAGGAGTCATAAACGCCACGATGGTATCAAAATCAAAAACCGAAAGAAAACAATTAGTCTTAAAAAGCAGCAGCAACTAATTAACGGAGGTGAGGAATGATCTCAGTCACCAGGCAAGCCAGCAGACATCACAGGTTTGTGAGCAAAATGATGGTTCTGCTGTTGCAATGAAGATTTACTGCCAAGTCTACAAGGGCACAAGGAACAAGAACATCCTGTGAAGTCCCTTCCACAATGCTGGAAGAGTGGCAAAGCAAAGGGAGAATATTATAAGTAAACAGTTAGTAAAACGTCTAAAGAAATGGGATTACATGGGAAAAGACACAAACCTTACCCAGGGAATCTGACATGGATATTTCCCCCTGGGTTGATTTTTTTCTCTCCTTTTTTGTCATGTTTTTTTCTCATTCATTTCCGAAGGTGGTCTTCTGATTGTTTCCAACAAAAGGTTGAGACTGAAAACCCCTGCTCTTTAGGACACAAATGTAAGTTTCACACATAACCACTAGGTGGCAGTAATGCATTAACCTGTGTCTGGCAGCACAGTGACTTCACTTGTTTCAATGGGCTGAGCTCAGGCTGTTTGATGGATGACGTGGGTTTTTACATTTGAAGAAGCATATCAGAAGATTGAGTAGACCACTGCAACAAATACATGGCCAACCTTCTGGCCTGTAATCGTCTTCTTCTGACCCATTAGGTCAGTTAAGAAACATACGCAGGATATGGCCATGGTAATAATAACGCTAACAACAGCTTTGTTTTATCAACCGACCCAGTGAGCAAACATGCACAATACAAAGCTGCTAAATTGAATTCAGCCATCGTTCATTTCATTATTTAAACCTAAGTTTGTCCTACTGTTACAAGTCGAAACGTCTTCTGTGTAAGCGGTCTATTAGTCACAGAGAAGTAAAGAGAATTTTAAATAACTATAGCCTTATAGACTGTATTTTAGCTGGTTTGTTGGGAATGAACTTGTTTTAAAGGTTTAACATACAACCATACTGTGAGTTTCAACACACATTTTAACAGTGACTTACTGAATGTATTTGAACATTATATATTTTTTTAATTTTCATTTTATGAACATGGGACGAAACAGCAATTCGACTTCCCCGAGGCCAGAGCAACAGGGAAGGCCATGTGTGCTCGGCAGCTGCAGATCAGCAGCTTACCTGTTGTGTAATCTCCCTGAACTATCTGCTCTTCTTTTCACTCCACCGCCACACCTACTCCTCTTCACCTCCTCCCATCTCCCCATCTCATCTGTTGTGGTATTACTGTAATGCCAAATAGTGCCACAAGGCCTCTTCTTTTAATTAATTATTTAATTTCTCCAACCAACATCCACAGCAGATTGTTTGAGTTGGTGCAGGTTCCAACCAGTATACCTCAAACTTTCACCTCCACATTTCCTCATCCACCTTTCTTGTCCTCCATCTTTTTCTCTTTTTAGATTTTTTTCTCCTGAATGTGTTGGAGGAAATGTCTTCAAATATGGTACAAATATCCACCTGGATTCAGTGATGAAATAATTGGATTCAAAAGTGACCGTTACTGTGACCTCACATCCATCCCATTGTCACGATATCCTACTGATTAGATTTTGGTGGTCAAAGGTCACTGTGACCTCATGTCAGTTCCTTTCACGTGAAAGATATGACTCAGGAATGCCTTGAGGGAATTTCATCAAATTTGGCTCAAATGTCCACTTGGAATGATGGATTTACTGATTAGATTTTGGTGGTCAAAGGCCACTGTGACCTCACAAATCATGATTTCTGCCATACCTCAAGAATTTATATTCTTCTGATCATGATCAGTAGGACAAAATGATGAAGTGATGTCATTTTAGACAAACTTGGCTGGCTGGCAGAAACATACAATCGAAGGCCGTAATTCAAGTTTGTATTTTAAGGACACCGGAGTTCACAGCAACCCCTCCTAATAAACCTTTACATCATGACTCAACAGAGTTGCATGTCATGATCTCATGTTTGTTGACAGGTGAGGATTTTACCTGTTGTGTCACAGCTGTCATGCTACAGCACAAAGGAGACTTGCTGACGTGAGTCCACAGCCTCATCTTGACTCAGCTTATCGTCGCCACAGAGCCGCTTGAAGTCAAGGTGTAGTTGTTTCTCACTCAGCTTCCTCTGAGCAGATAAAAATAAAACTCCAAAACAATGCACATCACTTTGTAGGATTTATAAATGATGGTAGCGCTGCGGTGTCATATCTGCTTTCTTCTTTTTTTCTGACAGAGGTAAATTGCAATTCTATATATATAACGATTTTCTGTCACATCCAGAGATGAACTCATTAAAGTGATCTGCAAAGAGTCAGCAATGATGCAGGTTAATGCTGGTAATATGCATCAATATTTAGCTAGTGAAATGGTTTGGTTTGGAATCCTGCTTGGGGTATTTGCATTTATATTTTTGAAAATGTAGTTTAAGTTGAATTTACTTACTTTGTGGGGACATTTTTTGCACATTTCAGGTTCAATCCTGCACACCCTGCATATTTTGTTAAACCTTTATCAATAGCTGGCACTTCTCCGAGCATTATTCAGACTCTCTGGGAGCAGTTCTGAGAAGTAACAATAAAAGAGTGTAAAACATTTCAAAATGCTCTGAAATTATGAAAAGTTAAACTTTTCGCTTAAAAAATGGCCCTAGTTGAAAATTTGATGAGGAGATAATCGTCTAATTGTATCACATTACTACATGTGTAATTGCAGTTAAGAAAACAGTGAATATGTATGTGTGTATGGTTGGGTTTGTGTGCATTTAACTGATTAAACTCTCTAGACATCCTCCTTTGTTTGAATGTTTGCATCAAAATTATAATGTGGCTGTTTGTGCTGCCTTGTGAGAAAAAAAAATAAAAAATTAAGATGAAATGTAAATTAAAAACTTCCCCCATTCCTGTGTATTTGCTGTTTGAATTTATAGCTATGGAAAATAATGTACTACCCACATAATTTAACCCCAAACCACTACCTTTCCTAAACCAAGTCAAACACTTATTTCAACCCAAACCAACTGGCCAGGTCAATAAAAGTGTGCTAGTTAAATAAGTGCATGTCTTTAGTGACTCAGGCTTTCTCCCAGGAGTTTTCCCTCTTGAGATGTGCCTGGAAAAGGATTTCCCCTCCTGCAGGTGCTGTTGTCTTGCAGGAGTTCAACAGAGAGTTCACACCTTTGTCTCCCTAATAGTTCTGAGGAAGCTCAGCACGCAGCTCTCAGCTCTCAGCGTGTCTTGGTTGAGAATAAATTCACCTGTCCGCTAATCCAGTCAGCCTGAGCATTAGTCCGCTGCTCATGACGCAGAGGTTGACTAGAGCCGTCCTTGTTCTCTGAATGCTGGAGGATCATCTGCTCCTCCTCTGATGTCCAGTGACGCTTTGTCTTTTGATTCAGTGTCATTCAGAATACACCAAACAGCTATAATAATATTACATATTGTTCAGTCATTTTTCAGATTCGGTACAATCTTAAAAATGAGAACTGGAACAGAAACCGTAACAAAATACTGATGATGCATTCCTTCTTCTTTTGTTGTTGAGAACTGTTGAATGTGTAACTTTCAGAGACTTTTCCTCCAAAGATCTCGGTCCTCAGCCGAGGGGACGGCTGCCAGAGAGCTTAGCTCACCTCGAAACACTGGCCACAGTCCTCGGCGGGTTCAGAACAACACAAGGTTAGCGCTGTTAGATAACAGATTATCAGTGAGAAGAGGTTTGGTCCTCCACTGTGCAGCTCAGTAGATTCTTCGTCCAGCACCAGCTACTTAGCCTCATCTTTAAAGCCGATGTTACCTAATGACTGTTACCCGTGTAGAGGCATGGGCTGGCTGATTTAGAAGGTGGCTCTCCAGTGGAAAGCTCCTTGGCCTTTGAGCTGTGACAAACCAGGCTTCACTGGTGTGTGTGTGTGTGAGTGTGTGTGTGTGTAGAGTTGGGGATTGCTCTCCAGTCAGATCAATGTTATGCAAACCTATTAGTCGGAGGTTGCAGCGCTAGCTTCCCAGTGCACACGGACTCTCCCCCCTCAGGGTCAAACTCACTGATGAGCTCTCACTTCTGTCTGCTTAAAGTCAGTGACAGACAATCACAACATTACAATGTCAACCCATGATGCTGAATTAATCACCCTGAAACAGCACGGGCGTCATCAATCAGTAAAAAAAAATGTTTTTTACCCTTTATAAGCTTTTGTATTCATTTTTTTGTACATTTGTTTGCTTTAAAGTTTAAAACCTGCAGGTTATATTGTTGTAATTTTAATACAATTGACATATAACACATAAAGATGGAATAAATGAAACAGAAATATGTGTTATGTGAGAAATATATGTTTTTTTTTTTAACACAGATTTTGATCACAGCTTACATGGCAACTCTGACTTGTGTTTGTTCATGTTTTCTCTCAATGTATGTTTTTGGGGATGTCATTGTAACTTGGAGGTTAATGAGCATGAACCTCAACATCCCCAGTTTTGAGTCTGGCTGAGGACCTTTGCATTCATCCCCTGTTATCTCTTTTCTCTCTATTGTCTATAATAAAGGCATGAAATGAACCCTCTGAAAATATAAAACATGCTTGTTGCACCTGCCAGCTGGGGTTGGATGCGCACGTGATCCACCTCTTTTACTAATCATGATGAGAATTTTCATATTGTTGGAGCATGACTTGCTGACCTGAGAAACCTAATTTACTGCCAAGAAGTAACATTGGTCCTGCTCTGTTGAGATATTACTTCTATATCATTTCTTTTATAGCTGTTTTGACATTGTTAGCCATTCATTTGGACTTTGCAACATTGTAGAGCAACACAAATGTTTTATCTCACATAAGGCAATGCGTGTGTCATGAATTATTTTCAGACATGTATAACTTTTATCTGTCAGTGAGGTCATGAATTTGCTGACTCAGCAGACAGGGGGGTTTTCAGTGTACTTTATAAGGCCATTAAGAAAATTCTCCCTGGAACAGCAGCTGAATAAGCCCTGGGGCTTTGACTTCCACTAATCATCTTAAGCAAAGCATGGCCACCAATGTGCCTGCAAGGGAACACCTGTCCACAGCAAATGCATAGTGGTCACAAATTGTCATCATAATCTCTCTCATCATTATCATGCAATAGTCAGTAATAAATAAGCTTATTATGTTGTCATATAATCTATGTCATAAAGGAATGCAAAGAAAAATGAAGCCTACAACTATTTATCTTTATCATTTGAATCCCTGCAAAGCACTAGTTTGCAAAGGAAAAAACAGTAAGGCAGATAAAGTACACATAAAGCATGCAAAACTATGGTTAGAAAATGAATTTGCATTAACTGCAGCTAATAAATCAACTTTTCCTCTATTTTAAGCTTTTTAAATATTTGATATGATGCTCTACAGGGGGTTATTTGATTTTGTTTTGTTTTTCCTCCCTATCAGCAAGTTGTGTTCCAAGATAAAATAAGAAAAGATAACACTATTTATCCTCTCAGATAAAACAGAGCAAAGGAAATATGGAAATTAGCGGATGTGCAACATTAATCATAACTGAAGTTAAAACTACGAGGATATATAGATGATGATTGATGACATAATTACAGGAATAAATACAGGAAATTGAGAGGGGAAAAGCTGTACAATTAAATATAATATTCAGGTACTATTTACATTTGTGCACACAAACTTCCAACAGTTTCACTCTTCATTACTATTTCTTTACACTGACATGTTTTAAACATATTTTAAAGCGTGTAAACTTTGTCTTTAATACTACAGAACTGCCAGTAGCTACTTAAGTTCATACTATAACCGCAAACATTTATTTAAACGTCAAAGTGAATGTTTTACATGCTAATCGCCGTCCAGGTGCCGGGTTTCTTGTTGCCAGGACAACACGGCTTCTCATTGGTCGACTCCGCTGCGCCACGTGACGACCGGCCTTGACGTCACGCAGAGAGTCTGCAGGGCTCAGCGGAGTCTGTGTGCAGCAGAAGAAGCCTGCTGGAGTTCGGACAGAGTACAAGCCGGGGAAAGTGAAGCTCCTGAAAGCCTCCTGGAAGCCGTTGCCGCCTCGTCTATGAAACTTTTAAACCGTCCGCTCCTTTGTCACGAGTTCATGGACCATTAGAGACTTTTCACAACCGCTCCACAGGAACTTAAAAGCGAGGTAAGTTGTCGCTCGTGTTGTGTCCGTCCCTCCCTCGTAGTTTGTAAGCTTCCTGTTGTTTTTTCTCTCTCTTTTTTTTTGCTGTTGCTTGCAGCTCAGGTGAGATGAGTTTACAGGTTCACATCTCCCACTAACGTTGTCACTCTTATCCGTCTGTATAATAAACAGAAAGTTTTTTTAAACGTTTTCTTCCGTAACTTTTCAGTGCAGCAGCGTTACAAGATGCTAGCAGCGGATAAAGCTTTAACTAGATTTCTAATCGGATGAGGCTGCTTCTTCTGTCCTGAATCAAGCCTCGGGGGGAGCTGGTGGAGGTGCACCCTCCTTATTTAATTGTAAAATGAGTGAGGAGAGGAAGTGGGAAAGGGGGGAGTCCTCTCCTGCTACCACACAAGGCTGGGTGAGGAAGGGTATCTCATTTCAGCAAACACAGATCAGTGAGTGAGTGGGTTGAAGCAGCTAGCACCATTGGACTGGTGGTGCTTTATCTTGACTAGTGAGTTGAGATGTTTGTTTCACTGTGAATGAATGTCTTTGGTCGAGCTTCTCTCTTAGTGAACAGTCCATGCTGAATGGATCAAATAGTTGGCTGATTTTGGTGATCAGTGTATCAATTACATTAATGTATCAGGCTAAGATGTGCAATTCAGGTTCAATTCAAGTTTTTATTATATGAAGTGAACAGTTCATATAAATTGCATATTTCCCTGAACCCAAGATAAGCTATTTAAATCGCTCCTAATACAACAGAAAAGAAGTTACAGGATCTGTGAGTAACTTTTTGTAGATTAATGGATTGTTTAGTCTATAAAATACCAGAAACTGTGTGTTTCAGTGTCATTTATAAGTCGAAACATCAAACATTAACTTCTCAAATATGAGGAATTATTTTACAGTATATAGACTAAATCATTAATAAAAAAAAAAAAAAAAAACTATTGACAATTTAATCATTAATGCAAAAGGTCACTTGTGGCGACCCTACATTAAATTGCTTTATCACTGGACCGTTTTGGTTTCAGGTTTCCATTTGAAAGTCAAGCAGCTGAAGTGAGACCGAGGACTGAACGCGAGATTGCCTCTGACAGTGGCCGGTAGAATTAGAATAGAAAGACCCTGTGCTAATTTACTTTTTGTGGTGGCTGGTTCGATTTTGATGTGGGATGTAAACAAGAGCCTGTCGTGGTAGATATTCCTCTAGCGTCCCCCGTGAAACGTTCACAAATCTGGCCAGTCCATGAAAAGACATGAGTGGACACAGAAGAATGTTTAATATGTGTTGAGGATATTTTAACCAAACTCCTGTCCAGCCCCAAATCTCACCTCGGGAGGCAAACAGAGCAAGAAAGTTTCAAAGACCTGCGGAGGTGCTGACACAAGGGTGGAGCTCAGATAATAGCCCCCTTGGTGTCGGAAGCATCCCTCCAAACATTTCAAGATGCTGAACCCTTACAAACATGAGCTAAATTTGAACAGATGTTCTATTTTCAAGTGCGTGGGCCAGACTGACCACACTGGCAGCATCCTCTGTAGTTATGCTCGTCTGGGCAGCAGTCGTTGCTCTTTTGAATCGAGTCAGTCCTCTTTTAGAGAAAGCGGACAGGGAGAGTGATTGGGAAAGAGCGAGGATGAGTGGAAGATTAAACTGAAGGAGCAAGAGAGAGAGAGAGAGAGCACATCGAATGCTGGGATAAAGAAATGGATTCTGTCCTGTCACACAGATAATATTTTGGGGTGGAAAGCTGCATTTCCCACATGCTGTGCACCAGATATCACTGGCAGAGAGGAGTGGGAGTTGTTTAGTCATTGGACGGATTGACATTTCCATCTCTGTAGCCTTTGTCTGTACAACAGGCTGTTTGGGAGAAGCACATTTAGATATTCAGTGCACAGCAAACAACACTCCCCCCGTGCAATCAGTGACAAATTGCTGCGAGTGAATGTGTGTTTGTCCAATCCTGATTCTGCTGCAGCTCTGCTGCCTTTTTGCAGTTGTTGTCAGTGACACTTTTTCTTATTTTTTTTTTTTTTTTAATATCTTGCACTCATTCGCTCGCTCATAATGGCTTCTCTGTCATGATTGTGGTTTTCTGCAGCGCCTTGACGCACAACGCTCTCCAGCTGACAATGGGAGCTCATGTGTGCTGCATTATGATGAAGTTGCTACTTCGGGTTGCTCAAAGTATGCATGGGATTTAGGGAAGTAAAGAAGTGGTTTACGAAATATCATCCAGCAAATAAACCATTTTTTTAAATTCACGTTAATCACATTTGAACACTGCTGTAAAAAAAAAAATATTAATGGAAATCCAAACTCTGTCGATTGTACAGAGATTTGAGTCGATTTGAGTATTGACCGTTGTGTCTACTGATGTCTGTAGAAATGATTGATAGAGGCCATAATGAGGTAATATTTGTGATAAACACAAATATTAAGGAAGTATAAGAGGAAATTGTGGCTATGTTTACAGCTGCTGCTATCAAAGTTTGTGTTTAAAGAGTGACTTGACCTTCAGCATCAGTTTGATGTGAAAGTGTCTCGTGTTTGCACTCATGTGGAGGATCTTGGCTGCAGCTATGTATTATATTCATTATCGACCAATCTGCTGATTATTTTCTTGAGTAATTGTTTAGTCTACTTTTTAATTTCAGAGCCTATTAAAGTAAAGCGGTAAATCCTCACATTAAAGAAGCTAAAAGCAGAGAAAGTTGATTGGACAATGATTGAAAGATAAGTCAATCGTGAAATTAGTGTGTCAATTAGTTAATAAAAAAAAAAAATAATTATTTAAACTTGGGGAAGTTTATGTCGGAAGATTACTTTCACTTTGAGTTGTTACAGGCTCACACTCTCACTTTCTAATCCTTTTACTAATACCCTTTTCGTCTTGGCAGTTGTTCTGCTCTGCTGAAGATGCTGGTTTGCCCCAGACAGACTCAGGTGCAGATTGGACCAACAGCAGACCAGCTCTGACCTTACACGCAGGAGATACAGTTACGGTCAGGCATTCGAAGCACGCTACACTGAACGCCGGCCGGCACGATACTCGTAACGTGAGCGCGGGTCCTCCCGAAGCTATGCTGTGCTACAGCTCCGTTTGATTGTGGTTTGAAATGTGCTGCTGATCAGATGTGAGATTGCTGCACAGAGAACACGGTTAAAGAGATGCATATGGTGTGTTGAGATGGTGGGAGCTGCAAAGCATTGTTTTTTAGAGGAAAAAAAATAGCAAAGATGAGAAACCGTCACCCTGTGGTTCAAGAGTAACACATTTAGTTATTCATTGTACTGTAATATACTGGCAGCTTTCTCTGCTCAACATTGCTCACATGCAGCAAAATGTATAGCCTAACATATCATTTTTTGTCATCCTGAACTTTATTTAACTGATCTTTAATTACACCGATGTTTATCTCTAACAGAGTGTCCAAACTCACAGTTGTTCAACATCGTTTCTGAGTGTTACCAGCTGAATTGCATTAAATCAACATATATTTCATTACAACACTTAAGCGCCAGAGGACATGGATTCTACATAACAAAAGTACTTTCACACTAACATGTATTTGTCATGTTTTTTTACTTCAGCTCGAGGTAAAATAAATAACTTTCAGCAGAAATGCTAAAAAAGAAATCACTCATTTCAACTTGTGTGTGTGTGTGTGTGTGAATTTTAGTTTCTCTTTTTTAGATTTTCTTTCCATGTTGTTTTTAAACCTGTTTCCGAGCTCTTGCAAGAACAGATGATCCAAACCGATTTCTCACTTTAATAGCAGAGAAGAAAGAGAGCATTTGTGATGCTGCAGTCCTCAAAATCATGTGTCTGAGCTGCCTGAAACTATTTGAGTTTGATCTGTGCTGCCGCCTTTTAGGTTTATTCCAATTTGGATCTTATTTTTTTTTTAAATATCTTTTCACAGCTGAATTATTTCATTCTGACCTGTGGGTGAATATCAGCTTGCAGATCTTGGAAGTCTAATAACTGCTTGCCTGTTAGGTTGAGAGTGACTGGCCTCAGCACTGCAGCCCGATCATATTTCTTTATGAATGTGTCATTCATGAGCTATACCTGTGTTGATCGTGTCTCTTTCAGTCACTCTGGCTCTCTGTTGGTCTCCCCCTGGCTTTCTGCTGCTCTCTGTGGGATTATCTGTGGGACCTTTGGGTTCAGATTTACCTGAAGGATATAAATGCAGACTTCTGCCTGTTACGCAAGTAGACAACAAGATGTTCTAGGATGAATGTGGATTCAAGGAGCAAGATGAATGTGTCAACAGTTCATCAGCTGCCGCAGTACTAAAGTATTGGTTGCACGGTTGTAAGATATTGATTTCAAGCAGAAGTGCCAAACAGTCACTGGTTTCAGCTCAAATGTAAAAATTTGCAGCTTTTCGTTGTTCATATATGATAAAAAAAAAAGGTTTATCTTTAGATTTTGGACTGTTGATTGGACTAAACAATTTGAAAATGTCATTGGTGCAATTTTACTATTTTCTAGTATGTTATAGACCATGTAGTTTTATAAAGAAAATATTTAATGGAAATGAAAATAAGCTGTTTTCTTGATGTGCTTCTCTCGGCTTTGATTAACAGTCGGCGTTACTGATTATGTTGTGTCGTGATATTGTCTTTAGTTGAATATAATGCAGCTTTGTTGTTGTTGGTTTTAGGAGTTAAATCCGTCTCAAAGTCCAGTAGCTTGATCCTGTCCTCTGCTTAACATCTCAAAGAATGTTTAGCAGAGGACAACAAAAAGTGACAGCCGGTTTTCTGCTGGATTTTACCTGCACAGATCACGCTTATCTCAGGCCTGTTCTCCTCTCACAAGTTTAATCAAGTGCCTGGTGTTCACCATCCTGTCTTGACCTTATGAGATGGTAGTGAAGGACTTGGCTCCACCATGTGACCCGTCCATTCGCCAAAGCCTCTGTTATGTAACAGTGTCATCAAAGGTTTCCCAGCAGCAGGTAAGAGCATTACCGGCTAATTGTAGGCAGTGATCTCTGAGGGCCAGAAATAGCTGAGTTCTTAGGGATGTTCAGTGGAGGTCTGAGCTCTCATCCATACATCTCTTCTTGTAAAAAATAGAAACCTTCAGGAGGGAGGGATTGGATGCAGTATGGGCACACAACAACAACTTTCATTTTTAAAGGGAGTAACAAGGAAAATATTTGGACGTTTGTAGACAAGTTCATAACACAAAAGAGCTGCAATAAATTAAATTCATTATTATCAGTTATTCAATTTATATATATATTTCCAGAAAAATAAAAAAGTGAGAAATGGGAATTATAAGATATTTTCATATTAACAGTAAGAATGACACTAATTAACCTTCCCTCCCTCATAGTTGAATGCGGAGAGAAACATTTGTTGTGGTTAAATGGTGAAATGAGGGTATGATTAGAGCGGCAGCTAAAAGCAAACAATTAAACAAGCTGTTTGTCTGTACAGAACGTTGAACTAAATGCTGTTGGGAATCAAAGACGGTAGCGTCAACACAGCCTCAATAACCATGAAAACACTCCACAATCCATTAAAAAATGAAAATGCAGATTGCGGCGTATGTGGCGGAACGGCAAGAAACAAAGAATGAGTGTATGAATGGAGGTAGTCAATTAATGAGTGAGTGTGTGTGTGTGTGTGTGTGTGTGCGTGTGTGTAAATTAACAGTAAATTGGAACAGGTTTTGAATTTAAACTGCATTTGTATGCATTTAGATGTTCAAGTGAATTATCTTCAATTAATTGCTTGGTCTATAAAACATCCGAAAATTGTGTAAACATTGCATCACAATAATCTACAACACAGTGATGGCATTAAATACATTATTATTTTTTTCCCCCAACTAACAGTCCCAAACCAGAAATTATTCAGTTTACAATAATGAAAGATTAGAAAAAGAAGCATGTTCTCACATTAGAGAAATTGGAAATGTTTGGCACGTTTGCTTGAAAAGTCACTCAAGCGATTAATAGATGATCAAAACGGCTCGACGGTTTGCTTCAGTCTAATTTAAAGGGAGCAGCTCACATTGGACCTCCGCTGTGTAGCTGCTGTGTTTTGTTCCAGGAGTGATGAGTGTGTAAACAGGTGTTAATCCCCTTTTCAAACTGCTCCACCATTCATGCCGGCATCGAAGTGAACTATGAGTAACAGCGGGGAAGTCATTAGAGGTGGCTGCCACATTGCTAGAGCCCATTGTCTATTTGGAGTTAATAAAATGACCTAAATGTAAATGTTAATTAAAGGATTATAGCTGTTTATGGAACATGCAAGTGGGAAATTAATGGAGAAGAAGACGGGGGTCCTAAACTACTGAAAATGCATGCTATTTCATTCAAATTGCAACCACTTCTTCACCTATTCATACAGTTTCACTAAAATGTATTTTAATTGCTTAATCAAATTGTTGTAGGGTAGAATAGGACTCTGGAGTCGTTTATTATAGTAAGATAAGCCACAAACGTTGACAGGAAACCACAGAAGTGACAGATCTTCATTGCCCTTCCTAGAAACAGCCACCTGTACAGTAATTTGCTTTGGTTTGTACCGACATCGCTGATGTTATCTGTCATTATCCCCGGGCTAAGCTTAGAACAGCTCTCCTCTTCTCTTTAGCCTCTTTAGACAGCAGCAGCTAGCGGTCTGACGCATATGTAGCTGATGAACTGCGTCTTCTGTTGAGTGTTTTAGCTCTCTGCTCACTTTCTGCAACGACTCATTCGTTAAAGGTGGAGTGTGATTTTTATCGGGCACGTTGGAACAGCTACATTCCTAGAAAAAAAAACCTATTGAAATGGTTCTTTAGGTTTACTACATATTTATATATGTTTAATGCAGGTTTTATTTCAAAAGCTGCATCAAGACCCGATAAACGATCTTGATTATGAAAATGGAGGATGTGTATGTGTTGACGCATCGCAGTTCCTGCAGGAAATGGAAGATGCATCGGCAGAGATGCAAGCACAGACACACTGGCATGAATCGGGGTTATCAACGGTTGACGTGCTACACTGTAAGTTGTGCATCTGTGGTGGTCATGCACCATGAAGCATTTGGTGGTCTCCTGTTGCAGGTGCATGGGGGACTGAACCTGCTTGTGCATGTGCACAAGACCACATACTCACCGTTATCTCCCCCCGCTTTTAATTTATCAAGTCATATCAGGCCTTTGTGATGTTCATTTGCATCTTGTCACGAAATGGCAAAGGACAATATATATATATATATATAAAAAAATTATATTTGAATTACAGCTCTATGTGATAACACTCTGCGGTTCAAGTATATATCAGGGCATTTTGACATCTCAAAACTCCCTGCAGAGTTTCCCACAGGAAATGATTCAGCAGAAGTGGTAAGTCAAGCAGACCCTGAAGCATCTCACCTGGTGAGCAGTTTAGTTGTTAGATGATGGCTAACCTCGTTTTTAGCAGCTAAAGATGCAGATAATTCCATCAGAAGCTGGTAGAGACCAAAAACAAGCTTTGTTGTTTGAAGGAGAGTGAATTTTGAAGGATGATGTTTTGTTCGTGTTGTAGCTTGTTCCACTGCCCCCAAGTGGAGAACAAGTTAATTAATGCAAGTTTAAAGGTATTTTGGGCGTCATTATGTATTGGTTGTTTACGTGAACAACAAAAACTGCTACCCTTTAAAAGAGAAGTTAATCCAGCATTTTATTGTTGATAGAGCATTAAGACTAAGGTCTTTTCCTCTTTACATCACTGTCCTTTTTCACAGCCTTCCTTCCCCCGCTTGTATCAAAAAGGCTCAAGGTTATTTAGGATTATTTCTAACATGCTCGTTCTGTCCTCTCTCTTTCATCAGTCTTAAATTGCTGCTGCCGTCACATCGACCACAGCCTAAACAGAAGCAGCGACCATGGGCAAACAGAACAGCAAGCTCCGTCCCGACGTCATGCAGGACCTGATGGAGAACACGGACTTCACCGAACATGAGATCATGGAGTGGTACAAGGGCTTCTTGCGGGACTGCCCCAGCGGCGCACTCTCCATGGAGGAGTTCAAGAAGATCTACGCCAACTTCTTCCCTTACGGGGACGCCTCCAAATTCGCTGAACATGTTTTCCGCACGTTCGACGCCAACGGAGATGGCACTATCGACTTCAGGGAGTTCATCATCGCCCTGAGTGTCACCTCTCGTGGTCGGCTGGAGCAGAAGTTGAAGTGGGCATTCAGTATGTACGATCTGGACGGGAACGGATACATCAGCAAGGCAGAGATGCTGGAGATTGTATCGGTGGGTTTGCTGGCTCTAGAGTTATTTGTTTGTTTGTCAACTATTCAGACTTTGTGCTTCTCAAGCTACATAGAGCCCTCAGTCTTTCCATGTTCCCTGGTCCTAAAACGACTTCTGCAGTGAAACAAAATTTTTCTCAGCCTTCCACACAGCAGCTGCGACATCATATATCCATCTGCTTCTGTGTTCTGCACCGTTTGACTGCCCACAGCAGGAAAACCAGCCACTGTGTAATTTTAGAAACCAGCAGTTCCTCTCAGGCCCGTCAGACATCTCTAAATACGACTCGACTGTAGTGTATTTCTAGAAGGGAGCGGCCCTCCTCTGATCCTCGTTTTGACTCAGCATTACATCCAGCAGCTGTGCTGTTCTCAGCTGCCCCCCCCCCCAATCATTTCCTCAGCAGAACCAGTGTTGCTTTAAAACAAGTAGTCAGGCAAAAGACATGACTGTCTAATATAGGGCTATAGTTAATGGTTATTTCCATGATCAACTCATCTTTTTATTAACTAATGCTTTATGATTGTGGGGGGTGCTACCGCTCAGCACCCCCTTCATGAAATGTAGCTCATATGTCCACGCAATTACCCATAATCCCAGGTGATGTCTTCAAATGTCTTCTTTTGTCTCACCAATAGTCCAAATCCAAAAGATATGTTTTTCAAGCATTTAAATACAACAGACATGCTCACATGCAAGAAGCAATAATTTATACTTGCAGCCCCTCATCACCATCTCAATGGTGTGTGTGTCTATGTGATGGATGCAGATGCTCTTTGGCAAGAAGATCCATCATTATGAGGAATATTTCCATGATCTAAGATTAATGTGTCTAATAGAAAGGAAATATCTCGGACAAACCTCAACAGTCAAGCAAACACACCCGCTTTTTGATTTATCATCTATTTAAAGACATAAAATTCTTAGACGTGAATACTTCCCTTTTTGTGTCTTTGCCGTGGAATCAGTCCCCCAAAGCCAAACGAATAAATGAAAGTAATCCTTTATCTCTCTTCCTCCAGCTTCCTCCCTGCTTGAATAACTTATCAGACTGTAGACTCCTGTTGTTTTTGCCTGAGATATCTACCGTTTTAAATGTATTACACTCACATTTACAGAGTTAAAGCTTTAATGAATGGGGGTTATTAAAGTTGAATTAACCCACCAGATGCTGTCAGAAACTTAGAAGCTTCTATACTAATATTTGTGATCTGTTCCCTCATTATTCAGGCTATTTACAAAATGGTTTCCTCTGTGATGAAGATGCCTGAAGATGAGTCCACACCTGAGAAACGCACAGATAAGATCTTCAGGCAGATGGACACAAATCGAGATGGTAAGTCTTTCACTACACTGCAGTGTTCTCCGATGAAACAGCAGTGAAACATTTTACTTGGATATCTATCCTACAAACTCAGTGATCCATCACATATTATTCTGTGTTGCTATTGTTTGTTCTACACTTTTCCATCAGCCCTAATTAAATAGTGAAGCCTGGCAGCGCTGAGGCAAAACCAATGTAGCCTGATCAGATCCTCGAACCTGGCCGGTTGTCATAAAAGAGCCCATATTAACTCTGGTCTGTGGATAACGCTGCATTCAACATAATACCTCTTCACTTATCTGAGTAGATATACGCTTTTATACGGCTTTTATGACAGAGCTATGACCTAATTTGAATAGAAACTTTGTTTAAATAAAATTTATTTTTATTTACTCTTTCAAGTAAATAAAAAGAAATAGAAAACCACCCAATCTGACAACAGTGTAAAACTGGTTGAATTCTGTAAATGTGCTCTAGCAGTTACAGTTAAATCCATTTAATTCAATACATTAACTGGAAAGATGCTATATTGCTATACATATACATTTAA
Source organism: Chelidonichthys spinosus (assembly GCA_029853015.1). NCBI lineage: Eukaryota > Metazoa > Chordata > Actinopteri > Perciformes > Triglidae > Chelidonichthys > Chelidonichthys spinosus. The sequence goes on along the minus strand of CM056836.1, from coordinate 10,014,268 downwards.
TTACTTGGTAAAATGACTTAAATAATAACATGTCACATCAACTTGGGAAGATATATGCCCTTTGTTTTCATTGAATCTATTTTTGCTGCAGTGAATAAACAAGACAATTAACCGATAACCTGTGTCTCTCTCTCTATATCTCAGGTAAACTGTCTCTTGAGGAGTTTGTTGAGGGAGCGAGGAATGATCCCTCCATCGTCCGGCTGCTTCAGTGCGATCCCAGCAGTGCCGGCCAGTAAAAAGAAAAGAAAAAAAAAAAAGACTTTTCCCATCACAGTTATCATTAATTTAACACAATTTCAAAGTCTCTCCCAGCTGAGATTGTTAAAATTTGGTCACTTGATCTGTAGAGGTACACACACACACACACACACACACACACACATATGCAACTGTATTACAAATACCTAAGCGTGCTGCCCATATACTCTTCCAGACGCCCACATGCGCATACTGTACATGTGCCTCCATGTCTGGTCAGAAGCTGCAGACAACACGGGTCTCGTATACAAATGTAACTCAAAGGACTGAAATCCCGTCAAAGACTTGTTAAACACTGAATCAGAAGTTGTGCTATCTCCGTCTGAGAAGACGACCAGCGACAATCATCCAACCGATTTGTGAGGTATATTGAGCCGAATCCAAGTTTGCTGTTTTATTTTTATTTATTTATTTTTTAATAAGTATAATTCCCTTTTCAAATGGAATCATTCTCATTTTGTTCTCTTTTTAACTGACTCGGTCTGTTGAATGTTGACGGATAGACTTTCACAAAAGTATTGCAGTTCCAACTAACGCTGACTGAAATGAAGTATGTGAGTCTGGGACGAGGAGCGTTCACAGCTTATGGTTTGGTTTATGAAGACAGGAGATCTGGGAATTCGCTTTTTTTTTTAACAAAAGAAGAATTAGAAGGGATGAAAGATGTTTTTTGTTTTGTTTTTTAAAAAAAATGTGTACTTTGGAGGAATGTTACATCAAACCAAAACTGACTCAGATTTCTCAATGAAGGCGAATATTTTGACTACAGATCACAACCATCTGTTCTTTTGAAAGCGACTTTTTATGCCAAGTACTTTGTCCTCACACACACACAAAAGATGTGAACTTGACATACCGGTATGCATAGAAATCAATCTGAAATTCTGTGTAAAAGCAAAGTGTTAAAGCAAAAAAAAAAAAAAAAAAAAAAAAATCTGTTTGATGTTATATGAATATATATGTTACTCATATATTCTTTTACTCTGTGATGTATTGCTGCAATGGAAGAATTTCACTTTAAAATGTTGACGTATAAATTATTGGAATGTGATTATAAACATTTTTCTTTTCTTTTACTTGACAAATATGATATGAAAGAAGGTTGTACAGTATATTCACTCATATTTATGCTAGAGATGATAAAAAAGAGAGGACCACATTCAGATTTCCCAAGAAGCCAGTAAACATTGGCAATCAATAAGATTTTTTTTTTGCGTAAACAGTCTCTGTTTACTCTAAATCAAAGGGTGTAGGTGTTATTAAGGTGCTACAGTAACCTCTACAAATCTCAAGTTTCGTGTAAATGTGACTTAACATCTTTTATGTGCACCGAAATTTGATGTACAAATGTAATTGTACGAGTATTTCAGTGCTACTGTGGCGATGGAGATTACAGATGTGACGATGCACAGTAACAAACCACTAACGGAAGCACTGACGTTGGTAGTGAGTAACTGCAGCATCCACCAAACCACACTGTGTGTTTTGTAGGATTTACTGATAGATCTGTTTGCATTCTGCTTCATTTTCACCTGCACCTGCTGGTCTGAAAACCACGAGATGCAGTAGTCTTCACAGGTGGATGAATTAGGATCTTTTGGGGGTAAGAAGTTGTGATGAAATCTCTCTTCTGCACATTTCAAGTAAGTAATCAGGTACATTAGTCCACATTTCACTCCAATAGCATCTTGTGGTCAAGTGCCAAATATAGGTTAATTAAATAAAAGAAAAAACAGTATTATATCCATTCATACTGTACAGTTGTTACCTGTCGAACAAAAAATAAACTTTGTCACTGTATCATTTTGTAGATTTTGTATTGTTAACTTGCATTATGTGTTCGGTGTAGAATGGACATTTTGTTTTTTTGAATAAAGACAAAATGGGAAATGGCATATACCTTTTTTTCATATAGATAGACTAAATTAATGTAGCATGCAATAAAGATATAATTAGCCATGACAACTGCATAACAAGTACTGGATGATTTACCCATAATAGTCATGGTTCCCCGATGATAAATCCTTATGAACGTTTCCTCTTTTATATTTATTATAGATTAAATTTGCTACACAAATTTAGTTTTACACAGGCTGGATTGGAATATTTTTTGTGATCCCCTCACTTCTCTTGCATTATCCGATTTTACGATGCTCACCCTGAGATGGTGAACATGCTAACGTAGCTTCTGCCCAACATTAGCATGGTAGCATCGTTGTTGTGAGAAACGTCAGCAAGCTGATGCAAACAAAATACAGCTAAGCCAAACCACATCTCTGCCACGGACTGTCAACTAGACTGCTAAAAAAAAAAAAAGTGCTAATGCTAATGCAACGCTCACTAAAGCAACCTTTCCCCTTAGCCTTGCTAAAACCAAATTTACATTTGTTTGTCTCATTCTAATTGAAAAAATGCGACATTTTGAATATTTTGAACTGCTAACGTAGTTTCTGCCCAACATTAGCATGGTAGCATCGTTGTTGTGAGAAACGTCAGCAAGCTGATGCAAACAAAATACAGCTAAACCAAACCACATCTCTGCCATGGACAGTCAACTAGACTGTTAAAAAAAAAAAGAGTGCTAACGCTAATGCAATGCTCACTAAAGCAACCTTTCCCCTTAGCCTTGCTAAAACAAAATTTACGTTTGTTTGTCTCATTCTAATTGAAAAAATGCAACATTTTGAATATTTTGAACTGCTAACATAGTTTCTGCCCAACATTAGCATGGTTGCATCGTTGTGAGAAACGTCAGCAAGCTGATGCAAACAAAATACAGCTAAACTAAACCACATCTCTGCCACGGACAGTCAATTAGACTGCTAAAACAAGAGCGCTAACGCTAATGCAACGCTCACTAAAGCAACCTTTCCCCTTAGCCTTGCTAAAACCAAATTTACATTTGTTTGTGTCATTCTAATTGAAAAAATGCAACATTTTGAATTTGAAATAATCCTCATAATTGAGTTTGATTAACCTGTATAGCTAATGGGACAGTAGCTTAATCTCATAATGAAGAGAGAAACTATTTTCTCAAAGATAACCAAACACGCCTAGCTTAGCAGAGTCATTGTGTCTATCTGTAGGCTACTGCTCACTGATGGAAAACATGTTTAAAATTATGCTAGTTAGCTTACATTAAGCTTGTGTTATTGTGTGACCTCAGCCTCGATACCTCAAAGAGGCTCAATCTTTTTTCAAAAATGACATCTCTACGTTTATACCTTTTATTCATTTTTCAATACAGCCAAGCACATGAGGCCAAGTGCTGTTTGTCACCCGAAATAAGTTGTTTACAGTATTTGTAAGTCATTGCCATATCATGTTAGGTCCTACAAAGAAACACTTAAGGTTATTTGTTGACATGTAAATAGAATGGCTGAATAATAGAGATACAGTGTTTAAAAGCTCCTTTAGGACTCTGAGAGGGGGTGACTATAAACAAAGTCACTGAAATGTAGGCCGACTTGAAATCCTTGGATAAATTGCTAGAGAAATGCAAAACATTGTCATTAATAAATAATAATACAACTAACAAAAACAAAGGCATGCAAAGAAGCTAAGTTAATTAGGACCAACTATTTCAAGCTACATACAGTACATCAGTCCTGATGTGTTATTTGGCAAAAAGACTGTACAGCAAAGTAGAACTTTTTTTTTTTATACAATAAAAAATATTCCGAAAAAGTGGAGGACATTGATTCGTACTCCATCATTTCACCTCACAGCATAGAGGCTGAGTACAATGAGGAAGTGAGTAGAACCAGTTCATAAGAAATTCTATTATGTCCTCTTGCTATCAGAGCGTCCTCCGGCACAGAAAATATGACTTGCTTCGTAGGATAACAGTCTCAGAGAGGGATCGGATGTGTGTAGACGTCGACCTCAGCGCGTCGGACCGACGCCACCAGTGGACTGCCACCAATACTGTCAGTCAGCTTATCAGCCAATCGGTGGCAGCCTCGTAAATTTCAGCCGACCAGCAGTCACAGCGTCTCTTTCGTCACAACCTGCGGTCCCTTGGGTCGGCCGACGAGCCGTCAGATCTCGGTCAGCGTGATCTTGTAGGCGTCTGCGTAGCTCTCGATGTCGAGGATGAAGGTGTCTTCATTGGAGTAGTGCTCGATGATGTTATCGTCCATGTTCACCAGGATCCTGAATCACAACGCCGATGTTTAATTTCATGTGCTTAACCCCAGGATCCAAATAAGAAACTCACACACTCACCCTTTTTTACTTTTCTTGTACACTTTGGCTATCCTCTCGGTGGCCAGGCCGTACTTCTCTGATATCTGTGAATGACAGAGGGAAAGCGGTTTGTAAACGGGTGCTCCGCCGTAAATAAATTGCGAGTCTGACATAAGGCGGCACCACTCACGGCATCCATCAGGCCTATGAGCGTGGGAGACTTCAGCATCAGGGCGTCAAACACCTCGTCCGTCTCCTTTCTTACATACAACAGCACTGCAGAGAGAGGAGGAGGAGGAATAGACCATCAACTGTTAGCTACAGTATTTGTTTGTATAATCTTGGATATGGAGATTATATAGTGCAACGATGTGAATATTAGAGGGTTAATCATATTAATTAATATGTTTTTATTTTATATTGGCAATAGAAGTAAATGTTGATTTCACAAATAGAATAATGACACCATTGGAGCATATTCCCCCCGTTAGCCAAGCTTCCATAATGCAATTCAACCACTGTGCAACCAAAACAGGAAGAGGACAATGTAAATTCTTTACAGTCAATGTACCCAGTAACAGAAATGTATCTGTGGAAAACAAAATGCAGCGTGTCCTTTGGAGAGTTGTCTGTTTCCACGTTAAATTTATTAGTCATTAAGCCTATATATGGCCAGAAATAGTGACAAATGCAATCACGAGTTACCAGGCGACAAAATCCTGTCGTAACATTCGTGTAAACACCGAAAAAATATTTTACAATAGGGCTCAAAACTATTAATTAACAGAAAATCATGAACCATTTTAAAAATCATCTTTTATCATGCAAAAATGCAAATAGTCTTTGTCTCCTTTTCCATTTCCTCTGTTTTACCTCATTGTATATTGCATATCTAGTATTTGATTGCTGAAGACAAAAAGCAATTTGTAGAGATCACCTCGGGCTGCTTTTCTTTTTAATTTTAAAGATTAATTCATCAGTTAATCATAGAAATGCTCTAAACTTCCATGAAGACAAAAGAAAAAAAGGACATGAAGAAGAGGAAGCAGCCATCTTGTACCTTTCTTGTATGTCTCCTCTTTGATCTGTTTGTGAGGTGACGGACACAGATCTTCATCTGACGGCCTGAACATCCTCTTCACCAGCACACTCCTGGTCAAAGCGCACAAAGACAACAAACAAACACGTCAGGTGTCATAAACGTGCGTCATGCTTGCATTTGTGGTCGGTGTCCGTACCTGCCTTCATTTGCATACTTTATATTTGTATGATGTAAATGAAAACGCTTGTTTCCTGATAACGCACACTCACCCTTCTCTTTCTATCTCCTCCGTGTTGAAGGTAAATACCTGTTAATGAAGTATCAAAAATGTTAAGTTTTATGCACAATTAAAACATTAAGTAGAATATTTCATTCATACTGATATATTATTCCAAGGCAGTGGTGGGAGAAACACTCAGACCTTTAACTTTATTAATTAATGACCTACAAACAGATGTGACTGATATATTTATTAAATATATTACAAGATATGTTATTATACTGATGCATCAATGTGAGCTAATGTGAACTCTCCAAAGGCTCACAGAGATAAAAGTGATGGATCATAACTGGAATTATGGGCCAGAAAAGAAGAATAAACAAAATTTGCATTCACTTCTTGAGGTTTTCGCTAATCTTTGCAATTATGTCAAAAATTGGAGGGTCGATCTTCATCTGAAAAATGTCTCAAATAAATAAAGCGAGAGTAAAAAGTACAATATTTTCCTCCTAATGAGTTGGTTGTTCCACTTGTGTTTAGGGAGAAGAAGAAGAAGAGTCTACCTGTCCGGCCCTCTGCAGGTTACCGAAGTGAACGTCGGGGATGAAGAGGACAGGCTGAGCCTCCAGGTCGCTCATGGTCTTGAAATAAGTGGTGTCTGACTTCTTGGGAACGGTTATCACGCCTACACCTCCATCTTTGCCTGAACACCAGTGAAGAAGAAGATTTAGAAAAGAGCAGATTGATTTTTTTTTTCCCCAGCAAAAAAAATGCTCCCACGCAAATTATTACTTTCCAGTCACAATTATTATAAAAGCAGGAGAGAGCGATGCATTCCCTGTGATTTCATGCAAACAAGAGGGCGTTTTATACCTTTCAGATCCTCACATTGCAACCTGGATCTATAATTTTCTCAGATTTTTATGCATACATTTATTTTTCTACTCAGACCTTTTGACTTCTTGCGGAACAGTTTTCTCTCCTCGTCCCTTATTTTCCTCTCTGCTCCCTGAGAGAAACAACGAGGAAAAACATATTGAACACAGCGGTTTGTGGAAATGATACAAGCCTCCTTTACACACAACCATAATTAACATACACCGTTTTTATGTTACATTGTGTGTGTGTGTGTGTGTGTGTGTGTGTGTGTGTGTGTCTGCAGCCTACACATGTATCAATGTGCAGGTGAGACCACTAGAGGGAGGACTGATGTCATGAATTAACTCCCTCACTCCCCAAACGGTGCAGTCAAAGACACCGTCGGTGATTTACAATATATCCTGCAGCATTTTCACTTGATAGTAAAGATCCCAACAGCTAAAAATAACTCTATAAATTCCCAATATTGTCATAGGCAACAAGACAAATCCAAACAATATCTGGCAGCAAATTAATATTCAAATAAGAATAACTCTCCTGAAAGTCATTTCTGCCAAAGAAATTGCATAATTCATGCTATCCTCCATTGAACTGCTCATTTTATTTGTCGTATTTGTTCGTAAACTGAATATGTTTTTTGTTTGTTTTTGAACATCCTTATAAGTGACGAGGAGGAGATTTCTCACTTTGTCGCAGAAGACCTTGATCTGTGAATAGGCCCTGTGCAGCGGCTTGTTGCTGCGGTTGTTGTAGCTGTACGTGTCGATCTGGATCATCAGAGGGAGACCTTTCACCCCCTTCTGAGAGGAGAAGTCTGTACTCAGACAGTTGACCGTGATGAAGATCTGCCGGAGGAGACAAAGGAGGGTGGGGGAAGTGAGGTTTACATAGCTGAATTTGGTGTTAGGATAACTAGCAGTTTATTTTTTTCTCTAGAACAATTACTGGCAAATTCAAGATGTCTACATTGAGGGGCCAGGCATGTTTAAATGTTTTTGGAGAGTTTCAAATGTTTTTTTCCACAAACAAAATTCCTTTCACCTCTGTTGTTTGTTTTGCATCAAAAGGTTCAGATTAAATCCCTATAGATAGAAATCAAAACTACATGTAACTGCATGGTCACAGAGCACAATGGATGTGTGTGAAGCTGTTACATAGCAGTGTTGCATTCATGTGTCTAGTTCTGTATTATCTACAGTGTCCTGTGTAATTTCACCTTGAGTTACAATCGTGAACTGTATCACAGGCGTGTTTTTATATTGCCAATGCATGCAAACATCTGATGAAAGCGTTGTAACTGAAAGCTTATTCAAATTAACATGAGTGTCCAGAATCTTATTTCCTCATATTTGATTTTGCTCCTTGCTCTCCTCGTTTCTGACCCCACTCAACAGTCTGCTATGAAATAGAGGTAAGAATAACAAAACATTGACTTTTATACTTTAAACCTGCAGTACACATTTGAGCCACATGAGGGAGCATCTAACACTGCCTAATGCATTTGGGATTTAATTTTCAAAGTATTGAACATGTTTATATATTTCCAATAGAACAAAATTGTGATTAATTTACGCACAAATTTGCGTGTTCTCACAAGGCATTGCGATAATCTGCCATTTTAAAAACAGGGTCCCCAGAAAAAATTTTTGGAAATCACTGGTCCAGACCACATTATGTCCACTGAACTGAAAAAAAAATCAGTTAAGTGCACATAAACATTTAATCATCCATCAGATGTTCCTTCTTTTTTTTTTTTTTTACATAAAATAAACTTGATTTTTCTTTGAAGAAACTGAAAATGTAATCATTTTGTCGAGGCATACACAATAAACTACCTTGGCATTACACCTGTTCCTGCACTGCAGCAGGTATACTTTGGCTCAATAGTCACAGCGATTATGAGAAAGAGAGTGATAGAAATAGAGAGAGAAAGAGTCAATATTGGCCCTGAGAAGTGTGCTTGGATTTCCACCAGCAACGTCTTTGTCCGCAGGCTTCTAATACAATGAACGAGCCACGCACACACACACACACACACACACACACACACACAGTCGCATTCACACACAAAAAAATGAGGGCAATACAAACAACAGAGGGTGGGACAGGGATTGGTGTGTGTTGGCCCTTGGGGGCCTCTGGAGTTAAACAGTGATGGAGCTCCATTTAAGGAGTGGCCAGAAAGGAGGGAGCTTCACAAAGAGAAAGAAGACAAACAGTGCAAAAGTAACACAACACTGCCCATCAGCTTAACGACGACGGCGGACCACATACCAATCAGTGGAAATGAGCCGCCTCAGACTTTTAATTCTTTAATAATACAAAATGTTGATGGTTTGATTCAACTTTTGACAGGTTTTTCAGTGAGCTCCTGAGTGTTTGTGATGTCTACAGGTGAGGCACTTGCATCGCAGTCAATTTGTTAAGCAAGTGCATTTGTTTGCCAACACCTGAATCAGCACAAAAAAAAAAAACCTGTCCCGCTGCTTTTTACAGCAACAGGGTGCCTCCAGCTAGAGTAAATATAGTAGACCGGTTTCCTGGAAAATTACAGTGAAATTAAAGTCCCGCAATGAAAAAAGACTGTACTATTTGTTTTTGTACCTTGGCCTCTTCATTCACGTCCCAGGTGAAGGAGATGGCGTTGTAGGCGATTTCTTCGATGTTGCCGATCGTGTTGAAGCTCTCTTTGTAATCAGCTGTGAGGACAAACAGGGGCATGGTTTATTTCTGCAGTCACAACAGCCTTTCAAATATAACTTCTGCTGCTCAGAAGTACTTTGAGTCTACTATTATCAAGTTTTACTATATCTGCGGTTTAAAAAAACCCCTAACCAAACATCATATCTGCCCACTGAGAAAACCCACCACACACAGCACAAATTGGTCAATAAATGACCAAAGTAGGTAGCTATTGTTTTGTAAGATAAGCAATCAGATGGCACGCTTCAATTTTATAAGATAAAACCTTATCTGCTTGTGCAAACAAACTATCAGAGGCTTCAAAGGCAGCAGGAGGAAACACAGGAGACCTATGGCTCTGAGGACCATATTAAAAGCCAGTCAGGTGAGCACATCGGCTGTGTGACCGCATACTGGAGGGGCTTTTAATGTGGGGCGTTGAGTACACTGGCATGCTGTGGAAAAGGCTCATGTATGGTTTTTTTATTATGTACAGTCATGCGAAATTAGGACATCCTATGAAAGCATGTGTTTTTTTTTTTTAACATATTTAGACATAGACACAAAAATTAACAATACTGAGAGATTCAAGTAATATAGGCTAACTAAACAAGTAAAACTGAAGGAAATACTTTAAAAAAGTAATGAGGAAGAAATTAGGACATCCCCTCTTTTTTACCTAAAATGGCTGCAATCACACACAGGTGTATCTCATCAGGTGCACATGATTAGAACATTGTTCCTCAGCATTTCGAAGGAGGCTTGCCCTATTTAAACCTCAGACATTCAGTTTGGTGTGCTCCTGACTGTTGACGTGAGAGTGAACAACGCGGTGAGATCGAAAGACCTGTCTGAGGCCTTCAGAAAGAAGATTGTAGCAGTTTCTGAGTCTGGTAAGTGATTTAAAAAGATCTCAAAAGATTTTGAAATCAGCCATTCCACTGTCAGAACATTCAAAACGACTGCCAATGCCCAGGTTCTGGCCGTCCAAGCAAGTTCACCCTGAGAGCAGACTGCAAGATGCTAAACAAAGACTCCAAACCCCCTGAAATGTCATCACAGGATCTAGCAGGCTCTGTGAATTTGCACGCCTCTACAATCAGAAAGAGTTTAACTTTCAACCTTTACTCTCTAAGAAAAACATTAGCTACAATATAATCTGTATAGGATACGCTGAAAAGATGTTTTGGGCTGAACTTCTTTGGAGAAGCAGCTCACCCTACGACAATTCCGCTTGCTGTTCACGTCTCGGAGCATCCCCCCTCTCCTTGAGTGACCTCTGACCTCCTCCATCATCCCTAACTGCTGTTACAGTGACACACTGATCTTTAGCAGGTGCAGAAAGCAGAAGGGCAGGTAGCAGCATGCCTATCTGCCAGCTCGCTCCGTTAAATGACTTCATTCAAATGATCCATTTTGTGACGTGGCCCAGGGGCATGATGACCCCCCCCCCCCCCCCCCCCCACACACACACACACACACACACACACAGACACACACACCACCGCTATTCAAATCAGCTCTCTGGACAGCTTCGGGTTACAGGCTGCATCCCGCTACAGGCCTACCTGGCTGAGGCGGGTGGAGGGGTCTGTCATCTGACCTACTGAGCTGTTTGAGTGGACATTCCCCACTCATACACCTGCATACATAAACTGGAGTTCAAATAAGTCAATTAATTGACTCAGAATAATTGCTTCTTAGATGTGAATATTTGGTGGTTTTAATATTTAAGGATATTAAGTTGACTTTATTTGTTTTTTAATGTTTTGGGTCATTGTGATGGGCATTCTTCACTGACGTTAGGATATATGGATCAAACCGATAGTTCAATGAAGTGAGAAAGTGATCCATCATTAATAGAAAAATAATCATATGCATTGTATTGTCCTATCGTACTCGTTTGCATGTGGGTCAAGCTGTAGATGCGAAGTTTCTATTTGGAGCTCCTTCACACAAACCAACGCGGACTTCTTACACTGGCAAATGCCAAACAGGATGCCGAAGGGAATCGTAGTGAAAAAGATAAAAACACTTCCTCGTGACAGTACCTACTGGCAAAGAATGATACTGAAGTCATATTTAGTAGCAGAAGAACAGAAAGCATATGGCTTGGCATTTTGGGAGATTTGCCTTCTTGCTGAGCATTAGATGAGGAGATTGATACCGTGTCTATTAGGTCAATATGACACGAAAACCAGGAAATGGTTAGCTTAGCTTAGCATAAAGACAGGAAACAAAAACAAGACGGCTATCTTGACAATGATGACAAAATCTGGCTAAAAGCTCCCCTATAGCTCCCTAATTTAGCTTTACTATTTTTTGGTTATCTGAGGGACTATTTCTTCTTCTTTATATGTTAATTAGTGAGATTTAGAAGTGCCAGTGGGCGTTATTGCCTTCAGACAGAGCCAGGCGCTTTGCTTTACTCTGTTTCCAGTCTGTATGCTAAGCTAAGCTACGTTTGGAACAACAACTAGTGACAGATATAAAGATGTGTGAGAAATGTAGGCTGATTATGATTCGTCTTGGTTCAGGTAAATATAGGAATTAAGATGACAATCTTAATTGGGCAATGATTACATTCAACAGACCAAAACCAGCCAAGGTAACAGTGCGGCTAGCATTCCGCTCCCTGTCCCAACAAGCTGTGTGTGTGTGTGTGTGTGTGTGTGTGTGTGTGTGTGTGTGTGTGTGTGTGTGTGTGTGTGTGTGTGTGTGTGTGTGTCCCATCCACCCAAGTTAAGTTTCCCACATACCTCTGAATCTGTGCCTGGTTAGCAGGCCCAAGCTTGTCAAACGCAAACCGCCTACAAGCTTCTCACACACACTCATTCAACAAGACCCAAAAAAATCTGTTCAAATCCAAATCCATCAACCGAAAAAATGCCGGCAGACACAAAGGTCAAAAGTTTTAAGATACAAATATAATACGGCGGTTGAAATCGACAGGGAAAATGGTGCTGGGGAAAAGTTTTGGATTCATTTCTCAAGTGTTTTGCTCAATCTCGGACAATGTCAAGGAGATTAGAGGATTTATGTTGTGTGTCTCGGCGACACCTAGGCATTAAGAGTTTCAGGTGTAAGTGTGTGTGTGTGTGTGTGTGTGTGTGTGAAAGGCAGCCCAGCCTCCTGTCTGAGGGTGGATGATGGTGGGCAGCTGAACAGCCTCGGGCAGACAGTTGGGTGGGGGCTTGTTTGCTCTCAGTTGGGTCATGCCTTGTTTATTAGCTAAGTGCATTCCAGCTTTAGCAATGACATAAATCAGTCATTGTCTTTAAGCTCATCTGTTTTGTCTCATTCAAGAATTCGGTGTCTTGGAAGAAAGAGTGAGTAATCTTACCGATGTCTAAGACTCTCTGTTTGGCCGTGTGCTGCCGAGAGTGCCAGTACTTCCAGTACTTGAGCTGCTCGTCTCGGTTCTTGTCTTCACTGAACACCACCATGATCACGCTCTGAGAGGGGAAAAAGGCTCAGATGATTTAGCTGAACCAGTGCTGGTGTGTTTGGGATTGGAACCTCACAAAATAACGTAGAATCCCATCAGATTCTTGTCTCCTGTGACGTCGTTAAAGGCTCATTCATAATAATAACATTGCACCGATCAAGTTCACTCAGTGAGAGCAGCAAAGATAGAAATCTGGCAAATAAATATGAGTATTTGGTCTCTACCAGCACCTGATTGAAATATCAGACTCTATTGCTAAATGCTCCACCATGTTCACCAGAGAGTTGTTAACTTTGTCTGGTGCTGAGCAGATATAGAGCAGTGGCTTCGTCAGAACTTCAGAATTCAACTCACCCGAAGTTTGCTGATGGGGTGACGGAGGCGTTTGTTGGCGCTGAGCTCATTGAGTGTCACAGCGTAGAACTGGCCTTTGTTCAGGTAGGTCATCGGTCCCTCGCCCTGTTTCTGACGCAGCGAGCGACTGGCGTCCAGCGTGTACTGGAAGCTGTCACTGCACACACACACACACACACACACACACACACACACACACACACACACACAATACAATCATACAGAATGTGTGATTAGACATAACACACATCACATCAAGTCAGTGCTCGGATATCAAAATGGCACATATTTAAATCACATGGTAACATATACCATTGGTATACCACTACATGGTTGTATTCTGAGTGACTTACACTCCCTCCTGGTGAAATAAGAAGTCATCTGTAGCCAGAGAGGAAGGTGCGTGGTACTTCTCTTGAGAACGCTTAAAACACACGGAAAGAGGAAATGATTTGGGCTGAATGACGAGTTAATTAAGCCTGAGAGGAAATGGTTAAACAATACTGTAAATGAGGTAAAACAAAACAAGCACAGTATTGTCACATACGAAGATCAGAATGACGAGGGGAACAAACTCAACACCTGTAGATTCCTGTTGAGTTAATGAAGCGTTTCACCCTCAGAGAATCATATATAAACATCCATCTGTCTTCATGTACCGTTACACAACGACGACTCCACCGAAGCATGTACTGTCCAAGATCCTCAGCATGGGACACTCCTTTCTAGAGCTGGAACCCTTAGCTATTTAATTTCCCATAGTGCCATTCACCTGAACACTCGTACAGCTGTTTGTACTGTATGTGCAGGACACTGGAATATCTACTTTTTGGCTTGTGTCCACTAAGAATGAAGAATTGTTAAACCCCTGTGTTTGTGTGTTTAATATGATTACTATGGTCAGTAAAAAAAAAAAAGTAATTAAAAGCAAGTAAAAATCACTTTGAGGGCCCTGAAAGCCCTGAACCAGCCCAGCAAGAATAATAATTAGAGAAAAAAAAAGTCAGATAAGAAATGTAAAAAGACAGTATGTGTTCAGAATCTCACCCCATCCCTCTCCTCTTCATAAGGGCTGTCAGGCGGACTCCGCTGGTCCTCCTTCACATATGAGTTGTGACTCACGTTGGTCACCTCGTATGGACTCTGCTCGTAGACCACCCGCGACGACTCTTCTCCCTCCATCCTGTAGTGAAGCCCTCCGCCCGTCATGAAGACGGGCGCGTACACCTCGGCCTTCACCACGGCAACAGCGGGCACGCCCCCGTCCCCCGACACCGCCTCGGCCGAGCCGCCTAAGTGGTCCCGTTTGGTCTCCTGGTGCTCCGTGTTCAGTGACAGGTTGACGGGAACAGACTTGAGGACCTGGACGCGGTTGTCCACCGTCTCCACCTCGCTGTGGTTGCTCGGCAACCTGAACGGGAAAAAGGTTTTACGTCTGTTATTTAACAGCAGGTAAAAGGAATGTAAGGATGCAGTCACTCACTCAAAAAACACCTGGACTTTCTCTCATTTTGATGGTTCTCTAATTATGAATAAGTTATTCATAGATAAATGTTTTTTGTTCCAAAAGCAGAAATATCATGACATCTTTGGTATTTTCTTCAGTGCTCAGGAGGTTTTTTTGCTTCTTTCATGCATCATCGGGGCTTTAACAACTCACTCGTCCGTGATGTTTGCCCACATGTTCGTCTTTTATCGATATCATCTTATGGATATGGTGTTTTAATCTTAATAAAACCATTATATGCCTGCCAAGTAACCGTATTAACCATGACTGCAACATTTCAAATACTGCAGTCACTGAGCTCTACGATTTAATTCCACACATTACTGGAAATTGTCTGCCAGCGACTACATGTTGAGCACTTTTTTTTCTGTCTGTACATGTACTTGAGCGAGGCACTGAAAGACCCAAACTCACTGACCTCTTCTCCTCCTCCTCTGTAATTTCAGCAACTTTGGGAACTGGCAAAAGCCTCTTCTCCTTAGGCACCTGGAAGGGGGGGAAAGGTAGCATGTGTTATCGGTACGTGTTGGACGAGAGACCCATTTCCCTTCGTCTGACCACTACTTGCAACACCCATAACATATTCTGTTTATTATCATGCAAGACCAAGAGGAGCATCCAAGCCTCCCTCCAGACCTTGTAATAGTCGTAGAGGAGACCCAGAGCGTTGGCGCTGTCCTCGTCCCCGTTGATGCTCATCATGGCCTTGGTGGCGGCCGTCAGCGGGTTCTCCAGGTACGGACCGCCATGCCTCGTCCTCGCTGGTGAAGGCCCGCCGCACCGCGGGGTAGGAGCTCTCGTTGGGAACCACCACCACCAGCCGCTTGCTGCTAGGCAAGCAAAAACTCTTTAAATATAGATTTGACACATGCATCGGCTGCTGTCTTTATTTATTTTTTACATTTTCTACATTAAAAAAAATAAGTGATGAAAGAAATCATTAAAAATTAATTAACTGCAAAAGAAAACTTGACACTAAAACCCGTTTAAATGCCTGTCTTGTGTGTTTGTCTCTCTTTAGGCCCTCTTAAGTGGAGATCACAGACCAGTTAAACACACAATGTTGTCACAACATCTCTTTGGACTTTTGAAGACTCCGAATGTGTCGACCTGCTCTACAATGTACGGTACCAGTATGTCACACCTTCTAGTCTCTGGATGTTTAGAAAGATGCAGCCTAGTTCTGTTTTTGTTTCTTCATCATTCAGTTTTCTTGACTCCAACCAACATTTTTTAATCGATATCAAAAGGAAACACCACTAATGTAAATCATACAACAACTAATTTGTGTAATTGGTGCTTTGGTTTCTCTAATTGACATGAACTCCCGTCTGCCAGATCCACCTGTCAAATAAAACACATCCTGCCTCTAATCTGTGATGTCACTCGGTGGCAAACCTTTATGCAATAAGGTGGACAATTGTACAGTTTTTTCCTTTATATTAGCCCAAAACATGTCTGCTCAACTTCACCATGGCAACCAATGTCTGCAGGTAGAAAGCCGACATGCAGGTATAACAAAAAAGGGCCAAAGGCGTCTACAGAAGGTGATGTTTATGATCCGAACAACTCTACTCTGCTGGATCTGACTAAATATTATCACTGTGGATCGTAGTGGCCGGCAGTCGTTGTCACTGCAGCGCATGAAACACAATAACTGTAGTTACACTTAGAGACATTTATGTAAATACCCAACAACGACTACAAAAATAGATAACAATCCTCATAAGAAACAAGTGTCCTACTTCAGTGATAACTTAGTAATAATCATTTGTTTTTTGGTTATCAATAGTTATTCCCATTTATAAGCGTATTAAGACTATTTAAAAAAAATATAAAGCTAAATTATGGCAAACTAAGAATATATTGGATCAGCTGCAACATTCTGAGATTGTAAGCCCTCCTTTATTTCTGATATGGTATTAAAAAAGCACAGGAATCTTTTCAAAAGCACCGCTCCCCCTAAAAATGTACAGTAAAAAGGCTTTTCTGAGCAGTTTTAGCACAAAGGTGATCATTTATTATATAAATGCAGGGGTTAGGGGTGTGCAAAACACGGCAGGCCCACAAACGGTCCTCGTCCACCCGGGGACCCAGCGTCGCTCACTGCGGGCCTGGACGCTACAAACAAGCAATGCAACGCCATCGGAGAGCGAAAAGTCCTAGTTTCAGTCAAAGACGTCAAGTGTCGTACAAACATCCAGTCCTCGCACTTTCAGGCCTTTTTTTGCTTCTTTTTTTTTTTTTGGTCCATCAGTCAAAAATGGCGAATTCAGCTCTAATGAAATCCACGACGAACAAGTTTAATTGTTTCCTCCCAGGAAAAAAATAGTTTAATAGATTACATAAATATCCAACAGCAACACAACTCGTGACTTTCTTTTTTTAAATCCCCGTGGTACAACCTGAGTCCGAATAAAAAATAATGATAATAAAATAGTGTTTATTATTTCAATTAGCTAGTGAGAAGGAACCCCCCCCCCCCCCCCCCCCCTCGAGTTGAAATCATCACAGGTCCACCTCACCCCAGACTCGATCACTTACTTGTCTGTCTCCTGTGACATAGTTTTGCTTCCTCTACGATCCTTTCCTTGTGAAACTGGACTTTCAAGTCGGAGCAGGTAATAGAGTGAGCGAGTTGCCAGAAGTTGGGCTACAGGTAAGTCGACTTTTCTCGCCCCGCTTCTTTTTCCTGCTCCCCCTCCCTCCCTCTCTCTCTCTCTCTCTCTCTCTCTCTCTCTCTCTCTCTCTCTCTCTCTCTCTGTGTGTGTGTGTGTGTGTGTCTCTCTCCCTCCACCTTGCAGGTGAAGCCTCTTTTTGTCCTCCACCAGCCTATCACTCTGCTTGTTGTAGACCTGCACTAATATCCACACATCCTGCTGCCATTCTTCATTATATTTGCATTGGCTCACTTCAATGACAACTTTGTCTGAAATTCTTTCACTGTAAAAAAAAAAAAAAAAAAGAGAAGAATTGAAGGTGAGGGCAAGTCGAACGCTGGTTGGCTGCTGCATATTGAGCTGGGCTCTGATTGGCTGCCGGAGAGCGGCAGGTAGATGCGAGCAAACGAAAAAGTCAGCATTAAAGGCGCCGTAGCGTCACGGGAAGCGGCGGACTGTGTGGGCTGAAACTAGATTCTAGATTTGGTTTTACTCTAGAAAACAAAGTCGTTACGAAATAACAACAAGTGGGTTCAAACTTGTTGGATAATTGACGTAATGGGAGCCTCGTAGTTGGCCTCAGACTGTCACAGACACCCGCAGGTTTGCTTTCTTCTCCACAGTGATTTAACCTCACCGTGCTTGAGATAACCTCGGAGCAGACAGAAGGTAGGGAGGAGCCTTCATTAGCGGACACAATGCCATTGTCCCCTTAATGAAGCCATTGTATGAGGGGATCCTTTGTTTGGGATTAACCTGCCAACCTGCCAAACAGTGTGTGTGTGTGTGTGTGTGTGTGTGTGTGTGTGTGTGTGTGTGTGTGTGTGTGTGTGTGCCATAATGATGCTGGAGGTGGGGTGCAACAAATTTATTAATTATTATGTTGTTGTTTTTTAATTATTGTTGATACGATGTAAACAGATGATTTTATTAATCCCATTTGAATTATACTGTCACACATAAATCACAAAATGAACATAAGGACACCTTAAATTCAGTGTTTCAGTGTCCCGGAGGGCAGTTAAGGGCACACTGAGTCCATGTAGTAGAATTAAATGGGGACACAAAACGAGGCAAGCAAAAACTGTACAGATTAAGATGGAAAAACAGCGTCAGTGCAAATAAATGAACAAGCAGCATCTTGAAACAATATTAAATTATATGAAAATATATTAAATTCTGCTATATTTGTCATTAGTTAATAGTTACGTTCCAGATGACGATTTGACCAGAATATCTTTTTACAGACAAATATTTTTCTGTGCTGTTATTAAAGTAGTAGTGATTTTTACATGGTAGTATCGGCCATTTTTAAAGAATACAAGTATTCTTCTGCCACAGAGTTACATACAAATACAGCAGAAAAGATAAACTCTTGGATTCTCAGAAACGGTCCGCGTGCAAACTTCCAAACATGATTTGATGTGCTATGAAGGTGTTTGCGTGACAAAATAAGGGCCTTGCACCTTTGAAGGCCTTCAGGCGCTCTCATATGGAAATCCAAAATTGACGTTACAGATTCAGTTAAACCGTCAGCGGTGTTGTGCATGTGTTTGCGTGTCTTTGTAAAGAACGTGTTTACCTGCGCCCTGCATGATCGCTGCTATCCTCCCTTGTCTAATTTGTTTTACAGAGCACCTGGGCCTGTGCTGAGCTCTCTGCATGTGTTTGAATGGTGCTGCTAGATAAATACAGGCGGGTCCTGTTCTGCCAACCACACACAGATAGAGACCAACGCCAACGGAGACGCAGAGACAACAAACTCACTCAAAGGAGGGGAGAATAAAAGAAGAATAGCTGATGTATTCCACACATAATTCCAACACACTTTACTACCACTTTTACGTGGATGGTTTATTGAATTGGCCCCTTGAGTACCTCGGTCCGTGCTCTGTTTGAAATGACTGCTTGCATGTCTCGTTGGAAAGTCAATCAAACAACTACATAGAGAGACGCCACAAAAAGTGTTGCACATAAAACAAGTGCAAAAACATGCAAAACCACCACAAAGAGACACAAAACAACTACAAATCTGATTTACGAAGAGATGTAATACAACCATAAAGAGACTTATATAACGATCAGGCTATGAATCATGAACTCTGCTCAGAAAACCAAAGTGATAAGTGTGTTTTGCTTGACTTAATCCAAAACAAAGGTAATGTATAAACTCTTTTATTATCTCCACCTTTCCCTGAATGACTCGTCCCGGCTAGAATGTTGGCCATGTGGTGGTATGTCAGCTGGAAAAGTGTGACGGCTACCTTACAAGCTGCCACAAGCAGGCAAGGACATGAAGACGGGGAAAGTCAGGGGCCGAGAGCCACAGAATACCTGTGTGTGTGTGTGTGTGTGTGTGTGTGTGTTTGTGTGTGTGTGTGTGTGAGAGAGAGAGACAGAGAGACAGACAGAGAGAGAGAGAGGGGTGAAAGGTGTATCCTACATACCTGGAGTATTTTCGCAGGGAGAAGCCGCTTGTCTGGACTTGGCCAGGATTAGGTGTCAGAGTCTACCTGTTCAAGTACAGAAACTACAGGCACTTGGATTTGGGGGGGGGGGGGGGATGGACAGCGGTGAGGAAAACAGGATGGTGGGATGAAGGAAGGGGAGATTAATGAGAGATGGCGGGAGACGTGATGGATTGAGGCACATTTAAACAGGTAAGTAACGGGTAAATATCCATCTCTTTAAATGAATAGATGTTCATTTCAGAGCAGTTGTTCCCAACCTGGGATTAAGCACCCGTCCCCAAAGGGGTCCCAAAAACATAATGAGGGGCAATTAGGGGGACAAAGTTATGTTGACTTTTTTTTCTATATTTCCACTTAAAATACCACGTTCACATCTTCAGGGCTCGACAGATGTTTGAACTGAAGGAGGAGAAAAAAAACTCATCTAAATCTGCTCATATCTCACGGTATTAAATAAATATTGTCTCATTTTAAAACATTATGCATTTTCATCGAAAAGTATGAAATAACTTGCAGCACCTCCTTACAGATTTTGGTGAATAGGTTTAACAGTATTCATTAAATATGTATATAACTTCTTGTCTTTATGAATACTGATCTGGTATTATCTAATAAATCATAAATCCCATGACATTGAATCTAATGCTGTTGACTCCATTCAGGAACTGTTGTTTCAGAGCTGTCAGCACTTTCACAATCAGCCTGTGTCTGCCCGACCCCAGACCTCACCTCTCCATAGGTAGTGTGTGTGTGTGTGTGTTTGAGGTAAGATATTAACTTTTTTTCCACCTGAAGGCATGATTTGCCCCCTTGATGTGATTTCTCTGGGCATCTCAGGGTCAGTTTTAATTAAAAGCACACATTTTGCACCATTAAGTTTTTTCCCTCTGATGTGTGTACACTGTAAAAAAACCCTGCTGTTAAATGCTTTAACGTTTGTGTGGTATAGACTTGTGTCGATGGAGTGGTGCGAGGTCTCTGAAGGCAGCAGTGAACGTTACCAGCATGTGGATGTGTTGTGACTGTGTCACGGCTTGTTTACAGCCCGACTGGTCTGGCAACATTGTGGCGTGTCATGGTGGTGCAGCGGCGGCTGTGGCAGCGTTGGACTGTGTTGATGAAGAAGGGAAACAAGGAAAAAAACATGAAAGGGAGGGGGGGGGGGGGGCAGGGAGAGGAAGTGGCCAATAGGGAAGATGAAATCCAACTTCCTCTTCCCTCAACAGCCTACAGACGAACAAGGAGGTCACACTCGCTCCCTGACAGCTCCCTCTCTGTGTAAAGGCTTGTTGCCGGACAAGTTTCTCTACCCTGAAATGCATCTTAAAGAAACCTCCTTGACCCCCCGGTGTTACCTTTTTTAAAATTAGATGGATTTGGTTGTGAGAAACAGAAACCAGAAACTAGAACTAAAAACAAAAAATGGAAGAAAAAAAACTTGGCTGAGCCGAAAGTGAACCTGAAAAGCCTTATGGCGGGAGGAAAGGACACAAATGGGAAGAAAAAAAAATCTCAGGCTGTCTGCGGCAAACCCCTGCTTATTCATACACACAATGGCCAGCCAGATAATATGCTCCTGCACTATTGAATAGCTGACACCTGGAAGATTTGCTTTCACACAGGCCCTAAGGCTGGACAACCTCACCCCAAACCTAAGCTAGCGAGCCACTGCACAACAACCTCCGGGGTGGGGGCAACTCCTTTTTTTCCTTTTACTTCTTTCTTTTACTCTTTGCCTCATCCTGAAAGCATAATCACATCCTTCTCTCTTGAGAGATATCCCCCCCACCCCCTTCACAAAAGACTGAAAGGATTGTCTCCCTTTTCTTATGATGAAGGGGGAAAAGGGCAGGAAGGTGTAGGGGCACAATGGCAGGCTGGAGACTTTTCTCACAATGATAAGATTTCTCTTCAGAAAGTCATGACGACTAACTGTCAGGAAGGTTTCCAACAGGAATCAGTACGACGACTGTTGGTGAGTAAAAATACACACGAATTAAAAACGATTGTGTGATATTTTGATGTCACTGGGATAGCATGTGAGCCTTTGTTTCCATCATGTGATAACTGGAGTTGCAGTTAATTTACATTGCATGCAGTCATATACCGAGCAGGTTCCCCAAAAACAAAGACACAGATAGAAAAGATTAATATCTGATGCAGTCCCATGAACCACATCATGCTCTACGCTAGTCATGCTGCAGTATTTGTATATCTGTGACTTCAAATAGAGGTTTATTAATGTTGCAGTCCGTCTAGTACATCTTTGAATCGTTTGAGATTGTTATAATGATAAGTCAGCTCTTTATTACAATCATTATTATTATTAGGCATGAGTCAGTGTTGGTGTTAAGCCTGCGTGTAGATATCATGGATGCTCATCCAGCACCTGATTTCTCCCCCACAATACACCTGTATACAGTACACATGTATGTAGTTTCACTAACCTGCCCCCTAGTGTTGCTCTGGGGGAACAGTTTTTTTTTTTTAATTATCATTACAGTTGAAACCAGCAAAGTTTACATACACTGTATAAAAAGACACATAAACCTTTTTTTCTATATTTGCAAAATTCCACAATAATGAGAGAGAGAATTTCTTAGATAATATTTATTACGTTCTTTGAAGACGAGTTTACATACACAAAGATTACTGTCTTTAAACAACGTGGGCAAGCCCAGGTGATGATGTCATGGCTTCTGATAGGTTAACTGACACCATCTGAGTTAATTGGAGGCACACCTGGGGATGTATTTTAAGGCCACACCTCAAACACGCTGCTTCCTTGTTTGACATTATGGAAAAATCAAAAGAAATCAGCCAAGATATCAGGAAGAGAATTGTCTGGTTCATCCTTGGGTACAATTTCCAGATGCTTGAAGGTGCCACGTTCATCTGTTCAAACATTTATACACAAGTACAAACACCATGGGAATGTACAGCCGTAATACCGCTCAGGAAGGAGAGTCAAAAAGTGCAATTAGAAATTTACAACATAACGTTGTGTTGAGATAGAAAAAATGTTCAGTTCAAATGTAGTAAAATGAATGTATTACAGATCTGTTCAGAAATCCAAAGTGAAACAAAGATTACATGTTTTTGGGAATGCAAATCATTTTCATAGCCTTTCACATGGAAGTATTTGTGTCACTTGATAAAGATTATTTATATTTGAAGAATGGACTCCTATTTTTCTTGGTATTTTTAAAAACAAAGACTGAGCCTTCATTCTATTAGCAGGTGAGTGTGGAATATCTTGCATTTTCTAGTTATTATGTTTTTCAGCACATATAACAAGACTGCTGTAGAATGTGTGGCACTAACTACTTTTTTTGTATCTTTAAACCACTGCATTTAAAACTGCAAGAACAGATTAATGCATAGAAAACACTTTATTGTGCAACACAAGACAAATTAATAATTTAGAAATTTAGAAAGTTTTAAAGTTCATCATTACTACACTCAGAAAATCTTACAGCTCCACGTCAGGTCAGGGGGGACAGTGCAGGGTGAGAATCTACTGCTGCAAGAAAAAAAAACGAAAAAAAAACGAAGTGACGTCACTTATTGGGCACAGTAAATTGTTGCACACCTCATCGTGTGCCTCAGAATTTGTGTGACTATGACTGTACTCAGACATAATGGCCACTAGCTTCTCAGACATAATGGCCAAACTACAGACACACTCTAAATTAACAGATAAAATAAATAATTATAAAGATGGCCAATTTATTTTAAAACTTTAAAAATACTTGACACAACTTATACACACTTTGTTTTGTCATAGTTTGCCACAGCAGCTTTATTAGCACAAAATTGATAATCGATTTTGAATCTTGACCCCAAGAATCAAAATCGAATGGAATGATGTGTGTGTTTAACATTTCACCTTTGCTTTCTGGTTCTGGACAGGCAGATACAGTTTAAACTCTGCTGGGAGCTCGTCCTCAGAGTACAGTCTGTCTGAGAAATACACTCTCCTTATTCGACAGTTAGCGTGGATCTGAGAGGAAAACAGGTCAGACATTAGCATTAAAAAGCAGGATCTACAGTCACACTAGTGCAAATAGCATCTGGAGACAGCTGGATTCCAGTCCGTCTCTGTGCACGAACCTGTACGCGCAGCGTCTCGATGTAATTGGTTCCATAAGCCCTTCTGGTGAAGTCCGACAGGTTGAACTGAATCTGGTTCCAGCCATCATCTAGCCTCATAGGCATGGTGCAGTTAAACGGATTCACTCGTGTTGTGCTTTGATAGTTGCTCGCCCGAAACCGCCGACGCACATTTTTATCATCTAAGACCTTAAAGTTGTAAAAGATGGGGAGAAAGCATGACTTTTTTTATATATATATATATAAGCATGAGTACACATTTGTTCTGCCACCAAGACATGGAAGGGAAGGGAATGCCAATCCTACCTGGACTTCAAAGGTGAAATACTTCTTGAGATTTTTGATAATCATAACAAGAAAAGGCAGCTTGATGCCCAATGTTTCCTTGGGGTCTACCGGACAACTTAGATATGTGGTGCTGCAGGGAGTAGCAGGAATAAAAGGACAGAGAGCTCTATGAGGGTGAGACGTTTGAATGAGTTGACCTGAGCTGAAGAATCAGTTAAACAGACACAAACTCACCTGACGTTTGCTCCTTCAATCTCCAACACCTGTGAGTGGATGTCATTGTCTGTGACTCTCTTTATGTGTCCATTCCTCACCTAGGAACACAAAGAAATATAATTTTTCTTAGGGTTTGTATGGAGAATTCAAGCTGTATCTCACTGGTAAAGTAGCGCTGTCAAAAGTTGCATGAAAGTTGTTTCTATATTGAAATTGACCACTAGGGGCGCTACAAATGCAAAAGACACTGCGCACATCAGACTATAACTCAGAAATTGTTTGTCCAATCAGTAAAAAAAAACACAAACCCTGCTGGATACGTGTCATGTAAATGTTGAAAACGTGTGTAAGTGACATTTTCTCCAAACATGATGCTGGAAATGTCTTAATTAGGATGTTGAAACATATCCCTAAATGACAAGGCATATGACTAGCGGGACTTTGAGTGTACAGTTAATGAACGGCTGCTCACCTCATCATGATAAAACAAGTGTGTGATTGGTCTCAGTCCTTGTTTAAAAATTAAACCAGCTGACGTGAATTTGCTAACGTAAACATTCAACATCCAGTGACAGGTGAGGGCTTTCTGAATTGAAAAGTCAAGGTAGCGTTAATACAAATTTTAACAGCGCTGCAGGTCAACTGGACAGAAATGTGACCGCTCTATCGACTGCTAAACAGGAAGTGTTCTTGTTTTCATCATTTGCTGGGGCAAATGAACCTCACTTATCAAACTGGTCATATACGATTCGTATGTAACGTTAACTAACACAGCGAGCTGTTTAAACACAGCATCCAAATCACACTGCAAAATATGTGGCAGTTTTAATGATACCAACCGTTGAGCCAAAGGCCGTTACGACTGTTAGCTTTAGCATTAGCAGCTAAAGAAGCTATATTCCATAAAGAGCCTGCTGACTGAATTGCTGCTTACCTTTTTATCCCATATCTGAAGCGGTTTGCTGCCGAGGCTGTATAAAATCGACAAGAATCCGCTTTGAAACGTATTTTTAAACATTTTCGTCCGCAGTCGTTTTGCACATGTGTTTAGGTTGCTAGGTTACGTAAAACAGTTGCGTTACGTTTGTTGACAGATTTGAGTTTCCGTCCCCAACGCTACCGCTTCCGTGTGCTACAAAATAAGACGTCCTCGGAGAAAGTAAAATGTTCCGGCTAAAAAAAAAAACACAGACTTGTCGTGTGTATATATATATATATATATATATATATATATATATATATATATATATATATATATAATATATATATATATATATATATATATATATATATATATATATAAAATTTTCTCAAGCCTATGTCTGCACTGTTAGCTGAACCAGAGGTTTTGTTTTGATTTCATCATCCAGGGATCTCCCATGACGGATTTTTGCCCGAAAGAGGTGCTTAACACATCCTGGAGTCAGAGTCACAGCACCCCCCTCTTTGTAGCCGATCCTGGGTCAGATTAGATGACATAATCTCATACACTTCTGACGGAAACAACATTTTCTCTGTAAAAATACCATTACATCTTGTGTTGCATGGTGAGATGCGGTGTTCCTCTGGTTAAAGGAGGAAAAAAATATTGTAATATATACATATTTCTGGGTGGTGTCTGAGGTGAGCACCAAACTTTTATTTCTTTTCAGCATAAAGCTTCACATTCTCTTTGTAGTCTATATGAAATAATATCAAAATGACAAAGATGAAAGAAATCAAGGTGTGGACTGGCATTTATTTGTGGGTATTTTTGTGCCAGATTTTAAGAAATAAGTGTGTCTTCATATGTTGCAGACACTTTTATAACCCAACGTTTTTTCTCTTTCACCCTGTCACAAATCACTCTCTCTCCTCTTCTACAGACAAACACTTTGACCTCTGAACTTCAATCTCTCCAGGTTCCCCTGTTAGTTTGTGGATCGTTTCCTCAATGGAAACTATGGCAACGCCGCTGTGTGGATCTCACTTATCATTGGCCAGCCTGTTGCTGTGTTGATATACGTCCATGACTACTATGTCAGTCATTATGGGGGCACTACATAGTGCATCAATATCTATAAGTCACGTTGTACACACACACACACACACACACACACACACACACACACACACACACATTGATTTTTGAACTAAAGAGAAATGAACCATTGTATGTCAGGAATGATTCTAACAACATGAGAAGTGCTTGCTTTAATGTTTGAGTCCTGTAAATGTGTGACTACTGACCAGAATTAGATGGGAAACTACTCCTAATTCCAAAAAAAAAAACAATGAAACATAACCAGGCCTTTGCCAATTATATTTTACATGCACATAATCATGCAAAAATGAAGATAAAAACATAATTAATAAAGCCACTAATAAACTATAGCTTCCACCTTGGGAATGCCATGGTGCATTTAATTTAAACATTTTTAAAACGTTTTATATTTGAAGAAAACCCGATTTACTTTCTTCTCCCAATTCCGTTTTGATTGTGGATTTGCACTACACAAACTCTGCCACAAGGGGGCGACATTGCCAACGTGCTTTATCCGTGTAATGACCTACCCCCAGCCAGCCCTACCGGTGCATTCACGAGTCCTCTCGTAATTGTAGAATGGAAAAGCTGAGGTTAGATGTGAGACAATGGCAAATCTAGATAACATCGCCTCCTCCGCAAATAATCACAGCAGTATTATTTATAGATTATTTGTGATATTTCCATCATTTCTAAAATCACAGTATGATATAATGCTCCCCTTTAAGATGTTAACTCCGATCGCACGACGAATCTTCAAGTGTCAGTGAACGCAACAGTAGCCTTCAGTTGTGTGGGAACTCTGCAGCTGTCACGTTTGTGTGCGTATGTGCATCCAGCAAAGGACACTTACTGTTACTTTTAAGAGGTAGGAATTGCCGTCCTTTAAACATGTTATAAGCTATACCATACCGCGAATACTTTTGCTGGTTAACATCACCCACAGGCTGAAGGAAATGTTCAGTTTAAGGTTCGTCGGCTAGCTAACGATATAGCTGAGGCTAGCATGTGGGCTAACCCACGTTACAGCTCAAGCCGACAGCTCGAACAATACAAGGGAATACAAACCGGTGTCACCTCGACAACATGTCCAGATGTGCTATTAAAACGTTGCTCGAGGAGCCGAACAGAAGGACTTTGCCCGAGTAGTAAACAAAGAGGTTGGGCGGATATTACATGCTTGATTCAAACTGTGGCTAACCGTTTTGCGAATAATGTCCTTAGTCTCGCATTCTATTTGATGATTTATATTAATGAAATGACTCATTGCCACATAGTTCTAAGCACAAACTAGCTTTTAAATCAACTGGCTAACATATGGTGTTGACATTAATTAACATACTGAGTGCTCAGCAGAGTTGCAATGTTTTTCATAAGCTAACTAACGCTAGTTATCATTGCTTACTATTTATAGGTCTTGCTCGACTAGCAACAGGGCAAAGTAGGCAACCACAAGTCCCTAGACCTTCAGGGGCCTTGAAATCCTCAGGTCCCCCTCTCAGTGGTCACTACCACTGAGGTATATAGCCCTCTCTGTGTTTCAGTGCCCTTGTTTTGAAGCACATTCATTTCAGTTAAGGTAAACGGAAGCTTTATCTTGCTTACTTTGCCTACCCTGGGTGACTGGCAGTTGTTGGTTCTTTTCTGCATTTTACAGTGTTTGTATCCACTACTTTTATAGAAAACATGATATTATACAAGCCTTCTCTGTGGCGCTTAAACAAATATTAATATTCTTTTACTAACTGACTTGTGTATGGTAGATGTGTACCAACCAACAATAAAAAAATAAAAAAATGTATGTGTGCCCATAACACTGATGTTTATCAGTAAACTCTAAGTGCTTTGTCCTTGCTTCCTCCCCTTCAGGCTTTGCCAGAATGGCACGTGGGCATCAGAAGCTTCAGTCTCAGCAGAAAAATGCAAAGAAACAGGCAGAGATGAAGAAGGCCAAGGGTCATGATCAAAAGACGGCAGCCAAGGCAGCGCTAGTGTTCACCTGCGCTGTATGCAGGGTGAGTATGAAGTATGACTCAGACAACCCAAAGCCAAAACCTGACTCAGGATGCGGTTAAATCAATTTGAATTCTGCTGACGTTTGGTGCCTTTTTTTATTTTTATTTATCACTGAAGAGTTATATTTCCAAAGAAAAAGGCCTCTGCCATTTCCCTAAATTATAACATATTATTTCTCGGATGTATTGTCCCTTCCTGCAGTCCCAGATGCCAGACCCCAAAACCTTCAAGCAACACTTTGAGAGTAAGCACCCGAAATCCCCTCTGCCCCCCGAGTTAGAGGGAGTGGAGGCATAAATGGTCTCCCCGGATATGAAACCGATTTCCTTCAAGGCCCTGCACCAACTCTGCACTTGTCTCAGTCTGACAGCAATGGATGATTCGATGTAATTAACATGAATAGGCCAGGTTGCCTTTCACACAATGCTTCCTCCCATCCAGTCCTCTTTTTGCTTGTGTTTAAATACATGCAGGGGTAAACTTAAATGTTGGTTTTATTTCATGGCCACTGAAGATGCGTACGTTACAGGAACAATCCACAAGGTGAATATAAGTTTCTCCCTTCACTCACACAGTATCTCAGAACAGGTGCCTCACTGCCCTGTAGTATTTCTTGCTGCTAACTCTTATACCTCTCTGTCTGAAGCTTTGGTGGATTGAATTGTCTGATTAAACCTTCTATATTAACCATGACACATGAGAAAAACACATACAAGACCCATAGACAAAGCATGGATTTGACTTGGGTGGGAGTATTCTGATTTTAAATTAGCTGCAGTCAAAGACAATGACAATGTGAACTCATCTATTTTATTTGTACTTTGAGTAATGAATCAAAAAGAGGCTGTGACATTTTTCTCATATCAGTTGTTAAATATGGAAATCCTCCACAGCACTGTCTGCCGTGTTATGCTGCAATCTTTAATATCGCTAATCATAATTTCACGTTGGGTCACAATAATGTGAATTTTGCTAACCATTTCAAAGCTGCTACATGAACTGTAAGTTAATAAAATGTTAACAGGAGCGTGTCAGCAACATGTGTGTGCTTGGGAAATGATTGAATGCTCCAATGATGTAATATAGCATTTTATTAAATTTTACTTTGTTGTATATCTGTGTTTCTCTAGAAAGTGTTTCATTTCATAAAATTACAAATTTTCTGCCTGCAGGGTTTTGTAGGATAATTTGTTTTTTCTTTATTGGTGGACTAAAATTCACTTCTAGCTATCAAGGTTTTATTGGCCTATTTAATTTTCCCGCCAATATTTACCGTTCAAATTGACTGCATGTCTCTGCTACTCAGCTCACACAGCGTATATGTTTTTTTTCCACGTTATGATATATTATAATTATGTATAGGGCATCAGCTGTCACTTGTAGTGGGCATAATTACTGAATAATGATGAATATTTGTGTACACACTATTCTATTCAGTCAGCCAGGATCCTTAATATTATTGCTGAAAGGGTGGGAAAGTAAGACTGATTGACAGCTGACTTGTGTGTGATCCAAGATGGCCTTGTGAGTAATCTATACATTTACTGCACTACAAGCTTTAACACATGGCGTCATCTGGACAAAACCCAGAATCTGATAGCATACAAATATGATCAACAATTCAGAACAGGAGACATTTACAACTCAAAGTAATAAAAACAAAATTTGAAGTATCCAGTTGATAACTTAATTTAAGAGGAAGAGGGTTACACATGGAAAAGAAGACTGACGCAAACAACAACAATAGAAATGTTAATCTGCAATGGATATTCAAATTGTAATGAAACACATATATCATTGGTGCGACGTAGAACCTACAGCCAAACTGCTGACAACAGGAAATGACTCAAACTGCAGCACTGTCGATGTTTAAATAACAAAAGAAATGACTGAACACATAATTCACTTGGGCCAGCTGAAAATTATTTCACTTCCTGAGGTTCTTTTTCTCCAGCCGTGATGCTGCCTGTTTGTTTTTTTCTAATGGGTTGAGCGGCTCAACTTAATTAGTCATAGCATGAACTCATCCTCTGTCTCACCACACACAATCAACCCCCTTCTTTCCTATCTGTACACTTAAAAAAAAGAAGAAAGAAGAACACACACACACGTTCATAGAAACAGACAGAGAAATACACACATCTGCTACAACTCCTTTGTGTGTTGTGGCCTGTCTGTTTGGATTCAAACAGACTGACAGGAAAAAGATGAGCATTTGCATAAAATGAATTAGTTGGATTAATTAGGTGAAGGAATTAATTAGATTCCCACTGGCCATAGATCATCTATTTCTAAGCACATATCTCAGTTTGAAGAGGGAAACAACTGCAAGCAAGAGAGTGCTCTCACTGTGGCTATTTGTAAGACTAGGGCAACTAAATAAACAGGGTGATGGCTAGATACTACTAAATCTAGTAATGCTAATTTATTATTATTATTATTATTAATAATTATTATTTATTCATAATAATTATCAAATGTATTATCCTTATAATACATTTGTATTATAAGGATTTCTCAGTGAAAACAAATGGTTATAAATGGACACCTTTTTTCATTTTAATTAATTTTGACTTTTGTTGATGAAAGTTAATTTAAAATGTGTCTATGCCTGGTCAATTTACACAATGCATCCTGGGGACAGTTTTCCATTCGGTTCCCACTTACCGACTCTTCGGTAGATAAAATAAAGGGGGGGGGCACTTCAAGCCAGAGCAGTCATGCCCCACTTCCGGGTTCGTTTCCGTTCACCTTGCCTTAATATTGTTTAGCAAAGGATTCTTTCATGGTGCGCTCTGAGACGCTGAAACAGTACACTGTTTTCTGCCCCTGATTTTAGAGACAGGTTGCTATCTACTGTTAAATTAACTGGTAACATTTCTCGCCATACATAAGAGCATTATCAACTACATTTCCCACGAGTCTTTGCGACCACTGTTGTGTCAAACACTCAACAGTAAAAATGGACACAAATGAAAACTGACTCAAACGGTGTGTTCTAATCGCATTCTTTATTTAATCTAGAAATAGTTATTAAAATATCGAGAGGTTGTATGTAGAAATCTAAAAAGAGGGGAAAGAAAAGAAAAGAAAAAAATGCCCAGTTTCCATGGCTTTAAAATCGGTTGCCGCAGCAACCCGAGTCTGACGTCATCCGTCCCGGTGCGACCCTGCTGCTGTGTCTTTGATTGGAGGGAAACCCCGTGGATGAGCGGGAGAGATCATCAGCTGTGCTGCCGGGAATCAGGAACAACATCGTCTAACGACACTCACAGGTTAGTTCACATTTACTAGTGATGATCGGTGGTATTTTCGACGGAAATCGTTGTATTGGCTCCGTGTGCTTAGCGGAATCTTTGATTCTTGACCGAATCGTTGCTACTCGGGCTGCAAGAGGAAACCAGTGATGCGCCGTAGCTCAGTCATTGTTCGGCGCTTGACGTACTGAATGGGAAGCGTTACTGCGCTTTAAACCATCTATTTCTTTGACCCGCGGTGATTAGAAAGCAGCATTCGGCTGTACCACATTCGCTTATGTATACGAATCAACCTGAAATTAATGCGTATTGCTCGCGAAACCAACATCCCTTGGTTGTTTTCCGGGAAGCGAAAAAGGGCGTTCACTGTGGACTGACCTAAGCTATCGTTAGGCTCCTTTCATTCCAGCTAAACTGTGTCGGTGACATTATTATCAGGGCCTATCTGTCCATTCGCAGCGTTGTTGGGCGTTTTTCATAGTGAACACTGAAAATATTGAAGCAAATTCATCCAGGAAGGCCCGTATCATTGCCGCACACAGTGCGAGATCGGTGGGCAGGTGTGCGTCTGTCTGTCTGTGTGTACGTGTACGCGCGCGCGTGCGCGTGTGTGACGTGAAACTGGGTGGCCGACATTCCTCTGAAGGGTGCAGGTGTCTACGTGCTGGCAAATCTGACTCACTGATCGTGAGATTTTTGTAATGCTGGTTTCATAGGTTTGGTGTTTCTGCGTTTGTTCGAGGCAGTTGGTAAGCAATAATCTGGAAATTACTATTTTTGAATGCACTGCAACAATCCTGCAGTTCTCCTGAGATGAAGCAAGGGGATTGTAAAAAGTCTTAGCTTGGAAGAAGCCTACTTATTAAAAAAAGAAACATCTGTGTAGTGAATTGGGTGTCATCGGGGTCTGATCACACCAAGGTTTTCTTTTATTTATATTAGACTTTCTGTCAGACAATGTATCTGCAATTATTTTGATAAGTTTTATCATTTTACACTGGATTCAGCTTTAGTAATGTCAGCCACCCTTCTTCTCTGTGTCATATATGATGGTTAACAGTATATTTAGGTTTTTTTTTGGTGGAAAATATAAGCATTTTGAGAGTTAAATTCAAATTGCATGTCTATGATTGCAATGGGTTTTCTCTAATCTGCAGATTAAATAATTATGGAAATGGTCATTTGTTGCAGGCAGCCCTAACATAGTGTCTTGATTAGGTTCTGGAAATTTATCATTTTTATTTTCTGTATTTTAAGTCCTGTATTGGCCTACATTTTACAATTCACTGCAATTCAAAACTACAGATGAATCAATCAGATGAATGGCTTTTGCAAATAAAGAAACCTTAAAGAATGAAATGGACCCTTGCCTAAATGTAAAATAATAATAATTATCTGCACCCCTAATGGAACTTTCTATTTTTAATATTGTGACCCTACTACGATGATGATTTGTTGGAGGCGTTGGTTCTCGGGCTGTTTTGCACATTTGTATCTTAAAATGAATCGACCTGGAGAAAGTATTTGCAAAGTAAGACCTCTATAATAATAATAACAACAACTTTCTCTTGTAGCGTTTCTAATACTTGGATGCCAAGTCAATTTAATCACCACTATATGCCAGAATGAGTGCAGATGAGCCAAGCTGGTTGGAATCCCAAAACTGGAAGGGTGGTGTTCACACATGAAGACATACTTACTGTTGGGGAAAAAAAATCCAAGCAATAATTGTGAGACTCATGATGGGATGTGATGAATAATCTGATACTCAATTTGATGCTGTGGTGAAGTTATGCTGTCCAATGTTTTGCATGCCATGGACTTCAGGACAACTCTAGTTGGATAATATTACATGGACAAAGTATTTACTCCCTGTCAGCTGATTGCTGATTTTTGGTATCTTCATGTACTTTTCCATGCATACCAGAGAGCAGGTTTCTCTGAGAAATCGGGTTCCACAGGAAGGACATGTATGTGCACTGTAGTTTTCTGTCATTTAAATTAAATGATCAAATCCCTCTGCCCTTCCCCACCATGTCCCTCCTCTCTTTCTCGCCTTGTTCCTGCCCTCCCCCAACACACTCTCCTCTTTCTTCCTAATCCGTCTCCTGTCCCCATTTTTTTGTCCTTCCCGACCCCCCTCTTCTCATCTATCTTTCCTTCCTTAGCCAACACAGGAGCCATGGCAGACAAGGAGGAGCAGGTACAGAAAGCCAAACTGGCGGAGCAGGCCGAGCGCTACGATGACATGGCCGCAGCCATGAAGGCCGTCACAGAGCAGGGCACTGAGCTGAGCAATGAGGAGCGCAACCTGCTCTCTGTTGCCTACAAGAATGTGGTGGGGGCTAGGAGGTCCTCGTGGAGAGTGGTGTCCAGCTTGGAGCACAAGGGTGATGACAGTGAGAAGACCGCACTGGCCAAGGAGTACAGAGAGAAGATCGAGAAGGAGCTGAACGACATCTGTAAGGAAGTACTGGTAAGAAGTAGAGATAATGGAGGCGAGAAGAGGATGGAAGGAAATGTTTAAATGAATGGAAAAACTGCAGGTAGAGAAGATCACTGTTCTTATGGGAACTGGAAGCATTAGACCTGATATAGCCTCAAGGTTAGGTAGGGGTAGACGGTAGTATACACCCTCTGTCATCACAAGACCAAAAGTGAAATGTGTGTTTAACTTTGCACATCTCAACACTAACGTTGCACACCTTCATTTGCAGGACCTGCTCGACAAACATCTGATCCCCAATGCTACACCTGCTGACAGCAAGGTCTTCTACCTGAAGATGAAGGGAGACTATTTCCGCTACCTCGCTGAGGTGGCCAATGAAGACTCCAAAGAGGGTAAGCACACCTTTTGTGACCTGTATCAGTTGCTATCTGGAAGTTCTTTTGTCATCATCATATAATCCTATCCTCTCCATTCACCTCTCGTGAAATCACTTAGGGAAATCACACAGGAGATTATGTAGGGGCGCATAAACAGTATGCAAGATACTTCAAACGCATAAAAAATATAAATGGTGCCACATACTGCTAAAAACGCAGTGCTGTGATCGTCCAGCCCTTTGTTTCTATGGTGATAGGCTGTTGCACATCTGTTAGAGGATGAGACCAATGTGTGCTGATTAATGGTCCTTAAAATCCTCTTTAAGATGAGGCCAGTCTTGCTGCAGGTGTTGCCTGTGGCCAAATACTGACACCCTCACTGTCCTTGACTTACAACTGTCAGCTAAAATGCAGGCCAGAGCTGCTGCTGGGTTGTCATGGCAACAGGAGCAGTGCCAGGGTGTTGGCTGCAACTGGTAGCTGGGAAGCTACATAGCATATATTTGATTTTATTCATTAATTCCCTCAATGTTTTCTTTCACCCAATAGTGAGTTTGGGATTTTGAGCACATCATAATGTAACTCAATGCAACCTCTGTTAACCATTAGCGGTTAGCTCAACATTGATTTATTGTTATCAGTACCAATATCTGTGGGAAAATAGTGTGCATGAGCGCAGGTTCTTAGTACTGAGGTGTAAATATGAATCACTCTGCTTTCTTGGAAAGACCTGCCCTGCGTAACTGGTTGAGGCACAGATGAGTGGTCAAGGTTAGTTGTTGACATTGAGTATTTAGGGTCAATAATACATTTCTTAAAATAAATTCATATTACATTTTTTCATTGGCAATGTTGCTTGTGATTGCCATAAAGAAATATTAGAAGAAGCAACATGCACCATCATGTGCACACAGATGGTGCACAGTGGAGTGTACTCTTACCTGGCAGTTAAAAAGTAAGGTGAACAAACCTCAAGGGGGCTTGTTTTCCCATTTGCAAAATCTGCTTCCTGATTGATCCGTCTTCCTATTTGCAGGCATCATCAAGAGTTCACAAACTGCCTACAATGACGCCTTGAATATCAGCACCAAAGAAATGCTGCCTACACATCCCATCCGCCTAGGCCTCGCTCTTAACTTCTCTGTCTTCTACTACGAGATCGTCAACTCACCTGAAAAGGCCTGTGAACTGGCCAAGTCGGTAAGAACCATCCTCTTCTCACATTAGTTTGATTTTGGTCTCACTTTGGTTCTGTTTCCTTTTTGTTTTGTAACAAATTGAGGTAGGTTTGAAACACATTAGTTTACTTTATTGTGGTGTTGTGACTGAGGCTCCAGTCAAAAGTCCTTATTTCTTAGGAAGGTTCCTAACTGCATGAAATGACCCAGAAGCATCTAAGTCTCAGCCATGATAAGAGCTGTTTGAGTCCTCTAAATGCTAAGAAAAGGAAAAAATAGATCCCACCCATTCTCGATTACTTAAAGTTTTAACTTGCTTAATTTATTCATTTTAAAATGAAGTAATATGTTAAACTTTGTTTTCCACGTTTAAAATAAGGTAATCCTTGATTTGTCCCACAGTTGGGGCAATAAACAAGTAAAAGTAGCAAAATATAATGAAACGGTTGAATTTACATTATTGCACATAGGCGATATTGAACAGTTTAAATGATATTCTACGAGTAGTTTTGGTCTATATGTCTTACTGGCAGCAGTGTTAATTGTAGTGAGCAGCAGCAGGAAGAAGAATCACCAGCTGTCAATCATCCGCCGTCGCAGTATAATTGCGTAGCTTTGTGAAAGTGCCGTGTCCCCAATCCTTATGAGTTCTCCTTCTCGTCTTTCCTTGACCTCAAGATGTTTTCCATTGAGGTCAAGGAAATGTATTTAGGAAAAGACTCCTCCTGCTCCAGTTACTGTATCCATCATGTCTGTGGCTGAATTGCAAGAGGAATGCTACTGGCTTTTTCCACAGCAGGCATTTTGACTTAGTATTGTACATTTTGTCATAGTAGGAAAAGTACAGGGCTGCGCTCCGTTGTTCCTGCAAAGTGGACTACACAGGGCTTCAGCCATGTTAAGTATGATCCCAAACCATAGGGAGCAAAATTGCTCTGTTTTTTAACTGGAAAAAAGTGGTTTGGTGCATCCCTAACAAACATCCATTAGGAAATCAATAATTATTTGCAGGAGCCTCTGAAACTTAAGTTTCCCCTATTTTTAAGCAATACTGCTAAGTCATCCTCTCGTTGTGTTCAATTTGTTTTAAGTCTTAAATATATAGAGCGAACAAATATTTCAATGGAGATGTACATTGACTGCCAGCTGCGCCAACATGCTATCGCAAGTGGGAACGACCGGGGGAAAAAAACTAAAAACATTCTAGTGGAAACACAGCTGGACTGAGTTCTTTCAGTTTGCTGTTTTAGTTGCCAAAATGCAAATGTTAGTGTTTGTAGATTTCATTCTGCGATGGTTTATAGGTCAACCATTAGTGATGGGGCTGTTACGTTTAAGTTCAGCTGTATTTTGCAATGGTGACCAATTAAATCAGCAGGCCTCTAAAGTGAAAGTGGTAAATACAAGACTGTAGACCATTTTTTACCTGCCAGAATTGATTTCAATCCATCGCATGTCTGAATTTATCCTTAATCTAATCTCTTTTGGAAACCTGCACACTGGTTATTGGAAGCACTGATGGCTGTCTGTCTGTTTCCTCAAGGCTTTTGATGAGGCCATTACCATGCTGGACTCCCTCAACAGTGACTCCTACAAAGACAGCACCTTGATCATGCAGCTGCTTCGTGACAATCTGAACGTGAGTGTCTTGTCTTCATCTCCATCTCCCAGCTTTGTCACTTTCTATGTTATACATCAAACTCATGCACTTTGTGTTACATGTTTATGTATGAAAAGTGCTCTATAAATAAAGTAAAGTTGAAAGTTGAAGTTGAACTCATGCCTCTTAAGGCCGGTCCCCACTTAAAACGTCCTGGTAGCATTTTTGATGTCACCTCTGTTTTTGTTGTGTTTAGTGAAGCATAATCGGCATAAAAATAGTTTTCAATCGCATCAATATCCCGCTGTATGTGTTTTGAACTTATTAACAGTATTGACTTTGATTGATCAATAATCAAAATCTGCCTGTAGTGAAACAGGCACTACTTGGCAAGATGGGCTGGGAAATCCAATTAATACATAAGCCTACAGCCATTGGTTATTTTTGATGGCACTGACATGAAAACTATTTTTGGTTCCGTAAATGTCTGCTGTCATTCAGCCTGGTGATTGAAAGATAGCGAGCCACTGTCTGCTGTGGACAGACGGTCAGAGACGTTTACTCAAGTCTGATTCAGAGTGGATGTCGGAGCGCTTACATCTCGCTTCCAGTAGGGATTCCCAGTTTGCATGCACTAATCCCAGTATCTTTTGCTTTGTTGCAGCTGTGGATGTCAGACACCCAGGCTGAAGGTGAAGGTGAGGGAGAGGAGACGGAGCAGCAGGAGCAGAAGGAAAAGGAGAAGGAGCAAGAGCAGGAGCAGGAGCAGGTAGCTGAGAAGAACTGAACTTCAGAAAAAAAACAAAAACAAGAAAAACACACATTTTTTACCTCTCACCAGCCTAAGTTGTGTGTGTGGTTGTGTGTGCACATACATGCACAGATATGTATGTTTACCCTCCACTCACAATGTGTAAAGTACAGTGTATGTATGCAGATACATTCAAGTGTGTGTGTTAATTGTATGAGCACCTCCACAGAGAAAAGAATGGAATACATCTGTTTTTTGTTTGTTTTGAACACTACTCATTTTGTCAACCAGTGGATGTTTCTTGATTTAGTTCATTTTTTTTGTCCTAGGTTTAGTCCAGATGAAATCCCTCCTTTTAGATCCAAATCAGCCCCTTGTTCTTTAACATTATTCACTGTAGCAAACTGCTACTGTTGCAGGAAAACACAAACGAAATGACAACAAAAAAAAACTCTTGACTGTAATTTTGATAATTTGTATGTTTTTACTTGAACTCAACATTTACAATATTTGACTCTAGGGTCTACAAAATCATTTTAAGCACGTAAACTGTAAAAAAAAAAAAAAATCAATATATTAATGATAATTTAAAAATGGTCACAGCGATCTGAATTCACCAAAATTCATCTGACAAAAGCAGTGATCATACAGTTGGCAGATTTCTTGTATCCACCCGCCCTGTCAGTGTCCAGTGAAGCAGGTAGTGTTTTATGGATGGTACATGTGTCACGGCTCAGTGGGTTTATGTGCATTTGGATGTAGGAATATTTTTCTTTTGATTTGTTTGTTTTTTTTTGTATGAATGGCCACTTGCGAAAAAACTGTGGTAAACTTTGGTTGATTGTTTTGTTGAGAGGATTCCATTCCATTTTACTGACATTTTTTCACTCTCTGTGAAATGTGTAGACTATAATTTCCTGCAATTTTCCACAACACATGACAAGGTATAGACAGCCTAAGAAAAAGTGAACAACTTGACAAAATGGCTCAATACTGTAACTTTTGATATTTTATCTTTTCAGTAGTGCAGAGGATACTTTTGCCATGTGCTTTTATGTGGCTCTCTACTCTTTTCTATTCAGGTGTTTTGTATTTTCTTTTTGTGTATTTTATTCCCTTTGACTCTTGATTTGACTCCTGGAATGTATGTGGTTCTCAGTAGTATGGTGTGAGGGTTAGCTGTGCTTTGAAACTGGCAGGTTTTTGCTTAGGATTTAGCGTGGACCAGGTGGTTAACAGTAACATTTACCTTCCTTGAAAGTACATTGTGAAAAGACAAACTGAAACAATGCTAAATGTAAACTGATTATTAAAGTAACTTGGTAGAAATCTGCATTATGACCATAGTAGTCAGAATAGTGCCAGTTTCTTCTAATTACAGTATCTTGGTTTTAAAAAGATGGGATGCAGGATTCAGAATTTTCAAGTTACACTCTTGAGTACGTTATTTGGTTATGTGCTTTCATGTAAGTGGAATTAAAACATTAAAATCAAGTGTGCTGTGCTCAATGTGTTTGTTTGCTATCTGTACATGTGGAATTCTTTTTTTTACAATGTATTAATGCATATAAGAAGATGTGTTGGGCCTCTATTATCAGATATCAGCTCAGTCTGCCGTGATTTCCCTGCCAGCTCTTCACGTTGGGACATCGTCGCAGTGATCCGAGAACATACCTGAGTTAAAGCTAAGAAATGAGGAACGTCACACTAGGAGGTGGATGCAAATGAATGTCCTCAGGCTCAAGGCCAAGAACAGCCATCATTGAACAGTGGCTTGTTGAAAGCTACAACCTTTTATTCTCTCTCAAATCGAGAGAAACATTTATTTGTAATGTTAGAATCATACAGTTTGATATATTCTAATAATGAAACAAAATATGTGATGCTGCTATACTACTAAAAGACCAGTAAGATGATAAAGTACTGAAGTTTATTGAAGAAACGTCATTACCTCCCTTGGTTTTGGTGAATTCAAAATTAAAATAAAGTACCCAAGGCTGCCAAGTTTTATTTTTAGATCGAGGCAAGCTTTCCACTGACAACACTGCCATCTGCAGATGGAAATGGATTTGTGGTGCATGTACATGTGCCATTTTATCTCTCCACACAAATCTAGAAATTATTTGTCCAACCCATACAGAGAAAAAATGATCTGACTACAAACCTCTAACTCACATGAGATGACAAGGCGTTAATGTAAATCTATTCGTTCTCACAGCCAACACTAATATCTGTGAAATCAGGGACATTTGTGAGCATTTTCTCTGATCAAATGACCTTTAAATACAAAAAAAAAAAAATCTAGTGGAGTGAGTGATGTGGCTCTGTCTTTCACGCAGATAACAGCTGATAAGGCACATAAAACATGCGCTACACAGCATTTAAAGGCTAAACGTCATACTTGTGAGGGGGAAAATGTGTTATTTAGAGTAAAGAATGTGTGATGCATTCCTGCTTATCATACTTGCTAAATGGCGCAGCACACGAGGAGCGTGGTGTCGCTGTGTTGCAGTCAGACGTCATACCTAAAGCATGACAAGCCCATGACATTCCAAGTAGCGACAGAGATGACGGGGGCGCCTGTACATCCTTACCACTGCGGAATATTCCACGTCGTCTCCATGCAGCACCGTGAAACAATTGACTCATTGTGGTCACATAAGTTCAGCCCTTAACAATACGTTTTAACATGATTTCATCATCATGCGTACAGTTGTGGTCAACGCCCCCTTGTTGACTTTTTTCAACGATACTGGGAGGTGATTGGTCCATTTCGGTGACGCGCCCACTGGTATATATCAGACGACTTCCCCACGACTACCCTCCCCTCAACCCCGGCTGACAGTGCTGTGTGAGTGCGTGTGTGCTCCTGAGCTCGCTCGGCACACATTCTATAAAAAAAATAAAAATACAAAAAAAATTCAAAACATTTAAAAAAAACAACTAAAAAATCTTTTTTTCCCCCCACTTCTTTTATTTTTTGTAACAACGGTGAAGCTGGAGTAGACATTCGAGGACTGGACGGTAACGTACGCGAAGGGGCTGACTAACGTTAAAATCGAACGACAATTTTTCCTCAGTCGACGTGTTACTGGCACAGAAGCGAAGCTAAGTGACGTTAATTTGCTTTTAACATTGCGTGTCACGTTTGATTGGCGGTTTTAATCTCGTTAGAGGTCAACATTGGGCCATTTTAACACGTTCGTTTTTTATAAATTTTAGTCAAAAGCCTCCAACTGACGAGCCGACGGTTGTTAACGTTCACCATCAACATTCTGCCCCCGAACTGACGTGTGCCGTTAAGAGAACCAAACATTCACACTGTCGCCGAAAACTTTTTTTCCCCGTCAAGACAACCAGGCTTCGTCCGCGTACTCCTTGCTAGCTTCTGCGGCCAACGGCAATGAACCCCAGTGCTCCCAGTTACCCCATGGCGTCCCTGTACGTCGGGGATCTGCATCAAGATGTGACCGAGGCCATGCTGTACGAGAAATTCAGCCCAGCCGGAGCCATCCTATCGATCCGCGTCTGCAGGGACATGATCACCCGGCGTTCCCTCGGATACGCCTATGTCAACTTCCAACAGCCAGCGGACGGTAGGTGATTCTGTTAACTACCGGGTAGAATGTGTACGTGTGTTTTGCTTTAAATGACAGTCGGTGACAAGTGAAAGCGAGTCTATTTCCACTCCACGTGACTGCGGCCGACATGTTGTTGGTAGGGTCTCCTCAGTTGAACCTCCCCAGCAGTGGCGTAGCACAAAAGCACCACGTCCGTCCGCCCTGCCCTGTCTTGCCCTGCCCGGCCCAGTAATGTAGCAGTGTACTGCTAACTGCCAGCTACTCGATGCTTCGTTATCTCCGTCCTGGACAACACCCTAAACTGTTTCTCCCCAAAGTGCTGACACAACAGTTTCATCACATCTCTCCCAGAATCCTCGCCTATCAGCTTTGTTGTTGTGCTTCACCTTTAAATGTATAGAATAAAAAAAAAATAGTATGTCATATGTCAGTACCCTAGAAGCCAAAAATCCAACCTCCACAAAACATTTTCTGCATTCCCCTTGATAAGAACACAGGTCTGCATTACTTTTTTTCTTGGGTGTGTTTCTCCGTTTTAATGGAGATAACCGTCTCTCTTGAGGCTCTACCCACTAATGGTCTTAGCATGGGATGATTATCCTCTGTCATGCTGCATATCGTTTTATTTCCATGTCATTAAAATGGAACATGTTATATTTTCTCAATCTAGAATAATAACTACAGGAATGTCATCTTTTTGTGGTTAACCCACATAATTAAAATCCTGATCAAATGTACTCACAAGAACATCACATTGTATATATTGGGATTTTTGCTGACCTCACTTAGTATTATTTTAAAGTTAACCGATGATTGAAGTCCTATCATAGTCGAATCTGTCTTCAGATACGGGTATTTGCTGGTTGGTCCAATTATGAATATGTCAACTTAGTCTCTGGTTCATTTGGGTGAACATTTCTTACATTTTCTCCTATCAAACCATATCAATAATTCAATTAATATACTATATCATCATATTTATCATCAGATTAGCCCCTAGAACAAGCTTCTTTTATTGAGTTATTTCAATGAATAATTCTTATCAAATTTGCCCTGGCCTGAGATGGCAAGCTGCCAGAGATTGCTAATGCAGTAGTGCTGACATACTTGTTATTAAAGGCCCCGGTTTGCAACACTAGAACAGGGACAGTAAAGGAATGGCGAGGGCAACGGCCTAAAAGGATGGCGACACCTTGAGGATCAGCAGATTAAAAAAATTTAAATAAAATAAATTAAAATTTTGGGGGAAAATTGGGTCATCTGACTCTAGAAATTTGAATTGTGTTATTTGTTTTTTCCTTAAGCAATAGAACCTCCCTCAAGATTATCTGTCATATACAGCACAAGATTTGGATCCCAAATAACCTAACCGCTGCCCGTGTTCCTTTCCTCAGCTGAGCGTGCCCTGGACACCATGAACTTTGACGTGATCAAGGGGCGGCCTGTCCGCATCATGTGGTCGCAGCGTGATCCGTCTCTGAGAAAGAGCGGCGTGGGAAACATCTTCATCAAGAATCTTGACAAGTCCATCGACAACAAAGCTCTATACGACACCTTCTCTGCTTTTGGCAACATCCTGTCATGCAAGGTAAAAGACGAGTGGCCAACTCTGCCTCTTGTTGTATCCAACCTCAAACTGGGAGGGTCGACTGTTGTTGTTATGCGACAGCATTGTCAGGGCAGTCATCATTTGCATGTGTGTGCTTTTGTTCTTGATTAGTTTTCACTAAAGAGACACGAAAGACCCTCTCCCTAACTCACCCCGCCCCCAACAGTTTGTTTTTGGTGCCCTGTGCCCTTAAATCAAGTAATGAATTTGTATGTCATTTAATATTTGAAATGTCAACTGTATATTGTTTCCCAGAGCAGCTCTGCAACACATTTTATATACATGGGATGTAATGGATAAAATGGGTTTTAAAAGTCAACACAGTTGAAGAGATTAGTTTAATAAACTGCATGTGTGTGTGTGGCTTCAAAGCGGCATGTGTTTTCTTTCTCTAAGGTGGTTTGTGACGAGAATGGCTCTAAAGGCTACGGCTTTGTGCATTTTGAGACTCAGGAGGCAGCTGAACGAGCCATTGAGAAAATGAATGGCATGCTGCTCAATGACCGTAAAGTGTAAGTGAATGTTTAAACTTGTTATTAACTATGGTATGTACTAATGTTTGAAATGGGGGGGGGGGGTTTATACTGCACATGGTCTGATTTAAAGGTTGCACAATGATGCTTGAGCACTTTCAGCAAAGTGCAAATGCAAAGATAACTGAATAAATATATATTTGTGGCAAACACTGCTTAAGATAAGCTTGATGGTGCTGAGGTAGCTCATACTGATTACTAAACATACAGTTGGTTTTACAATTGTGAGGAGCAGAACATTTCATTATTCCATATATTTGATAGCTGATTTAAAAAGTTGCTAAAAGTCAAATTTCAATGCAGATTTGTTGGTCGCTTCAAATCTCGCAAAGAGCGGGAGGCTGAGCTGGGTGCCCGAGCCAAGGAGTTTACAAACGTCTATGTCAAAAACTTTGGTGAAGACATGGATGATGAGAAGCTGAGGGAAGTCTTCAATAAATATGGTCAGTCACAGTGTTCATATTTCAAAATGGCTCAAATACTAATTCTGCTCCTGCCCGAGCACAGTGTGTTGATCCTCTGCAGTAAAACATGGGGGGAAAATGTAGTGACTGAACATAATCTCTTCTGTTGTCAAGGAAACTCGATGAGTATCCGTGTCATGACCGATGACAATGGAAAGTCTCGAGGCTTCGGGTTTGTCAGCTTTGAGCGGCACGAGGATGCCCAGAAGGTAAGAGTTGTACCAGCCTCCTGGAAATGTCACTTGTCCTGCCCCTTATTGATTAAGTATCTTGTTTTTCGCAGGCAGTGGATGAGATGAACGGGAAGGAGTTTAACGGCAAGCTCATCTACGTTGGCCGTGCCCAGAAGAAAGTGGAGCGACAAACAGAACTCAAGCGCAAATTCGAGCAAATGAAACAAGACCGCATGACTCGCTACCAGGTCAACTTCCTATTAAATTCACAAGAAATTCTCATGTAGTATTGCATCATACTCTCAGTATCTCCTTTCAATCGACCCCTTCAGTGACATCGTCTGGTCAGGAATGTTGAAAGACTGCAGCTTTGTCAAATTCAGTGCTCCCTCCTCATTAGGTTGCACTGGCCA
This sequence comes from Chelidonichthys spinosus, assembly GCA_029853015.1. NCBI lineage: Eukaryota > Metazoa > Chordata > Actinopteri > Perciformes > Triglidae > Chelidonichthys > Chelidonichthys spinosus. Next base: position 9,969,515 of record CM056836.1, on the reverse strand, counting down.
AAATGGCTGCGACAGTAACTCTGTAATTCATGGGCCCCACATTTCTTCAACATGGATTCTGGGGATAAATATGTATTACAGACAAATGCATTAAATCAACAATTAAGGGACCTTTTCCAGTCTATTGCCATTTTATTATTCCTGCCCAATATGTTTTCTAAAGAAATTGTAAAATATAACATTACATTTGTCTTATCTTCAGGGTGTCAACTTGTACGTAAAGAACCTTGACGATGGAATCGACGACGAACGTCTGCGAAAGGAGTTCACTCCATTTGGCACCATAACCAGCGCCAAGGTAGGAGATCAGCTTTTTACTTGCCTTCTGTAACTAATGTCTGAGAAACTGCTTTCAAATACCAGTGTCCAGATTAATTAGTGTTTTCACTTGACTCTCTCACTCTCAGGTCATGATGGAGGGAGGACGCAGCAAAGGATTCGGCTTTGTCTGCTTCTCGTCCCCAGAGGAGGCCACCAAAGCGGTGACGGAAATGAATGGACGCATTGTCGCAACCAAGCCGTTGTATGTGGCCCTGGCCCAGCGGAAAGAGGAGCGCCAAGCTCACCTGACCAACCAGTACATGCAGCGCATGGCCAGTGTGCGTGCAGTGCCAAACCCAGTCATTAATCCCTACCAACCAGCCCCACCCTCTGGCTACTTCATGGCAGCCATACCTCAGGCTCAGAACCGTGCTGCTTACTACCCAGCTGCTGGGCAAATGGCCCAGCTCCGCCCGAGCCCACGCTGGGCCACTCAAGGTGTCCGGCCACAACGTGAGTATCCTTATTAAGCTGACCTTCCATCATCTGTAATTATAAAAGCACATTAAGATGCAGTGAAACAAAAGCAGTTGTTTGTACGTGAAGCCACTATGTTTTTGTTATCATAGACTTCCAGAACATGCCGGGTGCTATGCGTCCCTCAGCACCACGCCCTCAGACCTTCGGTGCCATGCGGCCGGCCTCCCAGGTGCCCCGCATGATGTCCGCCCAGCGTGTCGGTCAGTCAATTATACTCGATTTCTAGTCCGTCTTAACCTCAAATATAGTTCAATTGTATGACTTCTTCTTGCGTCTTTGTGTTTATGTTTCCTGATCACCGTTGGCTCCTATTTCAACAGCTCAGACCATGGGCCCCCGACCAGCCAGTGCAGCTGCTGCAGCAGCAGCTCCTGTGCGTGGAGTCCCTCAGTACAAATATGCCGCAGGAGTCCGCAATCCCCAGCAGCATATAGCTGCTCAACCACAAGTCCCCATGCAGCAGGTAACAATGCACCTTTCTTTGTTGGGCCAACTGACCGATTATGCCCTCCCTGTGAGGAAAAATCTCAGTTTGGATGTGCTTTAAACATTCTCCTGACATCCCTCCCCACAGCCTGCTGTCCATGTTCAGGGACAGGAGCCTCTGACAGCCTCCATGCTGGCCGCTGCTCCACCACAGGAACAGAAGCAGATGCTGGGTTAGTGTCGGCAACATCTCTTCATGACCACGCTCCTTGTTAGCTTAACACTCATTCCCTGCCTCAGTTTATACAATACCATTTCAACTTGAGTTTTTTACAGTCAAAATGTCAATGTGCTACCTCTATTCCCAGCCAATAAAACCATACCCCCACTATACCTTCTGTGCTCTATATTGTGTATAAAACATGCATTAGGCCTTTCGGAGTGACGAATACATTCTGTGTTATATCCTCTTTTCTTACCCCCCCAGGTGAGCGTCTTTTTCCTCTGATTCAGAACATGCACCCAAGCATGGCAGGGAAGATCACTGGCATGTTGCTGGAAATTGACAACTCTGAACTGCTACACATGCTGGAGTCCCCAGAGTCCCTCCGCTCCAAGGTAAAGTACCGTAGTTCATTAATATTGACAACTTGCCTTTTGGTTGTTTCTCTGAAGAGCTCACCAAGACTTAATATTAAAAGGATGAGGAAGTGCAGAGAGTTCTTTCTGTTCTTAATATACATTTCCTATGGGAAAGATTTCCAGTGCAAGCATCTTGTATCATCTTAGCAGTCATTTTTAAGATGCAGGAACCCACCATAATGTTGTGCTGTTTTTTGCATTTAATATCTTGATCTTTGCAGGTCGATGAGGCTGTGGCTGTGCTTCAAGCCCACCAGGCAAAGGAGGCCGCTCAGAAGACTGTCACAAATTCAGCTGGTGTCCCGAATGTCTAAACTAAAGGTATGACAAATTTCCCAGAGCTGCTTTTACAATGAGAGGACAGCTCTGACAGGATGTTTGTGATGACACTGCTTTTAAATCCTAGCAGTTGTGCATTTAATGGTGCTAAATTCCAATTTCAGAGCACATCTAGGGCTTGCACCTAACTGTGCTAACGGTAAAAACAGAAAAAGTGCTGACAGAGTAGTTTGTGGGGAGGGGGTGGCGTTGATGTTTCCGCGGCAGCGCTTTGGGCCGTAATGGCATTAGTGCAATCGAGAGCAGTGGCCATTAGCTAGCCAGTGGGGCGCTCACACACTGGGACTCGCATGCACCAACACTGCAAGGAAGACTGGACCGGCTACATTTACAAAGCACAGAGAAATCTGTGACTATAAAACACACATTCTCTGCTCAGGAGGCCACTGCTCATATATTTATATAGAACATAGTATAACATAGTTGTTTGCTGCTTTTAATGGACTGAATTTAGAATTTAGCACTTTTATCAGTACTAATAATATCACTGATTGTATTTTTATTTATTTTTTCACAGGAGTGGGGAACTCCGAGACTAGCTTCACCGGTGGATTTTAACAGTGAATAAAATGAAAATACATAAAACAAAGTAAAAGAAGTTAAATGATACATTAAAAAAATACCAATGGAAACAAGTCTCCGGCCAGGCCTATAATGAACAGAAACACCAGGCCTGGTTTGCTGAGTTAAAAAGAGAAAATACACAAAAAGAGAAAAAGTTAAAATAAAAAATGACCAGTTGACGAGGGGTTTTAGAGAGTTCTATGACAAAATAAGATTGAAAGCATTCCTTTCTGCAGTTTTATCCCTTTTAATTGTTTGAATGTTTGGGCTGTGGAAGCCTGTTGTGAAATTTCCCTTGCCCTTTGCTTGCTTGAATAAAAATTATTAAAATAAAACATGTCTGTTATTTGCTGTCAGTGAAAATACAGATGATGACAATAAGTCAGTTTCCATCACTCGTATTAAGGTGATTATGGTAAGTGTTGGCAAATGTGCAAACCAAAATGATCGATGATCAAATGGGAAATTGGTCAAAAATGAACACCCATCATACACGCGTATATACGGACAAATGAAATTGACACAGTGTAGTTGTGTTTCGAGTTTTAATTGCACTTTGGGACAAAGGTGATACTGTCAACCACTGAAACACATCTTAGCTGTCCGATGTTAGGTGGTGGTTTGGTGGCACATTTACATCTTTTGGAAAGATCCACTTGTTTAGTTGGCAATGGCCAGGGCCTGATCTGTCAGCCTCTTGAGGAGTGCCTCCATCTGCTGCTGGAAGCTATCAATCTGGGGCTTCAGCTGAGCCTGCACATTGGCAGCCAGTGGCTTGATCTGCTCCTCCACATTGGTGGCCACAGTCTTCAGCTGCTCCTGAATTTGAGAGACCATGGGCTCCAGCTGGGTTTTCCTGTCTTCCACGAAGGTCCTGTGGGGTAGAATACAATGAACCACCATTTGACCTTCAAATTACTGCTATCTCTCTTGGTATCATGTGTCCTCTGCTGGAGCTGTCAAGATTTCTATGTACTCACTGAGCCTGGTTTGCCAGATCCTGGTTTTGCATAAGCTCAGTCATGTCCTGAACCAGCTTGGTCTTCATCTGCTCAAAGTATTGACCGAGCCTTTCAAGATCGAGAGCATCTTGTGCAAAGCTTCCTGTGAATTGCCCAAGACACCAAAAGTCAATAATTAACTATTGATAAACAAAATATTTGCTCAAGTACTCAAATTTGTGGAAGTTGAAGTAAATGTGAAGGTCAAACCTTGTGCCAGAGCAAGCAGGACAATGGTTGCGATGAGGGAGAACTTCATGGTTGCTGGGTGGAGAGGACCTACAAAAACAGGCAGTATTTCATTATTCTGTACGGCTGATGATGATATAACCTGTCTTATTATTGTCGTCATACCCATGCTGACTGAAACTCATTCCCCCCCGGAATTTGAATAGCAAGGTCTCTTGTTGCTCAATGAGATGACTCATTGATAAATGTTTTCCCATTTTCTAGAAACCCCAGCTTTTTCATCATGACGTAATAAAATAAATATTTTTGTCAAGGTGTGTGTTTGTCCAAACTTACGTGCATCAACTTGTAAACTTTAACCGGCTTATCAGTGATGTTGTGTCAACAGCTCCAAAGTGAACCTTGAGTTTTCAGTAATTTAATCACAGATATCTGTTGACAAGGTGACTAAATTAACCTCTATGCTTTATTGCTTTGCAATGAGCAGAAAATACTTTTTTTAACAACAGTTTTTAATTTATAATACGATATTCTATAGTGTATGAAGAGAAGGTTTATTTTCAGAAATTAAGAATTCCAATACTTTATATGCATGTCCCTGGAAGGTTTAATCAATATTATTGAACATGAGCTACACTCTCGGTCAAACCCAGGACCCAGATAAGTAAATCTCAAACTGGTGATGTTGAGAAGTCTGTATGGATAGTGAGTGGGAGGCTGGACCCACAGAATGCTTGTTTTCTCTTTTTATATACAAATTAGCTTTATTCTGTACTAGTGTTCTCTGCTCTGAAACAGAAACTGTGCTAAATATACTCAACAATTCATTCTTTCTTCAACAATTCATTCTTTCCCAATGATGCAGTTCTTCACTTTGTACTTGTTCACTTCACAGATTTAAGTTTTAGCACTCTAGTTTTTGGATTTGGGAGAGAGTGTTCACGTTTACCAACAATTCTTAACTATATTTTATGGTTTTAGACCATAGGAATAATGTATGTATGAAATTTGAAAATGGACGTAATTCTCCTTTAAGTGCCTGGGCTTGAATGAAGACATAGTTTTCCTCTTTAACATAAAGAAGATATGTTATCATTACTCATAAAATATAGATAGGAACTAATCCCTTGTTTTTCAAGGTAATTAGCCTATACTTGGTATCACTATGCTGCTTTAAATACAGTGAACTTCTCAAGTGTCATTAATTAATCTTTAAATTTGAGGGAAAATCAAATTAACAATAAATCTAAGTGTGTTGCTGCTTTTGAGCTTTGTCTCCCAAGAACATCTGATTATGAAACAAAACTAAGAAAATTAAGTTACTGTTCACAAACCTTTAAATAAAGCCACTTAATTAGATTAATATGATCAAAAGGATCAATTGAAAGGGCTTATGACATAATTTTTACATCAAAGTATAACACTTAAAAAAAATGATAAAACTTGATCAATCTGTCCCCCTATTTAATCTATAAGCAACACAAATTTTACTTTAAAAAATAAAAGTCCTAAATCTAGTAACAGTTGGTAATTTTACATTCGAGGAATTTAGAAGTTGTCTCAGTGTTTCAAAGGTAGTTTAGGCCTTTAAGAAAAGAGATGAACAGATTCAGACTCACCTGTACCGCAGGACGATGTGGACACGATGGTGCCTTCTTGTCTGACTCTCACTCTTTTTATAGTCCGGCACGGTGATGCAGCCATGTCCTAATCTGATTGGACAAGATAAAGAAACAAAACATCATTGCATGTTTGTGCAAATCAATGACCCTTGTTGCTCACGCTGCCACCTGGACAAACTAAACCAAAGTCCACCAGGACCTCTGTTCAACATGAGTGTGTATCTTATCATTTTGATTAAATAAGACGCTTAATCAACTGTAGCAGCGATGCCATTATAACAGTGAGGCCACGCCAAAATCATCATTTTTAATGAGTAGTATTATTATTATTGATTGATCGGTGTGTTTACATGTAGCAAACTAGGCTGAAAATGATGCAGTATGTGGCAGTGTTCCATGGTACATGCCCGATGAATATAAACATTCATTGAAATATAGAAATAAAATTGTGGCCATAAAATGTTTGCTTTAGGTTACGAGAATTTATTATCACTCCTTTGGGATTATTGTCAGGCATTAAAAGCACAAATATACAGACTGACATATCATAACTGATGAATGGATTGGCACAAAAGACAAAAGTGTCTAAACAACTCCACTGCCATGGAATTTGGTCCAAACACGCCATCCCCCAGGATGAATTGGAATGACCTTAGTGAACCCATGAGTCAGATCAACATTTCAATGAGTCCAAATACCTGTGAAACAAATGATATTCACATCAGCCTCAGCTGTGTTTTGTGTTGAAATACACATTAACATGCCAAATAACCAAACTAAAACTAAAAAGGTTAAAATGGTAAATATTTTAGGCATGTTAGCATGCTGACTTTAGTATTTAGCTCAAATAATTCGCAGTACAGAGAGCTGCTCACATGGCGTTTTTATACTTAACCATTAATTACGAGGATTTAATACAAAATCTTTCTTTTGACTGTGACTTAATGGAATTTAAAAAAAATTCGCGAAAAAGAAAGTAGGAGTTTTCTTTCTAAACAATGCTCTATAAAAATGTCACAGTCAGCTGTCCTTTGGGGTGAAGTATGACGACACTCAATCATGTGGATGTAACCCTTCTACCTTTGGGTTACATCCAACGGGATGTTACAGTCTATCTTTATGGCTGTTGTAAAGTCATTAATTGTCAGCCCGCTCCACCCTAGTCAGTCATAAACAAATCAAAAAGGGGAAAATGGGAATATGCTGAAATACGTGAGCAGTGAACATAAACAACACAAGCTGTTTAATAAAACTTAAGTGACAAGCTTGTGACTCTCTTTTCATCTAGTGGGAAAGCCCTGGGCTGGAGTTTTTAAAAGTCAGACTTTAAAGCTTAGATCAAAACCAGATGTGGGAATGTATTCTCTCTGTCCAGTTTCACCACTGGCAGACTCTCCTGGTGGAAACAGCTTAGGTTGGTTACATCTCTCAAACCCATCCTCTAAAAATGAAAAAAAAAGAAAGAAAATGAGCTGGTATGCAAGGCATGCAAGGATGACAGACTTGAGGACCTCACATAAGCATTGCAGCAGGAGGAGGAAGCGTTAAGGACAGTTTGGGTAGAAAAAATGAGAAAACACCAAGCTGAATCATAGTTTTGTTGAACATTGGGGAAGCAGAAATAAAATGGAAAGAGAAAGAAGAAAAGCCCTAAAAGGTGTTATCACATCAAAACATGAAGTGGATAGTAAGTAAGTAAAAGTACCAATACCCCACTGTAAAAAAAACTTTATAATCCTTTATTCAAACCCCTTCTTAAGTACATAAGTATTATCAGCAAATTGTCTGTGAATGTTCTCAGTCATCCAGGTCGTAATCCAGAACTGTAGAAATATCCAGTTGCCTGCGATAAAGCTTTCAAATATTATAAGCAAAGTGTACTTAAATCATCAAAAGTAAAAGTACACTTTCTGCAACAAAAAAAAAACCTGCGACAGATGTGTTATATTACATGATTATATTGTTACTGATGCAGTATGTGTAAGCAGTATTTCACTGTTGTAGATGGTTGAGGTGGAGCTAGTTTGAACTAGTTAGTCCAGTTCTTCCTGACCTAATGGTCAGATGATAAATGAGGCCGGAAAGTAGAAAAAAACTAAGTTGTGCAACACACATTATTTAACACTCATTGAAAGTTGCTCCAATTTCTGCTTTTTTAGTGAACTATTGGAGCATTCTCCTTATTTTGGCTTCAAACTGTTACATAACTGAAACCATCTGAGAGGTTTGGAGGAGAAATGTTATTTAGATGGAACTGCTGACAAATCATAGACATCCGAATAGTTACAAGAACAGCTGCCAGGCAAATGTAGGGGATGAAAAAAGCACAATATTTGGGCACTGTGAAATGTGATGATGTAGTTAATATAATGGAAAATCTCAAGTAAAAAAGAAATTGTATTCAAGTAAATGTCCTCCCCACCACAAGTCAGTTTACACACAATAAACAACAGTTTGTTAGATAGTTATATGGTTACTAATTTGATCAATAGTGAGGCCAAACCAATTTGCGTCTACTCAAATTTGTTAAAAATGCATTTTTGCTGATCCAACTTTATAAAAAAAGATATATATTCAAAGGCTCCTCAATTCCTCATCTGCACTCCACTGGCCTCAAACCAGACCACAGAAAGAATGAAAAATTACACAAGCTCCAGAAAGTCATAAAAAAACATTGAGGAAACTCAAGAGGAGGTCCCATTTACTCGTCAAGTCTTTGGTGGTCCAGCAATCCAAAGTTAAACCAAGTTATTTCAAACTTTCATTGTCTGTTTCGAAGGAGGATCATCATTGTTTTCGCCCTCATATGGAGTAAATTGAGTAACTCCGCTTCCAAGTTTTAATCACATGCTTCAGGCTGCTGAGCTGTAAACCCACACTGTAGTTGTACTCTGTAGGAGCCAGAGAACAGTGGAGGCTCAGATTTCTTGGCTGGATATTTCTTTGACTTTCCACTGCTGCATTCATGTGCTAGAGAAAATGTCGGAATTTTGACAACAGCATGTATATAACTGAACCACATACCACAGAGAGGGAAGAAAGATGCCCAAGTTACCAAAATGTGTCATTTAGGAGTTTGTTCTTCTGTGAAGCATTACACTCCAGTATATTTTTTTTCTTCTGTGCCACTTGACCATTTAAAGGGTAATTGGGTACGCTAGTACATTGTCAGTTTCTATTACCAATATGTAAACTCCAACAGAATTTAAATGCATTTGGCACATTTAATAATGGAGTCAAATATGAATGGTTTTTCAAAACCAGGCCATTCTTAGAGTCCCAGTACAAACAAACAATCAGAAATCTTCTGGTGATTAGCTTAAAGTTGTAATATCCTGCTATGTAATGTAATTTAGCTCATCTATAGGTTTTTACTGGCACTACACCTTCTATCACAAACTGTAGACTTTGTAATATTATGTCATCCTCATGTATGTAAATGCTGGTGCATAAAACAATTAGAAAAACCTTTTGATGGAGTTCAATCCAATACAACAGTCCCAATACGTATGGCCTCAACACTTATAGTTGAATCAAATCTCTTCTGACCATAATATCAACAACACATTTAACACTAAAAAAACTACAGATTGCAATCACATATTGGATGAACATGTGGTTCGACTTGATAAAATGTTAAATCAGTGGCAAGGTCAAAGTCAAGGTTACTATTATATTATTGATCACCACTGTTCAGGCTCGCGGGAAGGGGGGTCTGGAGTCGATCCCAGCTGACATTGGGTGATGGCAGGATACACCCTGTATCACCAGTCTATCACAGGACTGACATGTAGAGACAGACAAGCATGCATTTGCCTCAAATGGATTTACAATATTTACAGTTTTAAAACACTCTAAACATAGACACTCAATTTGCATAAGGAAAATTACACACACACACAAACATAAACACAATTGACAGACATTATATATTATCATATATTATATTAAAAATATACCCATAAAATATTTTAGCAAAGCAATAGATAAAAACACTCGCACTAAATTACTTTAAAGAAATTGTGTGTGATAGGTCTTTAACGAGGAAGCTGTAGTGTCCGTGGGGTCCGTGAAGGCATCAGTTGACTGACAATCCTGCAGTCTAATCCAGAGAGTGAGGATGCACAGCGGCGGAGATATGTGTCGAATGAACGTCGGCTAAGTACTTCTTCTTCCCGCTGTGATTGACAAAACCCTGCCAACAATTTGTTCATCCAGCCCCCCGAAGACCAGTTTTGAACCTCAAACCGTCGGGTTGACCGCTACGAATTTAATCCAGACCGGGACTTCGCAGACGTTACGTTGGGACAATGGAATCTAACGTTATGCCGGACAGTATCCGCCCTCAGAGGCTACAGCCAGGCATTGGATTCGGTTCGGGACCGACCGGGACACTCCGCTCCTCTCTCCGGCCCGGGGTTACGGTCCCCATCGCGCCGCTGTTGCCCTCCCCGGCCTCGCTGGCCGCTTCGTGCGGGCCTCCTCCGCCGCCGCCTCCGCTGCAGTTCCACAGCCTGTACGGCGGGCTCGGAGCGGGGCTGGGGCCGGGGGCCACCGGGCACTGTAACCCGGGGAACCCGGCGGTGTTGAAGGAGGCGGTTGAGGCGGTGGTCCGCAGCTTCGCCAAACACACGCAAGGTTACGGCAGAGGTAACGTCCAGCGGTGGTAATGCCGTGTTTAACGTGGAGATAATATGTGTCATATTGTTCAGATTATACTCGGGAGTTATGAAGAGCAGAAAGCCACTTTGAGCTGCGCCATTTGTTTGGAAGTGGATTAGCAACACAAGAAAACCCCATGCTACATTCCTGTAAAATACATGCCTGGCCGCTCTGTGTTGAATATACCGACTTTATATGGTTTTACCGTGTGTTCTGGTTGTTTTGATTAGATGCAATGTCATCATAATGTTGGTTTCTCGAATGGAAGTTTTCCTTTGATATTTACACACTTATTCTAACACTGGCTTCAATCACTTATTCGTGGGATTAAGTCCCTAAACCCTGGGGGGATTACATTTACAAACAATACGCTTTTACACTATCAACTTGTTTTACATTGGACACTACTGGTCCTGTGATGAAAACTGTACAAACATCAACAACAGAGGGAATGCAGGGACCTTCTTCATTATTACCTTTTATACTGAGCACATTTTCATTTTTATAATAAAAAAATATCCAGACTATAGGCAACCTCCTAGGAAGTATTACCAGATGGTATGTAATCTGCACAACATTTTTTCTTTTTTTAGGAAAAAGCTTGAATATACATACACACATACATACACACACCAAAAGCTGCTTTAATGCTGGTTGTTACATACAAGTGTTCCTGTTTACTGCTAATAGGATTTATTTCCAAAAGATTGTCCCCATGTGCTCCTGACTAACTAAATCTTCCCTCCTCTATCCCATTTAGGCTACTTAAAAGAGTCAACATCGGCAGCACTATGAAAACTCTGTTTTTTTAATCTTGTGGTTCAAATTTTGTGATTTAATCAGAAAATGTGTTAGGTGATGTATTGCATGTATATGGAAAGGCTTTTACAGTTTTCTTGTGATATAATTATAATTAGGCCATTACCAGGAAATGAAAAGGCTTGCCATTGACATAAAACCAAAGAGTCTTAAGAATATTAACACAATAATTTAGTTCTATGGAGTTCTGGTTTATTTTATTCTTATTTCACTTCCATGTTTGATGTCAATAATAGTGTATTTTTAGTTTTCCCCTGATACATTTGTCAGATATGTGCTGATAGATACCAGACCACTGCAGGGTTGTGGGTTTGAGTCTGGGCCAGCACCATTGCCACATGTCTTCCTCCATTATCTCCTAATATTTCCTGTCTTTATGTTTTATCAGTGAACCATTTTAGATGCTCAAAAATAACTTTGTCAGGGTCTGAATTCAGTTTGTTGAGCCTACTTTGGGTTGCCCCTGATTTAAGGAAACAAATCTATATTTCAGTAAAATCAATTGCATATTCTGTACATCCCATTGGCTCATCATACATAAGTTAACAGTTTAAAGGATACATATGATATAGAATGTGTTTATGTTTTTTACACAGTCGATTAATATGGGTTTGGTGTGAAAAGTAATATCACCAAGCAACTTTCACTGTTAATACTACTTACATTACTGTATTCAATAGCACACAAGATATTATAACAGTTAAAAGTAAGCATTTTACTTATACAGACAATAAAGTAACAGTGTTGGTTGGGTTGTAGTTTAAGGATTTACATCAAACTCTATCTCCGCTTCTTTAAAGTGGCCTCATTAGTCACAATGCTGCAGCAATAATACGCACTGATGAGGCTCCAGACTCTGTATGCGAATGAGAAGAAGGCTGCTCGTGTTGGTATCAAAGAGTCAGAGCTCAGCAGGAAAGAGCTGGGAGCTAACAGGAGTCAACCAGCCCTGAATAATGTTGGCTGCGCTCACGTCTCCCTGCAGATCCCAAACCAAATAATCCTCTCTGACTCAGCCGCACATTTTTACTGCTTTTCTTTGTTGTTGTTTCCTTTCGGGGGACAGTGATTTAACGTTCTCACATGAGCATGAGGGATTTTTCTTTAAGAAGCAGAGGTGGTGTAGAATTTCCACCTTAATGTTTTCAGGAAAAAACCTCTGGCATCCTTGAGATGACCTTCCTCCCACCCCTTTCCCACCGATCTTTGTGTTTTGTGTGGAGAGGATGTTGCAGAACACTAATGGCACTTTAGAGAGTTTTGATAGACCACACTGATGCGCCTCCTTTTATCTCTGTGTCTTCCAGTAAATGTGGTGGAAGCCTTACAGGAGTTTTGGCAGATGAAGCTTACCAGAGGCGCCGACCTGCGGAACGGAGCGTTGGTTGTTTATGAAATGGTCCCATCCAGCAGCCCTCCATACGTTTGCTATGTCAGCCTTCCCGGGGGCAGCTGCTTTGGGAGTTTCCAGGTACTGTGTCTGCATTTTCCTTAACATGACTGGGATCAGTTCATCACAGAGATGGAGTTTTATTGGATTTTGATATTCGGTGTGTGTTGGAAAAACCCATGATGCAGTAGGATTAGTGTAGGAAAAGTGCCATGTTACAAGCTCACAAAGTTCTGACTTGTAACCACAACTTACCAAATATGGATGCAAGACTGTAAAACAGCCAATTAAAGTCTGTGCACACTGTTTCTAACTTTACTCGACATAAACACTGGTTTGCTTTATCTCTTTGGCTGCGTATCTGTGTTTCGGACCACTAATGCATGTTTTCTTCACTGTTTGACAGTTCTGTCCCACCAAGGCAGAGGCAAGACGGAGCGCTGCCAAGATCGCCCTGATGAACTCTGTTTTCAATGAACATCCCTCTCGACGCATCACGGACGACTTCATTGAGAAGAGTGTCAGTGAGGCCCTGGCGTCCTTCAATGTACGTTGTGCATCGTACATTTCAGAAGGTTGTGTGCTTAAAAGCCAAAGTCACGACGGCGTTATATAGTAGTATAGTATAGTGGCGATATGAATAAAAATGAAAGACGATTACATTTAATTGGACAGAATATGATGCAAGTCTATGACCTGAACACTCTGGGGGAAAAATCAAGCATGGTTTCTTTGCAACTAATTGCTTCTTAAAATCTCACACTTCTGCCAAGGTGGCTCCTTTCATTGTAAACCACTACACAAAATCTCTGGAGAAACTTCCTTCATACGTCAGAGACTCCACCCTACCAGACTGTGTCATACTGCATCAAATATATCCAACACAGTTTAGATATCCTCATTAGTTTCTTATCATTATATCTACCCCAAAATCCAGTACAACTCATGCTGACATTAACTAATTGTTGTTGTCGTTTACAGGGAAACAGAGAAGAGGCTGACAATCCCAACACAGGAATTGGTGCATTTCGCTTCATGCTCGAGTCCAACAAAGGAAAATCCATGCTGGAGTTTCAGGTGCGTAAACTGAAGGAACGTCTGTCATGTGAAGCACCGTGTCTGCTTCTCAGACACATCGGGTATAGATAGATAGCATTAGCGAGATTTAGGCCTAGATGCTCTGTTGAAATGCTTTGCATGCGTTGAACTTGAAAATGCTTATATATAACAAAGATGGAGACCAGATAAATGTTTTAAAGGGATTTCTAGTTTGTATAACTCTAGCATTCCAGCTTGATTTAGTTACTCTACTGGGGTAAGATACAGTCGTTTGGGCCCACATGTGACCTTTTACTAATAGCATGAAAGCCAGAACATCTTAACCTGATATCTAATTAGAAATAGGGAACCTTAAGGCTGCATATTGAGTTTCCTGAAGTGAGCTTCATCCCTATTTCTTGCTGGCTTTGCCGTGTTTGTGTTTCAGGAGCTGATGACTGTGTTCCAGCTGCTGCACTGGAATGGGAGTCTCAAAGCCATGAGAGAACGACAGTGTTCCCGACAGGTACGGCCATTCACCTCACGGATGGCTTAGGATAGTGCCATAGTAGTTTTCATCACTGTTCATAAAGTTTCCTAAACAAACAAACTCTGATTGCCGACATGGCATGACTGGTGCAGACAGGTTTTGGAGTTGTCTTCTTGGTCAGCTGACCAAATCAGCTTTTCCCCAGTCTGATACCTTAACACGGGCTGTCTGCCAACATCGAGGACAGATTTAATACCAGTGCTCTATTTTCATCACATTTATACATGGTGTGGAATTCAGTGGGATCTATTTTATGTGAGGTAATATGAGGCCAAGGATTTCTGTGCTACTAAAACCTGAGTTGGCAGCCAAAATTTGAATTTTAGAACGAACAAGAAACTATATATTTAATGTGGATCGATTGCATCTGGCAGATACACGATCTCAGATCAGTATGGCTGCCAATATTGCATCTAATTGGAAATATGAGTAAATACTATTAAGTCGGAAAGACCACTTAGCTTTCTCTCTCTTGTTTTATTTGCAGGAAGTGCTGGCTCACTATTCCCACCGGGCTCTGGATGATGACATGCGCACCCAGATGGCCGCCGACTGGGTGAACCGAGAACAGAGCGTAGCGAGCACTATCGCGCAGGAGGTGGCGTCGACGGAGCGAGAACTGGAGGACGCCAGGCTGGCGGGCAGAGAACTGCGTTTTTACAAAGAGAAGAAAGATATCCTGATGTTAGCTGTGGGCCAACTCAATGCAGCCAACACCGCCACACTGCCCTCACACTAAACCTGCCGTCCGTTGTGGAAACATGCCTTTTACGCTCTGTAGGATTCCTGGTAACAGTATTGATTACTCTCTTTGTCTGAACTTTTAGGTTTTTGTATCTTGGCGTGTTTTGTTATGAGGACCAGGCGATCAGGCCTTGACTTACAGTATCTGTCCATGAAACCAACACTTAACACTATAGCCGTTACCTCTTTGTGCCTAGTGATTACAGAATAACAGCGCTTTTTAAAAAGAAATACCTGTAAACTTGCTTGGCATTCCAACCGACTGGGGTTTACATGTTTCTTTTCATTATTTCATACTGTGTTGACTCCAAGTAGACCTTCAGAGACACAGCCTGCCTTTCATCACTGAATGTATGGGACATAAGTTACTATGACTCATCAAACAAAACACATTTGATCAATGTATGGATCATCAAAGGTCGCTTTTTCACATTTTGGGCGTGTTTACTTGCGTAGTATTTTTGACTCAGGCAAGTGAAGGTGGTAAAATATAGTGACGGCAAGGGGATAGAAGAGCCCACCTGAGAATCCCTCCATATGGGTACACAGACTTTTTCTGCCTGTTGTGATGAGAATATAGTTTGAATATGTAGAAATTGCATCCTCAAATAATAGCGGAATTCAAGTAAGCGTCGAAACATACTTATTGGCTCATGTAATCATTTGTGGATACTCTGCTACAATGTCAGCAGGTGACTGATTGCTCTGACAGCAGCTCAGGTTTTTTGAAAAAAAAAAAAAATATTGCACCATCACTACGTTTTCTTTTTGTTTATAAAAGGTGTGCATTGTATTGCTTGGTGATCACGAGACTAGCTGAATGTATATTTTCAGTGTGCTATCGACTTGAGGACCTGCAAAGTGATGCTGTTTAACATTTTAGATTATTGGTTTACTCTTGTGATACAGGTAGTGTTTGTCATGCGCTTCCTTTAGCGTTTGAAAGAGATTTTGCTTGGCAGACTGAAATGTAGGTCGGGATCTCAGCAGAAACAAAGAATACAGGCGATTGGGGGTGAAATGTGAAATCCCAAAAAATAGTTGAGGAATCTTTTGTTTTTCACAGGCTGACTCATCGTGTTTGAGTCTTTGTAGTTAATACAAAACAGTACCAGCTGTTGTGGTTTATGTTTTTATTTTTTTTGACATAGTGAAAGCAGAATCTGTTTGTTAGCAGTGCTGGTGTATGTCCATGGGCTAAAAACGATGTATTTAACTCGCACTTATCACCTTTCAAAAGTTTTTTTTTTATGTTGAAGGACCTGATTTTGCTTATACTGTAAATGGGATATGTTTATATTTCTCTATGTATCCTAGTGTATTGTATACATTTCACCGATGAAGGCATTTCAGTGAGAAGCCTTTTGAAGACCCCATGTAATGGAAGTGAGGCTTGAATTGAGGCTCGGGTTAGATGGAAATGTGGTCAGTGAATTTGAAGCTCAACAGCAGGGCCTGTTCTCACCACTGAATGCTGTTTTGTCAAAAGCAGAAACTGTTTACACTAAATTTGGGGAGACAGCAGATAGGAAACAAAGACGCATAAATGGAGTATAATTAAAGCCAGATCCATTTTTTTATTATTTTATTGCTGCGTCTCTTCCCTGGGATCATTGTGCCTTTGTGAAATTGGTAGCATGCAACAGTTAGACAAAAAAAACAACTCAAAAGATTAATTTCATTTACTGAGGTCTTTAAAGGGTGTTCTACTCTGCTTTACAATGTTTTGAAATGTCATGTCAAGTGTTAAATGTATAGATGACATGCGATAAGACTGTTACAGTTCTTGAAAGGAATAGTGTGACATTTTTGGGGAATTTGCATTTTCACTTTCTGGTCGATATTTGGACAAGAAGATCAATACCACTCTTATATCTGTCCATTAAATTAAGGCTACAACCAGCAGGCTGTTAGCTTAGCTTAGCATAAAGGCAGGAAACTCGGGGGTAGCTTCATAGTTATAGTACAGACATGAAAGTGGTATCAATGTTTCATCAAACTTTCCACCAGAAAGCAAATAAAATGTCAAACTATTCCTTAAATATATTATATGACATTAGATTTTGAAAGATGTATTAAATCGTACTACCTTTGGTATACACTTATAATCATTATATTTTGTTTGTTTGGTACTCAGCTTGCAAAATATGTGTGCAGCGCAAGCAGGAAAAGGTTTCTATGAAATTATTGGCAAAGACCCTGCAGATATCTTCAGTCAATACTGAAAAGTTAAAATAGACATTTGACTTGACACAGTGAACACGTTCACCCCACAGTGTTGCAGCTGGAACCCTTTTATCTCACTTTTTCCCTTTCACTTCTGTTTACTCCTGCTCCAAGAATCTCACCTGCAGATACGATTTCTGAATTCATCAGTGATTGTATTTTCCTACCAACCAATTTCATAGCTGAAATGTAAAAAATATCCTGAATTGTGAGTTTGGTGGGAGGCTTTTATTTTTATTTCTTCCTTCTAATTTAGATGCTTGTTTTGTGTGTGATTTTTGATCACAGCCATTAATCTCAGAGCTCTCTTCTTAAAATGCCTTTGACTTTTCTTTGTGATCATTATCAATGAAGGCTTTTTTAAACAATATATTTTTTGCTATCCATTTTATAAAAAAAAAAGTGGGCTTTTCATCTTTTGGCTTTGATGCATGATGTGCTGATTGAGTTTTGTTTTTATATGTTTCGTATTCTATACAGTATTGTTTTATAACAGTGTTTCTGAAGGCCCTTATTGTATGTATTTTCTATGAACATTTTGTATTCCATGTTTATACTTTTCGTAGATATATATGATGTAATAAAATGCTCGCACAAATGATTATTAATTGGTCTTGTTACTTATTCCACCGCTGTGTGTGTGTGTGTGTAATATATTCTTGAAAACTATTGCAGAGAAATGGAGGAATCCGTTTATTTTATTTGTTTGTATTAGATCACTTCCGCTGGAAGCGCGCAGACCGGAAGAGGCGGGGCATCGGCTCAGGACGCTCGCCTGGTGTTCATTCAACATGGCAGCGGGACCAATATCTGAAAGAAACCAAGGTAACTTTATTATTGTAAACCTTGTTTCAGTCGTCTGTTGACGTCGTTAACGACTCTATCTGTAGGTTACACTTCTAACCGCTCACATTGTTTAAATGAGCGCAGTTGGCCTATGGGATAGCTCATACTTTATCGTAACAAACCGGTTCGTCACATGGAAGTGCTCAGTTGTTAGCATGGCTTGCCGCTAATTTAACGTTAGCCATTCAAATAAGTTATATTAAACATTCGATATGGTGATCTATTTCACTTGTTTTCTCTATACGAACCAAGTTGTAGCGTTGATTTTTTTTATTGAGTTGAGGTATGGAGCCTTAGAGTATGTCGGAAGTTATTTTTTGGAGTATATCAGAAGTAGCGCTACGTCCTGTTGGCTAACAGCTAAAGTTAGCCCAGCAAGCTAATCATATGGATAATCTAAATAAATTACACTTTTGTTGTACTTACGTTTCTGATGTCGCTTCAGGTGCTTAAATAAGGGTTAGGGATGTGGTCTGTAAAATTACTATTGTTATACTAGCTAAACAGGTAGGTTAAATAACAGAATTATTGTTAACTGCAGTACTATTGTTTGGCTCCAATAAACTTTTAGAAAAGACGTTAGCACATATTAAAAATACGTTAATTATCTATTCCTGCATTATTGTTTCGGTATTTGAGTAAATTGATGTCATGTACTCACACCTTAACTTTATATCCCAAAGGACTGATAACCCACAAGCTTCATCTAACGTGTTCTTGTACAAGGGCTGCAACTAGCTAACCAACTTATTTTCAGTTTATTAACTACTCTATCACTTAGTCAATACCTTACCTAAATGTTAAAAAATAATGACACAATTCTATCACAGTTTACTAGACTTCAAAGCAAAGTCGTCCTATTTGGAATGTGTTAAATCAAAGAAAAAAAACAAATCTATGTAAAATTGTGTCTAGTTTGGACATCTAAGATAATTTCCGTATGAAGCTTGATTCAACTATTTATTTTTTACAGACGCCACGGTGTATGTTGGTGGCTTGGATGAAAAAGTATCCGAGCCGCTACTATGGGAGCTTTTCCTGCAGGCTGGTCCTGTGGTCAACACGCACATGCCCAAAGACAGGGTCACTGGACAACATCAAGGTGGGCATCATAGCTAATATTCTCAAAAACTGGTTATCATGGTAGCAACGTGTCCCTCAATAAACAAAAAATAACAACCCTAAATGTATATTCTATACATATACATTAAAATCTTGTTTGCAGAGAAATTTGAATCACGCAGCAACTTTTCTCTCTTCTTCTCAGGTTATGGCTTTGTGGAGTTCCTTAGTGAAGAAGATGCCGACTATGCCATCAAAATCATGAATATGATAAAGCTCTACGGCAAACCCATTCGAGTTAATAAAGCATCTGCGCACAACAAAAACCTGGATGTGGGTGCTAACATCTTCATTGGTAATCTGGACCCGGAGATTGATGAGAAACTGCTCTACGACACATTCAGTGCCTTTGGCGTGATCCTCCAGACGCCCAAGATCATGCGAGATCCAGACACCGGCAATTCCAAGGGTTATGCTTTCATCAATTTTGCCAGCTTTGACGCGTCAGATGCAGCCATTGAGGCTATGAACGGCCAGTACCTCTGTAACAGGCCCATCACAGTGTCCTATGCCTTCAAGAAGGACTCCAAAGGAGAACGACATGGCTCGGCTGCAGAGCGACTCCTGGCTGCACAAAATCCCCTCTCCCAGGCAGACAGGCCACATCAGCTTTTTGCAGACGCTCCGCCGCCACCGAGTGCTCCCACGCCGGTTCTGACTGCAATGGGATCTGGGATGCCCATGCCAGGTATGACTGGGTTACTGTGGCAAAACATACGGGATGTTCTGTGGCTCCCCTCTTTTCAATTGTAAATTATTACCACTGTTGCATTGAAGGACATTTTCAACCACTAATCATCAGTTAATAGAAATATCTGAATGACATATGAGCCCCTTTCTATGAGATACTAATGATATTTGAAAAGGTTATAACTGTGGAATAAGTATAATATTCATTATGTATCGGTATCAGTTGAATTTGAAATAATAATGTAAATACACCTTTATCTGTACAGGTATGCCACCTCCTGGTTTCCCCAATGTTCCTCCTCCTGGATCGATGCCTCCATCAATGCCCCCTTCAATGTCCATGCCTCCAAATGCAGGGGCACCAGGCCAGCAGGGTGGTGGTGGGCCTCCACCCGGACCACCACCCTTCCCTCCTGGCAACATGCATCCAGGTAATGGACTAAAGATTAAAATGTTGCCACAGTGGATACAAGTGGGAAGTTATGTAGAAATCTACTGACAAAGTTTGTACATATTTAATGGATCTATGTGTGTTCAAATTCTGTACTGGATGTTTGAGCATGCTTGCATATTTTAATTGTTTCTCACAGGTATGCCCCAGATGCCCATGCCTCCTCCTGGTCCTCCTGGCATGGTGCCTCCGCCTCCTGCTCCACCAGGGTCAAATCAATCCAGGGCACCACTACCACCTGGCATGCCCCCACCCCCTCCTATGGGAATGCCACCCAGAGCACCGTACGGACCTCCCATGGGTAAGCACTGTCTGCTCCTGAAATCTTTGTTGTTTAGTACAATTGTTTAAAAATACTACCTCTGTAACTTGAGGGTAAATGCCTGACAGAATTGTTGCATTTGAAAGAGCCACTGAAATGTTGATCAACTTCTACACAACTATTATGCAGCAAAATAGATCTAATGATTCGTAGTATTGACATACCCAAGTTGCCATGACTAATTTGACAAATGGACTAATATGGGCAGGGGCTATAACCTGGAATATGTAATGGATAGTTATTGAAACTGACTGCAGACTTGGCAACCTCGCATGCATTTTGACATCAAAGAGGAGTTGTATGGTTTGTTTCTCCTCCTATTAATAATCTCTTTATACCAATTATAAAAAACTAAGGGCTGTTTTCTTTATACAAAGGCTTTAAATGCCGTGGAACACTGTGTGGACCTAGTGGTGATTTATTGATTTGGTGCAGGAAACCTCCCAAATCAATAAAGCTTGCAGTTTTATTATCTGCAGATATATTTTTGAACAATCTTGTTTTTTTATGTACCATTTTCTAATCAGTACATCGCTTAATTTTTTTAGTTTAACCTGCTACATGTATTCAGATGTTAAGCCATCTCCTTAAAATGACCCATACAACAAACAGTTTTGTGAGTTACTTTTCGAGGACAACATATTTTGTCATGGATTGCATTTGTTTTTGACATAAAAATGTATCAAATTAGTCCATGGGTTACTGGTTAGTTAGTATAGTAGCTGAGGGAAAAGCTCAGAGTGTTGGATGAGTCAAAACAGGACTTTCACCCAGGAGACTGCTGCTTGTGTCTCGTGTGGACCAAGTAGTTGTGTTGTGTTGCGGGTCTGGTTCTGCAACGTTGGGATGCTTGTGTAAAAGGAGACATCAATGCAGGGAATTAACGGTGTGATTGTGACATGTTGAGGGGCCTTCTTAAGGCGAGTCCACACCGGACCGAAAATCGGCGTCTTTTGAGAGAGTCGGCGTCCGTGACATGAGTCTGCTTGGTGTGGTCGCTCGAATCGGCCCACGTCGGCGTTCATTTCAGCCGATTCAAATGTGTAATCTGCCAAGTGAGTCGGTCACTCTTTTACCATTCTGATTGGTGGAGGCTAGCAGCTTGACTAGCGAATCAGTGAAGCCCGGAAGTGACGATGGTAAACATACCAGATAACCAGTGGAATCGAAGAAGTGGTCTAGAGAGGACCGCCTACTTACGGTTTTCGTGTTTTTTGGCCCACAATACAGATTAGCGCCGCCTGTTGTTTTGGAGACATTACATCTCGCGCAAGCGCGGAACGTATGGCGTCGGCTGTAGTTCCGTAGGTGTGAACCGCCCATGTCGTTGTTCGAGTCTGCCATGTTAAGTAGCCCGACTTCATTTATCCGATGCGAATCGGGCAGTCGGTCCGGTGTGGACCCGCCTTTACCGTGATTAGAGCCGGATCTCTGTGAAAACGCCTATTGTTTACCGTGGGTATCTTTGGCTGGGGTGAGAGCAAATTGTCAAAGATGAAGATTTGATCATGTCGTAACCCTCTTTTTCTCTCTTCGTCAGGTCACCCCGGGCCTCCAGGTATGAGAGGGCCTCCTCCCATGCCTCCACCTGGCTACGGTGCTGGCCTTCCTCCCCGTCCTCCTTTTGGCTTCCAGAGAGGGCCTCCAATGCCTCCAAGGCCCCCCGGTGTCCCACCCCGCGTTCCTATGAGAGCACCAATGCCACCATAATCCCTCTCAGGCTACAGAAATGGGCTCTCCTTTTTTTTAAATACACCTTAACACCTAGTCAGTTTTGTAATGGTGACAATAATTTAACCCTGTTTTGTATGTTTTTCGGTCATTGTACAGATGAAACCCTTAGACGAATAAATTTTTTAGTACAAGTTCCTCACCCACAAATATTGCTTGTAACGATTTGCATGCGCATGGTAAATCTCATAATGGCCTTTTTCACGGCATACATTTTGACCTATCAGAGGTTGAAAAGTAAAGTTGTGATTAACACTGATAATACCCATGTTTTATTATTATTAATGCCCTATTTCCCTGCTGCAGACTCACTGGCATTTCTTGTTGGTACACTTTAGGTAAAAAGATGTCAGCAATGTTGTTTGGTTCCACTTGTGGGTTTTACTGCGGTATAAGAGTCATTATGTCTGCTGTTGAGAAAAGGCCAGTGTATTTAGAGATATTTTTACTCTTGTGCATCAGTGATTTGGTCTGATGGTGGTTATAAGGAATGGTTAGGGAGGTCACCAAAAGTATTAGTAATCATGTCAAATTTAATAGCCGTATGGGCAGTAGTGGTCCTTTAGTGCCCTCCCTCCAAGATTGCATAAAACATAAAAATCTACACATGAATTAATAATAGTAATTCATCATTATATGACTATCACGGAAATTAGCCATTCTGCATAATGAGCACTTTTTCAGCATTTAAAATGTAGTTTTCTCACAATACTTGCAGGACTGTTAATTAAGAATATTTTAACATTATGCATGCTATTTTTTTTAATAACATCACTTACTATGAGGATGAGAGCTAGGTCCATTCTGTATGTGAAACTAAGAAATGGAATGGTTACAACCTGCTCTCCTTGGCTATTTATTAGCATAACTCTTTCAAAATACTCAACATTTTCCACCACATCCACATGAGTGTTGGCTTTATTACCTCTCTACAAATGACTGGTATTTAGACACAAGTTCCTCTGCACATTGCACGTCTACACAGCCTGATGTGAGAATCGCATTTCTTATGCCCATAGACAAAAATGCTATTTGGATAGCACGTGTGACGACATCACACTGTGGAGGAAGCTCACGTTTCTTCATAGCGGGTCTTGATGCAGTGTAAGGGATCAAGAACATGGCAAGTGGTTGGCATGGCAACAGGAGTCAGGTGCGCTTGCACGTGTGTTGTCTATGCACAAAATTTGATATTAATGTATACAGACAATAAGCTATTTGTAAAAAAAAAAAAGAGAAAAAAAGCAGATGGATGAAGATGTTTGCGCGCATGCGTGCGAGAGCATCATATACATGTATAGTGCGTATTAAATGACTTCTGCGTTTCCTTGCGTGTTATGCACAGACATACATTCAGATAAGGGGCGGAGGGGGAATTGCACGAGATTAAATGGCCGAATGTGCGCAGATTGTGTCCAGATATGCGCCAAACCCCTCCAGATAGGAAGGCGTTAATGTGCTCGTGCGCTCGTGAGGGTTTGCATGGGGGAGGGGACCCCTGCACATCACTTGAGTGTATGTGTGCATGGCGTGGGCTTCTCTTCTTCCCAACCGCACACCATCATCACTCGGTTCACAGCAACAGCCTCGTACGTACGCATCCTCCTCCTCCTCCTCCTCCTCCTCCTCTCACCATCTCCGGGCTGAAGAGGCACCACGTCGCTGGAAGTGAATGTGAGTCTGAATATAACGTGCGTAATAATGAACTGTTGTTGAGCGTCTTGTTTGTACATATATATATATTTGCATTTCCACTTGAGGGATAGACGACGGGCGTGTTCTCCAACCGTTTGCTTCGCGCAGCAATTAAGGTGGATTTTGTGAATCGAGTCGCGGGCCTTTAATCTAATTGAAGTCGTGACGAGCCGCTGGTTGTGTGATTTCTGAGAATGAGCTCAGGATGGAGGCGAGCAGACAATCGGCTGCTGGTTGGGACTCATTTGAGATTTTTTTTTTTACGTATTTGTGGTCTGTGCTAATTGGGCTGTTAGCGACGAGGCCTTTTTTTCCCCTCTCTTAAAATCAATGAGTGTGACTGAACTGGACGCTTACATTTGCGTGTTTTTAATCAGACTGTTCACATTTTTCCTGCCCGTTTCATGCAATTGCTTTCTCTGAAAAATAACAATAAAAAGGCACAGATGTTATAACGAGATAATGTTAGGGCAACGATTCGTGTCAACGCTGTGGTGTTTCCAGGTGTCCGGATTATTTATCACGACACTTGTGTATATGAATATACAGTGTATATAAATATATATATATATATATATATATATATATATATATATATATATATATATTCTGATAGAAATTCCCCAGTGCGTTTAAGCCTACGTTCATGTGATGTGATGGTTATCTGCTCTGCTTGGCCTCACAAAGGAAGTGGTAAACTGATGCTGATTGATTTTTGATGGATGGAAAAAATGAAGACCAAAAAAAATACAATAGTTGCTCAAACCAGAGACCAACAACACCATCCTCCTCATCCTCGCTCTGCTCTTCCTTACTGACAGGGCTGTTTGCAGGCTGCATGCGGCTGTTAGAGATGCTGTCAACTTGACAGCTGGGATGAAATGAGAAAAGTGGGATTAAAGCCTTTTGTTTGAGTCTGACTAGGGATCACTTTAGTTTCTTTGTGAAAAGTCTTAAACATGGGAATTATTGTGCATACCTGTTGCATCTATCTATCTATCTATCTATCTATCTATCTATCTATCTATCTATCTATCTATCTATCTATCTATCTATCTATCTATCTATCTATCTATCTTAGATTATTTAACTAGCATTTAGTCCTCTGAAATTAATATTTGGGGCTTTATTTTCTCTATTGTGCAAACACGGTCCTGATTGCAGGCCTGTAAGTGCTTGAGTCCGAGGTATTATTAGGTTAGTGACCAGGCCTGTGGGTTTCCTTTGATCCGTGCCAGGAAATCTGCTCGTCACGCTGACGGTGAAGGATCTGTGACTGGAGACGATGTTTCAATTAGATCTACCATAAACAAATCGAACGTGTGTGTTGTTCCAGGATGGAGATGTACAGATATGATGTCTTCTGCTTCAGGGGCAGGAGAGAAAACATTACAAGTACCCCTCGTAATTGTATAGGATCAGTTGCATGCTTACTACAGTTTGTTCTCTGAGACGCTATTTGTGTTCTAAAACCTTTCAGCCTAAATACTTCAGACCTGTTTGATGCTGATAAACAGAAGCACATCTCAAGTTGAGTCACGCTTTGTTTTGCCCTGATATCCCAGGTGATTTGTAGTCGGATGTTGCTTTAGCATCGCTGGCTTCGCTAGACACATTTTGGTCCCCCATTCTCACAACCAAATTCCAAACTGTCGACATATCTTTCAGACTCAAACATCACTCCATGGCTAGCTAGATGGTTAATAAGCCGAGCTAAGAAGGAATGGTTTGTTGAGTGAAGTGACTGATTCGTGATGTGATATGTCACAGTCATAAATGATTGAATGAAGGCATCATTAAACAAATATAGTCTGTAGAGCTCAGGGCTATAGCTTTGGGGATTTAAACAACCTTTTCCTTCTGTAATGATACAAGCTGTGTTTTAAAGGCAGATTACAATCATTTTTACGGTTTTCAAAATATGATGGGATTCACCATTATATTTTTGCTGCATGGAGTATGCTTTTGACATATTGCATTTAGACTATTTAGAAAATGAAAAGGAAAGAAATTCATTTTAACAGCAGAAAATGTCATAGGTTTCTTTTTGTGGCCTGCGTATTTGTCTCTGGTCGTTACACCTGCTGGACATTAAAAGCTCTGTCAGTCCTTCATTACCTGTCACCCCTCATTTTTGAAACGGGGGTCAAAGTGGGTGTCGCAGTGATGTATCTCCTTCAGCATGTTGTTTCACTTCCCCCGCAAAATCAAAGTGACATGTTTTATTGCACGGCGACCTGCTGCACCCGGCGTCTCGATACGGCAGCATATGGATGTGTATCGTCGGGCTACACGACTCAGTGCCTTATACGTTCTTTTTCAAAAGGAGATGTGATACTGCAGCAGACAGTTAAAATGGACATCAGTTTTCTGGCTTCTATTTCTCAATTTCAAGCCTCATTTGTTTCAGCCAACAGCTCCTCTGCAGTTGTTCATTTTTTGAGTTAAAGAGCATTTACAGCTTTCCTCAATATCGTTAATGCATTTTCTTTATGGATTATACTCTCCCAAAACATTGCATTTCAGTGCAGGGAGTCTGGGAGTCGTCTTTAAAAGAAATACTGAAGAGGGGTTTTGCGTTTTGCAGCATTATCTCGTTCTCTTTACATTTGAGTCATGGTCACGTTCCGTAGCTCTTCACCAAGAAACCATTAAAATCACTCTTGCCATTCAAGGCTTGATGCCCCTCCCTGTAATTACTGCTCAGGCCTGTCTGTGACTCAGCAGTGAATGCATGCAAAGTCAGATATGGAAATGAAACAGGTGTAGTCTACGTTGGGACAAGACACCCAGACCGAAAGAAGAGACAAGTCTACAAACAAACGTTTTTTAATGCATCTTTTTGTTCAATTTTCTTTGCGTTGGTTTTGCATCTCTTTGCAGTCCTTTCGTGTCTCTTTGTGGGCACCTTGTGTCTTTTAGTGGCATTTTGCACCTCTATGTGGCCATTTTGCTTCTATTTATATTAGATTGTTATACTATTTGTAGTCATTTTGGGTCTCTTTGAGGCCATATGTGCACCGTTGCGTTTGAAGCTCATATCAATTGCCTCTTTTGACAACAAAACCCCTTTCCGTGAAACCTACCACAACATGAAAATAATACAAGGTTGGTTCATTTTTCACTTTTTCTCCTCAGACATAAGAAGAGCTTGTTGTCAGTCAGCTCTTCAAATCTGTGAGGCGTACCCTGAACGTGCTGCAGCATCGGGAGGCCTGTCCACTTCAACACTGAACACCTTTTCATCATCTGAACCTCTTTAAAATGGAGGAAGGCTACCAAAACCGGACTGCCTTCATAAAAGGCGCCAAAGACATTGCCAAAGAAGTCAAGCGGCAAGCATCTAAGAAAGTCGGCCGCTCAGTGGATCGGTGTACCGATGAGTACAGCAAGCGCTCCTACAGCCGGTTTGAAGAGGATGACGATGACGACTACCCCGTGCAGGGGAGCCAGGATGGAGGCTATTACCGCGGAGACAGCCAGGCGGCCAACGAAGACGAGGGCGGCCACAGCGACTCCACGGAGGGTCACGACGAGGACGATGAGATCTACGAGGGCGAATACCAAGGAATTCCCCGGGCCGAATCGGGCAAGGGCAGTCTGGCTGGAGGGCCCGGCTCGGTGAGGGCCGGCGCACAGCAGTTCAGAGATATCGGAGCATCCGAGGCCGAGAGGAGGAAGGACCAGGAAGAGCTGGCTCAACAGTACGAGACCATTTTACAAGAATGTGGTCACGGGAAGTTTCAGTGGACCCTGTACTTTGTGCTGGGTCTGGCTCTGATGGCAGACGGCGTCGAGATCTTCGTGGTCGGGTTCGTCCTGCCCAGCGCTGAGAAGGATATGTGCCTGTCTGAACCTAACAAAAGCATGCTGGGTAAGACCGTTTTCCTGCCTCTCCACTCTCTGCTGTCCAGGTTCTGGTTCGGCTGTGTCACAAGGCATCTCATGTTGCTTAAGGCTATTAGATGTCTTTTGATATTTGGCTTATTGTCAACTCCAAAACCATCTTATTAACAATTATTGGTTGTGAATCCAAATTTTTTACATTAAAATGTTTTATTAGAGTCACAAAGTGCAAATCACAGTACAGTTACCCTATTATTTTTTAAAGATATCAGGAAAAGTGAACATTGTCTCCACATTAAAGAGAGGCAAAGAGCTTCATTGTTACAAAAAACTATTAAAAACACTTTATGAGCCACATTGTTACAGTCGGTGAAGTGCTCCTTCGTAATTATGACCATGCTCAGCTTTTATTAGATACAAATAAAATGGGAACTACTGCAGAAGAGCACCAAAGGTGTATTAATCTGCAGCTGAAAACATGAACCTGGAAGGCCGAGGATCCAACTAGTGTAGCAGAAACAAGGAAGACAGGGCAGCCCTACATGTTGCTGTAATAGTTTCCTTTGCTTTGCTCCCTCCACAGGACTGATTGTGTATTTTGGGATGATGGTTGGGGCTTTCCTCTGGGGCGCCCTGGCTGATCGGATAGGCCGTCGGCAGTCTCTTCTCATCTCCCTCTCCATCAATAGTATCTTCTCCTTCTTCTCCTCCTTCGTCCAGGGCTACAGCACTTTTCTGTTTTGCCGACTCCTCTCAGGTGTTGGGTAAATTGACAATTAATGTATTTTTTTCCCCTCGTCCTTTTGCATTTTAAACACTTATTCATAAGCAACACAGACGGGAGCTATGATATGATAGTTAGTATTACATCAGTAGAATATTTATATGAGCCTTGAGAGAAAGTATCACAAAATCAACAGTGGAAGGATAAAACCTGAATAGAGATGTTCCATCATTTAGTTTAGTGTCAAATTGAGTTTTTAAGCTGGCAACCTAAACTCCATGTGCTGTGAGTTAAACTCTCAAACAGAAGGACTTAGTTGGTTTCTGGTCTTTGCAGGATTGGTGGCTCGATTCCCATCGTGTTTTCCTACTATTCTGAATTTCTGTCCCAAGAAAAGCGTGGCGAGCACCTCAGTTGGCTCTGCATGTTCTGGATGATTGGTGGGATATATGCATCCGCCATGGCCTGGGCCATAATCCCACATTATGGTGAGTACTGTTAACCTACAAGATACACAAGTCCTGTTTACTTCCTCTGCCCTGGCCAAGCTAGCTCATTTTAATTTACATTTGAGGCAATAGTTAGACAATTTTTATATAATATTTATAGATTTGATCCTCAGTTTTCAGTTAATAACACCATTCCGGTTAAAGATGGTTCGCTAGCAAGCATCTTCAGAGAGCCACTGCACTGCGGCTGACCTCTGACTCCCCTGGAGGCAGGAAAAATAAGAACATGTTCCTACCGTGTCACATCAAAGTAGATATTCCAGCATGGGCTTTATGAACATTGATTGTCTGACCTTATCTCTTATTGACTCGACTCACGTTTGGAAATGTGAAAGTGTAATGTTTGAGCTTTATTTTCTTTGTCAGGATGGAGTTTCCAGATGGGCTCAGCGTACCAGTTCCATAGCTGGCGCGTGTTTGTGTTAGTGTGCGCGTTTCCTGCTGTTGCAGCCATCGCCGCCCTCAGTTCCATGCCAGAGAGCCCACGCTTCTACTTAGAGGTGAGCAGATGTCCCTGTCAATGCTCTGGATGTAATGATAAATTGTTCTTTTGAATGTTTTTAATTAATAGGGATAAATAACATAGAAGGGACACACACATGTTTGACTTTTCTTTCAAACAGAATGGCAAACATGACGAAGGTTGGATGATTCTGAAGCAAGTTCACGACACTAACATGCGTGCAAAGGGATACCCCGAGAAGGTGTTTTCTGTGAGTATCTCTGAGAAAAAATGTATTAAATCCTATTTATTTTATGCCTTTATTAGATGGCCAACAGCATGAAAGGTAAGATGGAAGAGAAGGAGGAGATAGAGATTGGGAATGACATGGAACAAAGGTCACTGGCTGTTTTTCCTGTACGCTGCACAGTTATATAAACTCCAGTCAACACAGCTTGATTAGTTTCCACCGGGGCCTACAGGTGTATCCTTTTACAGAGTACATTGTATTCTAGAAGGTACTCAAACAAGAAAATAGCCGATATTTGATGCAATGAAAACACGAGGACATTACCATCCAAATTAATTTTAATGACACCTGGCTGAAGGGTTTCCGTCTCTTTCATCCAAGGTCACCACAATAAAGACGGTGAAACAGATGGATGAGTTGGTGGACAGTGGCACCGATACTCCGGTCTGGAAACGCTACAGGCTGAAGATTATGAGCCTCTCCCAACAGGTGAGTGAAGGAGATTTGATGTTATGCAGGCAGTTCTGGACCAACACCTTTGCTGTATTAACCAATACCAACTGGATCAGGTTTTAAAAAGCATGAAATACCCTCATACCTGATATTTGAGGCTGAGGCCTTTTACAGCTTGGAGCTGGCTGTAAGGCCTCAGTGGAGCTGCGTCAAGGCTAAAAAATGCTTTCTTTTTCCTAATTATTAATTCCTGCCTTCTTGACCAATGTCTGACTTCATGAGTGGATTAAACTACAAATATGCTTTCAGCCATATCCACATGCACATTTTCCCTGCTTCTTTTTGTAACCTGAAATTACATTAGGTGAAAGAGATCAATCATTAACACATATTTTCTGTTTTTATTTGACTTTCTCATGTTTGAGTTTGCCTCTTTATATTGTTGCAGCACCAACAACACTCCAGGCAGTAACTTGACCAGCTTTGTGTGCCTAATTTTAATTTGCATTCAGCCTACGTTCTGCTACACGCCTACACCCACCATTCTCTTCTGAATCTGCTGCTGCCCCACCTGCTTCGACACCACTGTGAAAAATCTCTAAATGTCGAAGCGTTAACAATGTAGTTTCGAGTTGAAGCCGAGGAAGGTCATTTTTGGGGGAAACTCAGCTGTCCTGTTTTACCTTCTATTCATAAATTCAAAATAACATGATTTAATCTGACAAAGTAATTGTGAAAGATCGTATCAGGAATTTAAATCTGGCATTCCTGACGTTCTGTTGGGTTGTTTTTGTCGCAGATTCGGAATAACATCCTCGCCTGCTTCAGCCCAGAATATAAACGGACGACTTTCATGCTCATGGCCGTTTGGTTCACCATGTCTTTCAGGTACATTAATGACTTACAAAACGTTTGGGTATGTGGTGAATCCACTCTTTGAGGCTTGTTTCATCCGACTCTTACAAACTTTGCAGCTATTACGGTCTGACGGTGTGGTTCCCAGACATGATCAAGTACATCCAGAAGCAGGAATATGACTCGCGCACAAAGACCTTCACTAAGGAGCGAGTAGAGCACGTAACTTTCAACTTCACCCTGGAAAACCAAGTGCACCGCCAAGGACACTACTTCAACGACAAGTACGTGTGTTGGGAGCTGCAGTTTTAGGTGGACGAGTCGATAGTCAGATTTACGTTTGAATGCCACTCAGTCCTGTCTGAATACCTGCGACCTCTCCACTAGGTTCCTGAACCTGAAGATGAAGTCCATGGTGTTTGAAGACTCGGTGTTTGAGGAGTGCTACTTCGAGGACATCACCTCCACACACACATTCTTCAGAAACTGCACCTTTGTTGCAAGTCTGTTCTACAACACAGGTAAGTAATGTTTGGAAACCCATCAGCGTGTTTGGTAATGATGTGCACCAAGGTCAGTTGTTCTATTATTTTGAATCATTTAGTCAAGAAAATGTCAAGAAAAGTAAAAAAAAAATTATCTCAAAAGCACAAGTGACTTGAAGACCTCAAGATGAAGTCTTTGAATCACTTCAAAGATATTCCATTTAAACAAGCAATAATTCATCTCTTTACACATCCAGCAGACTCATTTGGAGTCATATTTCTGACCACCCAGCAAATGTTAGTCTCACCTTCACTCTCCCTTTAGCTCTGCTTCGGGCTCCACCACCTCTTGAGGAGAACATCTGGCTCTCTAGCTGCTTATTACACCAGCTAGTCGCTGCTCTGTCTGCCTGCCTTTGGATGCTGGGCAGGTTGTGAGTTTCCCAGAGCTGATAAGAGCAGTTAGCCTGAACCAACCAACAGTAAAACTGTGGGCTGTGAAATCAAAGCAATGGGTTGAAAGACACTTAAATGCTGCGTAGAGCTGAAGCTCAGGTAATAATTATACATGAACAGCAATTCATGTAAAACAAATCATTTCAGAATACATTAAGATTTTAAGTATTTGTATTCCAGCCCGAAGTAAAATTTTAGAAAGGATAAAACACAGATGTTCAGCAAGAATGCCACCATGGAAACCTTCTGTTGCGGGTATCCCTGGGTTACGCTGCAGCAGAAGTGTTACCATAGCAACATAAACAAATCCAGCCCAGACTTTTAGATAGCAGAGTGATCCAATTATCTGCAAAACAGTGCATCATGATGTCAAAACGCAGATGTAAGAATGTGTTTAGTGGATAATCAGAACCGGAGCTTCTTCTCAGCCACAACTCATTCGTCTTTATTTACTTTTGTTCTCTTTGTCTGATGTGTTTTCAATCAACGTGTCAGATTGTGCCTGAGTAAACAGAGAACAGAAAACGTGGCTTTTACAGCAGGAACATCTTCTCAGCCAACCGCACATTCTTTTATGTTCATGTCATTTGGACAACTACAGTTTTATGGCCATTCAGCACTTTTCCACCTGCCTGACTCCCGTTAATGAGACCGTTACTGGTTGTTGGCGTGGAAACGGTTTCAGCAGTGTCATCAGAAAAATCTTATCAGGCAGTTTTGTGCAGCTGCAGGCAGCGATGTATCAACAAAGAATAAACTTGTAACCTCTTCTCATCTTTTCTATTTCCCCCTGTTTTTCATTATAAAACATTGTTGTTTGTGTATATTTGAATATATGCCAACAAAAAAAAAATATATATTTTTTTAAATCTGTGGTAATTCAGAGCAATAACATTTCACTCTCTCCCTTTTTCTCTTTCATTAGATTTGTTCAAATACAGGTTTGTCGACTGCAAACTAGTCAACAGCACGTTCCTCCACAACAAGGAGGGCTGCATTCTCGACTTCAGCGATGACTTCAACAATGCCTACATGATATACTTTGTCAACTTCCTCGGCACGTTGGCGGTGTTGCCTGGCAACATCGTGTCGGCTCTATTGATGGACAAAATTGGGCGTTTAAGAATGCTGGGTAAGTAAATCTAGTCACTGTGGATAATCCACTTATGTCTATCTATGCTATTTAACTTAATGCAATTCTGATTGCTCTCTCTCTCTCTCTCTCTCTCTTTCTCTCTCTCTCTCTCTCTCTCTCTCTCTCTCTCTCTCTCTCTCTGATCAGCGGGATCCAGTGTCATATCTTGTATCAGCTGCTTCTTCCTGATGTTCGGCAACAGTGAGTCGGGGATGATCGCCCTCTTGTGCTTGTTTGGGGGCATCAGTATCGCCTCGTGGAACGCCCTGGATGTGATAACAGTAGAGCTCTATCCCTCGGATAAAAGGTAACACGGCGTTCATTGGTGATTTTCTGTCTGGGGGTCAGTAGTGAAACTGCAACACTCAGTTTATTGATTATTTTTTAACCATTAACCATTACTTGGTGTTTGTATTTAATTCGATTTTTGCGTTTTGGTTTGTTTGGTTGTTCGGGAATACAGATATTGCATTTTTTTTTTTGTAACAGCGCCCCAACTGACAATAGAGGTAGAGTTGTTGTGTTGTCTTTCTAATTAATGCATCAATCCATGTTTGTTTAATCCATATAACGCCAGACTGTAATCCAGAGCTTAATGTTAATTAATGAGCTTTAGAAATGCTGGTGGGTGGATTTGATTTTGTTACATTAAGACAGAGCCGGCTAGCTGTTTGCCACTGTTTCCAGGCTTAATGCTAAGCTACGCTAACTGGCTCAGCTCCACATTTAACTGACAGACGTGAAAGTTGCATCAGACTTCTCATTTTAGCACAAAAGCGAATTAGGGTGTTTGGACAAAATTTTGAACTATTACTTTAAAGTCTTATTCAGGTTCAATTTAATTTTGGGTTTATAATCATTATACTTACTTAGTTGCATGATGTATAATGTTCAATTATACATAATAATATACATTGGTTTTAGAGACAGGTTTAATGGTTTGTTTAAAAAAGACAGACTTTGTTTACTTGAGACCAAGTCCATTTAATCTTTTATTGACTGTTCATTAAAGTATCCTTTTAATGACTCCGTCTGGTCGGATTGTTAAAAAAACAGCTGTGTTTTAGTCAGTGAACCATATGTTGGCAGATGTTAATTGTTAAATCTCTGAGAGGAGAATAAGGAGTTATTTTCTCTTCTTATAAGTACTTGTGGCCCGGGTACTATATGACAGAATAAAAAACAACAAGCAACATTAAAATGACTTCTCAATTGCTCATGAGTTTTTATGTATTTTACATTTACCTAATTTCTCATATTTCAAATGACTACAGAGAAAATGTAGTAAAAGAAACCTCATCCTGTGTTTCTCCCTCTTTCTTTTTTCCTTTTCAGGACCACGGCGTTCGGCTTCCTGAATGCCCTCTGCAAGCTGGCGGCCGTCCTGGGCATCAGCATCTTCCAGTCATTTGTTGGCATCACCAAGGCTGTACCCATCTTATTTGCTGCTGGCGCGCTCGCTGCAGGTAGTTTCCTCGCAACAAAGTTGCCTGAAACACGAGGCCAAGTATTGCAGTAAAACAAATGACCAGCAGTGGGCAGCAGAGCACAGCTGGATTGTGTGTTTGACAACGAACATCCCCAAGAGCTTCAGCGCTGCCCGTCACACACCAACTGAGCAGACTGCCATCCCCATTGTAAGCCCAGAATCCTTTGAAACATGGATCGCAATCATTCAGAGTTTATACAGCAATTTAAGAGATGAGCACACACATGTGGAAATAAAATACCGGTGTACGATAATACGTTCAGCTGCACCGTCAGGCACTAAAAACATCAGATCTTTTCAAAATGGTATCACGCACATGGTGTTAAAGTACAAATTGTGGTGTGCTGTAAGGATAACATGTTAATTTAGCAGCGTTGGCCCACAGATCTACGATATTAAGCACGACCGAGAAGACAGATATGTCAAATGAAAAGATGAGACTGAAAAAAAAAGCCATTTATGTGGGAATGTGAAAAGATGTAGTCTATATGTGTGGTTCGTTTTAAATATGAATGCAGTGTTTTTCTTTGTCGTCTGTCCTCCGCCTCAGTAACTGGCTTTCAGAACTACTTTCTCATTTGCTCGTGTGATTCCTTTTCACATTTCCATTCAGGCCGATGCTTCGATGAAACGTTTAAGATCTCAGAGTGAATAGATTTTCTCTAAAAATCGCCCATGATTCTCGACACCACCGCTTCCCATCGAAGCCACAACTCTTTCTACCAAATAATATAAAACATTCCAGTGAGACTTGATTTATCTGCTACCAGATGATGTCACATGTCATTGCCCCTGCATACATCCATCTACTGAAAACAGGTGAAGATGCATTTCACAGGATTCTCTGTTGTAAATGGGAATAGTTTGATCCAGCTCCTCTGTGTTGAGTGTTAAACTGATGTTTCCCCCCGTCGCTGTTGTTGTTAACAGCCGTGTCAGTGCGATGTCTGCGACACAGGGACGTCTGTGGGACGGATTTTGGTCAAGTGCAGATACTGTAGTGAAAAAAAACGTGTGTATGTGTGTTTGTTAAGTGGGACAAATCGGTGCAGCCATGTAGACTTATCTAACTGATCCAACAGCAGAATGTATGGAAGTGGTCACACATTGATTCATAAAAGGTTATGTCAAACACAACTCGTGCAGTAGCTCAGGTGTGGTGAAATGTCCACGTTTACATCCGGTAGTAGTGTTTTAGCCACCAAATTATTGTTCATGCAGGACAGTTTTCTCATACTTCTGATTAATCCTTCTCAAATGCAGAGCTGCGTTCATTAGCATAATGTAAAAATAAGTTAACCTGAGTGTGAAAGTTCATTCTTGATCTCGGAATCGAGAGTTTGACAGAAAAGATAGCATGGATTATTATATTTTTCTTTATAGAGAATGGAAAACTCTTTTTCTGTTTGGCCTCAAAACCTCCAACAATGCAGTATCTTTTCCTAAAATTGCGTTAATACACCTTAAAAAGTCATGATGCGACTTCATTCTGCTCATAAGCACAAATCAAACAGAAACCAAAAGAAGAATCAATAAAGAAAAAATATCTGTCTTATTGATCAGGCAGTCCAGCACAAAGGGAGAACAGAGATTCTAAATCACCTGCCACGTTAAGGGCTCCTGTTGCTTTCATTCTTTTACTGGATCCAAAAGTGAAAAATCATCCCTCACGTGTTCCTGTATGTTACTGCTTAATTGATAAGTACACAAGAAAACTGTGGATTGTGGCTTTAAATCGGACACAATCGCTCTGGAGGAAAGCTAACTGGGTACTATTATTTATACATATCAATACTTTGGTATCATTTCTCCAAAGGTGTACATCAACATGTGTGCTGACAATCAGTGAGTGAGTATGTGGGTGCTGCTGCCCAGTAGAGTATGTTGGTTGACCTAAAGACGTCCTCTGGATCGTGTGTGTGTGTGTGTGTGTGTAGAGAGAGAGAGTGTGTGTGCGTGTGTGAGCGAGAGAGAGAGAGATAATTTGTCATTTTGATAAGTACACTTGTTCACTTTCGTGGAGATGAAGCCAGGAGGCTGTTACCTTAGCTTAGCATAAAGACTCGACTGGAAAAAAAGTTTCCCTCTGTTTTCAGGCTTTATGCTAAGCTAACCTTCATATTTGGTGCACAGGCATTACAGCAGTATCAATTTCACCCTGATGAAAGCCACAAGCCGAAACAATACGCGTTACCGGAGTTTTCACCTCTTCAGTTGAACTTTTAACAAGAATGCGAATAAGAGGATTTTACCAAAATGTCAAACTACTCCTTTAATGCTGTCCAGATTCGCATTGTGTGTGTGTGTGCGTGTGCATGCATGTGTGTAAGCTGACTCTAAATCGTCTGTCACATATTTTTATACTTTTTTCTGTTGCAATGTTTTCGTCCCTGTGATGAATTCAGCTCAGTTTGGGACCACGGAGATATATTTACACTAAGAGAAGAAAAACAACAATATATGCAGTGTAGAATACAATGTGCTGTTCTTCATAATAGACTCGGGTGCTCTTTTGCTGATACAATTCAGTCGTTCAAACAGGATCCCATCAAAGATAGCTAGTCTCAAAGATAACATGCGGGCTGTTCTCTGATTTAGAAATACGGAGGGGAAAAGAGGATCACATCGTAAATCGACGGACAACTTCGCCCCTCTAATCCTTCTGTATTCAACCAATTGTGACGCATGTTTGTATCGTATTGTCTGACTTCTTGGACGTCCTGTATGCCAGCTGTTTTTGTCTAAAGCAAGAACTAGTGTTTTCATTGTTGTATGATGACATAGATTTGTTGCTTGCAGTGATTGTTCTTAATCAAAGTGGGGTTACATTTGGTGAAACTTGAGTATGTGTTCTGAAAGTATGTGGTGATTGTGCTCCTTGTTTACCTTGGACCCAGTTTACTATTTTTATTTATTCATATATATATATATATATATATATATATAGGAGGATGCTTCGTGCAATTAATCTTGTTACAAAGGTACAAGATGAGGCCGGAAAAAGGCAATACGCTGAAGGCGAAAGGAGCAGAAAATGTGTAGAAATTAAGTACAATTTGACGTAAACTCGTCCATGTGAGTCTGTTTTAAAAAGGTTAAGTGTGAGCAATAAAGTGGAGGCTTTCCCCAATTTTTGAGGGAACAGGAAGTTGGCATTAAATTCAAAGGGACCACGGTTTATAAACTTCATCAAAAGAGCCCCCTCTGTCAAATTGAAGCTTCTGTCCAAAATGTATAAGTTTACTATCTAATGTTATTACGTGTAGAATTTGCATTCTATAGATATATATGTATAAAATATCAAAAGGGTCGCTGGTTTGAGTTTTGTCTATAATGAAGGCGGTGATATGGGATGTTTGTGAACTCCAGCCTAAAGACTTCCCTTAATGAAGGTTGTCTGATAAAGGGAAGGAGGACTTTTCATGGCATGATCTCCGTCTCCTCGACTCTTATGAGCACACAGATCAGTTCTGAATGAATCTTTAAAAAAAAAACAAAGAGGACGAGCCATGCCAGAAAACTCCTTCATCTGCAAAGAACTGCAAGAATCCTTCACATTATTTGGACTGAAGGAATTTCCGTTTGCGTTTTCTTTAGTTTGACTCTGACCTGTTTATTCAAATGATAAAAAGTTCTACTCTAAATGTGAGTTCAATTCAAAAAATCAGTGTGCTGTGTGTAGAAACTGTAGATGTTTGTACGTGCAAGTTTGGAATTTGTGGAACAAAAGATCATGGAAAATGTTTCCAGAAAAAAAAAAAAGTTCAATATGAGACAAAAAAATCTATTGTGTTGTCTTTGTGTTTTGTAAATGACTGAAAATCTTGGTAAATTCAGTATTTATTACTTCTGGATATTGAGAATATTTTAGTGATGCTGAAAAGGTGCTGTATTTATTTTATGTGAGAGTTGTTCATTATGCTGGGGTTTGCACTTTTGTGCCGTTTATCCAGTGAAGAAAATGAAAAATCATAATGGAAATAAAACTTGAAGAAAAGCAATGTCATGGATTGCATTACACGGCATGAAATCAATACATTTTCTTCAAACTTTAAATGTTAATTTAAAGTTTAAAGGATTAACTTGTTCCAAGTCCAATACTCACATGCCAATATGTAGTGAGGTATTCTGGATAATCATCCCTCTTGTTCATACTGCCCTTTAAAGAAGATCCCACCATGCTTTCAGTGTCGGGGGACAAAGTTTCAGAAGCCAATGAAGCTTCATCATCCGACAGTAAAATGGGCATCTACCCAAGTAAAAATTTTATTCAACATTTCCTTTGAGTTACCAACTGCAGCAAGGAGATGCCGTCCAGGAAATGGGGCCTCATTAACTCTACACAACATTTGAATACGTTTTTGTATTTTGTCCCACCGGGAGGAGACCCCGAGGAAGACCCAGGACACGCTGGAGTGACTATGTCACCCGGAAGTCTGGGCGTCCCTGCTCAGGCAGCTGCCCCCGCGACCCGGTATCGGATAAGCGGAAGAAAATGGATGGATGGATGGCACTTCCATTGGAAGCCGTGACAAGGTTCACCTGTAGACTGTTCTTTGAAGTCAGGGGTTTTTAGCCACTAATCTGGTGCAATTTCCACAATGGCTAGTTTTTTTGGGGGGGCTTTAAACCCAAAAATGAAAACAGCTAATTTACAAGTACAGAAAAAGTAGTCCTTTTAGCACATCTCCAGTCTTGGTGAACAACTGGCTAGCTTTCTTTACTCAAACATTTCAGGCGTCAACAGCATAAGTGACTTTCATAACTGGCTTTATGTAGAGGCAAAGTCAGAAACATGCAGCTGGAGATGCTTTTAGTTTCCTCACATGGAGGCATATTGCTAATCAGTTTACATTACTCAAAAAAAGAAAAAAAGTTGATCACTGATTAAGCAGCTGTATCAAGTTATAAAAGACATCCACTAGTTAAGGATCAAAGGCTTTATTTAAAATAATTTCTCTACAAGTGCTGAAAAGTATGCGTCAAAAACGAAACCATTATGATCACATGATGGGGAAACAAGCATAGAGAGCGATGCCACACTGGTTGCGTCTGTTCCGAGCCATCTTGATGTAGCCTTCATCTCCGTACCTTACACCCCAACTACAATATAAAAGATATTTAGGAGCAAGAAGCATGCAAAGAATGATTCCTTTAAATCCAAAAAAAGTTGACCAACATTACAAATCCTCCCAGACTCACCTGTTTTTGACCAGCCAGTAGTCATGGCCTCTCTCAGTGCCATAGCCCACAGCCAGCACTCCATGGTTCACATAGTGGGTGCACGTGTGGTCCCTGTACACACCTGTAGAGCCACACAAACCGGTGGGAAGCAAAACGGAGCTCAAGTTGAAAGCAGTCAATGGGAGCAATCGAGATGAGCCAGATCACCAGCTACAGCTCTGCTGAAAGATTTGTGTCCCACTTGATCCCCAATTGCTGAGGTCATGCAGGTAGTCACAGTTTTAAGAGCAGCTGCTCTCAACTGACAGCAAGACCCATCTTCATATCTGAAGATGATCGACAAAACTAGAGACGTCTAAGAAGATGCACACAATCTTTGAAGGCTGCTGGAACTTCACCACAGCTCCGTCACCGCTTTCTGCTGCCGCTTCCTGATCTCGTCTACTTTCCAGGTGGGGCACGATTCATCTCAAAGAGCACATCAACACAGATGCAACTAAACTCAAACCTGTGTACAGTTTCCAGTCGTAGGTACTGTATGTAACCACTACTCACCGTGACGGTAGAAGACAAACTTAGGCCTGGAGGCATCAATTGCTACAGAGATGGGGCCGATCCTAGCGAGAGCCACCCTCAATGCCAACTCATCCCCCTCCGGTAAGAAAGCATAGCCTGAGCAGTTAGCAGCCCGTTGCTGTGGGTTATATTTGCACTCCCCACGCTGAAAAAATAAAAAGCAAAGTGCAGGGGGAGTCAATAGTTAAAAAGGTTTAGGCACAGAAGACCAGAGATTTTAAATGCGTGTGAGCTTACCCTGCCGACGTAGGGGTAAGCTGCTTCAGAATCGATGCCTTTGTTTGAAATGACGTACTGGAAGGCGTAGGACATGAACCCACCGTCGCAGCCGTGGTTGCCATATTTCACAGAACAATCCACCAGGTTCTGAGGACTGAGAGACACCAGGACACCGGTAGTCTTCTTGAGTTGCCCTTCCAGAGCGCCAACTGCACTGAAGGCCCAACAAGAGCCACAAGAACCCTAGAAGATGGAAAAGTAACACATGTAGACTCGCTGCGTCTTCCTCTAGAGACAAGTACATCCATATGTTCTACATTACTGTGCACCAATACCTCACCTGCATTTTGACCTCTGTTACCAGGCCCTTCTCCCTCCAGTCCAGTGATGGTGGGAGCGATGCGTTGACCTTGTCAAAGTCAGAAGGACCCCTCTCCAGGTCAGACGGCACAACGGTTCCCATCAGCATACTGGTAATCTCCTCGGTGGTCTGCAAACGAGAAAAACCACCACCACTCAATTCCCTCCGACTTCCACAATGATGTGTCCATTTGTAAGCCGCATGTTTAACAGGAACCCCTGTAGCCTTTGTAAAAACGATTTGCATGCATCATTTGTTACCACTCGACCACTGGTCTACTAACCAGGTCTCCCAGGTGGTTCATTGCCAGCTCATACGTGTGTAAGCCCAGTGAGGCTTCCAGGTTATGGACATTAATCATTTCCAAGTTTTCTTCCCATATCCGCCTGCGACCGGACTCCTCGATCTGGAAACATCAAGATGCACAGATTTAATTTAGCAAATCGCACTTGACCGATACCACGGGGTGAAGACAGAACTTATAGTGGAGAACAGGTCATTTTAAACAAAAAAAGGTTTTGCACTACTCAGGAAAGAGACCAGCCAACTGTAATTTACTGGCTAATAATTCAAGTCACAACAAAACACACAAAAACTTTCCACATCCACACGTTACGCCTTTTACAACAAAGTTGTTGAAATGATTGGCTTGTTGACCTTCGTTTTACCTGATGAGAATAAACTTTATTATGCATCTTCTTCCATAGCACCCAGTGTCGATCCAGCTCTGAATTGATAACAGCTGCTGCAAATCCACACACGACGGCGAGAAGGAGGCTCTGAAACATCTCTGGGTCTAGGAAAAAACAAACCAGTTCTTAAAACAGGAAAAGGACATGTATTTAAGAGAGTGTCCTACATCGGACTAAGGCCTGACTCACACTTTGATTAGACAGCTGCAAGAGCTTTCATTGAAAGACCACCAGCTGATCAAGTCACACTTGGAAGCAACTTAAATAAATCCAGAACAAACGTATACATTAGTAAAGTATAGGTTAGAGATATTTGTCCTTTGGGAAAAATACTGAAGGAATATTGTGCGTGGTTTTATGTTTTGATGGATGAAGAAATGCTACAATATATAAAGATATATATAGTCTCATTCCAGCCAATTTCAGACATTTACAGTTCATATAATTTGGCAAATTGACTGGTAGAGCTTGCTGTACCACATGGCCCACCAGTCACATGGCTTTAAAGTATGCAATTATTAAAGAAAACCACATCAGAAACCAAAGCGAGAAAAGAGATGTTAGTCATCTCTGTTTGATGACAGATAATAAAATATGACCAACCTGAGGAGATCAGCAGAGACGCCGGGGTGAAGCTCAGAAGCTTTATGCGTCACCAAACTACCTGCACACCTGCAATTCATTACACCTGCAATAACACAATCTGCCACCTGGGGGCAGCAGATACGAGTTGTAGACATCATCCTTTCAAGTTTGAGCAAGCAGTTGGAGTTCCGTTTCCGGCCACCCGGTGAATGGAAGTACCTACTATACTGTCACTCCTGCTACCACCCTACTGGTGCAATTGGATACTACTATGTTTGCCTTATGTTGTTGTTGCTCCTCCTCCTTGCGGTAGTTTACAGCCATATTTTCAGTAGCTAATTCAAATATTTTAAAAAGTATGTTTTTGTTCTAATCAAACAATAAACATGAAAGAGTCCAGGGAGGATAAATATATGTTTAATAAAAACCAGTTTACCGGTCCTTCAAGTAAGAATAAGGAAGAATAACAAGGGGAAGCTTCGCCCAATGACAGCTGGGATCGGCTCCTAAATTCTACCAAGATGATTCAGACGACAGGTCACAGTTTCACAGCGTAGGGTAGACTGCAAAGCTGGCAATGCCGCAGAGATTATTCTTCTTTCTGGCAATTCGAATGAAGCCTTTTTCTCCCCACGCAGTTCCCCAACTGAAATTGCATAACAATCACATTTAATATTTAACATCTGATCATGTATTTGTTTTATCCTATGTGAGGTGAAATTCACCTGTTTTTCACGAGCCAGAAGTCTTGCCCCCCGTCTGTGCCGTAGCCCACAACCAGGACAGCGTGATTTAGGAACTTTGGGTTGCAGTTTGGCACATTGTATACACCTGGATGATGCATGAGGTTAAGGAATATATTAGAAGTGTATTTTTAAAACTCTGAATAAAGACAAATGGCACAAATGTGAGCTCTAAGCGGGGCAATAATAATGTGTAGTACAGCCATGTATAACAGTACTTTGTAATGATGAATGTATACAATGCTAAGCCATTAAAATAATAACAGATTCATATTTTAATTCTATTTTAGAATTTCTTCATCACAATTTCACAACATAATATTAAACAAACAGGAAGATTTATATTTGTTTAATATAGTTGTATTGATGTTAAAGTGCATTTTTGAACATATTTAAATCAAATCATTTTGGGGGGCCCCTTGCAGTAACTCTGCAAACCCCCTAGGGGTCCCCGACCCCCCCTGTTGAAGAACTCTGGTCTAAAATATAACAAACTGCCTGCCTCATGGTAACCATTGAATTCACACAGACATGCCATGTAGCTGCTTTCATTCACTACAAAGTTTTCAGTCTCGAGGATGACTCGGACCAAACCCGGGTTCAGAGCTGCAGCCAGAGTTGATCTCTACTTGCATGAACTCCTCACACTCAGAAGCCTCACCTCCTCTGTAGAGATGAAAAGATGGCAGCATGGCGTTCACGGCCACGGCGACCGGGCCCACCGATGCCACCGCCGCCTGCAGAGCCCTCTCATCTCCTCGTGGGAGGATGTGTAACCTGGAGCAGTAGCCGGCCTTGCCCTTCACAGAATACCGACATTTCCCATTCTACAAATAGAAATAGAATAAAACAAACACCAATCAAACAAGAAAGAAACAAAATGTCATTTGGACATTTCTATGTGAGAACAATGTTTAATATCAGCCAGTTAATTGAGTAATAATGCTCTCTGGATGCTGCACCAGGACCACCTTTTGCTCGTAGGGGTAGAAGCTCTCTGAGTCGACGCCTTGGTTGCGGATGACGTAGCTGAAGGCTTTAGAGATGTATCCTCCTCTGCAGCCGTGATTTCCTTCGCTGGTGCTGCAGTCCACCAGGTTCTGTGGGCTCAAGGGAGCCAGGACACCCGTTCGCTTCTTCATCTGGCCCTCGAGCGCTCCCAAAGAGCTGAAGGCCCAACAGGAGCCACATAACCCCTTGAAAATGAGAAATACCACCGATTCTTTATTAGGTTGCTCTCATTTCCTCCTCTCAATTTATGATATCTGATGTCAAATCACTGCTGACCTGGTTTTGGACAGGACTGACCAAGCCATTCTTCCTCCAGTCTACTCTCAGAGGTGTCACTAAGCCACTTGCTTCCTTGAAAGTGTCATTTCTGAAATCAAACGACTCCT
Source organism: Chelidonichthys spinosus (assembly GCA_029853015.1). Classification (NCBI taxonomy): domain Eukaryota; kingdom Metazoa; phylum Chordata; class Actinopteri; order Perciformes; family Triglidae; genus Chelidonichthys; species Chelidonichthys spinosus. Next base: position 9,925,244 of record CM056836.1, on the reverse strand, counting down.
CCAGCCTCAGGCCGTTCATCTTTTCATTGATTTCCCCAGCTGTCTTAATAGAAAAGAGGGCTGGTAAATATATTAAATATATGACATGCATATGAAGGAAAAAGGTTAGTTTGAATTAAAGTTTTTATTTTGCACATGGTGTGACCATACCCTCAGTGACCAGCAAGCAATAATTTACCATAAATTTCTCATTATATTCTAGTTTGCATGTACATATAGCTTTTATGTAACTTTATTAGCCTTCCCAGATGTGCACTACTTCATGAAAGTCCTGATTGTCTAGATTGGGCCGAGTCCTACTGGATTAAGTTAATCAGATTGTATTAAGGAAGATTAGAGCTGCTCTATAGGTTAAGCTTTAATTTATACCATGGAGGGTACAGATCTAAATGCAGATTATCACCAATGATGGTAACTGACATCTGCCTTTACCATCAGAGGTCCATGAGTTTGAATGCACTTTAGGTTATAATGTCAAGCATATGTGTGCACAAGTCCTGGGAGGGGACATGTTGTTTGTACGAGACATCTTTCCGACATTTCTGTCCTAAATAGTCAATGCTGTATTTACTGTACTTTTTGTCTCCGTTTGAACTCAAATATCTTTATCTTAAATATTTCAGTGTTCGATTATTCTCTTTCTTATGTTCTGAAGAGAGGGATATTTTATCCTCCACATAAGGCTAAATGAGTGAGATGTGGTACCTGGAGAATTGTAGTCTATTTGGTAGATCACCAAGGAGAAATTGCTATACTATTATGTATTTTAAATACTTTTTGGCCGATAAGTGATTGTATGGTAAATTCACAGAAAAAGAGCAGGATGTGCTCTGTCTACCTGCATATAGCCTTCACTACACTACTGGTTGTGTGTCACAACGTTTTTGTCCACGTAGGAGACCGGAGACACAAACGGTTGCTCTGCAGCAGATTCCTACCATGTCGGACTGATTATTGAGTCCCATTATGAAGCTGTGTTCTCCTGCTGAGGCCTCCTGGTTGTGTCTCAACACCAACTGCATGTTCTTCTCCCACACTGCTCTCCTGAAAACCATCTCGGTCTGAAAAAAACACACCAACTGAATGATCTGATGCATGTGTGTGTGTGTGTGTGTGTGTGTGTGTGTGTGTGTGTGTGTGTGATGACAAAGAGAGGTGAATCAAGTTTCCACAATCTTACCTGATTATCATAAACCTTGTGATGTTTGGTTTTCCACTCTTCCCACACTTTATTTAAGACAGGCGAAGTGTTGCCGAGGACCAGAAAAGCCAAAAGTAGCACGACACACGAAAAGTGCATCCTGCAGAGGAAAAAACTCATCTAATCACTTAATATGAGCAGATAGCAATCGGCAAATTATGGTACTCTACACAATCGGGCTCTTAGTCTGGATAACCTGAGGTTACAGAATGTGTCTGAACGCCCCCTGAACCAGACACATAAAACACAGTCTCAAACTTTGCATTGCATTTTTGTTTTTATTCAGCTAAATGTTTCAATTCTATTTTCTGTGAACTTTGTTTACCAGAATGCTGGTCGAAACAGTATTTAAAAATAAATAATAACAATAATAAAAACAAATATATATATAAATATAAATATATACTGTAAAAAAGATTAATATATCCACATAGACCTATATTTAAGACAAATTGCCAGGACACAACTGTAGAGGGCATTAAGGGAAGACTTTTGGAAGCAGGAAATGCAGTTTTGTAGCATTGCAAACTCTTAAAAGAAAGATGTATTCACCTCTAAAAGGAATTCCAACCTTTTTCATTGTAATCTGTGTTTCTTACTCAGCAAATAGATGTTATTCTCTCATGGCGTAGTCATTCACACACACACACACACACACACACACACACACACACACACACACACACACCACAGCCCCATGTGTGTACTTTAATGCATTATTACAAAGAGTTTGTCTTTACCTTCTGGCAGAATCATCAGCAGGTTTATCCGGTCCCGGGAAGGAAGTTCAACCGTTTTTTAAACGAAAAAAAAAAGAACCTTCAAAATCTGGTTCTCAACACATACACTGAGCTTGTTTGTTTTTTACTCCATTTCTCAGTTCGTTTGCTGTCTGGCTCATCATGTGAATCTAATTTACAACAAGCTGCAGTGGTCCAAAATACTGATCCAGGACCAGAGGTGCAACTGACAAAATCCCAAGATAGAGATACCCCCCCCCCCCCCCCCCCCCGGGGAAATTTAGTTATTCATTTAGAAATGATTAGACAAATTAAAGGATTTACTACTAGATCTACTATCTATTTCTTGAGCAGTGTTTTTGTCATTACTTTGAGGTTGCCTTGGCAACCAGCAGAGGCATCAGGCAGTTTCTGCACCCGGCTCAGAAATAAACTGGCATGTAACTCCTGGTAAAACAACCTGGTCTCACAGACATCCGTGAAATGGCCACAGCCATCTTATGAAATTGGGAAACACTCTTTTGATACGTGTCTATATCACGGAATCTCGCTGTCCGTGTCTATATCACGGAATCTCGCTGTCCGTGTCCGAATCTCACAAAATTGACAAAATTGAACCGACGTTTTATGATGACAGGACAACAAGCTGAGCCTTCAACAACTGTGAGGGTCAGGGTGATATATTTGGTGTTGAATTGAATATTTAACTAAATATTGCTTCAAATGTTGCGTTTCCAAGTCAGAAAGCACGTCCATCGAGTGAGATCTGTACGGGGTATTCCGTGTGTAGACCACATGAGGTCAGTGGCATTGTTTTGCGTTACCGTGATTTGCGTGGTCATTTCACGGAATTTCGGGTGTTTCCGTTGTATTGTCACGGACTTTGAATTAAAGGTCCATGGCTATTTCACGGATGTCTGTGGGACCAGGTTGTCGTAAAAACGCAGACAAGTGTGCTGTAACAGCTGTTTCCCTCTGTTTCTTGTCTTTACGTCTTTCTGGTTCTGATGATCAACCTTCTGATGTAACTCCCTGTAAGAAAGTAAATAAGTGTATTTCCCAAAATGTCAAACTATTCTAATTGGTCCTTTGTTGCAAATATCCCCCCACACTTTTCCCTCCCCTCTTTTTCTGTCAGCTCTCCACTGTACTCTATCTCATAGCACAAGAGATAATTACCCAAATGCATCATCGTGTCACCGCCACAGGGAAGAGTGATGACAAAGCAGGTGATGATACAAATATCGGAGGATATGATGCAATTAGGAGGTTTGACTTGGCAAAGGCTGCAATTGGCTTTCATCACTGATTTTCTGCCGATGACTGCAGGTTCCCTGAGATACCGGATGGAAAGGTCCTGACTCAGCAGCAGTTCTTCTTCTGTGGTGATCAAGCATCTTTTGTATACACTCGCACCCTACAATCCTGCAGCTGATCAGATAGGCAGCCAATTGTGATCTTTTATATGCTTTTTGTTTTGAATTTTGAGTACGTTTTTCCTAACTTAACAGTCAACAACTCAGCTTTATGTATACAGCACCTTTCATACAATCATTATATAATCATCATCATAGAAAACAAAAAATCATATGATGAGGTTTCAAATGTAGAAATGCACAAATTAATTTACACCTGTTGTATTTATCAGCCCCAGGGTCATTTATTCTAAGTTAATGCATTGTGGAAAAATCCAATGACCTATATCCAACCATGCAAGTCCAATGACCTTGTGTGTTCAATACTATTATACTTCAATTATCTAATATATACTAAAGATGAAAAAATCTTAAAGATACAACTACAAACTACAATACCCTTAGTTTATGTGTCTTCATCAAGCTTTCACATATCTCTGAGCAGAAAGCTGAAAAGATACTCCTTTATTTCTAAGTGGCAGTGCTTTAATTCATTCCCATCTGGTGTTTTTGCACCTAAATCTCTGCATTTGGCCGACCTGTGTGGCTGCCTCCTGTCATCCAGTGCAGAGAGTTGGAAGGAGTCCAGGATGTAGCGTATATAATTCCCCAGCATGCACTGAGCAGACGCGCTTTCCCCGCCAGGTTGTTGTTGCCATAAGACAGCAAAGCAACAGAAGAGCCAAGCTGCAGCAACACGTTTCCTCCGGAGTGTTATATTTTCAGAATGAGAGGATGAAGCTTCCTTGTTATGTTTTGTCTGTCTGTTTCTCTCACATTGCAGGTTTCATTTGGATGTATTTCTGAGCTCTGCTCTTTGAAATCTCTTTCCTCACGTCAACAATTTAACCAGAGACAATTTCAGAAAAAAAACACCTTGAAAATACACTCGTGGGGTCTTTTTAATTTCAGAATTGTGAAAATGGAGCCATCACAATGACAAGCCCTCGAGACTGAAGAGATGGTGAGTTGCAATACTTGATTTTCTTTCTCCATAAAAATACTATAATTCTGAGACTTACAATACCATCTACTGTGTTTGAGCTCTTGTACACTGTCGGCCTCCAGTTAATAACTGTGATATCACCTTTGTACACTGTTTTCGCTCACTAGCGTGTACGCTCCCAGAGGAGTTCAGGAGGAGTCAGCCTCCATCACTCACTGCTCCGGTGAACTGCCGTCATCACCAGCAGTCAGGTCATACAGTATTCCCCAGCTCTACTTAGAACTGTGATATAACCCACTTAGATAAAATTACTACCTTTTAAAAATATGATCTTAAACACAGTAAGATGTGCATGGTCTTCTCCCCGATTCAATATATTGAATTTTAGACTTTCTAGGTGGAATTTTTAAAGTGACCAAATAATTATTATTTTTTTAAACTCATTGATTTAAACGTGAAATAATTTAGGAACTGTTTGAAATTAAACTCGTAAATGAATCAAAAATGCATCAGTCTGCAAAGAAGAAGAAAGAAGACATTTTTCTTTATTAAACATGCTTTCTTTCATATTTTACATTTAGAAACAAAGCTCCTTCTGCAAACATTGTTGTAAATATTATATAAAAGGGTCTGTCTTTCTCCCTCTGTCCCTCTTCTCACATGTTGCATAGCGTTGCATCGTTCATCACAACAACATGTGAGCAGATCCGAGGGTGGCATCACATGTTTTTACCCAGCGCTTTCTTGGCAATTTAAACGTGTTTCAGCAAGTCACACATTTTTGATCAGCTGGTCCCTTAGTCATTATGACTCACAGTTGCTACCTAATATTGTTGTTTCCATGTTAAAAGCAAAGATGTCTGTTTATGTTCACGAGACACGTCAATATATATTGTTATATTGTTGCATGTTGCATTTTAGAGTTCTGTGATTACTAATAGCAATTTTCAAGCATGGGAATACTGTGCAGAAATATTATTTTGCTTTTTTCGCCTCCTAGTGGTGAGTGTATACCGTAAATTGTTCATTTAAAGAGAGACAAACAGTGATCATATTATATTGGCTGTGTAATCATCTGTTCTGAAATTAAACATTAGCAAGTAATGCTGCATTTTTCACATTATAATGTTGATAAATAGATTCTACAAGTCCCTATAATTTGCAAAACATGCCCCCCCCCCCCGAAAAAAAATCCCTGCAGTTTCAGCCTTATAATGTGCTTTTACAGTAACCACAGTATCTAAATGCACTAAATATAAAATGTTGAATGTAATAAATGTCAAATATCATGTGCTCTCTTACATCATAATGTGCCCAGAGCGATGATGTTTACAATAATTGAGAACAGATAATTGAGCGGTGGTGTCTTCTATAGCTCTCGTCTCCCTCTTTCTGCTTTCAAACAGCATTCACAAAACAAAAACAGTGAGTTGAGAACCTGTTCTTGTTTTTGTTTTAATTGAATGAAACTGTGTGGAACTTTGTGGTGCCAAACACCATCATTTATGTATATGTCGTATCACTGCGGAGAAAATAAACCTCAGCATGAACATTTGGGATCACGTGTAACATAATGAGTTAAACTCAATGTTAAGCTTAAAAGAACACAGGGTTGCACTCAGCCACACTTTAACCCTGTCAGCCTTCCTGTATTTATGCATTGCAGAAAGTCATGTTTCCTTTCTATTGTTATGACGTCGGTAAAATCCACTTTCTCACTCACTTCTCACCCTCACATGCAGGCAGGCCACCCAAAGTTTGAGGGAATTTCCATCCATTGCTGGCTGTGCTGGGGAGCTCTCTACCTGTTGGCAGTGGAGGTGGCACTATCATCTGAACAACGCCGGCCGTGTCCGCAGCCCTGCCACTGCAACGCCGCACTGCTGGAGGTGAACTGTTCCGATGGGCAACTCACCACAGTGCCCGACGGTCTCCCACAGAACACTAAACTGCTAAACTTGACACATAATAAGCTCAAGACTCTGGTGCACCAGCAGTTCCAGAGTTTGACGCAACTGTTAGACTTGGATTTGAGTGACAACATCATGGCAATAATTGAAGTGGATGCATTTCACAGCTTGGAAAGTCTGAAAACTCTGCGTCTCGCTCGCAACCGCCTGAAGATTATTCCTGTCGGGGTGTTTGCTGGTTTGCCAAAACTGGAGTTATTGGACATCAGCAGCAATGAGATCCTTGTTTTACTAGATTTCACTTTCCGTGACTTAACTGCCCTACGCTTTATTAAAGCAGCCGATAATGACTTAGTTTTTATATCTAATCAAGCTTTCACTGGCTTAACCAGTCTGCAAGAGCTGCGCCTTGATGGCTGCAACCTCACCGCTGTGCCGACGGAGGCACTCACACAGCTCAGTGGGTTGAGAAGTCTTCATTTTTACCGACTGGGCCTCATCACGCTGCGAAGCTACTCTTTCCGCCATCTAGACCACCTCAAGGAACTTGTCATCATTCACTGTCGCTGGCTGGAGACCCTTTCAGGAAACAGTCTCTTTGGCCTCAATCTGACATCCCTAACCATTAGACACTGTAACCTCAGTGCCGTCCCATACACCCCTTTGCATCATCTTGTATATCTTGTATACCTCGACCTTTCTTTCAACCCAATCACCGACATTCATGGGAACCTGTTTGGAGACCTGCTCCGGCTCCGAGAGCTCCACCTGGTGGGCGGCTCATTACTACGTATTGAAGTTGGAGCGTTCAAGGGTTTGGCACGTTTAGAATTGCTCAATGTATCTAGAAACCTTCTCACCACACTTGAGGTAGGAGCTTTCCATTCAGTGGACACCCTGAGAACACTGGGACTCGACAACAACCCACTAGTGTGTGACTGCCGTCTGCTGTGGGTAGTGCCAAGGCGGCTGTATCTGGACTTTGGCGGAAATCCACCGATGTGCACTACCTCAGTCCACTTGCAGGGATGGTATTTTCTAGACATTACTGAAGCCGAGCTCCCAGGCCTGCTCACGTGTCGGCAGCCTCGTATTCTGAACCGCCAACCTCAAGAAGTGAGAGTAGATCAAGGACACACGGTGGTGGTTTACTGCAATGCAGAAGGTAACCCTCCGCCATCTGTCACCTGGATAAGCCCACAGCTGAAGCCTCTATCGCCCATCGGTAGAATACGGGCTCTCTCTAATGGCTCGCTCGAGGTTCGCTATGCTCAACCCCAAGACAGTGGTGCTTATCTTTGTGTGGCATTAAATGCGGCGGGAAATGACAGCCTGCCCGTCAGCCTTCATGTCCGAGCCTTTCCGTCATCTTCTAAAAGCCGCCTTCATCTTAAAGATTGGTTTCCGTCTGCCTCTCCGGGGGTGAATGGAAACCAGAATATCCCATTTGATGTCAAGACATTACTGGTAGCTGCAACCATTGGGTTTCTTTCATTCTTCAGCTCGGTGAGCGTATGCTTCATCTTCATGTTCTTCTGGAGTAAGAGTAAGGGGCAGATAAAGCACACTGCCACAATAGCGTACGTGCCACGTAGCACCATGTCGAGTAGTAATGAAGGGAAAGGCAACTATATGGAGACAAGCAGGTTCACCATGAAACTCATATAAGTCAGTAAGCCTGCGTATAACTTGGTACATTCCAATGTGAAACTTGGATGACTGTAGATGAATTCAAATAAATGTAAGCATGTTAGCTCAAGCCTTGTTGTGCAAAAGTGAGAAAGACATACACTATATTGTTCTAGTATTTCTGAATATTAAAATGATTTTAAATTACATTTAAGTAACACCTAACCTTGAGGTGGAAATTATTTATATGTCTCTTTTATAAAAAAGAAGCTCCACTATAACAACGCCTGAATGTAGCAACCAGAGTAAGTGATATTTAATTAGCACAAATATATGTGGAGATGCAAATGATTCATTTAATTTCCTGTTGCCTATGCCTGCGCTTTAATTATAGATTATAGAAATTAAGAATTTGTTTGTTCTGTTCATTTGGTCAGAACAGATGAAATGGCAGACTTTTAAATTGAAATCATTACAATAGACCTTAGATGGTAGCAGTGAGATAACAAACATAAGAGGAATGTTAATGTAAGCTTACACAATACTTGCATATAGCATGTATTTAATGTGATTATACATATTTTGCTAGTATTCTAATATTGCAATATGACATGTACTTCTGTACTCATTATTTAATGGATGTGTGGATTGTGTGTGTGGGCCCCCAATAAAGCACCTCATAAATTTGCTTTCTCAAAGTAGCATAACATAAAATTATTGTGCTTTCAGCAATGTCATTATGTTGTTTGGTGTGCTTATACAGTGGTGATTTTCTTTTAGTGGTTTTCTTATGTACTAAAGGGGACTTCAAACTGCATTTTGTTGCGAAATCTGGCAATTAATTAAACTTGTTACCTTACCTTGTTTTTTTTTGTGAACACTTGATGAACATGTTAATAAATGATATGATATATAAACACAGTGAGCACAAATTCATTAATTTACTTTGAAACCGGCCACAAGGAAGTTCATTCAAATGAGGTTGTTGCCATGGCATTACATTAGCTCTTCTCTGGTTTCCACGACAACCGAATCAAACATTGGGCTAGTTCGAGATGAACTGCGCCTCGCCTCGATCTCTTGAGGTCATCGTTGCCCACATATACATGACGTCACAGCATGTCGGGATCAAATCGGGCACATATAGCATGCATTGTGTCACCGGGGATCGATCATATGCGCACGCCTGGCCCATCTCTTACGAGCCTATTGTAAATGTAGTGCAAACATACAATAGTTACGAAATAATGAGATATAACGCTGTATCACGTCAAATTCAACCGAAGTTGTGTACAACGTGTATGCTTTATCAAGTGTATACACATTAAAGCCGTTTCATTTTGAACCACACAGTAATGAACACAACTTAGTTTGAACCCGGACGTACCCCGGAAGTATATCATTCGCTTATGACGAGAAGGCAGCGGCTTGCCGTAGCAGTTAGCTGTGTGTTTATCCGGCTACAGTTAGCTAATAAGGAGAACTTTCGTTTGCATATACGCGTACAGTTATAGCTTATTCCTAGCTTTAAAAGTATGGGTACAAGCAGGTAGGTAAGTAAGCGAAACGGTCCCCTGAAACAATCTATAACGACTAGATCAGCGCAAGACTAGCTAGCTAGCGTTAGCTAGCCAAACGTTTGTTAGCATTGTTTAGAAATTTCAGCCATGACTCTGGCAGGAGCTCGGGAACCCAGAACGACTGCGGGTAACCGCATGTCAAAGTTACTGGATGCTGAAGAGGAAGATGATTTCTACAAGACCACATATGGAGGCTTCAACGATGTAAGTATCCTAACTGACCGACACGGTGAATTAGCTATCACGTTAGCTCTTGCTGCCTGCTAGCTCGAGTTGCTAGTCGAGTGTCTGATTTAACGTTAATGCAACTGTTTGTTGTGACCAGAGGTAACACATTATCGAATAAGACTGTAATTGACCTGTACCTATTAACTTTTATGTGTTGTAATTAGACTATTAAAAATGACCGACGAGTCAACCATAAAGTTGAATCAGTGCCCCTCATAAACATGTTTAGACTGTATCTTCATAATGATGTATTATAATGTTATATCAATTTGATGGCGAGTGTGACTTAAATATATGAGTAAACTGAGCTTGTGACCGATATTTGAAGTCCTGATTTTCATGTCATATTGAAATGCCATTGCGGGTTAAATCTTATCTGTGCACTAAGTATTTGAGAACAGATTTAATTTTCGTCCCTTAGAGCTCTGTTAGTTGTCACATGCTTTGCAGACATTGCAGGTTTTCCATAAGTTGTTTACAACCCATTGCTGATAAACATTTGGCTTGAAATTACCTTGAGATTGCTTGGTGTCATTACAAATATATGTGTATGCCTCTCTATATGTGTTTATGTTTTTGATCTGGGAGTAAATGAGTGTGAGTAGCCTGCAGACCTACCTGTTGTCCAGGAGAGATTTTCCCTGACTAAATCTGATAGACCTTTACTAAGCACACACACACACACACACCACAGAACTAAACTCATCTACACTAGCCTATTTGGCTTCAAGATTATGGCATGTCACCTGTAAAAACTTTTAACATAGATTATTCTGAAGATCGTTTTTATTTGTGCCCTCTTTGTTGTGATATGACACTATAAATATAATTAAATTGTTTTCTTTCAGGAATCGGGAGATGATGAGTACCATGGAGAACATTCAGACACAGAGGATGAGGTTGACAGCGACTTTGACATTGATGAGGGCGACGAGCCGGACAGCGACCAGGAGGATGATGCACCTCGGAGGAAAGGTCGAGTGGTCACAAAAGCATATAAGGTAGCTACAATCATTTTAGTAGCTTTCAGACTTTCAGAGTTTCTGCACTAATGAGTAAAATAATTCTTTTCATCAATCTATTTTTATATCTGAGAGACTTTTTTCATTAACGATACAACATAACGTGTGCCGTACAAGTATTTAATGGCGGCAGATTCACAGCACGAACAAGGAAATTCATACATGAATGAAATTAATTTGTAGTTAATGGGTTCGTTTGTCTTGTTCTAATCCAAGGAACCAATAAAGGTGGCAAAACCCAAACCCAAAAGACCCTCCGAGGAACTGAAGAAGACGGAGAAGGTTAAAGTGGAGCTCAAAAGGAGGATCCCACAAGAATTCCAAGATTTTGCCGAGAGTAAGATTGTCTCCCAGAAATGCCCACACAGTCTTTTTCAGATGGCTCGCCATAAATGATACAAAACACTTCACTCAAACAGTTTAACACATAAAACAGCAAATAATGATTACGTCACACCTTCACCCGAGGGTACGTTTTTGAACATGTGAATTATTCACAACAAGTATATTTGTTATGAATATATATATATATGCGTTTTTCTGAGCTGTCTGTGTTCAAAAAATTTTAGCTCGGAAGTCTGTGCGACAGTCCACCAGTGAACATACGCGCAAGACCAATCTGCGCTTGCAAGAGCGTCAGGATGCCCCTCGGAGACGGAGAGGTGCTCATCGGGACCGGCCCCTTACTCAGGAAGAACTGCTGGCTGAGGCCAAAATAACAGAAGAGCTCAACATTCGATCTTTGGGTAAGAACATGATTGTCAAATTACTGAAATTCTCCGTTTTGGCTCCAAAACGTTTTGACTTCGGTAAAATGGAATGTCAAGTACGTTTACTAAAGCTCATGTGTGTACATTAGTATGTTACAGTGATGACTAACACAGTAATAACATAATACAGTATGTCTTATTTCATCAGTGTGATTTGTGGTATTTACATCATTCCAAAAAAAATCAGCAAAGGGTTTAAGGTTGTTTTTTTCCCCAAATACAGCATTAGTCACACAAATGTCGTTGCAATATTATAAATACTGTATGACAATAGAGTGACTTGTTTCATAAAACTGACCCGAAAATTAATTATTATATCATATTTATGCAAGTATTGAAACCATGTGTTTGCCTTTGGTTGATTTTTGAATGTTGGAACAGACGTCACTGGCTGTATTCAGATTATATGCGAATCAATGTCGCCCATCTGTTTAATTAGCAGATGCACAGAATCATGGTCAATATTGTATAATGATTCATTTTGCTATGATTTATTAATAAATGAGCAATGACAATATGGGTGCCCTTATTCATTTTCATTTCTGTGTGTAGAAAACTATGAACGTCTGGAGGCGGACAAGAAGAAACAAGTCCACAAGAAACAGCGTTTTGAAGGACCAACCATCCGTTACCATTCAGTCCTGATGCCATTAGTGTCTCACTCATTCCTTAAAGAAGAAAACGTGGATGTTGAAGGGTACGTATGATCTACCGCTCGCCTTAATTGACTTCCCTTTTTGACACATTGTTTCCATTTCAACAGCATACAGTGTATTTGTGTAAAAATAGGATTTGTCATTTCCCTTTTTTTCAAAGGTTGGATCAGGACGTCCCTCAGACTGCACCACAAAATCCCACGACACCATCCCAGCAGCCTGCCGGAGGCCTATGCTCCCGTACTTATATAACATTCAGCGAGGACGAAGCTTTCGAGGCATCCTTTCCGCACAGCGCACAATCAAGTCCTCCGCTGCCCGTCCAGGAGGTTTGTCCTGTCACCCACAAGGCCGCACTGTACCGTGATCCGGTCACTGATATACCTTACGCTAACACACGAGCCTTCCGCATCATCCGAGAAGCATACCGAAAATATGTGGCGGCTCATGGATTTCCAAACACTTCGGGTGGGGTGACGGGACTCGACTCTTCAACGACAAAGGGTTCCCGCCAGAAAATGATTGTCAAGCACAGTGCTATGGCAACATAGATTAGATAGTTCTTAGATAATTCTCCTGTTTTGAAATCATTAGTTCAGGTAGAGTGACTTGTTTGAGTTACAGGATGGAAAAACCACAGCCAGTCTCTGTCCACCAGCATGGGGGTAAATATCGGTCTATCTCTAGTTTTATCTCCCATCCATACAAAGAACATAAAGTAATTCAGTAAAGAACAAATATTACCACAACCAAATTAGTGGCGCGTTCCCCTGACTGCAAAAAACCTCTTACTTGTGTCTCTGTTCATAAAGTGATTTTGTACATTAACACCCAGCAGGATGAGTCTAACTATAACGCAAAGAAACTCTGTGGGTGTGTCCTTCACATATCTCAACAACCATTCATTCAAGCTACTTCACACTTGGCGGGTGTTTTGCTGGCGACCCGAGGGACATCTGTGTTAAATTTGGACTCGCAGAACAAGGACGCGGTGCTCTGTGTAGCAGCGGAAGACTGATATTGCAGGCTGTTGTAGAATGAGACTCCAGGGTCCTGTGGACTGAGTCCAGCATGTCGTCCACAGCGAACCTGACTTACAGTCACTGGACTTTTTTTTTTTTGCTGCTGTAATGTGGACCAAGCAGGCTATTCTGTCATATGTTCTAACGTTACAACCGGGCTCTTCTTCACTTCCCTGAAGTCAACAGGAGGCAACTGGAAGCAAGATTTACCCACAGTGTATTTCTTTGTGTATCTGACCATGAGTAAGCCACCACTTAAAGTAAAGTAGTAAAGTTACACAATGCTCTAGTGGTTCATACCGTGTTGTCCCAATGTACTAAACTGGATAAACTGGCATTGGAGGTAAAGTAGTTCTCCATCTGTACATTGGCAGCCCTTCCATTTTTTTAAAGAAATGTCCTTTTTTTTTTAACTGTCGATATATTGGTTTCTACAAATGTACATATTTCTCAAAAATAAATATTTGAAACGTACAAGAATACTTCCGATTTACTATTTCTATGATCTTGTGTACAATCATTTCCTAAACAACAATACAATTAGTGTTTATTGACAGCCTGTTACATTCCACTCAATCTGTTATCATGGGAAAATGAGTTCCATCTGTAATTCCCTTCACAACTGGACATCAAAGAAGTCTAATTCACAAAATTCTCAGTTTTTAATTGATCAAACATTCAAATCTCCAATTCCTCTCCGCTATAGCTAAATTTAAACACAACATGAATCAAAAAGGCAAACTTCTGTTCCTTCCATGTCCGTTGCTTCATCCCAGCAACATGAATCACAGTACAGCATCAAAATAAGCCCAACAGGCGACTTACAGGCATTTTGAATATGTTTGAGTCGGCCGTGAAGCAATTATAAAAGGTGTTATTTATGTCCCCTCTGTTAAATAACAGAACATTGTTCCAGTCTTGAGTGTCACGTTGAACAATACTGCTATGTTAATCCCTGTAGGACTTCATATTTCTATATTTATTCTCTTGGGGTACAATCACCGAGCAACAGAGTTGAACAGCGTGGCACCTTTGACCCCTGTCACTTTGAACAAGTATCTCTCCGCTGCACAGCGTCCTGTATATAGCTTTTGTCTATCTCGACCAGTTTGCATTGCATAACTGGGGAACAACAATAATGTAAATGTTTAGTCACCCATGTTTAAAGGGTTGTAATCATCATGCTCCTGGAATACAATGAGTGGCTTTCATGTCGTTCCTATTATTAGTTTGGTTTTCAGCCGCAGTGTGGCAGTTTTGACTTTCACACTTGACCGGAAAACATGATTGATGAGGGTTACGCTACACTATGTGGTTGAGTGGTGGAGCTGACCTTGAGGAGTTTCAGGTACAAATCCTGCCGAGATCCGGGCAGACATTTTACCTTTTGAAGGAAAGCTCCCAAAATTCAGATTTGACATTGCTGCCAAGGCGATCATGTTGCACTCAAGCGGATTTTCTCCTGCTGTTCCTTTAATGTCCAGATCACATTGAGCAAGCTCGGGCTTCATTTGATGATCTTTCTTTCAGGGAAAAGAAGAGAATGCATTTTGCAATATACTGCAAACTCTGGCTGTTTTGTTGTTTGATGAAAAATATAATCTGATAGAAAACGGAGTTTAAAGAACTACTCCTATGGCAGAGATTCAATCTCTGAACCCATCGCCTATTGTCTGACAATTAGTTTTATGCATCCATCCATCCATTATCTGTAACCGTTGGGTGAGTTGGAGCTACTTGTGAAATAATCCAGTCGTATCTCAACTCCAACTCCACTCTCGCATCTCGGGTTGCTTATCGGACTGTAAACAACGAGCAGTGCAGTGATCCAGTGCCAAAAGGATTCTTGGCCTGGATCCGTCGTCAGGCCGATAGCTGATGGATTCAGAGGTTGTCCATGACGACATCCTCTCTCAACTAGCTTGAGCTTCATGTTGGGTGTGTTGATGAATATCTAAGCCACTCACAATGAGGACCTTTTTAAAATACTGTAACTTTTATACAGGTGTAGGTGAACAATTGCTTTTAATTGCTATTGTCATCAGTCAATAATACATTATAGAGCAGGCATAAACACAGATACAAACATTGTTGTTGTCAGAAATGTTATACTGAGGGCTTCATTTTGACGCCACTGTAACAAAGCAGGCTGCTCAAACGTCCCATGGGATAAAGATCAAATCTACTTCTCTCGTCAGGCAGTCAGATTTTCTCCGTCACGATACGAACAATGGTGGCGAAGTGAGGAGCAGAGGCGCTCCGGCCATCTGGAGGTTTTCCTTGTGGGCCGACAGACAGCCGACCTTACGCACTCCGTATTTGTCATATGCTGAATTGATAGTGACAGACTGATTGCACTTTGTCTTCATCATGACTACATGCCAAACAAATTAGCATTGAATGATAGAAGAGCAGACAAAGAAAATCCCCTCAGACAGAGGTAACAAAAAATAAAAATCACAAATTTACTATTATTATTTTTTTTGTATAGAATTAACAACTATTTGTTCTGCTAACAGGAGCATAATGTCTGCTTTGGCAGTTAAACAAGCAGCATTGAGACGACAAAAATGAATCCAAAATAGGATGAGAGGCCTGTGGAAGGATGGCTAAAAAAAGGAGCGGTGGGTGTAGCGAAGACAACGTCTCAGATAATGTCACCAGACATTTTATGGTTAAGATACATCATTTAGCACACATTGTATGCACACTTGTCACAACAACGCCTCCTGGTCAAACTATTTAGCATAAAAGCATCTTCACTTTTTAAGGATACAGATTTCAAAGAACAAGTTGCACCAAAGACCTGGAATTATTATAGTGTCACTTTGTTTTGTCATGCCTTTTCAATTCTATCAACCTACATTTTTTTTTTGTGGAAAGCAACTGCTACCCACACGCTGAAGAAGAAGAAAACATTTAATTAAAAAATAAGTTATTCCTTAAAGCGATGATGATGATGATGATGATGATGAATTCAGTGTCAAGCCAAAGCCAAAACGTCTCTGGTGGATAGGCGGATGTAACGTGTGCAGTCCAAATATTTAGCCAGTAGTGTTACAGACGCATCACATTGAAGACATTTCTCATATCATTTGCGACAAGAGAATACGGAAAAGCTTTGTCTCCCACATGCTGCACAGTGCATACGGTACCAATTGAACAGTTTTTCAGAATCGGAAGAGAAGGGGAACTGCATTATCACTCGTTCTAGTGTGGTAGTTGCCATGGAGACAAGTGTAGGTGGTGTACTGTGCTGTACTCTGTGCTGTACTCCTTCCCTTGTCCTCTCCCCTCTTCTGTTGCCCACCCTCTATGTTCTGCTATATCCGCAATGTCCGCGCAACTTTCATTCCTTAATATTTACTCTGCTTCCTCTTTGTGCATTCAAAAGGTTTGCACCAGTATCAGATCATTCAGGTTCAAGTTAAGGTTAATTTAGCATCTACTTTATATTCTATGACTGACGGCCTTTGCTGTTCTGCTTAGATCCCCCAGGTCCTTCCTGGATCTTTTTCTTCATGCCATAAATGTGTTTCTTGCTGACCATCCAAGTTCTTGTGTCAATTGGTTCTTTTTGCAGACCAGCTTTTCTTTTATCAGTTGCCATGGAGATGTATGTGTTTCTTTGTGCAAGTGAGGGCGAGTGCAAGAGCGGGGATTTTTCATCTCCAGCTTATGTTTCTGGTGTATTTTTGAGGACTGCATGTGCTGTCCAGAGCCCCAAGTTGGTCTTTGACATTCAGGTGATGTTCGCTTCTCCCCATCAAATCTTTTCCAGCATCCTACACGTACTTATAAAAGAATCATAGTGGAAACTCTGACTCCAGTATTACCAGCATGACATTGGTTTTAATGCATGTTGTCTGTGTGTTTTTAACAGATCCAGCCTTTAATGATTCATTCACCAGGGGCTTATTACCATTTAGGAAAAAAGTTATATTTACTCCTCTGTCTTCTAACCATTTTATATCCACCAACCTCATGTTTTTGATACAGAGAGACACACAAAATAACCGGCTTACACATGATTTAAGAGGGATTTATGTAACGCTGTCTTTATATATGCCCCGAAAAATGATTTATGACACATTCAGGATTTAACAATTAGCAATATGCATTTATGTAACATGTTTATAGCAGATATCAAAATAACAAAAATGCTTTGAAGCAGAACGATTGCAGATGCCTCCGCACTTTTGCAACTGTGTGTTTGTTGGACACGCATTTTTTCAGTGACTACATTAAAAGTGATTACAGTCTATTAATATCCAAATGACTCACACACAGACATTGACATCCCCTGGTCTAAAAAAAAAACACTCACTCAGCACCGTAAAGGATAGGTTCACATTTTTCCTCCTGAATGTTTTCTAAATTTCAGCCCCAAGCTGATAGAATATAACTCATTTGGCATTTGAACTTTAATAGACACGCCACTGCTTCTATACACCTAGTTTCCATCATATGTGGTCATAATGATATGCTTCTTTGTTGTTTCTCTCAAAGCTTGAGAACTAACCCTGGTGATGTCATACTGGTGTCATTGGGTCTCAATTTGGGCTTAGACTTTTCGGATGGGAATGGGATTTTCACTTCCAGATCCTCTGTTGAGTGCATTACCACAATGCACCTTTTGGAGGCGAGTGCTTTCGCTGGCCCGACGCCATCTGGCAAGGTGTTGTATTGGCCAATCAAATATATGCAAATTCCAGGTGGATTACCGTACAGTGGAATGCTGTACTGTGTTTCTACTGTTTACCTCGCAAGAGAAAAGAGGAATTCGTTTCTGCTTGATATCTTTACAGAAATCCCGTCTCGTAGTTTTATCAAACCGCGGAGCAGTGTTTGGGCACAGGAATGAGCTTCTAATTAATTGATCCGTCACTGAAATTAGACTTGATTACATGTCATGTATCACTGGTACCTGCCTCCCGCCAACACAAACCTCTTGTTTGATTTTCAAGGCAGGGCTGATATCAGTCTGAACGCCCACAAAAAGTCTGGACATCTCTGCTGCTTTGATTATGATCATTCTTTATGGACAGGAGAACCCATAACTCTTTCAATGTTGCACATGAGTATTTTATTAAAATACACTTAAAAAAACACAATCTGAACCTGTCCTTTAACTGTTTATAGCTGGTTTTCAATGGACTTGTTATTCATGGCCAAATAGGTGTGATGGAGGCATCATGCTGAAATATTACATATTCATTTAGGAATATGTAATCATGTGAGCATTGCATCTGCTGAAATGTCTGCATATCATATTCACAAACAATTTCTACAGTGTGAAGTGTATCTGGGCTTTTTTTTTTGGGGGGGGGGGGGGGGGGGGGGGGATCTTGTTACCAGAAATCTGTCGTGACCAGCTGACACTGAATCAGTTCCCTCTGGTTTCCACATTCCAGCTGCTGAGGGCACTTTTAATTAAAACGTTGTTTACAAGATGTCACCTGGAAGAATATCTAAAATGATAAGTTGATGGAAATGTTGAGTTTGTGCAAACTCAGAGAGCAGTTTAAGGCTGTGAGACATTAAGCCCACCCTGGAAGTTACTTAGATTAACTTTGTTATGGCCCCTAACCTCCTAACCATTGTAATTATTCGGCGCAGTGGGCAGTCATCGTTCGAGTTTTTTATTGCCGGGTGTTAAACTCCGGGACGGCACGGCGCGGGGCGGTCTCGCGCTGCCTTCGGAGGCGTCGCTCTCTCTTTCTGTCTATCTCGCGCGCTATCTCCGCCCTCGAGGGAGAGACTTCTTCGCTCGCCGACCACCTTTTTGGTTTTTTTTTCTCTCTCCACGCGCTGCCGTTAAATCAAAATTAGGTGTGACGGATTTGCGGGAGCGCAAAAGGACAACGGCGTCAATATTCCAATATTCTGGATTACGGGGACGTCGTTCATGCCACGCTGGCTGACGGACAGACGCTTTTTTTAAAGATAAAAAAAACACCACAGCTCGGGAAATAAATAATAATAAAATGTGCACGAATCTGACGCTGCTGCACATCGTCGGGATGTCGCCTGTGAATAACTCCGGGATGTTTATGTGAGGGTTTTAATGCAAGTGGGTCTGTCAGCTGCTCGGAGTTGGCACAGTCGATCATTATCTGCGTTTTTTTTTTATAATCTCGTTTATCACCGTGATTCGCGTGCGGTAGTTGCGACCACGCAGAGCCCGCGTTGTGTCGTTCACCTCCGCAGAGTCAATGTAATGTAGTCTTGAGTGATAGATGATGAACTAACCGGCTCCCGCGGATCGTTAAAGCAAAAGGACTTCCTATCATCCACCCCCGCACCGCACCGCACAGCGACGCAGGTTTGTTTGAAGTCACACGTGCCCAAAGGAGAAAACAACCCCCGAAAAAAAAAAAAAAAAACCCCGATTAAGATGAGAGAAAGCGTCCGCAGAAGAGATTGTCTTTATTACCGAGGAAGCTGCATTGGGATCACATCTCCGTTCCTGGATTGTGGTAGAGTTGGAGGACGAGGAGAGAGGGAGGAGAAGCAGAGGGGATCCGCGGAGCTGCACGACGGAGCCGCTGCTGACAGGCGAGCTTTGGCTTCAGTGATGGACTGAGCTGGAGATATTTAAAAAAAAAAAAAAAAGGTGACGGACCCCCCCTGTGACAGCCAGCTTTCAACGCGTTCCTCGAGAGCCTTCAAAACTTGGCACAGGCATGTATGGACACACAGCAGCGTAGGTGAGAGCAGGAGGAGCTGCCCACACATCACATTGGCCCTAATGGTCGTCATGTTAAAGAGGACAAAGCTGGCCTTTCATTTGGAAACAGTCGCTCAGGTCTGCACAAACTGATTCTACCTTTGTCCCCGAAAGCAAGTTAAACCTGGAACCTCAGCCCCCTTCCCAGGTGCCCTGGAGAACCCGCCGGAGCCTGGCTGCTGCCACAGATGTAACTAAGTCGTCAAGATTTCGTCACCAGGAAGTCCTGTGCTTTTGGGTAAGTGTCGAAACTCCCCACATACCTCGCTGTGAGGTGTTGGCGACGGCCGGCCTGGAGAGGCTTCAGGAGTTGGGAGCCGGTGGTCCGCCCTCACAGCCTGAAGGTGATTCTGCAACACAGGCAGCATGGTCTGCACCAGCTGTTACTCAGCGTTGTTCAGGTGTCTGGGATCAGGGGCTCGCTCAGCCTGATTTTTAAGGTGATGCAGACCAGTTGACCTCTGATGACACAGTGATAATGTCAGTGAAAGTGGGACATCAGTAAACGGGTAGAACAATTTGATTTGCCTAAACACTGTTAAACATGTCAATTATGTGTTTTCCTGGTGCATATTTTAAGGAACCATTTTACCGGTTAATGTCAGAGACGGGCTCCGAAAAAGGCGTAGGCTGTTTAGGGAATTTGGCCCAAATGCAAAATGGGCCACTGTTGTGATTAGCTTGCCTAGCATTGCCCTGATGGATATGAAAGTTCTGATTCTGCACCGTGTTCTCTGCAGGATACAAGGCTTTAAGAATTACATGCATAATTAGCCCAGTGCACGACATGCATTTTGTATTTCAGAGACGTAATGTCATGTATGCAGTTTTCTGGCATAAGAAGCCTCATGAGTCCCATGAATTTGGAATTAAAAGTTGCTTTTATTTGTTGCAAAATGTCTGCTAATTGGCACAAAGCTGCTCTCGTTAAGTGTCACTGCCCCAAGATGCCTTTTGTACACATAATAATGAATATCACATTACCTCTAATATCTTGGCAAAAAATGCAGCATGTGACTCTTTGTGCACCACGCTGAGTAGAATATTATTTATTCATGTAATTTTCTTTTAGAGAGAATTTTAAATGAGTTTCCTGCAACCTGCCCTCCAAAGGTGAAGTCCGTGTACAGTCACGACCCTGGTCCTTTGGAAGTTCGCTTCTTTGGAGTCAACCAGACATTCTTGCCATTTTGCACTGACTTCACTGATCTTGTAGTTTGCTAATTGGCTATCTCTGGGCGTTGCACATGGAACGCCTACACAGTCTGCAGGTCCTGACAGCTGGGAAATGCAAAGTAACGGCTCATTCTTTCATTTTGCTTTAAAGTGGAAATGAAAGAGTCAACAAAATTGATTTCCACTCCAGACAACAATTGTATCACAAACGTGACAAATGTAAACATTTGCTCCATGGTAGCGCTGCCATGTTGCAGTATTCACAAGGTTGGTGAGGCTTGGCTAAGTTCAACAGATGCATGGAGGAGACAGTGAAAGGCTGAGAACTCACAGGACCAAAGAAAAACAAAAAGGAGGCCATTATTGCTCCTGGATATAAAAATGTGTTTTACAAGGTTAAAACCAAGGACATAACCATTCTGGACCACCTCGGTCTCCCCGTCTTCCCTCCATCTCATACAGACCGTTCAAAGACATTGTTACTCAGACAAAAACGCATCTAACATGAGCACACTTTTTCTTTTGAACATTTCTTTCTTTGTGTCTTGTTATAACGGGCCGAGAAGACATCACACTTGTCTAGTGGCAAATAAAAAAAAAAAAAAAATGGTATCGACCAAGAACGATGTAAATCCAACATGGCGGCTCGTTCGGCAGAAATTTCCCCAAATTATAAACATTGTCATATCTGTGGTTTTAACAACTGAAGACAGAACAAAAATGACCAAATAGAATTTTGCAAGTATATTTTACCTTCCACAAATGACATTACTCTGACTTTAACATTTGCCCCCAAAAATGTCCCACTTTCACTGCGTTGCACTGGGCTTTGTGTGTGTTGCAGATATAAAGATAAGTTGTGTGATTTTTTTAAAGTTGTGACCGTTTCTTCCATCACAGCTGGCAAAAAAATCGATGTATTTGATGTTTGGACACTGTATTGTAACACAGGTTTGCTTGGAGGCCACTGTGATTACAGTTCTATTGCACTGTGGGCTCTAACATGTACAGCTAAAACAACATAATGCAGTGTAGAACGAGGGAGAGAGAGGAGCTTCAGTTAATGAAATGTCTGAGGCTGCAATCTTGATAGAACGAGATACGTCCAGCTCAATGACTCACTGCCCCTCGCAGGATTTCCTTGTCCTCCTCCATATGAAATGCCTATAAGGTATGAACGTCTCTATGGGATTATTTACCTAGTTTAGCTGAAATGGAGAGGCGAGAGTCACGGACGCCTATTAATCTTTCTCTGTTCCTCGTGAACTGTTGAGAATTTGGACTCCTTGCCTCCCTGCCACAGTTGTCAGCCGGCAAAGAGCGAATCTACTCCGACACCGAGTTTCCGTCATAATTCTGCTGCTCTTCAGCCGTCTTCAATGCAACGCATGGAGGGGGCTTTCTCTCGCTGCCAAGGACAGAAAGGCTTTGTCAGTCTGTTTGTCAGAATGTTCTCTAAAAAGAAGTACGTACTCCAGTCAGTGAGCTCCTGTCCTGCAATCTTCTCAAATGTTGTTGGTTTTTTTTGTGTGCCTCAGGTCAATTTCTTTTGCCATCCTCATTTTTTTTGAGCAACCCAATTGCAGAAACACAAAAAGTATTTGTAGCCTTCTGGTTATTCTTCTCCATCCTGAAACCTCTGTTCAAACCTCTCCTCATATTCACCTCCTCAAAAATATGTATTGGCAGTTTTATGAAATTCCAATCGTAGCACAAGAAGAGTTCCAAACCGGTGTGTTAGTAGGAATGCTTATCAATTAATCATAGTAACAGCTTGTGGTGAAGCAGCACCATGACATTTACTCTACACCATTATAAAGGGCAGCTTCCATAAGTTGAGCGTTGCTCATAATAAAGACAAGTATATATTTACTGTGGACAGTTAACCAGCACCACAGTTTGGGGGTAAAATATGAGGAGTAGACATTTTTGTGAGTGTGGTCACATGGTTTTTATTATATATAAGATCATTTGCTTCCAGTCACACAGTTATTTTTTTTTTATTTTTTATGAAAGCTTAATCCCTGTTGGTCTTTGTGAAAAATCAGGTCATTCAACAACTGACTGTACCATTTTTAAGGTTTTTCCAGAATCCCCAAATATTCCACCTGCTGTATGATTGAATATTTTTATTTTATTTATTATTTATAATATTCTAGTTACCACACCGATTCCCTATTCCAAACCAGAATTGATTTTTAACCAACCAAGTTTTATTTTCATCTTTTCTTTCATATTTGTCTATATTCATGTTACTTTCCATTATTATTATTTTTTTTTAATTTCCATGCACAATAACATTGATTTTTCTTGGCATTGTTGTTGTAAGTAAAGTTGTGTGAACCTTCAAAACTAAAGAAGAACAACTTGTGTCTGTGCGATATAGCTGCATGGACACATCTTCAAAGACGTGGCTGCCGCATCAGAGTCAGTTTGGGTTGGGTGGTCAAGCGGAGGTTTGCTGTGGCGGACCTGGAGTTTTAACCCCAAGTGAGTCAGTCCAGAGGTCTACTTCTCAGTACTGTCAACTGTGCCTAACTTTAACAGCCTCTCCTCCTGTCTGTCATGGTCCAGTGAGATTTATCTCTGTTGTATATGTTTTTATATGTTGCCCTTCAGCCCCGACGTGTCCTCTGACATCCTGACTCTACTGTTGTCAAAGGTTAATGGAAGGTTTATCAGACACTCGGGCCTCAGCTGCCACATTCTGCTCCTTCCTCCAGTCCTTTTTGGCTCTATCAAGCTTTAACCAAAGTACAAATATATATTTTTTTACCACTCAGTCCTCCACCAGAGCGTCACTCACCCTCTGAGCCCCGCTTTGTCACACTCCGGGTTTTATTTTGACATTCTCTAGGTTTGATAGCGCCATTTGCCTTTTTACTCCAGCTTTGAGACACTCCTCCTCCTCCTCCTCTTCCTCCTCTCTATGCTCTCTTTACTTCTCCAGTTGAAAGCAGCCATTTCTGCTCCCCCCAGGGACAGGAAGAGAAATAATTTTCTGTTATTTAGCACAGCATGTAAAGCTGTTGTTTCATTTCAAACATTAAGACCTCAGTAATGTTTATGAAGCGTTGGTGGGGGATGGAGGGTGGGGGGCGAGAAGGCAGTTCATATTGTCGAGCGATTGTTAGTTGAGAATCACCTTTTAGATTGAATTTTGTATCTCAGTACAGTCGGCGTTGAGAGCTTCACTTCGTTGCTTGATCTCTGATTTCATTTTCACAATTTTCAGCTTTTTAATTTGGCTCCGCTCATTTACAAGCACTGCGATGGTGCCTCTAAATACAGTAGTAAAAATGAAGGTTAGTTTGATGGAGAGCTGTGCACAAGCTGCAAACATGTTCCTATGGTAACTAGGCCACACTCCCTTTGGCTGGCTCACACACACACACACACAGAGGCAGAGGGACAGGCAGGAGGGAGACGGGAATGCTGGAAAACACGTGATGGAGAGCAACTTCCCCACGTTGATTCAGGTTACCGTTGGTACGCCTTCCCGCACTTGAGCGGTATTTACGTCTTCCTTATTCAGCCGTGAGAAACTGTAGTTACACTGCAGGATGTAAGTCACTTTTTCTTTCTGTTCCTCCGAAAATATCCAGCTCGGTCTCGGGTTCTTTCCCGTGGCTCCCTCACGCCCACTCTGCCCAATACCTCCTCAACCTCTCCACCCACCGCTGCTTCCAAATCCCAGCTGCTCTACGTCTTCTGCATTTCACGTTTACCCGATTACAGTGCTGTTTCTAAACATAGTGTCACATCGTCCCCCATTTTTCTGCTCAACTTTTCGCAGCATAAACCCCTAACAAGCCTATTTAAACATCTTATAATGAGAACGCAAGAGTTTAGTCCATCAAGTAAGTCTCTCGGTATCTAAAATGCGTTTTTGTAACTCACCCTCACTCTCCCGGGGCGATGCTGCCGGGTTGTCAAAGAGCCACATGGTTGATACGGCAATCTGTCAGTCATGCAGGCTCATTCTTTGAGCTCGCTGTTAATGATTGGCCTTAACATTTTGCACACATTTGCGTTGTCTGTGTTTCGTCAACAGCAGCTGGCGGTGTAAAAATGAAAACTTTCCTTCGACTAGGTGAACAATCTCTTCTAGAGTTATGCGTTGGCTGAAAGAAGTCACCCAAATTAAAAATATAAAAAATATTTTCTCACCTCCTCTTATCTATCCGAGTTTTTTGCTGGTTTTAAAGTGTGACTTAACACCCTGTTTTAGCTTGAATATTATTTGATTCAAATCCAGAATACAATGGACATCAATTAATAAGCTTGGTGCTTTGTGAGCAAGGAGTACATGTCACTGATTTTTTTTCTTTTTATCATTATTTTGTTCCTTGGAAGAACTTTTACAGTGAGAAACACTTAAGATTGGTATCAATTGATAGTGTAATAAAGTAAGAATAAGAAAAGTGGATCAATTTGATGCAACTCTTGAAAGGCACAGTGTGTAGGTTTTTAGGGGCATCTATTTTATTAAGAATATAATAGTCATAATTATGTTTTTGAGTACATAATTACCAGAAAATAAGAATTTGTTAACTTCAAAGAGCCAGCTGCTTCTACAGTGGCCCAGAAGGGACAAATCAAAAACTTGCTCTTAATAGGGCCATTTCCATTTTCACGTTTTGTCTTCGGCTATCGCAGTTCTCCTCCACGCTCGGCACGTGGGAGACGTTTCAGTTGATGGTTATCTGCAACCTCACCACTGCTAGGTAGATGCATGTGATAAGCTTCTAATCTTTTAATTTTTTAAGCAGTAATCAATCAAATCTAAAACTCCTTTATAATCATCAAATGCTTCCAGTTGTCTAGAATTGTATAGACAATTGAAATTAAATATATGTTGAATATAAACAGCACTGAGTTTGGGGCCTAACGTCTGATATACGGATGTCAATTATTTGGCCAAATGTAATAAACATGCAGTAGGGTAAATGGAGTGCACGATCACAGCAGCACGAAAGTAAGATTTAATTAGGATACTTTGGCAGTTGTCAGAAAAGTAGCAAATTCCGAGGCATAATTACCATTTTGTTATTGACACAAACGCAAGCATTTCTTAGTTGGACTCAATTAAGGAGACTTCCATATGACATGGATGCGACATCTGCCCCAGCAGGCCCGTCTGTGAGTCACCAGAGGCTCCTCGTTGTCGGATGATCCAGACCAGACATAATGAGATCTTGTGTGTGCGATCTGTAATTGGACACACTGACACTCCAAGACAAAGTGGACTGTGGCATCGTCGACAGTGTCCAATCTCAATAAAATTAAGCATACATTTTTTTATTGAGATTGTAAATCATGAAGAGGCTTCACGCATACAGAACAGTGTAAACAAACCAAACACCTGTCTCTTAACGAGTGAAAATACAAGTAACTCTCATTTATTTCTCAGTGTGTTTTGGGAGAGTGGTGTCAGTAAAAGCATCCATGTCGGCATCATGTATGCAGCTTATTACAGTCATGCATTTTTGTTCCAACCAAAAGGTGAGGTATTGACTTGATTTTACATGTTTGAATACATAATACGAGCATTTGTATTCAGATACAGTTAGAAGAGTCACACAACCCTGATGTCTACAGTATATACCGTCCCAGCGGTGTGTCTGCGAGCTGAGCTTTTTTTTTTAATGTTTCCAGTTATATTCTCCAGATGACGCAAGCAGCACTTGAGGGGACACAGACAAACTTTAAAATAACTTTCCTGACGAATGAAACTGTGTGGGGCTTGTGAGCAAAATGAAAATTCTTTCTTTGTGACAATGATTCCCACAGACTTTTGCGATCCTCTGATGTTTCCTCTTGCGCCACCACGAGGTTGACATGTTTCTGTTACTATATTGCCAAGAAATTTGGATGATATATTCACATCCACGTCAGGATGAATTGCAATTATTTTGGTCATTTCCTGGCTGATAGTTATAGATATAGATAGAAGTTACCATACAGTGTACACTCTGTTAACAGGAGGTGAAATACCCAAACTCCCCACTAGTCCATTAGACCAGAAAAAAAAAAAAAACCCAGCAAGCCCAGTTGACTACGATGAAGATTCCTAATTGTACTTTCAGTAATGAATGTTTGTCATGGGTTGATAATAGGGTTTGATAAGAACATGTTTTGGTAAATGAATAGCTGCTGTGAGATTCGTGGCCATAAAAAACTTGCGAGTGGTCAGTTAGCTAGAGGGATGGCAAGAAATAAATCCTTTGAAAAAGGTTTGGATTTTATTCAATTTATTTAAAAAAAAAAACATTTGCAAATATGTATTAATAGAGAGATATATACTAAAGGTTGAGTATGTTTCTCCAACACCCACTCACAGTCTTCCTCTTTCTGTCTTTCGCTCCCTCTGTATCACAGTTAGCTAGAGGCTGTTGCCACCCACACACTCCGTCCTGACAGCAATTTATATTCAGAATAGCCCGCATGAACGCATCCATGTGTTGTAATATGTCACGTTTACTTAAAGCACCACATGTGGCAGGTGGCTGTTTTGGTGGCGGTGATGATAAAAACAAAATATGCGGAAATATGCTCAATATTCCTCTGCATGGGTCATTCTGTGCAGGTTCATTCAAGCCCTCACGAGACACGAATATGAAATATTTCCTTCAGTTGAGGGAGATGGGTCCGATCGGCTCCCTCGCCTCCCTGTTACCAGAAACACAGGGTTGTGCAGCATGCTACTGTCTTTTTATCATCTTTATTGTGCAGTTTGGTGCCAATATCTTCCACAGTTCAAGTAGAAGCCCTTGGAGTTGTTTCCATGGATACCAAACAATTAGCTTGGATTCAGAATAGAACCTGGAGAGTCGCCTATTTAGAGGCTCTGGGAGCGAGGAAATCATAGGATGACAGTTTCTTGTTTCTCTGTTGCAAAGAGGAAAAAACTGTTCCTTTGGGTGATGGGGAATTATTTATCGTATATATATATATATATATATATATATATATATATATATATATATATATATATAGCTTTAAAAGACCAACCTATGGATGAATCTGTGTCACATTATGCCACACTTTGAAAGGATCAAATGTATGATAAGCTGTTTTGATTACACAACCAGCTTAGAAAATGCATACAATCAGAAAAATATATGACTATAAAATATGATGTGGTTTTATTGTACAGCAGAGGCTAAAAAAAAATCCTCATTATCGGCTTCAAGGAAGGGTGAGGTTTTCTCTTTATAATATGCTTAATTCCCCCATGTATTCCTGTCAGTATGAACCCTTAAAGGTGCAATATAGGAGATTCAGAGCATTAATATAGCAAACATAGTACGGTGGAGTCATATCTACCTGAGCAGATACTTAGCTTTGTTGACATAGCTTTGTCTTCAGCGATTTATGTATTTGTTTTACCCGAATCTATCTTTTAATCTCATCTGAAAAGTCCAGCTATGGAAATGTAAAACCCTTCATTGCATTTCTGTTCATATGGAGAGGATTTTGGTGTCTCAAGGATCCTCCTGCTCCTCTGCGGTGGCCTTATCTGCTTTTTGCTGGCTCGCAGCTATGTAGAAACGGCATTAGATCTGATTCCCCAGACAGCTGTCTGTACTTTTATAGATCCATCATCATGTTCCGGTTTGCACAAGCCCGAAGTCACACGGAGACCACAAAGTCCAAAATGACTCATCGTTACTTCTTCCCACTATATAGGGTCCAATATAGTTCTCACCACAGATTGTGCATCGTTTTTCCCCCTGGCCTCGGATGCAGAAAAGTTTTCCAATGGAGGGCCGATGATTAGCTCCCACGACTGTCACAGTGTTGTTCTTTGTGTTCTCTGGAGGATGTAGCTGTCTGTCCTTGTTGGTGAGCTTCACTTACACCTCCTTTGCGGCTTTGTTGGTGTGCTGATGAGCTTATTTGTGATTATGTGTAATATTGTTCTAATGTGTTTTATGTCTCTTGTGACCCATTTCAAGGAACATTTTGTGTCATTTTGTTATTACATCCAAACTTTTCTGTGATATTGTCAAAGCGCATTGTAAGCCAACACACACTCACTGTTATTCAAAGTGCAGGAAAAAAGAGTTGTTTCTTCTTTATCCTTTCTTCACCAAATATGGTAGAAAATATATTTGGGCGAGCTCAAAAAGTTCTATATTCATTTTCTGATTCCCTACCGCTGTTATTGGCTGCCAAAGTAAGCGTGAACCACATGACATTAAATTGTCATAATTGTTGAACATATTATGTAATTGCTTGCTAATTTGAATGTTACACGCACGGATAGACTCAGTAAAAATGTACTCAGCATCAGTCCTAGGGCGACATGATACATTTTAATGACCTTAACTTAGCAGCCATTAGTCTGACTCAAACAGTGTTTGCACAGTTCATCAAAATCCTAATATACCAGCATTTTATTAGTCTCCAAAGATCATCTCTTATAATGTATTGCAATACTGTCTGAAAAAAAGAAAAAAAAAAACATTTATATTAATTTTACCTAAATGTTACTAAATGTCCTAATGTTCTCATTTATTGATCTCTCTTTTTTCATTCCTCATAGACCAATCTCGCAGGGCAAGTTTTGCCTCTGTCAGACAGTCAAGCATGGAGACCCCTCCTAATGCCACCCCACAGCCCTTCAGACAGCCGGTGAGTAAATCCTCACCGGGGAAGCAAAGCCAATGTGATGCTGGACGAAGATTTCCCACTTTCACAGATGATTTTCATATTTCTAACTCAGCCTTCTATTAAATGATGGATATTGTTTTTATTGTATTAAGCAATATATTCCCATATACTGTTGGGCTGTGTTTTTACACTTTATTATTGTCTGTTTTTCCTTGTTGAAACTTCAGAGTTTTCTCAATCGGCGGCTGAAGGGCTCCATCAAGAGGGCGAAGAGTCAACCCAAACTGGACCGGACCAGCAGCTTCAGACAAATGATTTTACCCCGGTTTCGAAGCGCTGACCAGGAGAGGTGAGTAACCTTTACTTTATTGTGTAATCCAAGGTGATACCAACCATTTTCTGATTCAGGACAGGTTTTCCAGTTCATAACAAATATATTCTTAAATATGCGTGATTAAGTGTTCACAAGTCAGCTGATAAACATGTTAAAGGCTGTCATTAATCATGTGTTGTCAGGTAACCAAACAATGTTTCCTTGTTCATACAAAAATAATTATCATCCCAGAGCTCCCGAAACGTCTTCTCATGAGATATTAAAGAGATAGATTCCTGATATCATCTATGTATGTACATGTATTACAGTTTGTTTGTCAATTTCATGCAATAATTATGTGATCGTGACTTAATGACACAGAACAAAGGATGCTGTGTTCCTCGCAATCGTAGTCTTGGACTTTGGGAGGAAGTTGGAGCACCCAGAGAGAAAACACACAAAGTCAAGGAGAATACATTTTGTCATTCTTTGCCAATCTTTGATAGTTGATGGTGTAGAGCCTCAGACGAAAACAATCCATCACATCGGTGTCAAACACAGCACATGTAACTTAAATAAGCCTTTTTTATTCCCATAGACCTTGAGAAAATCTTTGACTGCTACTCAACCATATCAAATCTGTGCTTGCTTGGTGTGTTTCTGGGGTTTTACTTTAGCTTTAACCACCTAGATGAATTGCTTCTGCAAGGAAACCTCTCACATGTGCTGCAGAAGCCAGCTAGAACATCGCTCACTGCTTTAATGAGGGGCAAACTTTAATGATGGTACGTATAATAGTGTGTGTAATTAATTAGAGTGCACTATACCAAAGAAAACGTGTCAGTTGTTGCTGAGGTTACCGTTGAGGAAAATGATGTTTGCGTCATGAGTTTTAACCTCGCATTTAGCAGTCAAACTGAAATAACTTTCCAAAGTAATATCACATTCCTTCTTTTTTAAATACAAAGCTGAATTCTAAAGCAATAAAAACACAATCATGCTCCTTTTAATAACGTGTTTTGCTGTTAAAGCCTTGTTTGTCTGGTATGACCAGGACCTTACGGTGACTAATGCTGGCTAACAAAAACGAGTTAGACATTGCTGAGTAATTGCCACCCGTGTGTCGCTTTGACTCACTTTTACTCATTAAGTCATTTTTCCAAACCTCCTGCTATGACAATTTCAATTCAAATGAATTTTATTTATAGTGTCATATCACAACAGAGGCCATCTCAGGACACTTAGCACATTGAGCAGGACTAGAATACGCTCAAGATTTTCAGAATCGATACCATTTTAAGGTCCTAACAAGCGATACAGCGACAGTGGGACAGTGACATTGCTCTGCTAGCTACCCACAAGCTAATACCCAAGTGTGGATTGATATGATCGATAGTTAAGGTCGCACCCCGAAGCACATTTGAATGCATACATTTATGGAAGCACCCCCAAGCTCAAGCAGAGAATAATAAAAAATAAAAGAGAGGGACACATATTTAGCATCCAACAAGTGATGGATAAATAATTAACACAACATATTGGAAAATATAGATTTCATTTCATGGACAAAACGATGATATTACAAAGTAAAGCATATGTTTGAGAGACAAAAAGCTGTGTATGATGCCTGCAGTGGATGACTTCATATATGAATTATTCTTTATTGGCACAGGCTGAAGTGATTGCAGGGACACAGGGTGGTAGTTCTTAAGCTATTTTTATTTACTCTATTAAACACACGTCATACACACAGCCAGACCATGCTTAAACATTTTACCTGACAGAGAACTGAATGTGGCTGAATCTTTGTCTTTTTTTAATTAAATGCAGATGTTTTCATCAGTGCACAAAAGGGAACATTAAATAAAACTCTAATTTGGTGAAAGATCTTCTGTTGGACATCCAGGAAATATTGTTAGAACTAAATTATGCCCATATTTATTGGTGTGAATCTTCCAAGCATCAGCACACAGTAACTTACAGCTCCATAGTAACTCACATGACAGCTTTTCCTTGTTTTTGTATCCTGACTTGAGGTCACATCCCAGAGGGTTCGGCTTGTCATTGTGACCCAAAATTGTTATGCAGTTCAAACACACCAGTCACGATGCACATGTGGGAAATAGAAAGATGTAGAGCAGGAGAGGCAGAAAGAGAAAACGTAATGCTGACAGTACACTTTCCTCCCGCCACAGGAGATGCATAATAGACATTTTCAGGGCAGGTGTGGACGGCCATTTATCAGAGATGGTAAATGTGTTGTCACAGTGGCGTTTGGGATAGAAAGGACTTTCCCCCCCTCTCAGTCTGGCCGTTCACCAGCTCCCACCGCTGCCTCGGACAGCTGCCTTCACAGCCCGGTTTGAGTCCTGCCCACACTCCGCTTAATTCACCCATCGTGTTAAGTTGACTTTGATATAAAACCCTCGGCGTCCAACTTCACACTCTGCTTTCCAACGCAGCTGCTCTACCTCCGCTGCCAAGTCAGTTCAAGAAAAGCCTTTCTCATATACTGCGTTGCTGCACAGCTCCTCCAACTAGACGATTCACGGCACCTCTGACCAACATTAAATCTGGCCTTAAATTAGTGCTCGTTTGCTGCGTAATTATCAGGTGTTTCTTCAAAGCTGCTGCTTTTTTCCCTTCAGCTTCCCTCCATGTTCAAGGCCAGTGTTAATATTGCTAATGTAATTCAACGGTTTGGGGAAATACGATTGTTCACCATCTCACTGATGGTTGTACGAGAGTCACCTGCTGGCTCAAGCTTCACATCAATCAATACCACAAGTGTTTTCCTCACTACATTTTCTTTTTTTCAATTGGCCCTGCTGACCTTGCTTTGGCTCATGTTTTTTGCTTCCACCACCACTATTCTTTTTTTCCTGATAGAGCTGCCCACTTCTAAAGGTTACCCAATGATCAGGTCGTATCCACTGTGTGTTTCTGCACACTAGCCTCACCGAACAGCTTACACACATATCCCCATTTACACTGTAGGCAGTACCAACATTGTTTTTGTGTTTTTGAAATTAATGGGGAGGTTTAGCTCAGGAGGTAGAGCGGGTTGGCTGGTAACCGCAAGATTGCCGGTTCGATCCCCGGCTCCTCCTAGCTGAGTGCCTGGTGTCCCTGAGCAAGACACCTTACCCCAATTGCTCCTGACGAGCTGGCTGTCGCCCTGCGTGGTTGACTCCGCCGTCGGTGTGTGAATGTGTGAGTGAATGGGTGAATGTCAGTCATTGCTGTAAAGCGCTTTGGAGAAAAGCGCTATATAAATGAGGCCATTTACCATTTACCATTTAATTGTCACGTGATTTGAGTCAACACACCAGAACTGAAAACCTGGTGGTCAAAGCATTTTCATAAACTCATTATAAAAGCTCTAAAAGTTGCATAGGTTTCTGAGCTGCAGTGAATATATCTTATAATATATAATCATATCTGAACCCTTGATTCTTTCTCTTATCAGGACACGCTTGATGCAGAGCTTCAAAGAATCCCACTCCCATGAATCCCTACTTTCTCCGAGCAGTGCTGCGGAGGCTTTGGACCTAGTTTTGGATGAAGATGCCATAATCAAACCTGTCCACTCCAGTATTTTAGGACAAGAGTACTGCTTTGAGGTGTGTTGTACAGCTATTTCTCCCCGGGCATACCTGCTTTCTAATGGACCTATTTTTTTTTTTTTTAAACTAATTACCTTCTTTATCCAACCATTTATTGTATCCTGTTTGAAAAATAGTATTTAAAGCAGTTATGCTAAAATTAGTATTAGTAACGGTTTTGAATCGATGAATCATCTTTTAGCCTTATTATATCAAGCTATTCTCTGGTTCCAACTCATCAAATGTAAGAATTGCTGTTTCTTGTTTTATGACTTTTTATAATAATCTTTGAGTTAATGGGCAACACAAGCCATTTGAACATCTTAACTTGTCAATAGCACACTTCATAAACTAACTGATCAATCAACACATTAAGCAAGCCGGATACACATTTTTCAGAATAATTACTATCATTTATTTGTGTCTGCAGGTCACCACCAATTCAGGGACAAAATGTTTTGCCTGCCGTTCAGCTTCTGAGAGAGACAAGTGGATCGAAAATCTGCAACGTGCCGTCAAACCTAACAAGGTAGATAAAATGGATTAGTTCAATTCTTATTGCGAATGTCCAAATGACACCATCCAGGTTGTAATTTTCAAAGACGGATGTAAATAAGGACTGCTTTAATGCAGTAACAGAACTCGTTTCGTTTCCAGGACAACAGCAGACGGGTGGACAATGTCCTAAAGTTGTGGATCATTGAAGCTCGAGACCTTCCGGCTAAGAAACGTTACTATTGTGAGCTGTGTCTGGATGACATGCTGTACGCACGCACCACCAGCAAACCCCGGACCGACACCGTTTTCTGGGGCGAGCATTTTGAATTTAACAATTTGCCTACCATTCGTAGCCTTCGTTTGCACCTCTACAAGGAAACTGACAAGAAAAGACGCAAGGTAGTACCATCCTTATTGATCCAAAGAAAAGTGTGGAGTGGGAAAAACAAACATTTCAAATAAATGCTGTTTTTCTGGGTAATCTAGGAGAAAAGCACATATCTTGGCCTTGTCAGCATCCCCATCTCCAGCATCACGGGCCGCCAGTTCGTGGAGCAGTGGTACCCGGTGATACAGTCCAGTGTCTTGGCCAAAAGTGGCGGCGTCGGAAGCACCAAAGTGATCAACGCCTCGCTTCGTGTCAAGTCTCGCTACCAGACAATGAATATCCTCCCTATGGAGCTGTACAAGGAGTTCGCCGAGTACATTACAAACAACTACAGGACGCTGTGTGCAGTCCTGGAGCCGCTGTTGAGTGTGAAAAGCAAAGAGGAGGTGGCGTTCGCTCTCGTGCACATCCTGCAAAGTACAGGGAAGACAAAGGTAAACAAGAACCTGATTTCACCTGCTTTTTTCCATAAGCCGCCGCTTTTATCTGTAGAATCTGGAGATCCCTTTCATGGGAAGAAGTTTAAAATCCAAATAATGGTTCCTTCTCCACCAACCGGAAAATGTGATCTCTTCTCAGGAGTTCCTGTCTGACATGGCGATGTGTGAGGTGGATCGGTTCATGGACCGCGAGCACTTGATCTTTCGTGAGAACACACTAGCTACGAAGGCGGTGGAAGAGTACCTCAAACTGATTGGTCACCGATACCTCAAGGAAGCTATAGGTGAGTCCTCTGTGGGTGAACCTGTTCATTTCATCGCGTGAAAGCACATTCAAAGCTCAAAGCGTGTCACGCTCGGCTCATTCAGCAAAGGCATTGGAGTTTCCTTTGTTTTTTGCGAATTATTTGTATTTATTGTTGAAGCAGTATTTTTAGAAATACTAGCCTTGTGATGTGCAAATTTCAAATCAACAAACAGGAATTGTGCTGTAATAACATTTCAATGTCACAACATTAAATGCTAATTTCTTATTTTATTCTCTCATACAATGAAAAATAGTAATTGGATTATTGTTAAAGGTTTTTTATTATTTTCTTGTTTTATCACATTTGTTGTGTATGTATATTTCTACATTTAAATATTAATTTCCTCCAAACACCAGTGTTCAACACATTCCTAATCCCCATATTGGCTGATTTTAGCATTTTCACACACACTCATAATCATCTTACTTACATTCATCTTGATTCTCAGTAACGCTGAGAGGGACGGCATATATGTACAAGTAGTCTATGGCTGAACTTTCTCCGTTAATGATGCATTTTGGGAAACATAGTGATCTGCATCTTACAGGTGACTTCATTCGAGCCTTATATGAGTCTGAGGAGAACTGTGAGGTGGATCCCATGCGTGTCCCGCCATCAGTCCTCGCTGACCATCAAGCCAACCTACGAATGTGTTGTGAGCTCTTACTCTGCAAGATCATCAACTCTCTCTGGTTAGTTTCCTATAAATATATATATATATATATATATATATATATATATATATATATATATATATATATATATATATATATATAGCTGCATATATATATCAGCTCAGCTTTACAATTTTTGTCTTTCCAATTTACAAAACATTTTGCCTCCATAGTAACAACAATATGAAAGCTTTCTTTATGCAAACTCTGATATTCAAACAGAAATAACTGAATTTCAACATGATTATTTGCTACTTTCAGTGAATCAGCAGCATCATGTAAGACAATTTTTATAAAATGGTGGACTCTATCTCACCATTCTCCTTGACGATGGTGCGATAAATCATTTCTTGTTTCAGCATATTCCCCCGGGAGCTGAAGGAAGTTTTCGCCTCATGGAGAGCCAGATGTGCCGAGCGTGGAAGAGAGGATCTCGCCGACAGCCTCATCAGCTCGTCCCTGTTTCTCCGCTTCATGTGCCCCGCCATCATGTCTCCCTCCCTGTTCAACCTGATGCAGGAGTACCCCGCCGAGCGCACGTCCCGCACACTCACGCTCATCGCCAAGGTGATGCAGAACCTGGCCAGCTTCAGCAAGTGAGTCCCCGTCATCATCGCCTGACATTCATTAATTCAGTTCATTTTTAGACTTTTTTAGATGTTGCCGCTTGTGCGACGTTCGGATGCATGTCAGTGAGGTTTGCAGTGACTTTCAGCTTCGACTCTGTACTCTGTACTGACAGTTCTTTGAATAATAATATATTCTACTGGCTTATGTTAACTTACTGTATAATAAAGGCATCCAAAGTTTGTTGGTAACTTAATCCTGAAATAATATAACTTGTGTAGTATAAGCAGTAGTTCTAGTATTCATTATTTCAGTTCTTCATTTCAGAAAATGGTGTACGCTGAAAATGGATAGAAAACCAAGACATGACTCAAAATTGTATGTGTATTGTATGTTTCATCTTTATCCCTGTCTTCATGGATGCCGTCGTTATTGTCTGCAGATTTGGACCCAAGGAGGAATACATGTACTTCATGAACGAGTTCCTGGAGATGGAGTGGGGCTCCATGCAGCAGTTTCTCTACGAGATTTCCAACATGGAGGCCGGGGGAAACGCTGGAGGCTTCGAGGGCTACATCGACCTCGGCAGAGAGCTGTCCATGCTCCACAGCTTACTGTGGGAAGTCATGGGCCAGCTTAGCAAGGTGGGAACATTCAATCAAACGTTTCCACAGGATTTTCTCTCTCGAACTGAAGAATGTGGAGAGAGAGCAGTCGGGAAACGAGCTGGAATTAGTACTTAAATATTTAACTAGACTGCTTGCGCTGTTAATTTATTGAAATTGTACTGAAGTCGCAACATAATTAAAGTTATACATATTTGATTATGGAGATTATGTGCTTTTTATTTGATGTATTCTGTGTTCTGTGAAAGACATCCTCCATGTTTTCTTAATGGCATTTGATTTTTATGAATGAATAAGTGAATCATAATGTATATACTGGAGTTTTCCAACTCCTGGGACAAGTACCGAGCCATGGACCAAAATGCTGAATAATGTAATATCTCTCGATACTTACTCAGATATCTCAAATAAGGCTATTTGCCAACACTACCACACACTCTTTACCCCCGAATTAAACATTTACCGCACATTTATTTGGCAGGAGAATGACATACATGAGGTGTTTTAGTTGCCCCATGTGTGCATTGGATTTTCTTGATGTTTGAAACCCTTTCTGTGCTGCAGGATGCTATTCTCAAACTCGGACCCCTACCACGGCTGCTGAACGACATCAGCGTCGCCCTGAGGAACCCGCAGCTCCACATGCCCACAAATCACCAGCCGGACCGACCGAAGGACAGACTCTTCTCGCGGCCGTCTTTCAATCGTCTATGTCCTCTGACTTCCAAAGCCTTATGATGCGTGACTTGAACAGGTATTATTATTATTTTTGTTGTTGTTGTTCATCACTTCTACACATGAAATTGGATTTGCATCAAAGACTTATGATGCGTGGGTCTCGTTGAACAGAGTATTGCTGTGTATTATTATTTTTGTTGTTGTTGTTCATCACTTCTACACATGAAATTGGATTTGCATCAAAGACGTCCGAGCCAAGCTGGGTCTCCGTTTGAACAGAGGATTTATCCCTGCTGTGCCTTTTATCGAGACAATGTGTACGGTCATAATTACAAATATGCACCTACTACACATAAATAGAGGAATTACAGTTTCACATGGGTGTAATTAATAGTAGCACATTAAACGGCCAAAAATAACATAACGCCGGAATATTTCTAAGAGCCCATACTGCTAATGCTGATGCACCTCTTCAGGCTTTTTAAGTAGTTTATCAATCAGTAATTGCAAGCACCATCTGTTCCCAGACTCTCACACCCAAACCTCTTTCCTCTGTGTTGTCGGCGCTCGGCTATTGTCAAGAGACGGCTGCTCTCATTACAGTCTAACTGCTTAAATAAGAACACTTTAAGTAAAAAAAAGTGGTTAATATCAGAGGACTCTCCTGTAGCTATTTTGTGTTTACTATTATACCAAGCCAGAGTCCGCTGGAACAAAAAGCTGCAGCAGTAAACACGTGACTGAATGAGAGAGACTTTCTGTAGATCCGCTGCCAGCATCAAACGTCGGGAAATTCAAGGCAACATAAGGAACGACGCACCTGACACTCCTTGTAGTTGTAACCACGGAGGCATCCGGCTACCAGTGACTGACAAGATGGAGGTCCTTCCTTCTCTTTATTATGTAACAATTACTTTCTTGAACACCATCAAATCTTTAAAAAAAAACCTGACTGGCAGTGCAAATGATTTGCAGAATTCTTTGGTTTCTTCGTGTTTCATTATGAAATGAGAATAGCGAAGGAATGATCCTTTGATGCATTGTTTTTTTTATTACTGAGGTATCTGTATTTCTTTCCTTGTTCATCCTCTGCTACCAAATTAACACATTTCTTATTTTATTTAACTTTTACTTGACCAACCTCAACTACAGTGCATTTTCTGACCACGTAATATTTTGATTAAACTGCACACAGTTTAAGGGTTCATAAGCAAAAACAATTGGCAGCATCTGTCCTCTTATGTCTCTCCACAGGTTTGAAATGAAATGATGCAAAAATAGAATGAAGTATAAAATATTTATGAGGCCATGTTAATGAACCCATCAGAGCATTTTGTAACATCTGTCTCTGTTGTGTATCTGCAGTTCGATAGACATCTCTCGCCTGCCGTCCCCTACGACCGGCGTCTCGGCTGTAGAATCCCTCTCATCCAACCTGAACATGAGGCGTCAGGCCGAACGAGACCTCCGCTCCTCGAAGGAAGTGTTCTACGTGACTCGCCCGCCGCTGGCTCGATCGAGCCCCGCGTACTGCACAAGCAGCTCAGACATCACCGAACCTGATCCCAAGGTACGATACCGGCTCGGTTGCTCTCTTTGTCTCGGCTTTAGTTGCAGAATCTAAATTTATCAGTTATAATGGGATTTTACGGCATTGAATTTCAATAGCAAGAAGATTTTTATTGAGAGTGGAATATTTTTGGACTTCAGATCAGAATAACAGCGTAATTCAATCATGGGTTTTTATCAAAGCCATTTTTCAAGTCCCAAGGCTTTCGTCTTGATTACATAGAATTTGGATTTTCCAAACTAATTCAAATTGTGTCACCTCACTCCTGGTCTCCTTTGTCGCTTATTTTCCAAATCTGCTTTTATTAAATAGCACTTTTCACAGCGATATGAGACAACTTTATGAGGTTGAGGTTTTTATTTTGTAAAATAAGCTTGAATGGAATAAAACACAACAGTAAAACATTGGTAACAAAACAACATTAATGCATTTATCCATCCAAAAGCATCAGTATGATACGATAGCTCACTGTGTTTAAATTAACTTAAAGAATATACACATTTACTGTACATTAGGAAGTGGAGTAAAATATGTATGTATGAACAATGTTTTTCTATATGTTAAAAGAATCCAGCAACAATAAATGTGTTTATTTTTTCTCTCAGGTCCATAGTGTGAATAAAAGTGTGTCCATGATGGACCTTCAGGACTCCCGCATGAACAGCATCTCCAACCTCAACTCTGTGGGAGACATGCTCACCTCCTCTCAGGCTTCCATCGCCGGCCTTGGCCACAGCTTCGGGAACCTCTGTGGTCCTCTTCGTATGGGAGGGCATATGCCAGCGGGCTCAGCGGGCTCCGGTTTGAGGCTGAGCCAGATGGGCCACATAGGAGGGCCCACCGAGTCCATCTCTCAACAGCAGCAGCAGGCGGCCGCGGCCATGCACTTCCCCCTGTCTTTCCAGAACCCGCTATTCCATCTGGCTGCCCAGAACTCCCCGGCCCAGTCTCAGCCACCTCCTCCTCCGCTCCTCCTCGCCCCGGAGCCCGAGAACGGCCACCACGACTATGCACCGGCGTTTGGCAACAGCGCTTTCTCCCGCAGCGAGGACTTGTCCGCCCTGCGGTCTCAGAGCAGTCTGGTGCAGCCCAGCATCGTCCACTCACACAGTTACAGCGATGATTTCACCCGGCAGAATCAGAGCAATGACTTCGCCTGGCACCAGCTGTCACTGCAGGTGCAGGTAGGAATCTCTCACTTATCTGCACGCACTTTGCATTTCACGGAAAGACAGTTTGTAATGGAGTTTTTGTTTAAAAAGGTTACCTTCCATAAATAGAAAATAATAGTGAATGGCCTCACCCTTTTATCTATACAGCTGACTTCCATAGTATGAAGAAACCTTAACTGGTTTGGTGTCTACAGTTTTATTTCTAGATGATTAATGGATCTGCACTTGATACTGGCTGGTGCCATCGTTGTTGGTTGCTTGGGTGTCAGACCTGTCATAGTATACATTCAGTTAATTCTAGTGCAAGTCAGGTGTTTCTATTATTTTGTTCTCTCACCTTGATATCAATGTTAACAGAAACACCTTTCTGTATAATAATGATTTGTGATCACTTGAAACTCTTGATTGTTCAAACCCTTTAATGTAATGAGTTGAAAAATATTAAAAATGGGGCTTCCTAATTTCAGTAACATTTTATTCCTCATATAAGAGTAGAATAACGTTTCAAACATTTGGGTTGTACTTTATAACTATAAGTTACTTCTGTTGAGCAACACAAATATGTGCATGAATTGGTAAAACCTGATGGTTTTAATGCTTCAAAAAATCATGTTTCCTTTCAATAAACGTGCTGTATTATCATGAGCACTACTGGATCTTCAAGCCAAGTTGCCCATCAGACTTGTCATGTAGTCTTAGTGTGATTTTTGACACCTTTACAGTTAATTAGATCCTGCTTGTACTTTTGTTTCCTCTGGTGTTGCAGAACAAATCTCAGATCCAAATGGAGTTGGAACGGTCCTCTCATAAGCAGAATATGCAAATCTAACATACAGACACAAACACTTTGATATAATACATGCTATTGTATTAACATTATTCATGCTTTAACCCTCCATGTTCAATCAGTCTTGAAATTGTCTCGACTGGAATTTGAGCATTTTAAAGAGAATTTATGTTATACACATGCAATTATTATACACACAATTAGTGTCAAACTTGTTTTTAAACACACAGGAGTCCCTATTAAAAAACAAGATTAAACTGCCACATAATGGAGTCAAGTATTTTTTTCTTTTGTGGAACAGCTTTCAATGAATCTAATCTGCTCTTTTTGGTTGCAACTTGATGATGTGTGTAAAATCAGAGTGTTTAAAGATGCAGTCATGTAGTCTCCAGCTATTTCTGTCCTGCTGTGTGGGCCTTAATGGAACAAGCATCGCCAGCCTCCTGTTTATTAATAAGGATGGCGCGTCAGACCAGGGCTTTATCTATATCTCTTTATCCATCTCGTCTTTACATCTCGCCAGCTGTAATACATACTACTGCTTGTGTTTAAAGCCCTTATAGTGTAGGGCCAAAACACATTTCTGACCATCCAGATTTCTCAGGTCGACTGGGACATGTCTGCTTCTGTCCCCAGTGTCTCTTTAGTTTATTTAATCCCATTTTGCACTGTTCCCTTCATACTGTACTGCTACTACACTGTAAATGTCCATCTTCAAATAATTCAGATCATATCTTTGCTTGCACACAATTTAGCCACTTGTGTCTTGAATGTGTTTCTTTCCTTTGAGAGGAAGAGGTAGTGCACTGCTGTTGGCTTTGTGTCTTATTAGATTTCACCACTGGGGGGCGTCAAACATTTTTGCACGATTTCTTTAATGTCTGACCTTATTGTCTCCTGTCAGGAGTCTCTTCAGCAGCAGCACATGATGGGAGCTGTGTCTCAGACGGCCACTGGGACAGGCACGCCCGCCTCCTTGGCCACGCCGCCGACGACAGTTCACCCGGTCCGCCAGTCGTCCATGGCGCCCCTACAACACCTCAAGTCACAGCGGTCCATCAACAATCCAGCCACCGCCACGCCTCCTAAAGTTCGCCCGCAGAGCAGAAACCTTCTCCTCGACTCTTCTGACACAAGCTTCAGCGGCAGTCAGCCGAAATCGCGTCATTCTCAGCAGCAGCCACAACAGCAACATCATCAGCAGCAGCAACATCAGCAGCAGCAACATCAACAGCAGCAGCAACTACATCAACAGCAGCAGCAACTACATCAACAGCAGCAGCAACTTCAGCAGCAGCAGCAGCAGCAGCATCAGCAGCAGCAACAGGAAGCACATGTGTCGCTGACAGACAGTCCAGCTCCCGGACTCCCGTACCAGACCGGCTCCACCAAAGAGAACCAGGGCCCCCAAGCAGCTGTAGAGGAGTCGACAGACACGCCCACAAAAAGCACCAAGAAGTCTCAACAGACGCAACTGCAGCCGCCACAGCAACATCTGCTGAAGCCAGGCAATAAACAGGTCAATCCAACTACGGTTTTAAATGTAGAAACTTCTTCTTTAGTGTCTCACTTTATAGAGAAAATGGCAAATTTAATATGAAGACATGTGTTTAAAGCATGACCGACGTGTGCTGTTGTTTCAGGGTTCTCAGTCGACCTTGAACACCGCGGCCATGAATGAACGGACAGTCGCCTGGGTGTCCAACATGCCACATCTCTCCGCTGACATCGAGAGCCTGCGGCCGGACCGTGA
Organism: Chelidonichthys spinosus; assembly: GCA_029853015.1. NCBI lineage: Eukaryota > Metazoa > Chordata > Actinopteri > Perciformes > Triglidae > Chelidonichthys > Chelidonichthys spinosus. The sequence continues at coordinate 9,882,221 of CM056836.1, read as the reverse complement.
GGGTCAGCTGAAAGAGTACTCCAAGAGCATGGACGAGTCACGACTAGAGAGGGTCAGCACCTTTTATTTTAATACCTGTTTAAAACTCACTCGCCTCCTATGAACACTAAACATTTGAAAATATAAAAAGTAAAGAACCAGGTAAGATAAGTATAACATAAAATTACAGTATAATATTTTTTTAATAGTATATATTTTTCAGAAACTTTTTATAATTGCAATTGTTTCAACCTGTTCTGCCATATTGCATAAAGTATAAATCAGACACATAAATATACATGAATTGCAGTAATGCGCACTGCTGTTCCGAAATAATCATCTGCAGGAAGGTCAGTTAAAATATAATGTATGCATGTTAGTCAAATCTTACCTAAATGTTCACGTAAATATTTAAGTTATATATTTTATAAAACATCATTGGTTGAATGACTTCAATCGCTAGAAGATGCAGATGCAGGCTGTTCATTTTCTGTGATGAACAACTCCCACACTCTTGCCTATATTAGAAATGCACATCTATGCAGTGTTTTTTACACGGCATTGAAATGATTGAAAACACATATTCAAGCACAGTTGCACTGCAGCTTTGCTTGGTCGTTCCCACTTGTAGCTCGGTGTACCACAGAGCTGCGTCTACGGTGATAACATCTCTTCATTTTGATTTCAGGTGAAAGAGTACGAAGAAGAGATACATTCCTTGAAGGAGCGGCTGAAGATGTCTCATCGCAAGCTTGAAGAATACGAGCAGAGACTTGTGTCGCAGGAACAGACGACGAACAAGATCCTGATGCAGTATCAGAACCGGCTGGACGACAGCGAGCGCCGGCTGAAGCAGCAGCAAGTGGAGAAGGACTCTCAAATCAAAGGCATCATCAACAGGTGACTAGTGTTCAGTCTGATCTACAGCTGGCAGGAGTAAAGCTGTGCCCGTTGCTGCTTTGGCACAATTTTGAAGGTTAAAGTGAAGCAAGTGCAGGATTTGCAGCTGTAAAAGTGACAAAGTTACATTTTTAATGAGCTCCATTTAAATAAACGTTTTTGGTCTGCTGTACTCAGACAAAAACATCTGCACTTAAGTTTAAAATGTAAGGCAGAAGGACTAGGATTTGTCCATTGCGGTTTGTAACATTCCTCCCCAGATCGACAACACCGGAAGTGCACAGCGCGTGCAGCATCACAAACAGAGCAGTGAACCTGACATTGAGCTTCGTCTGCTGTTTCGCAGCTCGAGTCCAGCCCTGCACGCTGTAACAGGGAGCTTGACACCCAGAAATGTCCCAAATGTCCCTGTATCTGCAGGGTCACTGCATACAGACATCGTATTGAGAGGGATTGTCTTTGTATGAGACAAATCCTACTCATTCTGCCTTTGCGAAGTAAAGACAGTTTCACCTGAAGAGCGACTTCCATGATCACGTCATATATATCCATTTTTAAGGAAAGGGTCCAACATTTTTTGGGCAATTTGCTTATTTCCTTTCTTGCTGCAAGTTAAATGAGGAGATAGCATCTCTGCTGGAGGCATGAAGACTAGAAGCAGTGGCAGCTCGAACAAATCATCCCATTAGGCTCATACTTTAATGTGAAACGCTTCACAGGGTTGGTTTTATTTCATTTCAGTTAAACGGGCTAATTCTGACTGTAGCTACAAAAAAAGTGCACCACATTCAGTTTATTTCAGAAGGTTGTGTTTAATTGGAGTTTACAGAGCTCACATCTCATCTCATTTTGATAGAAAGCCTCCTCTAGCTAAATTAACATTTCCTCTGAACACAAATACAGCAGATGGGTGCACCACACACTCATTTCACACAAGTTGTGTATCTGAACAGCTGAATTTGAACTGCCTGAATTGCTCAGAGCGCAGTTCGGATTCAGCTTCAGGAAGCTCCGAGGATAGCTGAGCGTACCCAGGAACATGTCAAGACCTTAATATCATCATATGGCCACATAATCCTACAGTAAATTAAACAACACCGGCTTCGTAGTTCTATTTTTGTCAACCGGTATGCTTGTTTCTATTTCCCTGTTGTCAGACTCATGGCTGTGGAAGATGAGCTGAGAGTGGGTGCCATTCCTGATATTAAGCCTCGAATCCTCACTGACCAGGTTTGTGCCTGTGTCTACATCTTTTATCATCCCTATTTGCTAAACCAGTCATGTTCTAAAACAGCTTGCATCTTTCTTACATCACATGCAACGCATTTGCCAAAGCCAGTGCAGGGCAGGAGGGGGGGGAACTTTGCAGCTGTCATACACTTCACCTAGTCCCATCTTTCAAAAGCACGTTTGTCACATTTCACCATTTTACTGCACGCGCTTGACGGGGGGGAAAAGTACAAGTGCTCATCCTAAAAAAACCTCGAGAACTGGATGGAGCTTAAATTCATGTGCAGAGGTTAATCTAGTTCTGTGGAGGAAAAGTCTTCCACACTGAAATGGAATATTATTTACCACAAAAAGAGGATTATTATTAAACCACAGAACGCATTCATCGTCAGAGGAGTCTTGACTGTGACTCATCAGCGGTCTTCTGCAGGGCTCGGTGTCGTGAATGCACCATGTGGGATGGATTGTGACGCAGGTGAAGAGGCTGCCTGTGTTGTTTACACCGAAGTAACTCAGGAGAAATAACCTTTGCTGTCATTGAAATACACCGTGACCTTCTTTCAACACTCATTATGAAGAGAAAATAGACAAAAATTGAGAAAAAATATGAGCGTTTCATGAGGATAGACGTCACTCATAACATTGAATGTCCTGGTTTGTGGATTCACAGCAAATTTACATATATTGTGCGTTGTAATTCGCGTTGTCCTGGTAGGTAGATTTAGTTGTCTTTGGACTGAGGCTTGCCATTTTTGGGGAAAAGCCCAGACCATCTGGGTCTGGATTGTTTTGGGGGGTAGGCGCCTGCTGTTCTGCCACTGCTGCCTAAATTTCATTCAATTTTGCTGCATTGTATTACTATTGCAAACATTACATTTCATTTTAAATATTTTTATAGTAATGTTAAAACAATTGTCCTGGAAAAATGATTATTCTGTTGACATTTTTATTGTACTGCTGTGTCATCATCATCTTCATCAATATTACTATGCAGTTGATTCGATGTGTTTGTTGCACAATCTAAAGAGTACACCGCAGAGTCAATGCAGAGTGGGGAGAAATGACCAGACTCCCTCAAAAGAAATAGAGTTTTATAAGTTGTTGAATTAGGGGGAACTTTGGAAAATGCTGTCTACAACAAATTCCTAATTACTTATTGACTTTCTTTCTATAAAAAAAAGTCTAAATATTTTATGATCTGCTCATATAATTGTCACCTAACTTAGAACGCTACAGACATTTACACACCTTTTCCAAGGTCAGCATGAGCATATGTGTGTGCCACAGCTTCCCTTCTTTTACTGAGTAAAACCACTGTTTAAGCTCATCTAGCTAGTGATTGGTCGACCTATCAGCCAATAAGAGACAAGTATTTCCATGTTTTTTTGTGTGTAAATCAGTCTTACCACTATTCTGTTGCTGAAGATACAACACTACTGTTTTTTTGGGGGGGGGCAAAAAAAGAAAATGTGCAACTATTCCTTTAAACTTGCACTCATGAAGCTGTTACTAGAGATAAGAGGTTACTTGATCTGTTTTCTCTCCCCTCCCCTATCAACCAGGGCTATGGCCATCCAGGATCCTGACTGCCAATTCCAAAGTGACCAGAGTTCATGATGGTCACTCGAGTGTAAGAAGACTGATACAGATCCTACAAAAACCCCACCAAGAGCTCAGCAATGGATCCAGCTGGACCACTGAAGGCTTCATCAAAAAAAAAAACTTTGCACATACCAGAACTTGACAATCAGTTTAGCTTGAGGACCAACATGTGCGGTCAATTTTCTGCACATACTGACTTAAATATAAGCCAATGCCACAACAATGGCAATACTGCACCTAATGAGTATCTTTATTTTGATAGGAGAAAGTGAGACGAGGATGGATTCAGGCCCCCCCCCCCTACAAGCAGCACGCCCACTTCTCACTCAAGTGGCTGCAGACAAAATGTCGAAAAGGCTTAAACAAGCACAATATCCCCTCATGGGGACACCTATCACAAGCAACAAGCAGGTCATTAAAATCAGTTGATCAGTTGCCATCTATGATCCTCGGATACAGGGTCCAAGTAAAGACCTACATTGCTTTTTTCGATTCTGATGAAATATTTTAGTAACATATTATCACCGCAAAGCTGTTTTATATATATACACACACACACACACACAGCCATCCCATCTGAATAGATGCCAAATTAATGTTAGAATCAACTGCTTTAAATACAATCTAAACCTTCTCATTGGTTCTTCATTCGGCACACGGTGTAAAGCCAGAACAACAGTCTCTCCTTCAGTGTAAAGAAATAATAGCCTTTATAAAAATGGAAAAACTTCACAGAAACAATATGACATCATAATGTGTTTTGTTCACTTTGTAATAATAATAATAATATTAATCATTATAAAAACTATGACTTTTCAAAAGAGTGATACAAAGTGCTTCATAAATGGCATGAAAGAAAAATCATGTGAAAATGTGAGAAAGTATTGGATTTAAAAGGGACACAATCAAACCTCCCATTTACATGTGTTTTTCTTCATCGTGATACAGATCGCATGTGAATTCACTGTGTAAATGGGAAGAAGAGTCCGGATATCTGCTTCGATTTCGAAGATTTTCTTTAGAATTGGCTTCTAACTTATTATACAAGTGGTGCATGAGTGGGCCGACCTCCTTTTAAGAAAAAACAAATGATACGATGTTTATTTAACATTGTCTTTAAATTAGGTTGTGTTAATAGGAATAGCTGATGAGATGATAGTGACGGCTGTAGCTTTTCATCAGCTCATCTTTAGTCGACGGCTCCTAATGAATGTTGACTGTTACATCTGAGAGACGGTGTTGGTCTAAAGCTTCAACTAATCTAGCCTCAAAAGTCCTGAAACAAATAATATTGAACACACCGTGGCTTTTTACCCATCTTACATTTTGTTATACCGCACTTTGTAACATTTGTTTTGAAAAGCGATGTACGAATACATTTTCAATAACTATGATTATAGACATTAATATGTGCAACTGGAAACAAATCATATTATAGCAAGTAGTGAATTACTCATCTGGTGTGTTTAATGTTTCTGAAGCATAGATGTGCAACAGTACTGCATGTGCTTTTAAAATGCAAGGACGAGTGAGTCGATTTGTTGTGGGAAATTATTCTAACGTACAAAAAAAAAAAAAGACTTTGACATGGCTTTCTTATTGAAGGCATCTTCTTTCTTTTTTTTTTTTATCCAACCTGCTGACTCTTCCATTTTTTTCCAGAAGAGGGTGGCATTCAGCCTTTTGCATTATACAACATGAAAGTACTGAAATGACCAGAAAACAAACAGAAGCAACAGTGACAACAACAGAACAATAAAGAGTTTCCAAGCAGGGATATGTAGTATATGTGCATAGGATTTGACTGCCTTACAGTCTGTGCCACAGGGCCCAAAACAACAATGCCAATACAAAAAGAAACCTTGTAAACTTTGTATATTAAATGTCCTTTTTTTTGTAGTCAGGTGATGAAATAATAAGCAGTGTGTTGGTTAACTCTGTATGTTAGTCCGAATCATTTATATTACAAATTTCATGGTTGATATAATTTATCTTAACCGCTTGCCTTTAAAAAGACATCTTCTTTTAAAAAGGTAAATATCAAATGATACAAAGTAATATGTTTATGTAACCAGAAATGTATAAAATAGCTTAATGTATATCTATTCTTATATGTAAAATGTATTCAAATTAAGGGTAGGCCTTCAGGCATGTTGAACTTGTGGTAAAAGAAAAAAAAACAACTGATTCTTATATTATTAACTCTTAATGCTGCAATCCAGAAACTATAGTGCTATGAAGAGACTGCGTTCACGGGGTGAGAGCCGAATGGTTTCCCAGCATAGCACGTTTCTGTGTAGTATCTCGCCTATGTTTGTGTAACCAGAATAGCAGTGGTGCTTTCAACAATACTGGATTGCAGTTTTAAGTGACCTACTGAAATATGCGTTTTTATTTATTTGGCCTGCATTGCAATACAGTATTTTGAAATGTTATACTGCATATCTGTTTCCATTTTATGAGAAGCTGCAATCCGTAATCCGACAGGTGTTTATAAAAAGACATAAAACTCTATTATATGCCCATGTATTCTTGAACTTTCTTTGTGTTAGCTGCAGTGGTACAGTGTGCTACCTCTAAAAATCTTTATACCACAACCTGAGAGGATACTTTATTCCATGTGGCTAGAAAAACTTTATTTATTTAGGAGATGATGCTAACAAAAAACACATTTCATATTTTTTCTTTCCTGGTTGCTTGTTCATTAATATTTCAAGATTTCCTACATAACCATTACAGCACAATTTCTAAATTTACTACTGTATTTAAGTGCCATTACCGTTATGTTCATACAGATCTTCTTTTAATTACAGGATGAGATTGATTGTGTTCCAGGTATTACTCAGACTCTCAGGAACACAGAGGTATTGTTGGCAAGAACTTTATATATATCGTCAATGCCTAACGCACAAAAATATAACAAAAATCATTGGCAACTAGCCATTAAAGCTAAATACAATTAAAAAAGAACATGAAATGAGAGGTCTGTGCTAAGGCAACTACTGTGCTTTTATTTTGGTCAGTTCCTGACCCACGTCTCGTCCAAACAAATAATTTAATGTACACCTTCTATTGTATTATTTATTACATAAAAAAGGGAACATTCACTTTTTTTTCTTGGCCCAAATGAAAATGTGCCAAAAGCTCTAATAAAACTTGGGGAGGGATATTATGAAGTTACTGTTGAAGACGTGTTTTATGTTTACAGAATCCTGAGAATTTAAAGGATGTATGAACCTTTGTTGACCCAGTGGAGGTTAACTGCCGCTTTGCAGCAGCTAACGCAGGACCTAGTAAATCAAATGATATCTTGTATATTTTTGAATAAGGGTATCTAACATCTATCAACATATTTAGTTTAAAAATCAATGTATATCAATAGGGAATTAAACAAAGTATTTTTCTTGGCAGCTATTGTTCTGCACAATTGATCTACTGTGTCACAAATATATAGTTGGTGGGATTTCTGACTTGAATCGGGCCTACTGGATGTAATACCTTAATTTACTTGATGTTTGTTTCTTTTGAAATAAGCCATGCCCCATGGATAAGCCATACCCTCCAGCCCCCTGATGTTGTATGGTGGATGTTTAATGTTGGTAGTTTTATTTATGATGGTAGTTATTGTAGGTATGATTGCGCTTGTAATTATTATTATTATTATTATTATTATTATTATTATTAGTGTAAGTATACTTGATTGATATGATTTGTTTTGTTTGAACAAAGGGAATGTATTCATTTTTCAGGTGATTTTTCCGAGTGATTTAAATAAAATTATAAATCCCTAATTGAAGTTCTTTTGTTTTTATTACCCAAGTGAGTAACTTTAGGATTTTTAGAAATGTTGTTTACACTTGGGGGCCATGTATGCATTCTGCAACATCCCCCCTCCAAGGTATCTGGTGGGAATTCTGCCCAGGAGAATTTTTAGAGCATTTTGAAACAACTACTAGAGCAAGTTTTGATGACTGAGTCATTTTAGTGAGCCAGCATATGATTATAAATATACAATTTGCGATGCAACCACTAACTTTCTCAAAGTGGATGCAGATGTGAAGTATTTTCTTAAATGTAAGCTTTTGACAGTGAAAGTCAGAAAGCATTGATTGATGATTTAAATATAATTGCATGCATTTCATGTCACAGTATAAAATGTTTCTGAAGGCTGGCATCGGTCTGTGGACTTTTTCAATTTTTTGACATACTTTACTATGATTTTTTTAATACATTTTCCATCAAAAAAGTAAAAAAAAAAGTTGTCAAAAAAGACAGAATTCTTTCATAAAATACTGACTTTTTTTCAACATACTATAGTATGACTGGCTGCATGGTGGTGTAGTGGGTAGCACTGTCCTGGGTTCGATTCCAAGATCGGGTTCCTTCCCGACTTGGGTGTGGGGTTTGCATGTTCTCCCTGTGTAAGCACGGGTTCTCCGGCTTCCTCCCACAGTCCAAAGATACTAAGACTTTATTTTTCGACATAGTATATTATGACCTTTTTTTCCTACTTTTTCAACATACTATAATCTGACTTTTTTTTATGACTTCCTTCAACATACAATACAATAACATATTGTATTGTAGGAAATACTATACCATGGCCCCTTTCTCTCAATACTTTGACCTTTTAATTTCTTTTCTTACAGCTATTTTAAATATGCCCTACCCCACCACCAACTTGGTGGTGACTATGAATTTTTTCAACATACTATGACATACTACTTTCTCTATTTTTCTGCACCAATGTGTGGAACATAATGTGTGGGATCCATTTGAGCTTCTTTTATTTTTAAGTTGAACAACATTACCATCTTGTGGTGCACTGGGATCGCAGAAAGCAGAATAAGCAGCAGAGGAGTATTTTTCCATAATATTGGTCACACAGAGTTTTGATGTAAAATTATATATGTGACTGTTTAGAGTGACAAAATTCAGTCCATTCAGACAAAATGCTTCTGCAAATACTTTTTCAGCATTTCCATAATTTGGATGTCAAAAGAATAATAATTACCAAATACCAAAGCACGGGAAAATATTATTAATAACAATGAAAAAAAAGTATATAATCACTGAAAGTTGACATGAAAAAACACAATAAGCAGTATAAAGTCAGGTTGGAAAAAAATTTTATTTTTTAATATCTATTCACACAAATGTGTTCCCACCTTTATAAGACAACCACAATGCAGACAAGCAGTGCAGCAATACTAATTGTTCCTAAGTACAGTAGTAGACATTTGTACATGCGTTTTTGCAATAATGCATCAACTACAGGGAGATGAAGAAAACGAATAGGCAAGACAACAAATAACAAATTTTTAGTGAATCAGTGGATTCATTTTACTAAGTTATATAACTTCATATGCCTTCACTGTACAAGACGGAAGTTATGCAGCCTATTCTGTAACACAAGACCCACAACAGCTAAGGTGTGTTTAAGATGCAGCTTATTCACAACAGCTCAGAAAAATACATATACTTTAGAACCTTACAGGAAAAGACAAGTTTACCTAAAGCCGCTCTTGTCATTTAAAGTAAAGAACTAAGTCATTTCATCATTGTAATGTGTCTTTACAGGGTGGACACCACTGTTGGAAGTGTTGACAGCCGTGCATATCTCCTAGTGTCAGTTTGGATTGTCTCGCTGTACATGTTATTGAGTGGAATGGCCAGATGTCCAGTTTGTCCTGACTCCTCCTCAGAATTAATGCCATAGGGCATCTTGGACATGACAGCCATGCTCAATTTGAAGAGCACGTTATTGAGAGCCACGCGGTATTCTTTTCTCACCAGACAGTAGATGACGGGATTGAAGCAGCTGCTGGTGAAAGCTAAGCAGTTGGCCAGTGGGAAAAAGTATGTTTGAGTCAAATAGTACGAAAGGCTGATATCAACGATGTCAAGTTGGATCAGGACACTCCAAAGTGTGAGGATGTTGTAGGGGAACCAGCAGGCGCAGAATGAGAGCACCACCAAGGCCACAGACTTTGAAATATCAGCCTTTCGCAGAGAATTGCTGCCCTTCAGTTTGTGCCGACAGAGGAAGCGCAACAGGAGCATGTAGGAGAGGATGATGATGGCGTAGGGTAGCAGGAATCCCAGCACTAATCGCAGCAGCTGGTTTATTCCGAGCCAGGCCGTACCTTCAGGGAAGCGGAGTAGGCACGCTGTGTCGTTCCCTCCGCCCACGCGTCTCAGGTCTGCAAACACAGCTCGAGGGAGCGCTGCTATGAGTGCTCCAGCCCAGATAAAAGCCGTGGCCACCAGAGGAGTCCAGGATCGACTGCATAGGGAGGCTCTGGGCTTGAGAGCAGTGGCCACATAGCAGTACCGGGTCAAACTCATAGCTGTCAGGAAAAAGCAGCTTGCAAAGACATTGAGGCCAGTGAGCAAGGACACTGCCTTGCATGTGGCCAAGCCAAAGGGCCAGCTGTAGTCCATCGCAATGTCTACGGCCCAAAAGGGCAAGACCAGAGAGAACAGCAAGTGAGCCAGTGCTAAGTTGAACACAAAGAAGTTGATTATGCCTGTGGTGATGGTGCGAGTCGAATACAGCAGGAACATGACTAGCAGGTTCCCCAACACGCCGGCTGCAGCCACAACAAAGTACACCACAGAGATGACTATTCTCAGCCAGGGGGATCCGTCATCATCGAAAATCTCCAGCCCGTTTTCGAGGCTCGTATTGTGGAAAATCAGGTGGGAGTTATTACAGAATGGGCCTTCAACGCAACCATTCAGCATGCTGTTGAAAAACTCAAGTCTCTTGAAGTGAGGGTTAGACATTTTGCTACCCAGATGGCAATCCTGTTCAGGGTTAAGGTTGCTATGTTGATTTCTGGTTGTCTGTTAATTATCTGACAGTCATCTATCCCTGCAAGGAAAGAGGAAATTATTATTACATAATAGGTGCTGCTGTTTATGAGTCAATAAGTACATTAGCCTTGTCAGATAAACAAATTACACTTAAGTGTTACCCACAGAGTTAGATAATTGGATTTGGATCTCCAAGAACCAAACTTCACTGAGAGGCTATTTTTAGCATGCAATAATCTACATCTATAATAATCTATGCAAGTTAATTGCCAAACATAATCAAGTGTGTGACCAACTATTCAAAGTGTTGCTATTTAAAGGAAAAAACATTACATTTCAAAACTCAAATTATATATACATATAATAGAAATATAATAATTAGAGGATACATACAGGTGGCTTTTAACTCTTCACTCACTAAAATGATACACTTTTAAGATAAATTCTTTAGGCTTCTGCTCAGATCTTGAGAATCACAAGTAAATTCAAAATAGGGTCAATGATTTTACTTTTAACTGAAACCTGTCTACCTGTCAACACAAAACAGATTCTTTATGAGTAAGTTATAAGTGTAGTTTTCTTTTTTGGAATAACAATAATAAAAGTTCCCATTCATTTCTAAACTTCGATAAACAGTGATACATAACCACATCTAAACAATTTAAAGTTAAGACAGTTATTATTTTTCTTAAATAACTACTGCGTTTAAAAGAAAAGAGTTTTAATAATCAACTTTAGCACTTTTCTGTATTTATCTATATATTCTAAGCTATAAGGAGAAAAAAATCTTACCAGAATATCATAAAAGAAGCAAATCATCAACTTGCGATTGTTTGTTTTCAACTGCAAGCTGCAAGAATCCAGTTCTGCTGCACCATATGGGATCATCTGGAGGGCAGACCACAACAACAACGTTGATGTCACCCACCCTGAATTCATGCTCCACCCCATCATATTTTTCTCTCATCATTCAGACAGGAAAATACCCGCAATGGCACTGATAAACAATCACTGATAAACAATCAGTGCACTTGTGATTAAAATGGAAATATATAGTAAAAACCCACAAAAACATCAATAAAGAAAAAATATACCAAAAAGAGAGATAAAAGCTGTTTTGTCTTGACTTCTGGCCTATCATTTTTTTTGTCAAAACAAAGAGACATTTTATTCATTATCGTTTTTTTTTTATTTTATTTCCTATAACTGGTAGACATTAACTGTTAGAACTCTAGAATACATCATGCAATTGGAAAATAGAAACATACTCGAAGCAATCATGCAATATTGAAAAATTTTACCTTTATTTGACACTACAACAACAGGCTAAACTGAAATGGTCATTTCACAGTTGTCATGGGTGTGACTCTCCCCTACAAAGCCAGTATGTCCTCTGTGTGCTGTTTAGCAACATTGACCCTCCGTCGTTCTTCCTTGCTGTTAATCCTGCTTTTTTGTGGAGAAGATGTTGAGGTCTGCTTCGCTGTCTGATTTTAGACAGTTGTATAGTTTGAAACAGTGTGGTTTTAAAAGTGCTCCATGACAAAATATCAAAGTAGAAATAGGCCAACTGGGTGCTTAGTTTATTTTGGTTTTCATTGTTAATTCTGTTACATTTTTCAACGGAACAGTTTTTCTTGTCTTTATTCAAACAGCCTCGATAATCAGGTTTCTCAAAAACGTATTGTTGAGTCTTATCTAAAACATCAAATCCAGGATCAGGGAAAGGTCACGCGTTTTGTGCACATTCTACCGCTCTTTCTCCAGAGTAAACCATTCACATTAAAGTATTAATTAGTATTTCAGGATCTTTGCACAGAGGCTGCAAAATAACAATATGCTCAACATACTGACGGTGATGTTGAAGGCAACTTGGAGCTTAAATATAGAACAAATTGACAATACTTTGATAGAAAATAAAAAGCCATTTTTTGCCTATTTATATCTGGGGCGTTGCTTCAATATTAGATTGAGCAGCAGTGATGACTCTTCATTATAATCCGTTGATAGTGGAAAGAACATCAGCAGTGAATGACTAAATGAGATTAGGGTGGAATAGGCGGAAGAGGGGGAAGTTGATTGATGTGGCTCTGTCAAGACTGAGCTATCTTCAGCTGAACAAGTCATGCAGCTTCCCGAGTGTTCGTGGTTTCACTGGGAACAATGTGCGACAAAAACATGTTCATAGCAACCTGAATGTTTTCCCGTTGCACAGAAAATCTGGATTTTCAACATTTTATTTATCAACAGGAGTTTTGAGAAGACAAAATCATCTCCAAACACACATAGATTCTGTTAAATTCTCTTTTGCATTGTGCTTTTTAACAGTTAGTCTGATCGTTTGCTCATTCAACCCGTTTATAATAACATCCTACTGCAAATGGTGAGTTAGGCAAACAAGGATTTGATACTTCAGTCTCCGATGTCAAGCACTGACACGCAACACACATGCCAAGAGACGGCTAGCTCAGAGAGGAAACAGTTATCCTGGCTAACTGAAAACTAAATCTTATTATCACCACCTTGAAAATTCATTAATTAATGTATCATATCTCAACCCTGGCTCCTACAAAATTACTTTCCCATACGACCAAACTGCACTCTCAATTAAGCTTCCAGGGAAAGCAATGTTTTTGTTGCGTGAACGATCGCAGTTTGAAACAGTTTGATCAACAAAACACAAAAATGCTGCAAAACTGCTTAAATACATAATGGTTTGGTTTAAAATCATTACAAAATTGAAACAAAAATGCAACAAAACAACTTATATATAGATAAGTCTCCTGGGTGAAAGCACCTGGCACGTCAACAACCTCCTTCCTATATGTCAGTCAGGGGCTTGTTTGAAACTAATTTGTGAAACACAACTTCAACAAAATGCGTTGCCATTGAAACTTAATTCCTAATGTAGCTTTGTGGAATTTTTCATATCTAGTTTATTCAATTCCTTCAAAAACTGAAGTTTTAAAATGAAGACTTGTGTTGGACAAAAGAAAATGACCTAATGCTGTATAATTAAAATATATATTTTTTCAAATGTTGTATGAAAGCGAGTCAAGTCTTTACTGTGTTTAATAGATGCTATAGACAATTTATTCTATTCAATTTATTATATGAATGCTGCAAAAAGATACCCAAATAATCTTTGTAGTCGGGGTACAGCTTAAAGAAAAATCTAGAGTTTTTTTAACCTTGCTATAAAAAGGGTAAAAGTGGTCTAATATCAAATTAGTGATGCAAAGGGTATTCACATACCAGATATGGCTGTAAAGGCCCATGCACTTCTGCTTCAACTGTCAATGAGAAACAAACACAATTTCTCTGGCAACAAAAAAGTCCCAAAAATGAACCAAACTGTAAAATAAAGATATATGGTAATATACTGAAATATGCAAATTGGGTCAGTGCTAGCATGCATTTTGGATTTACTTTTCCAAAACATAAATGAGCTTGCCAGATGTATCTATCTATCGATCTATCTGGTTCCACTTTTGTAAATGGGATTTATAAATGGCATACACACACAGATTCATGCTGACTACACCACCTTGTGCATCACAGAGCATGCCGGCTGGGGGAGGGTGGTCTGTGAGGAGGGTGGATGTACTGCATTGATGTGGCTTTGTCGCCCCCCTTTGTAAAAATGAGAATACAACACTTCACTGTGTCAAGGGGACGAGGAGGAGGCTTTTGTCAGAAGCGTGCCCTCTGGTGACAAAAGTCTGACCTAAACAACAACCAGCTTGTTACGGTGGGAGAAGTTGAACAAACACAATGCCTTCCTTTGCAGAATAAAACTATAAACACATGTAAGACACATCTGAAATCAGCAGCAGACACATTGTTTTACGGCTACGGTTAATTATCCCCTTGTTAGGGTTGCCACCATGTCATTGCTACAAATCTTGTTGTTGGGTCTTGTAAAAATGAAATCAGAAAATCCTAATCCCGATAACACAAATTAAAATTCATCAATACACTAAAATATACACTCACATATCAAAATATACTTCTTAGGTGCCAAAAGTAAAAATGCTTCCAATGCAGAATGGGCCATTTCAGAATAATATAAATTTTATTTAATCAGTAATATATCACTAATATTGCGGCTTGTAACGATGGAGCTAAAAACTTCAGGCTACATCTTATAATTATTATCTTTTATAATCAATTATACTGTATTTGTTGATTTATATCTTGTATCAATCATCTGAATCTGCAAGGTAACGACTACTATTGTCAAATAAAGTAAAAAAAAAGTATTGGCTTCCAAAATGCAGTGTAGTAGAAGTATAAAGTATTGTATCTTGAATTGTAGTTAAGTAGGCCTGCATGTGTAATGTGGTCTGAAACCGTAAACCAATTAATTTGAAGGTTACAACACAAAGGGTTTGATTAAACTCCGTTTGCTTCACCGCTGCTCGTTAACGGGCGTTCACCTTTGTATCCGGCCTACGACGCCGTCTCGAGGAAACTAACGTTAATCTGAAATAACAGTTCGGGCGCGCGCGCGTGCCCACTGGCCACCTCTCAACTCAACAGTTGCAGCGAATAAGAGCCGCGCGCACGCAGAGATCACTCGTCTCGTTATTAACGTTAATAACGTTATCTCTCGCGTCACTCACGTCCCCCCCAGCGACGACGGACGAGGAGGAGGACGGGACTGCGGTCCAGGTGCACCGCTGTGATTCAAAGACGGCGAAGTTTTAACGCTGCCGAGGAGAGAAGAAAAAAAAGAGATGATCCCGCGGATGACTGGCGGCGTCCTGATTTGTCGACAAGTGTTAATCCGTTAAAAACCGCTCGCCGTCGTTGTTTTTTTTTTGTTTGTTTTATCGGTGATGGGATTCCTTCAGGAGCGACCTGCCGCCTCACGTTAACCCCCAAAGGTAAGGAGCTAAACGACAAAGATAGTGTGGCTGACCGGAGGATGATAGAGTTGCTCAGACCGGTTGTACGAGTGTGTGTTGGGGGGGTGCTCTGTTTTTTGGGGGGGAGTTTTGTGTGGGCGAAAGTTAACCAACATCCCGTCGGTTAGTGGGCCAGTGATATGGATGTCAGTTATAGCGAAACACTCCGGGTCTCGTGTTGGAGCAGGCTGCCGCTAACGTCAAGTCTCGCCTCTCGTCGCCGTCACCGGGTTATCATCACCGTTATCACTGCCCTTACTGCGGTTTGGCACAGCTGGGGGAAACGGCCATCAGTGGACGTTGTCAACGCACGCAAACTTGTGGTAAGTGAGCGCAAATGGGACAGACAACAAGGCTGCCATTGTACCAGATCAGCGGCGGATTAACGGAATTCCTTTTTTCGGCACTGTCTCAATGGCCTCCAGTCTCCCTCTCTCTGCCTCCCTGGTGTACACACATCTTGATTTTCTAGCGTCTTCCACCTCTGGCACTCGTTAGACTAAACAGTAAGACAGCTCTTTGGGCCAGCAGCCACCAAAGCAGAGATGTTCACATTGTGAAACATGTGGATGGGGACAAAGCTGACCACTGATTGTTGTGTTATCAGGGCTTGTAGCTGGAAAAGAGGTTATCAGTAAACAGCGTGATTGATTAGTCGAAAGTATTGAATGGGAAATAACTGCTGCAATATCCCCTGGGGACATCTTTAAATATGTTTGCTTTTTTTTTTGACCAACAGTATGAAACCAAAAGGAATTTCATGTACAATGACATACGGGAGAAGAGATGATCATGTTTGGCAGTTTCGCTTGATAACTGACTCAAACAATTATCAAAATTGCTATGGATTAAGTGTTTCGACTTTAGTAAACAGCCTCTTAAGCAAGGTGATGCCACTGGCCTTTGAAACCCAGGATGAGCTAAGGAGGACAAATGTGTCAAATAGGTCTTGGGGTGTTGTTTGTCTGTCCTGCTGCTGTCTGATGACATATCATCGGTGTTAGCATTGAAGGATAAATTATGTAGGCTGTAAAAAAGTCTAATTACATCCCATGGGCAATCAGACATGATAGAGGTTGTAGCTCTTTTATGTTCTGGTATTAAACAATAAACAAGCCCAGATTGTTCTATTTCTTACTCCTCCACCCCTCCTTCCATACACTTGAACATCATGCACAACATGCACCATCCACAGCTCTCCCCCCTCCCCCCGTGTATGTGGCCAACCAACATGTGGGGAGGTAATCCCAGCTATTAGGGTAATCTCCTCAGCATGACGATCAATAGGGGAGGGTGTGCAACGACTACCAGACAAGAGTAGAAGGGGGACAAAATTTGTGCTAAAGAAAAATGATTTAATCATCTAGATTAGGTCAGGAGACTGGGGTCTGGACAGGGGCTTGTTGCTGCAAGGGGGGAGGGGTGCAGACAGGAAGATGTGAGGGGTAAGGCCATCTCCACTTTGGGCAGCTCCCTTGTGTGACAATGGGCTGAGGCTCATTTTGTTTTTCTTAATCTGGAGTAAATGAAAACAACAACAAAACAGCTTCACATAGACAACCATTATGGGACTGCTACAGTATCAATGAAAACACATTTTATAAGAAACCACATTAATACAAAAACATTTCTTGCACAAGATAAGATTGAAACCTAAAATCACACAAAGCAAAATACCTCAAAATAAAACGTGGAGATGACCAACCTCAACAAATTACATTTTGTATTTGTAAGGTATTTCAAGGAGAGGAAACAGTGAAGGGGAAAACCCCAGGAGAAATGGGTGTTCAAAAGAGGTCAAAGTCATTATGCTGCTGTTCCTGTGAATGCATTGTGAGGTTGTTAAAACACTGCATGTGCCGGTGGCTCACATCCAAAATATCTTGTATACAAACTCCTTTTTTTTCATCCACGTATGATTATGCTCACCTTTTGACTTAAATGCTTTATTTTTTTATCACGTAGCATTGAACTATTGACTATTGTGTTATGTTTTGGTGATCAAAAGGAAAGTCACAAAAAAGAACATATTGTGTCTGAAGCAGTTAGAATTTCACTTGTATGTGATTGCACAGGGGCACAAGTCTTCAGACTATGTGAATATGCTTCTAAAAATGGGTGTGTGCATTCCTGCTGAGTGTGCATCCCCTCTTCTGATGGTATCACCTAACAGCAGGGCATACAGATGGACCACATACTGGATTTAGTGCAATGTAAACATATGCTACCTGTCTCTCCCGTGTTCTCTTTGTCTGTGTGGGGTGTGTTGTTCAAGCTACCTGCACCTTGGGGAGTCCCAAATATTAAACACTTTAAAGAGACTACATGTAAACAGATGGGAATGGATGCACTACAAAACAAGAAGGTTTAGTTGCATTATACCATGGAAAATTAATATTTGCATTTATTCTGGCATTTAATTAGTATTATTATTAATCAGGGAATTAGCATATTGATAAGGAAAATAATATTGTTCTTACAATCTGTATGTACATTCTGTCCAAATATAACAAGAAAAGCCTGCTGCCATTGTTAATTCAAATACTACTTGGTTTGATGAAGATTATTGTAGTTGAATTAGAGAAAGGAACTGGTCTAACTGGTTTTATCTTGCCCACCAAAACAAAAATATTAGTGCAAGGTAAAATGGAATGGTTTGTTATGATTAAGCAGATAATCAGTTGGGGGGGGGGACTTGCCCTTTAAGTCTCCAGTGAAGGAACTGAAGTGCAAATACTGGCAAAATGTCCAGATGGAAGATGGGAGGGATGAGTAAGGCGTTCACAGATCCCTTCTGTTTGGCCCCATTGAGACAGAGGGAGACGAGATTGGATGGGTCTGAGGGAGTCAGGTTACTTATCGGCCCATTCTACTCCAAAGGAGCGGTGGTGTAAAAGATGCAATACTCCCTTTGGGAAACCTAATCCAGACCCTGCTGCCAGCTGTCATTCTTTTGCTCCAGGGTAAAATCGCAGGTATCGCCTTACCCTTCAATCCTTACCTTAATCATAGCAGGAAATAGGAAATTGCACACAATGTTCTGTACTACAACTCAACATATACTATGATCATTTTTGATCTTGTGCATTGAAAAAAAAGAGCAATCCCATAGGCAAAGTCAACTTCAAAAATCCAAAAGTACCAGTTGTACTTGCGGTGTAGATTTTTGATTTTAAAACATCAATTATTAAGTGTTGGTCATTGTCTTAAATTACGTAGCTTCCTATCCCAATTACAGGGGGACATTACGCAAAAACATTACCGTTGTGTGTGAATTATGTTTTTTAATATTATTATTATTTCATGAGACTATTTCCATATGGCCACAGCCAACCAAAGCCCCCTATTGTGATGAAATACCTGATCACAAAAATACCAAGATGGTTGAGATAAAAAAGAGAGCAACGTTCAATTAAGCCATTTCAATTCTGTTATTTGATCTACAATCATACATTATTAATAATTAATTGCCATGTATGGCTGAGACAATTACTACATTATACGTTAAAATGTATATGAAAGTGAGCAAAAACACTTGTTCCAGCCTCTTAAAAAAGCTTAATGTGAATCCGTGTGGGTTTTCTTACTTGTGTTTTTTAAGGCCAAACTGAAGGGCCTTCATCAGGTTTTAACCCGAAAGTTGCTTCACTGAGAAGAACTCAACTACAACCATCACAGCCTCATTTTCCAGGTCAATCTAATCTCACTTTAACAAGCATGCTGTGGGTATATTAATCTAAACTTAGGTGAGACTGCAATTAATGGCATTTTTTTATTAAAATGTACACCTGACAGGTAGTACATGGTAGGGCTGGATATTATATCAATACCATATAGACTAGATATCTTAATATTGCAAAAGTGTTGTCTTTTAGAGGGATGGCATTACAGTAAATCTTCTGATGTAATCTTCTAAATGTTCCTGTTGCAGCCATTTATTTTATTGACCTTTACCCACTTAGTCATTATATCCACATTACAGACTTTAAATATTTTGTGAAAGCACCAATAGTCCACCCTACAATAGCATCCCAATACGATAATATTGTGGCATTTGGTTATCTCCATATCGCCCGGCCCTAGAAAGTGACACAAGGATGAGAGAAAAACTGATCAAGTGAAAGACAGGAAGCAGAGTGATAGATAAAGAGACATAAAGGGAGACAGTCAGAGCGAGTCTCAGCTGACCTTGCCATGATAATCTAATCCCTGTCGAGAGTGCTTTTTTTAGAGAGTAAGTTAATGCCAGCAGATTATACTCCAGTGTCTCCCACACTAGCCAATCCACACTGAAAAGAGAGTAGGTCCATAATGGATTCTCAGACCTACCGCAGCAGATAAATTAACGTCAGTAATAGAAGGCAAAATGACAAGGGTCATTTGAAAACGTCTCCAGAAATCACATCTCTTGGTTTTTGCTTCGTCTGCATTTGGGCCCCGCATGAGACATCAGAGTAACTGTTCACATTTCCACAACAGGTAAAAAATCTCTGCCGGCAATCTCTCTTCTCTGTCAGCGTCCATTCCCTGTGTGTGCTTTATTGCACTAAGGGGCATCCATAATAAAAGGCCACTCATTGAGCAGCTCATCTCATGCTCTGAAGAGTAATCCCTGTATATGTTGTGTAACCGAGTGCAGAGTTGGACGAGGAGGGGGATGGGCACGATTGTGTGCAAGTTTGTCCGTGCTTGTGACTGTTGAGCTCATGGCTGTCTAATCTCGTAGGTACATTAGGCTGTTTGCCCACAGCACTGTGCTGCTTCCCTGTTTTTCATAGTCATTCTAGGAACAGCGCTTGCCTTGAAAATGAGTTGTGACAAAGTTATAGATGTGTAGCGGGTTTGTGATGCATTCTAACTTGTGCTGGATTGTCATTATTAAACTTGTTATGAAATGTCATGCACATGGGAGTGTGTGTTGATTCCTACATCTGGAAGGAGTCATCCTCAACTACATCAGCAGAGACTAAGCAGAGATTACCTTTCCTGCAAAGTTGTACCAGAGTAAAGAGATAGAAAACATTTGTTTTCTTCTTTGCTGGAGCACCGTTCTACAAAGGTGCTCAGCACGGCTTACTGTCAGGTCTCCAATTTATTATGTTAAGAGAATTACTTTAAGTATGACTTCATTAAGGATTTATGCACATTTCAGAAAGTTGCTCAGGTGTGATTGGTAATTTAGGTACAGTATAGGTACATCTGCAAGCTGGTAGAGATCAACAAATGCATTTCAGACATTAGATAAAAAACATTAACATTAAAAAGACGGCGCAACAAAAACTGAGAATCATATCCATAAGACCTTGGAGTGAGTGCACCATAGTAAACCTAATAAGGGAACAGATTTTGGTGACATACAATTTGACAAGCTTATAAAAGCTATACAAATTAGTCAATACACAGTTACCACTGTTAATTGTAACATGCCATTAGAATATTAGTCTATAGGTATCAGTATGCAGTTAAACATTCTTTTTTTTGGGGACAGGCAGCTTACAGGAACTTGATGTTTGCTATTCTTATTTTTGAATAATTAGATTAATTTCATAGCTGAAAATGTTTTTTAAAAATTATTTGAATTTGTGGGCAAATAAAACTTCCCTCAGCAGACAGGTTTCCGAGTTTTAGGAGAGACAAAAAAATGTAAATCATCTTTGTTTTAAGACTATGGCATTCTCAGCTTGTGTATTCATTTATTTGCCTCAGTTGTGTTTTCAGTTGGTGGAAAAAAAGACAGGATTATTGGACACAAAACGGTAGATGCGAGCTGAGGCTTAGTGAGCGACTGTGGCTTTGAACACTAGCATAAGGACAGTCACATGCTATCTCCAGTCAGGGGTAGGTTGGCACAGGCTCGTTGCTGGTTGTCGAGAATATTTGGATGACTTCAACACACACACACACACACACACACTCAGGCAGGCATACATACACATTTATGGGTTTATTCGGTTCACACAGACTTGCTTCTGCCAGTACAGTTGCAGTATTTTGCAGATATTGGCAATAGCGTACGCCTCTTATTTACAAAAAGAATGTATTCCCGGTATCTTGGTGTGTTGGATGCTGCAGTATCATGCAAAGTAAATTGAGGGGAAATGCTATTTCCAGGACCTGGCAGGAAATTACACCCACAGATTCAGTGCAGCACACAGGCAGCGCACACACATACGACACACTGATAGTGGACATTTTCATACACACCCACACTCACTCACAGCACACAAGCTCTCAGCATCAGTGCCCTGACCATAGGGAGTTTGTGCTGAGCTGGTTGGGACGTCAGGATGAATCAATGCGGGGACAGCTGACTGGACATGCCTATTCATCTGCCAAAGAAAAGAGCGAGAAAAAGGGAGCGAGGGATTCTAAAAGAAATGAGTTAAGCCCCTGGAGCAACATGTTTGGCTATCTGCATTACTTAACAGATCCTCCAAAGGGCTTTCAGTAGTTATGGGATGAAAGCAGAAAAGGTGGAAAAACAGTGACGTCCAGAGAGTGTAGAGAAAAAGATGCCTGGAGGGTTAAAATTATTTAATAACATTTATTTTCTGGTTAGAAATTAGTAAACAAATTATGTGATTAACACAAACACAACATGGTTGCATTTTCTTGTGTGATTGAGCAGAAGTAGGATATTGCAGATGCAAACAGAACATACTGACTACTCATGTAGGCTGCTTTGACAAAGGCATAAGCTTATACTGTAGAGGCGACTAACTCCATACTGATGGCCCGTTTACTCCCATCTGTTGCCCTCAGCTCTCTGACTTTATCCCCATTGTGGTAACTCATTACATTCGCCTTAACCTTAACCCCTTAATTGCCACCCTCCAGTTTTCCTTGCACGTCCTCCCCCCTCTTGGAGACAGTGTGCCACATTGGCCATACTCTAATCTGATGGCGTCTGCCTAACAAACACCTGCCATGTGCGGGGAAAAAAACCCTCCGAAACTCCTCCCATATTCCAGATACGACACCCATTCCGACATGAGCGGATCAGCACACATGACCGCAGGGAGGCAGGCACGCATGCAGACAGATGCGACCGTGGATGTAGATAGAGATAATTAGGCAGACAACCAAAATCATGACCAGAGTCACCGTCTCTTTTTCCAGCCTTTATGTGCTGCGCGCACCTAGTTTTTCCTCGACTGACAAGACAAACGAGGCGCTCTTTGTCCTGCCACTTTGCCCAGACATGTATTCGAAGACAGTGACGTGTAGGCCCAGGCCTCTTTGCTTTAACAATAACCCTCTCGACCCCCCAATGAGGGGTGGAGGGCCAGACATGAGGCGATGTGACAGTTCTGGTGCGGTCGACACAATAGCAGGTTTTTCTTTTGACTGCCTGGCAGGCTGTACGCCACTCTCTTTCACTATTAACAATCCGACAAATCTTTGCCTAAGGAACATGTTTAACCATATCAGACCCTGCCTGTACCATGTTGTTTTTCATGAAGAGTACAACAAATCCCTGTTCTGTCCCTGAACTATTGTTTCAGATGTCTCAGACCTATTCGTTTCCTTACACAGAAAGATAACATTAGAGAGGAATGATATGATTAAATGATAACGGTTAACACAGTAAGACATGACTTGGTGATATTTCTTCCATGAATTAAACCATAATACTTACAAATACCTTGTTACCTACTGCCACAACTTTATGTAAGCACTTACCGAGAATCAGGGCTATGTGTGCCTGTGTGTAGTTTCTGAAATGAAGTTTGTTGATAATGGATTATTGATCGTGAATTAGAGTGGACTGCTCCCTCAGGGCTCATCCTGGTTGGCCAGAAATGAATACATCTCTTCATGCTTCACCTCACACACTCAATTTAGGCATAGGAAACCAAAGACCGAGACACACGCATGTTGAGACACTGACCCGCGCTCTAATATGCACAGACAGGCATCGCTCATCCACTGAGGGACAAAAGGTTATTCTAAAAATCACTGTGATGCAAATTGACTCAGTGGGCAAATCTGCAGTTTGTCGTTTTTTACACATACTGAGTGAAACTAAAAAGCAAAAGTCACCAATCTTTTGGCAGTTTTTTTTTATTCGGGAAAACAAAATGGTGTGTTTTAGGCATAATTGTAACCATTTAATGATTTAAATATAATATAGCTATAGCTTTATCTAGATTGAACTATACTAGGATTATTATTAAATCATTTAATTTAATATTTCAAGTCATTGATTCTTTAAGTAGCATTCAGGGTTTTTAAGGCAACAAGCCAAAAAGCACTGATTAATTCATTTAAGTTATTAATTAATTTTCTGAATTGTAAAGTTGACTTTAAACCCTACAGGCATGACAGCCTGTCGTGTGCTGAATGCACCACACATATTTCATACTCTTTATATGTATTATCACACAGTTATCCATAAGTCATTTACAGTTTGGTGCTATTTGCATAGCTTCAGCTTTTACAGCTATTGCTAAATTGTGGCACATATTGATGACCAAATTAAATAGAGTAATTTTGCCAATTATATTTGACTGACCTTTTTTTTATATCCTTTGGGAATTTGGATCGAAGTGTAATTATCACAAGCCTAATTTCTAATCAAATTTCTTTTTCTTTTTCCCCCAGGTATTCTTTCCCCCCAAAAAAAGATGGACACTAAAGCTGTGATGTTTTGCAAGTTTTTAAAGCCTATTCTGAGAACTCTCTAATTTTTGGAAGATAATTTGCCAAGTAAGAGGATTTGTGATACAGCTGTAGTTTTTTTTGACATACTGGGGCTCCAGGAAAAAGTGATGGAGACCGAAGAGAGAGAGGATGTATCACAAAAACCCACAGCAAATATAAAGGAGGCGGGAGATGCAACCTCTGGCCACACCTGTGGGGTGTGTGGTCGCAGCTTTCCTCTTCTCAGCTCTCTGTCGCAGCACATGAGACGACACACGCGGGAGAAGCCATACAAGTGTCCGTACTGTGAGCACAGAACGGCTCAGAAGGGCAGTCTGAAGGCCCACATCCGAAGCCATAAACTGGGCCTATTCAGCCATAACTTCGGTGACAAGGAGGAGGGCGGGGATAAAGAGCTGAAAGATGATGCAGAGAAACCTGACCCTCCTGAAATCATCAGCACAGCTGACAAAGGGCATAATGTCAACAGGAAAGTGAAGAAGAAAGGAACCAAGAAAAAAGTCAAGGGTAAAGCTGTTGCCGAGGTCAGCGACGGGGCCGAGGATGGGTCCTGTACCTGCAGCATTTGTGGTCAGGTTTTCCCTCAGATACTCCTCCTCAAAAGCCACATGAAAAGGCACCGCAGTTCCCAGGATCACGGATGTCGGATCTGCGGACGCCGCTTCCGCCAGGCATGGTTCCTCCAAAGTCATATGCGCATTCACCGGGCCAAAGTCCAGCTAAGAGGTGGCAAGAGCAACGAGCCTCCTGCCACCATCAACGGAGTTCCTCAGGACCCAGCATCACTGACCAATGAAGAGTGCCTCTATGAGCTCTGTGCCGGCTGCGGTAACTTCTTCTACGACCGCAAGACATTACAAATACACGAAAAGCTACACAAACTGAACCACAGTTGCACTCAAACACAAAATCCATCACAGGAAGACGTCGAAGCCCCTGAGCTGCACGTTGCTAAGAGGCATTTTTTGGAAAGCCTGAACCTCACGCGTGCTGGTCAAAGGAAAACTCCTGAGGAAAAGAGCCTGTGTGGGAGAATTCGAGAGCTGGATCCAATTTGTAGTTACCAAGCGTGGCAGTTGGCCACAAGGGGAAGGCTAGTGGAGGCAACAGACAAATGTCTGGGATGGGAGGAGAGGCTAGCAGATGCTGAGGTGGCGTACGACACGGAAAAGGGCGAGTATGTCCCCCGGAAGCAGGAGAAGAAGAGGAAGCAAATCGACACCTCCGGCGCCAACATTAAGAAGATGAAGAGTGTTACAGGCCTTGATCATTCATCAAAAAGCTTGGCTAAAGGTGGCGACAAGAGGATTTCCCAGAAAGACCGTATTTTGTTAAACGGACTCGGTCATGCGTTTTATGAAGCACTGCAGACTAAGAAAGTCAAAGACGTTCACCTCACACCCAAACAGACCAACAGCACTCGGAGCCAGGAGCAGGAGGGTAAGTCACCGCACCACAATATCTGTGCTTCAATTTGGACAATAATTAAAAACTCCCTGAAAGTGGGAAAGAATTACCAGGCCCAGTTTCTGCTGAGGGAAGTTGCTATGTATTGAATATTGCACCCCTTTACTTTAAATTAAGTCATTAAAGGTTATGGTTGTGAACATCTATATAGAAAGACCAAAATAAAACTCTCATATGTGTGAAAAATTAAACACTGAAGCATGGGGAAAGGGAGACCTCTAGTGAGTTTATAACTGAATTACAGAAACTGTCGTTGCACTTCAGTACTCACAGCTTTGATACTAATGCTAAGGCTTTCTCACCAAAGCCTCTGAAGACTTTTTAGGTATATATTAAGTTTCATCCCTAAAGGTTTAGCTAAAGGAAAAATAGTTTGGCTATAATTCACAAATAGGCAACAATATTATTTTATTAGGTTTTCTTTTTTGTTAGAGAGCAGAAGCCAATTTTTTTAGAAGAATATTTATGTTTTGGAAACTTGAAATCGGTGTCTTTGAAACCAATAAATAACACTTAAATGTTCAAGTAAAAACAGGTTGGAAGGAAGAGTACCATTGCTAGTTCGTAAATGTGTGTTTCCTCTGCACAAGATAATGGACCGATAAAGATAACAATCATGTATTGTTTTAATGAAATTAACTAATTTAATAATCTTCAAAGCATGTAAAATATTAATTGACACAGATGTATATAGGTCTGTCTGTCAAAGGTCAAAGGTTCAGTCAAATCTGGCAAAATCTGCAATGAAACAATGATATGCTATATACTCAAAGCAGATCTTTATTCCATTATGGAACTTAGTATGGTTTCTGTGGTCTGATGGCCTTAAACTTTAAACAGTACATTGCTTGCTAACGTAATCACTGCTAGTGCCTCTGTGTTTTATACACACACCTACCGACAATTAAATGCTACATTTGTACTTTACTTCTTCTGCTCTTATCTACAGATACAAAAACATACTTCTGTGAGCACTGTGACTTCCACACTGTCGACGCCTCGCTACTCAGGTCTCACCGGCACAGGCAGCACCAGGACCTCCTCGATCTACACAGCAAACAGGGCACCATTTCAGACAACAGCAACCAGAGCGGTTCTAAAGCCTCACGATACATGGACTACCTCAGAAACAGGAGTTTGTTGCTCAGTCAGCCATACTGGAATCCTTACACATGTCTGCCTGGCCCAGAGTCAGTAGAGTCCAACATTAAAACAGAAAAGTCAAATAGTGCAGAAGTCAAAGGGCAGGGACATAGTAGTAATGATGCTGGAAGTCTTCTTAACCTGTCTTCATTACCCATAAGTGAGGTAGGCAGCGCTGGAAATGATCCCATCAAGACAGAGGGCCTGGTGAGACATCAGTGCCCATACTGCTCCCACACTACCAACTACCCAGAAGTACTGTGGATCCACCAGCGAGTTGCACACAGGGTGGATGGCGGCAGCCCCATGGCACCTAAGTGGGCACCCTGCACTAGCAGTCTCAAGAGTTTAAAAGCAGGCGTTACCCAGTGGAGACGCACAGGGCCTCCGCCATTCCTCGAGGGCAAGGACTGCCCTGCTCTACCTGCTCCAAGAACTCAACGCACTCAGCCTCCAGGGTCGACAACCCGCAGCAGCAGCAGGAGCAGCAGCAGCAGCAGCAGCAGCAAGCACCCGGCCCCGAAAAACCAATCATCATCCGTCCCGAAGCCCAAGCATCACTCCAAGGACTCGCGCTCTTCAGATGGGACACAGTCCAGCAGGAGGATGGGACTCCTACCTCAAAAGAAGTCTGGGGAACATAACCGGGCAGAGAAGGTGGGAAGTAAGAGCTCCAGCACCCAAGCTACTTCATCAAGCTGTATTGTGCACAACAAGAGTGTCCCCTAGTTTCCAGCCTGCAGGCAGCCCCAAGTACAGAAGCCACAGAGCAGCAGTGGAAGGGAACTTCCCACAGGAGGGTTTGGGTTTCATGCTGGGCAGAAATCATGGCGGGACCTCGTCTAACGTTTCTGCAGATAGACCCCATCCCCGAAGGCAGTCGTGTGACTCTCTTCAGGCCCTAAGGGTCCTGATCTGTGGGCTGCCATGAACATGTGGGGACACAAAGCATATCCAGTCAGTTTTCCTCAGGTAAAGAATGAATCAACGGGCGAAATGCAAATGGATATTGATATTTTGAGTCTCCTGAAAAACTACAGTCCCCACGATCTGGCTGCTCTTTACCAGCATTGGGGGTTTGTCGATCCCAGGATTGATCCACAAGGTGAGGAGGAGCTTGGTTTTTGTGTTTAATGTACTTTGACACTAAAGTGTGAGTGATGTTCACTAGTAGGCCTTCATAAAAAAAATGAGGAATCAGAATGCGACATAACTACAATATTTATGTTTATGTGCTCTCTTTTTTTACTTTTTACAGCGATGTTGCAGTTAAATGGAAATTTTGGGAAAGAAGTCCACTCCACCTCTGAAGCTTCCAAACAAGTATGTTTTCTTGAATCAAGGAGTTTTATATTTAGATGTGAGAGGGAAAAAAATCATTTTTTTAATTTAAGTTTCTAACATTATCAGAATTCAAAATAAAAGCCTGTTTTACTGCCATCAGGCTTACCTGCAGTGTTGTATTGTGTAAAATCCAGCTTCACTAACATTAAAATTGATCACACTTTAAGAAATGAATATCTTCAGGAATATCACTAATGTAAACTAACCTTTATCCCCATAAGAAAGCATTACATGTACAATTTTGTCATCGAGTGAATGTCCAAGTATAAGAAAATGCCAGTTTGATAGGAAAAGGTTGTTACTTGAAATAATTTTTTTTACAAGAGATTTTCAGTTAAACAGAAATATACAACTCTAAAGATCCATCAATCAATTTGATTAAATTAAGAACAGCATTAAAGTCCTTCTCCCCTGCACAAGCAGCTCCACCAACTGTGTGTGTCTGTTCTCGTGTCTGTACCTTGTCTGCGTCTGAGTACAGTCTGTCACTTCCGCGCACATGTGTGTCTGCGTATTTTCATTTCATTTGCGTGCGTGGCTGTCAACTTCCGCAACCTGGCTGTCTCTTTTCTGTAAGAGAGGCTGACAGGGATGAGGCGAACAAATAATAAAAAAAACAGTGTTGTCCCCCTCAGGGTAAAACTCACCCAGCATCTCCATATGGTGTGTCATCAGCCTGTCAGTCAAGCCTACCCTGATGCTACCTACAACTGTTCTCGCTTTCTCCTCTTTCCCCCCCTAGAGTAATATGTGGGCAACTTTTTAAAACACGAGAGAAGGGCGATGGTTCAGTCTGTAGGGGTGAGAATTACAAATCAGATCAAGCTAATATGGATAATACTCGGGGGGCAGTAATATTACAAGATATTTGTGAGACAAGATTGTTTGGTTTGTTTTTAAAGGAGGCACCAGCTTCACTTTGTCCATGATATGCACATATTTCACAACATGAAGCCTCTTAATGTGCAGCTTTAGATATCGGACACCTTGTAGGTCAACTAATACAGAAGCTACTGCTTAAAACATCGTAGCTTAGTGTGACAAGGCCTGCACTACTAGACAGCGTCATATAAAAACTGTGTGCATGTGTGGCTTTATCATATCTAACTGGTGTTTCCTTTACATTGGTCTCCTGCAGGTCAACAGCCGCTCCACTTCCTCCTCAGGGTCTCTTCATAAAGGAACGTGAAGTCACATTGTTTCCCTGTTTGCTTCCAGCCTGCAGAACAAAGAAGCCTGTTGTTCTCTAAAGGAACCAGCCATAACTCCTACAAAAGGGCCGAGGCACTGGATGATGCACAATATATGCAAAGCAATGAGGCGGACTCTTATTTTGTAATATGATTGTTTAATTTGTTTGATGAAGTGGTAGGCATGCATTTTGTTTGTGAAGAGTGTAGATGAGTTTCCAAAACACACCTGAAGATGGAAATGAGGTAGAACTGTTTGAGCTTTTTGCAAAAACAAATGAAGAAAATAAACTATGGGCCCACCGATATCGGTTGTTTTTGAGGAAAAAAGCAAAACAAATATCCAAATCTTGAAACCAGGATGCCACAAGAAACATTCAGAAGCTGTGACATGAACATTTTTAGATCACATTTACCTCCCTGTATTCTGTATGTTTCAGTTTGTTGTTTCTATGGAGCCTAAAGGTCTGTAAAATGTCATTTTATTTTGGTAATGGGTTTAGGCTTAGCACCGTATGTAATTGTGTCGACGTTCAGAATATGCAGCGAGGCACTTTGAATATACATTCATTTCAGTTTATTGTCGCTTTTCAAATTTTAAGCCCATATTGAAATAATTATCCAACTCCTGATCTGAGAGTGAGTGACAGCTGGCATCCATCACGACTCTATGACAGGTATAGTAGCTGACCCAGCACTATAGCTGTCATAGAGTCGTGATGGATGATGGTGATGTAAATCAGAAGTCCAGCAGTTCACTTCCACAGATTTCAACTAAAACCTGAACAAAGTCACCATCCCACCGTCAGGCACACTGGGGCTGTTTACATTGAGCTAATTAAGCACCATTCTTAGCTCGTCACCCACACATCTTATTATTATTCTCACTGTCGTGATCTAGAAGCTCTAGAGTTCACAATCACATGTATCTACCACATCCATTCATGCTGAAGGGGCTGGTTTGTCCAAGTTCACTCACTGCTCCAGTTTACAAGCGCAGATTATACCATTTATTGTAAATCAACAACCAGAGTAGCATTCTTGCATATTTGACTGTTTCTTAATCCACGTCAAATGGAGAAAGTGGCCACGGTCGTTATCACTCAACTATATCCTAAGATCCAGAACAGACAATCAATTCATGCAACAAAACCAGAAAATAATACCTAAATTGATGGCCATCGTTGTCTGTCAAACACGTTAATGTGTCACCAGTGAAAGGTGGTTTCCTGTTTCTACGTTTGAATTTTAAAATGCTACATTTTGAGAGCTAGCATGAACTACAATAAATCTGCACTCATTTCACGTTGTGCTCGTGATGTAGCGATTTAACGCTGTGATTCTTAGAAGTAGAAACTGTAGCGATAACAATTTCTACTGACGTGGCTCCGACTTACGTCTCGCCAGTCAAGCTACTAAAGAGAACGCAAAATATTTTTGTTTGACTTCTTATTAATTCACCTCGTTCTTAAAATTGGTTTTCATGTTGTTTTCTGTTTGCAGATTTGTTTAGTCAGTTGATATTTTAGCTCCGATTCAGTGTATTCATCTCCCATAGAGAGATAGTCTATGCATTTGACAAAAAGCCATCAATTTATGGATTCTTGGGGGATATTAAGAATACATCATATATTGTTGGAGTATTGATTTTCATTTGTGTGGAAACACTTTTTTTTTTATAAATATTGTAAATGATTGTTTTATTTAATGTTATTTTTTCGTTTGCTATTGTGATTCGACACTTGACAAATACTTGATATTTGTAGTAATAACAGAAAGTGTTAAAAAAATATTTGGTGACACACATGAGGTCAAAGTGCAGGGTCAGTAAGGAGAGATTACCGAGCCTGTGATGTCACAGGAAACAGTGAGACGGTGATTTTTATGCAAGCCTGAACTTTTATGCAAACCTAAAGCTTACATTTGAGCTCTTCCTGGGTTCATTTATGTGACTATGTAAACAGTAAATAATGATGTTGGTATCAGAATTTCTATTTTCACCAATTCCACATTTTGTCTGACTGTTAAAAAAAATATTCAAATAAAGCTGGTCAATGTAGATTTATATTTTAAGTGCTGTTGTCTTTATCAGCACACACACACACACACACACACACACACACTGTGACCATTATTTTTTCAAATAAATGTGCTTTAGTTGGATTTACATTTACACACTTTTTACATCCTAAGGCGACTACAATGTTAATGAATTAGTATGCAACTTATGAGGCTTGGCACACACTCATAGCTTGGTCACAAGCTTGGCTTGTTTGTGGTTCATATTTATACGTCACACGTTATTAAATAATTGTCAAATCACAGTTTTTGTCACAGTTAAAAGCATTTATATAGAGGATGCATATTGGATTATTCGCCCAAAATTTGATCTAGTAGATCTCCAGTTTGTGTCTTTAGACCATGCTTGAAAGTCTCATCCCATTGGATTCATTTAAATTTTGGACATTTAAGACATCTGTATGATTGTTTCTGTTTTTTTTTTTATTATTTTATTATTCCTTCTGTCCCCAATTCATTTTTTGATTTACGATTAAATAATTCCAATTAAAATCTGGCCTCCTGCTGGCTGCAGTTCACAGCTTCCACCAGTAGATGGTAGGCAAGGTCAAGAAATACAGAAGGTGCTTTGTTACAAATTCCACCCTCTTCTACGTTTTCTTATTTAGGGGGTGGGTAGCTGGCTTTATATGACCTCTTCATGTGGCATAATACTGTATTCATTTTAATTTAAAGTGGTTGAACTAAAACTTCCTCTATAAGCTGCCCCTGATTGAGGCCATTTTCACCATCATCAGACAGCTATTTTCCTGCAGGCCTGGTTGAGACGTTATCACATGTGGTAAATCTAAAAACTTCACCAAACTGCATCCACTTTTTAAACACAAACCAGAAAAGAAATGATATTTGGTCAATATGTGTAGCTGACCATATAGGGTTGCTTAAACCCAGAAGAGAAAATACATCCTGAATTAAGGTTGTACTTGCTGCTGTCGAGCCCATCAACGAAGCACGAGTACAAGTGCCTACCAAGCATGTGTGTGTGTGTGTGTGAGTGTGTCCTTGTCACAATGTGTTTGTCAGTGGGTCGTGTTATATCTTGGTGCAGTGACAGCATCAGTTAGCTGCCTGAGAGACATCAGAGATCATGTTCGCAGCGCCACCAGCGAGAGGGCTGAGAGGGCTGAGAGGGCTGAGAGTCGGAGCCGACCACGGGGTCTGGGAGTAGATACTGTCAGGCGGCTGGGAGCAGGAGGAAATGCACTGGCATATGTTGGCTGACAGGAAAACGCCTGGCTGTTGTCGAGCAGAGAGGAGAGACGGACTGGTGGCTGATTGGAGTGACAGCTGTCCGGAAAGACTCTCGCTGTCGCTGTACTGCTGTCCTTACAGAACCTGTTTGAGAGAGAGACCTTGGAAGAGATGACAGTATTGCAAAGTGACGTTATTTTGGAAGGTCCTCTTTACTATTTTTTTTCAACAGAGTCGTTTCAGGTTAGAATTCAGGTTTGTGAGATAAATTCGATTAGGATTTGGCTTATGGTTAAATGTCAAAGTAAAAGTAAGTGAAGTTGTAAGTAAAAACAATGTACAATACTGACAGAATGTATAAAGCATGTTTGTACTAAGGGTTTAAGTAAAGTGAGTACTGTGGTGGTGACAATTCAGATTAAAGAGTAAATTAAAGTGAATGTAAGCACAGATGTGGAGTTGGGATGATTGTCAGTGAAGAACAAAACATGTCAAATACATTTTGTTTGTATTGCTCAAAATCATTTTTCCTCTCAAAAGGGCAGCACATGACATGCTATAGGCTATGCTTGGACCCTCAATTTGAGGAAAAACGTAAAAAAATAACCTTTTACATGTTTATTTATCTCTTCTTATGAAATGCTGTAAAGGGCTACATATTTTCCTCTCTCTATAAAATCCCAAATTCGTTTTCTTACATATAAAAGTTAATTTGAATTTGTTTCAGGTGCTTAACATTGTGTACGTCTCAGTGTTTGATAGCGAGGCCCCACTGTGACAGTAATGACCAGACAGCAGGCTGAAATACTGAGCGCTGCCTCAGACAGGTGGACGCAAGCGATAAGGAGATTTCCCAGCAGTCACAGTAGGTGACTGGAAATGTTGTTCTGGGAGGCTCAATTGTTAGAGCACAGAATAAGAATTACCTGGGTCACAGATTCCTACATGCACCAGTGTATTACTATCATAGGATACAGTAATACACTGCTTATGGTTAAGCTTATGAAGTGGTGGTTATCTCTCATACACAATTTTACCCTCCAGTTACCTTTAACTCTTCTTTTTCCAAACAATAGCAATTCATATTAAAATTGCTTTCAAAGTTTTTCAATCATCACAATCAACCAATAATGAGATCACAAAGAAAGTGCGGAAAGAAGTTGTGTCATCGTGAACCTGCTTTGAATACAGTGAGGAAGTGTGACTGTCGAGGGAGAGAGAGAGAGGTAGAGAGAGAGAGAGAGAGAGAGAGCTAGAGAGAGAGAGAGAGAGAGAGAGAGAGAGAGAGAGAGAGAGAAAGAAAGAGAGAGAGACATGCAGGAAGAGGAAGACATATCCATCAGATTAACACACAGTAATGTCCTCCTGGTCTGGCTCCCAGCATCAGTGATTTATCAATGCAAAGCTAATAGCATCAATATGAATCTAACTAAAAATCAATATTTCATTACCTAATTGTTAGTGGGAATGAAGAAGGATGATTGTACGAGACAGCGTTCGAGAGCATGTGGAGTTCACAGAGACATCTGGAGGACAAACTCCAACAGTAACTGCACTCTCCGTTGTAACGCACTTTTAAAGAAGCGGGGGGGAAAAATCAATGTGCGCTGCTTTTAGATGGTAAAACACGAACAACAAACAGACAAAATCCAATGATTTGTTGCATAATGCTACTGGGGGTTAAAACCATGTTTCAACCTAACATTTTAGCAACACACACACACACACACACACACACACACACACACACACACACACACACACACACACACACACACACACACACACACACACACACACACACACACACACACACACACACACACACACACACGATCCATTAAAAACACTGACAGTCCAAAAAGACTCATAGTCCCACACAAAGACGTCAAAGCCAGACAGTCATCCCAGACATCCATCACTTACATGTTAAATAGAGTCGGTTGGCAAAAGTCAATATCATGCAATTAGGTGACATCGATGCATAAAAAATATTCAACTTTAATCCCCTCGGCAACTTTGAAAGTCATAGTCATACTCTACTTCCTGAAATATTTCACCTCGTGATGCTCTTATTTCTTAAACTAACCATTTGTGTTACTACTAGGACTGGATGGCGGGTCATCTGTAGATTTTAACATTATTTAAACAGGAGTAAATGGATCCTTTAGTAGAAACTGTTGTCTTACAGGGAGTAATACATACTGCTCAAATGCAGATTTACAGGAGCATGTAGTGGTCAAAGGAATTACAATTTAAGGTCTGTGTGATGACATTGAGCCCAAAAAGACTTTTCCCCCCTAAGGAAAGAGACACATGTAACACAGCAGATCATTATATTGAAATAAAGCAACTTTCCAGATTTCCCTTATTTAAATCCTTAACTCCTAAAAACGCACTAATAGCAAAATCCAGAGTTATTGTCCGAGAACGAGGCTGGACCGAGGGCGTGTAGGCGGGTTCTGTGGGCCCACGAATGCAGAGCATCGCCTGAAGATCAGGGTAATTTTATACTCTGACGTCAGCTTCATGCACCACCGAGCAACTTTCATAATGAACTGCTGCCTCCAACGCTGCATCCAGTTCTCTCATACATCCAGGAGCCGGACGGCGTATATGTGGGACTCACTCAAAATAAACTACCGTGTCTGTGTTCATGGCAAACAAGGAACAGGCAGCCTACGCAACCTGTGGGTTTATTTAGTTATGAGAATAAGAAAAAGAAAGAATATCACCAGATGTATAAGTCTGGATGATTTAACTGCATCCTTTAGCGCTATAGGCAGGATAAGAACATTTTTCTATCTACTTATATAGCAATACTCTGTAAATTCTCTTAATATTTGGTTTTAATTTAAGCATTTTACATGTTTGGAGTATTTGGCCTTTAACTGATTTGACAGTGGAGATACTGTTAGAAACATGTGAAAGTGAAACACAACATGCGTTGAGTCCATCTAGTAGGGGAAAACCTATAGCAGCACACTAGATACATTATGCACATCATATGTTAAACTGTACATCTTTGTGGGGATTTGCTTTAATGAAACATCCCGAGTTGTTGTACTGCCCTCCAGCTATTCTTTACATTTCATTTTCCCATGCCGACGGGGGGAAATTAAATATATATTTTTAACCTTCGGTAATACTGTTACTGTAATTATTTCCCCTTTACTCTTTTTTTAAACCATTCTATCTACAATGCAAACCATGCATCCCACACATGAAAAATATATTAAGAGTTAAGTAGTGTAAAAATGTTGTTTAAAAATTAAAACATTAATGTTTATATGATTAGATGAAGCCTGATTATATACGTTTATTTCACGAGACATGGCCATAACTAAAAGATCCATATAACCCACCACAGTGTAAACCCAGTACGATGTGGACCTGCCGGAGTCTCAGCCACCCGTTTGGAAATGAATTTCGTCTTGCTCTTGAACTGTGATGCCGTGTAATTCCCCGTCTTCCTACACATTACGTATTGTGCTTCCTTCAGCAGTTCCTGCAAAGGTAAGAAAATGGATTCATTGTAATAAGTTCTTAAGTCAGGGACACGAGTGCGACTTTCACCAAAGCAGAACATCATTCTTGTGCCGTAGTTTTAAACTAAGTTCCAGAGATCGGACATCCAGCTTCCTGAAGCAGTTATTTTTCGCCATGAACAACATGTGAGGCTCTCTAAATGCTCAGACTCCATACACGATATCGCCTTGAGTGAACTCTGAACGGAGACGCACTGCGTATACATCATTCGGCCGTTAGAGGAACAAGAGGTGGTGAAATTGCATCTGCAACAAAATAAAGAGTAACCTGACTGCGGGCCGAGTACGAGAGCATCCGTGTGCATTATCCAGGACCTTGAAGGCATCGCAGTTGTTAAAAAGACAGAGGATATCGCTTCGATGGTGCCAAAATAAATCTCCCAGCTAAAGGTATTATTCCTCATGTCAAAGATCTCATCGCACACCGACACTTGTTAATGCTTTTGTAATTTATAAAATGGTTATTTACTGGCGTTGAATCTGTAGCACAGAGTGGAAGGAGGCTTTTTTTTTGTGTGTTTTAATTGCTGTGGAGCAAAGTACACGACAAGGCCAAGGGACTGGAAGGAAGCCAGATCCCTCCACTGTCGGGCACTAATAACACATCACGGTGACAGAGATGCGCCTCTCCTCTACCTTGCTGTATCGATCTTCCATCCGGCCGTTAATAGTGCTGTTAAACACCAGCTCTTGGCTCTTTACTATGTCCAAGCCCACTTAACAATAAAACTCCCCCTCCGCTCCACTTTTTAAAATGCCTGAGAGGTAGCGAGACAGCCGTGGGGCCAAACCGTTGGTGGCGTTGCTACGGATTCACCTGCCTGCAGGATAACGGGTTCACGTTTGTAGTCAGCAAAATGTGTCTTAATTAGTGTAAAGCAACAAAAAAAATAAATGTGTTGCATGTATTGACTTGCTTTGCAGGAGATCCTGTTTAATTTGTGTGCAGGACGCAACATGGAGAGAACAGAATAAATCACATGATCAAATTGACATTCTTAGCCGTCGTTAGCTAATTAGCAAATGTTAGCGTACAAACTCACTAAGCTAATATGTTCAGCGTGGTGAAGATCATAGAACTACCTGTTAAAGATCGCCATTGTGAGCATGTTAGCATTAGCATGTAGCTCATAGCATCACTGAGAAATAAAACAGCCTCGAACACAGCTGAAAAAAAAAAAATTTTAACGTCTGATTTTCTCACCCCGACATAATTACAGCAGTAGGTTTATAATTAAAAAGTCATCATTTCTATAGGAGACTTCAGAGGGTTTGTTTTCAGCTTCACGTTCCACCATCCTGCATCGACTCTTGTTTGAGAACAAGTAGCAAAAACAAAAAACGGAAATTGTGAAAAGGTGTGTTTAAAGAAAAAATGGCAGAAATTGTCTTAAGGTGAGAAAATCGTCATCGGGGCGAGCATCGGGTATTCCTATCGAACGGTAAATGAATCTGTTTAGTGCATTAAGTAGGCTAATTGCCAATGTGGGGAAAGATGGAGGAGTGCATTTAAGGCAAACAATCGCTGCCAATGTAGAGCAGCCGTCCAGAGGGAGTCCAAGTCTTTAGTCAAGGACTTGTGTTTTATTAGTTGAACGATATAAAACATGACAAAATGCCTACTCAAAGAGAATCAAAGATTCTCAACCCTTCCCACGGGGACTTCTATATAGGCCAAGAGCTCCTTGCATCTCTCTCGATGTCTCTCTCCCTCTCTCTCTCCTGGGTGGTGTGTCGACATCATCTGAAACTGGCTCTAAAAACCTCCGCTATCGACAAACAACCACCACGAGTATTTGTAACATTTTATCAACATGTTCCTCCATCACTGACGGGAACCTCCCTTCTGCACATTGTTGCTTGAGACAATTTAACTGTGCGTTTGGTTCAATGTGATTTATTTCTTACGGTATTCACGTTAATTAATAGGAATTTGACATTAATCTACATTTTTTTGCAACACAGCATGGCATTAAAGTATTTATTATTTTAATCTCATTCTAGTCGAAATCCTTTCTTTCTAGTGCAACCCAACAAAGACGAGGCAAATTCAGGGTAAAGCAATTTGTCACAATTTGCCAACCTTTTGTCACAAATTGACATCGAAGTAAAAACAAACTCTGCATGCGTCTGCCTTGAGCGCACCGAGATTAGAAAGACAAAAACTGAAACATTCTTAAGGGGGGGGCGTTTGTGCTTTGAAACTTTTTTTGAAACCGTTTGAACATAGCTCCTTTTAAGCAGAAAAAAAACCCCCAACATTTGAGAAACTAAACAGGAGCATAAGTGCAACGTTTGTTGTTTCTGATTTCACTGATGCCTCAGGAAGGGATTTCTAGTTTCGGCGGGGAGGCTTTGAAGAGAGTTTTCTTACAAGGTGTGCAGTGTTTTCTCTTCTCTCGAAAAAACATTTTATTTTTATTTATCCTGCTAATGCCACGTATCAGGCACACACACACACACACACACACACACACAAACACACACACACACACACACACACACAGACATGCTTAGATCACAGACATGTTGAGACAGAAAATAGAGAATATTTACCACTGGGCTATAAGGTGTTAAACACTCGTGCACGAAGCTGAACAATTTTCTCTTCTGTATTTTACAACATAAATACATATATATATATATATATATATACATATACACATACATATATATATATACATATACACATACATATATATATATATATATATATACACATACATATATATGGTTTCACAATGAACATTGATGCTTGACAATCAAAGTAAGGATTTAAGTGCTTTTGTGATAGAGGTGTTCAGTAGCCTACAGTGGAGCTCCTCACTGGTGACGACGACGAACGCTCCCAGCTCGGCCCTGATTACTTCCTGGTTAAGAGCTTACAGAAAGTCAGCAAACCCACATTTGTACTTTTCCTGCTGAACAAACCATTCCCAGGTCTGAGATGCTTTATTCATCAGTGCAGTGAGTCCTCGCTGGAAAACTCAGGTGCCCCGACTGCCGTGTGTTTCTGTCGTGTTACCGAATGATTCGGGAACTCTGCTGAGTCTGCACTTTGCCTGAATGTGGGCATTTTTCTCCCGAAATGTTCACCATAATAGCTCCATTCTGAATGATAGCGTTGCTGAATGTGGCAATCATGTTGCCAAATTAGTCATGCTAATTTAACAAAAGAAAAAGGGAGAAAGGACAGAGAACGACAACACATGTCTCTCTGTTATCTGTTAGAGATAAGAGCTTCAGCTCTCACACACACACACACAACACACACACACACACACACACACACACACACACACACACACCCCTGGTTTTAAACGGTATCATATCAATCAATACCTGTATCAGCTGTAGATCAGCTTGGTTTCTCCATCCAGTTATTTGAAAGGACTCAGCTGAGAGACGGAAGATAAAGGTAAAGAAAGGCCTCGGCTCTTGGATCCATCAACATTACACAGGAGCCGTCGTGCTCGTCGTCTCGGAGCTCCTGAAGGCCGGGAGGGAGAGAGGTGAAGAAACATTCACTGATGAGTGTAAAATAAATCACTCGACAATGTAAGATGGAGCCGTTCGCCTATCAACATTCTGCTCTCGTTCACGAACACATTTGTTATGATTTGCTTGCAATATCTTTCAAAAAGGTTACAGAGCGAAGCGTCCAACGTGTGAAACAAAAAACACGAGAACTCAAGTAGAAAGCGGTTTAGAGAACATTTTAAAAAAGCGAAGGATTCCCCCGAAAAACATTTAGATTAAACAAATATATAAATCAGTATGTGGTATCTGCAGATATCCTGCTCTCTGCCTGTATTTTTCTCCATTTGTTTTTGGATGTTTCTGGGAGTCAGCCTCTGAAATCAGAGACGCCAGATTGTAACCGAAAAACAAGAAGCCAGAAGAAGGCTGATTGTGGGATGACTTCGCCCTGCTGAGCCCTGGAGGAGGAAATGTTGCATTTACAAAACGCAACAGGCAAATGATACTTTTGATAAAAAAGAGATCACTTGAGGTGAAATACTTCCTGAATGCTGGACTCCAGTGAGTGTGAAGCGTCTGCAGTACCTTTTCACTATAACTGTTGTATAACTGTTTATCCCAACTAATCAGTATCCGACCAGACTGGTGATTAAAATGAATTAATTGCTCTAACCTCATAATACAGACATTCTTGTTTCTTGTTCCTGTGGTTTTGACAGCCTGTGTCCCATGTTACTCATAAAACATAAAAGCTTTGAACCTTCTTTTTTTTTTCCTACACAAGGCTGAGCGTGACATTTTCCTAAATTCACATGTGATGAATATGAATCCCGGTATACTCGTTTCAACTTTCTTGTCCCATTTGGATTTGCGTTTGAGGAAAAACACAGCAAACTTTGTTCAATGCGACTAATAAACATCTTCGGCGGTAAAGTGTAAATGTCAGCCCAGTCATGCAGTTGTTACTGAGAGAGAGAGAGAGAGAGTGTGTTGACAAGTCGGGGACTGATGCTGAATAGTCAAAGACTATTATTGTTGTCGGCTGTGTGTGGACGACTGTTGCCTGTCCTGGATGGCTCGAAACACAAAGCATGCTGTGTCCACAGCAGCCTTAGTCATCTTCCATCACCCAGAATGCTTTATTTATATACTGGCCATTCAAGCTCAGTAACAGATATTTTAGGGTCTGTCGTTACAGCGGTTCCTTATTCAGCAGCAGCAACGGACCCACTTAAAAAGTTACATTTTTGGTATTAACTAAGTATTTTGCAAAATGCTAAGATGTCCAACTCGAATGTCATAGCAATGGTACATAGAAAAGACAAAGAAGTTGTGTTTTTTTATTTGGTTCCACTGTAGATTTCAGTTTCTGGAGCTTTATGGTAAAAAAAACTAACTTTTTAGAGCAAATAAGTGGAATTTGGGGTCTCCACTTCCATATGTCCTCCATGTTACAGTACTCAGTAACTCTTTGTACCTCACCAATCATTTCAGCAATATCCAATGTTTCCATTTTCTCAAAGCCAAAAAATCCCAACCTCTTTTTCTCCTTTATGGCTGCTGTAGACCTAAGAAGGTTATGTAATGGTTGTTACTGGCACTCTTTACATCCGTTTATAATAGAATTATGTGATAGGTCCATTAAAACCCAGGCTCCCTTTTATTATTGTGAGGAAGCCAGGAGGCATTAAGTGGGAGAAAATGTATTTGAAATAATGAAATCCAATCAGGTATTAAATGTTTGGTTACAATAATTCTCATTTAATGATTCTTAAAACTGTTCCTCTGATCTTACTTCAGAGTTTAGCCTGTACCGAGCGTCTCTAAACATCACTGCAGTTCCCATTGGTCACCAACAGAGGTTGATAAAGGTCACGGATGACTTCACGTCACAGTAATGCAGTGCTGAACATATTGAGGTAATGTGATATTTACAATCTGTTGTGCATCCTGCGCTGGTTCCAATCCCTCTCCAGCTTCCCTTCGATTGTCTCCACTTTAACTGCTTTACTGCCCCCTGAATACCCTTCACTACACACACACACACACACACACACACACACACACACACACACACACACCACACACACACACACACACACACACACACACACACACACACACACACACACACACACACACACACACACACACACACACACACACACACACTTCCTCTGGCCCCGAGTGAGGCAGGGCAGCTGCAAAAGGCCTCACCAACGTGGGCTGACGAGAAGTGACAGCTCTCTGTATCACTCCCTGGCACTGACAACTGACAGATGGATACCACTCACACACACTGCAGGGGGAGAGAGAGAGGACGGGCGAGAGGGAGAGAGACTCAGAGGTCGAGGATGGGGAGAGAGCCAAGCACTATGATTCTCCAGCATTATTCTCTTTTCATGGGG
Organism: Chelidonichthys spinosus; assembly: GCA_029853015.1. Lineage (NCBI taxonomy): Eukaryota > Metazoa > Chordata > Actinopteri > Perciformes > Triglidae > Chelidonichthys > Chelidonichthys spinosus. The sequence goes on along the minus strand of CM056836.1, from coordinate 9,840,267 downwards.
CTGCTGTACGGCCGATTGCGGGTAGAATAACAAGCTCGAGTCTGGCCGACCAGAAGCTCTTTTCTCTCTCCAGACACAAACACTAACGTATGGACACACACACTAAAAGAGAAAAAACATCTCGAATACAACGCAGACATTTGTGGTCATACTTGTGATAAAATGTAACTAAAGGGGATGATGGGATCTGATTGATTGTTTCACAGGTAAAGGTGTGAAATTAAACGTTCCCAGGCTTCAGTGTTATTCGTTTCTTCATCATTCTCATGGTTTAACATGACATTAAAGTGAATGATTGATGACTGATTGAATTGATTGATGTCAACACACACATTTACAGGTCTCCATCCCGACAGTAAGAGGATCCTTCAGAGCTTAATGCCAGTTACCTTTAATCAACATTATCATTTGGCCTATAATATAAGCTGGGGCATGAATGTAAACATGTTCCTTTCTGCATTAATGCTGGTTACATAATCAATCATTTATTTAACGTATATTTATATTTATATCCGCTTGCATGATGGCGTAAAACGGAGAGACACATTTAGAGTTGGCTGGAGATCTTCCTGCTCCTCCGTTGACGGATGCTGATTGGTTTGTTGGCTCGCACCTGTTTTCCCCAACATTGCCAATAATGTGAATCCAAAATGGAGTCCGGATATTGTAAGCAAAGCATTACACGCGCTGCATCATCTGTATCATCATGCATCAACAGCTCAAGCCCGGCGGTGTCAAACTTTAGCTGGCATACTTAGCAGCAGTTGATGGAAAGAGAGAGAGAGCCGTCGACACAACCTTCCAAACAACTCAGAGAGGAAATATTACATATATATTCATTTGACACTTTTGTACAGAGACATTTTTTAACATCCACATACTTTGAGAGCAATTCAGGATTTAAAGTCTTTCTTAAAGACTCTTTGACGTGATTAATCACTTAACAAACAGCTACAACCACCACAGTTGCACATTTCAGTTTAAATTAGGAGCCGAAAGAAAAGAAACTGAAGGATGAAGAAGTTCAGCGAGAACTACATTTTGAACTGATACATAATTTACAATGATGTAGATTCTCTCTTGTAAAACAATGTCTTCTGGTAAATCTTTATCGTGTATAAAAAAAAAAAGGTTTTGATTGCAAACACTGTTTCATATTCAGTTTGTTTTAGAGCGGAAAATATTTGTTGATTTATTGTTTGACAGAAAATTAATAATTGGCAACTACTTTGCTATTCAATGAATAATTTATATAATTAATAATGATAAAATGATCCATTTCAGTCAAAAAAATTCACGATTTTCAAACATTTTACACACTAAACAATGAATTCAGGAAATCTGTATATTAATTTGAAATTAAAACAATTGTTATATTGGTGTGTTATAAGTCTGCTATTGCCATCAGTCCCACCCACAGGGAGTCATAAAAACATACAGACTAAAGGACCCTGAGCAATGAGGTCCCTATACTTCTTTTAATGATACAAAGACTGTAAAAATGTTTTGGCAGGTTTGAAATTCTATAAAATACTCAACATACAATTGTTGAGTTGAATATTTTTACAGCAATGCCATTTATTGTAATTATGATTATTATGTAATTATGCAGTTGGTTTATATTCCAGCTGATTTAAAAGTTTCAAGTAAAACAGGTGCATGACATAAATCCTGTTTCAGGTATTTATTAATAACGTAGAAGAAAGCGTAACCCGACACTGACGTCCCTGGAAGCAAATCAAACCGTTGTTTTCACAGTTTGGAGAAAGATTCAAGCTCATCGCCACAAAACAAATCTATTCTCACCTCGGTCGTTTGGCTCGGCCGTATTCACGTGAGAATCAAGAGGCAGGTGGCGACGGTCGGGGGGGGGATGAAAGGAAGTATCAAAATGGACACTTTGCTTGACAACAGCAGACACGTGTGCTTCAGTAATACGAATATCACCTCAAAACTCCCCCAAAAAAATGCAACACTCCCATTAAATTAAAAGTCTCCTCTCAAATCCGTCACCGCCGCTGCTGTAAACCACCTTCTACTCAAAGAAATCAAATTTCACACTCGACTGTGAGAGCCGCGCGGCGAGAAGTTGGCATTCAAGTGCAACATACTCGGATGGGATTTTAAGTTGGCACACACTAAGCAGCCGCACTGAGGCTGATTGAACTAATAAGCTCATGCCTGAAACCTTAAGTGACACTCTAAAATAGCAGCGGTGTCTAAGTCTCAAATGGGCGACGCCACACCAAGGCGGCGATGACACGGGCATTGTATATAGGAGGTGAAGAGTATGGTAATGTTGTCAGTGCACCCCGAGGCCTTGGAGCCGTCACGCGGCAAAACAAGGGGGCTCGGCGGCACGCTGCTGTCTCGTTACTGGCTGGCACATATTCTGTCAGTCTTCCTAATGCCAGACTGCTGCTCTGATTACTTCCTCTCCACTTCCTGCATCCCTCACAGACTGCTTGACCTTTTGTAATTATGGGAAAATGATATTTATTTTGCTCTCTTTCTGGAGGGTAAAAATCTCACGAAGATGAAAAACTTGTGATCGTGATAGCCGGGGTCTCATGTGATCACCATAAATACGGTGTCTCATGAGTGTGATTGCTAGTGTGTTGATAGCTGAAGGCAGATTGGTTTCACAGAGATAACGCCGCCTGATGGGTTTGAGTCTCAGCCAGGAGACGTGGACTTAAAGGAGGGAGGGGACTCCGCTGTGTGGAAGCCCTGAACGCGTCTCAGATGTTTCTGCTTTTGGATCGATGGCTTGGGTTGGTTTGCAGAGTATTTGTTTCGAGGACAAAAGGAAATACATGATAAATGACAAAAATACTGTACTATATTGCCATGTTATGGTTTATAAAGCTTCATGCAAAAACAAAAAATTACTGTCTTGGAAAGATAGAAGTGTTGGTAACGTCTTCATCCCTGATGTTTTGCCTTGTAGTCTCTGGATTTTTTTTTTTTAAACCACACATTATGGATGAAGGCATATTTTCATGGAGTGAAAGTGATCCCAAAATGGTCACAAATGTGTATTACTTAAAAAAAAAGAAGAAAAAAGCTGTATTCACAAATGCTGTTTCCAATGTCCACGAAACAATTGAACCAACAGACATCGGAATAAATATTATTTTATGAACGGATTAGAACAATCAGATCATTTTTGCCTTTGAAAAGCTTTCTGTGTGTAGAAATGTCCATGTATGCGTTTAGAAAATATCACTGAAATAACACACGGTTTCACCAAAAGCCCAGATGTCCCAGATTTCCACAAGCACTTAAACGCAGCATGTATTTGTAGCTCTGTGTGGAGCTGGAGAGAAAATAGTCCCAAAACTCAACACAAGCAAATGTGACCCAATCTGTGCGTATCAGGCGCTCTGTGTGCAGACATTAATGATCCGTGAACAATCTGTTCATAAATACAAAAGAACGTCACAAACATTTGTGTAGACGGGGAACTTTTTGAAAGAAGAAGAAGAATTAGATCAGTGAGAAAACTGTATATAAAAAAATAAATATTTCATCAGGATGCAATATGTGCATTTGTAAAACTGTTTTAAACATGTTTAAACTCCTTGGGATTTGTGAACACCCCAAAATATGCACAAATCAGACCCATTTTACTCCCTATATTCTTCCTTCTTTTAACATATTAATATAAACCAAGAGCATCATTATCACTTCTGCTCTCACTGTTAGGCTGAATGCTACTTATGTAAAGATATTTTTTTGTCAAGCACATGTTGGTGTGATGAGACAGAACTAATATAACTGATGTGGAAACATTTTTTACGACTGCCAAAAGAACTGCATTCAGTGTCATTTCCTATAGCGAATACCTGAGCTGCTTAATAAGGTCAGAATCTGCACATTTACTGATCCCAACCTCATCCACCACTTGATTAATGTTCTCGCACTGGAGGAGATCATATTCGCTCACAAAAAAACATTATTTTTTTCTGCTGTAATATAGAAACATCTGTACATTTTTAGTCTCTAAAATAAATCCCTGACACACACGAACACACACACACACGAACACAGAAGAAATCTGCCATGAAACTTAATCACAAAAGGTCATGTTGGCGAGTGAAGAACAGATTAAATTAGCATAGTATTAGATATGGAAAATGATTTCTGTCAAATCAAACTGTAGCACAATTATAATATGTTAATTACTTATTTCATTACGGAAGTTGATTGCAGTTCACAGATGAAATCATGCAGGCAGAGACACCTGGAAAGAGGTGATGAAGCTTGAAACCCGTCCCTCGTTTCCTTCCCGCGTCATCGTATCTCATCTATTCTCGCTTTGGCTTTTCACGTAAGCATTAATTGCTTGAGCATGCCACACACACACAAAAAAAATGCTTCAAAGGGCGCAGTACTTCTCATTTGTTCATCAAAGGGAAGATGATGAGTAGTGTGAGATCATATGACCTAACCACAGCGCTCCTCAGGGGAACTGAGCAGCAGAATCGAGCGTGTGAGGTGGCCAACACAAACATAGAAGCATTTATCATCGAGCAGGCCAGATAAACATCATCAGATTCAAATAATTACCCTTCTAATAACACAGATTTGTTTGTAATAGCAGAAAATATGATTGTTGTCTCATGCTGAGAGAGAGGATTGAAGTTTAGCTAAAACTCCTTAAACTGCACTGTTTGTGTTTTGTGATGTTTAATCTCGAGAAGATTGATGAAAACCTGTGTGGACTGTTGACAACTTTGTTTATTGAGGCGACATACTGGACATTACATTCTCTGGTAGGAGTGCATGAGATGTAACTGGCCAATAGCTTCAATAATAAAGTGACCAAAGGGAGCAATACATGAGTGAAAACCAGACGGCGTCAGTCAAAGATTTCGATGGCCATCTTTCAACTCATGTGGAATACATTTCTAACATTCGTACAAGTAACGTTTATCTCATAAATCACCACAAATACAACAAGCTCAGCAAAGCAGAGATACAAACATTGAATATCTCATTAAATACTGAGCCCAACATCATCTATGATACCATCCATGTGGCTGTTATCCAACAAAGCACCTCCAACTCCTGAAGTGAACATCATGTAAATGGGGTTTGACCTGCTACAGTACGCAACGGCAGGCTAAGACACATCAATTATGCAGCGGATAATTATAAACTTAAACTCCAAATAAGCATCAGACGGGCATGAGGACATGCAGTGTAAACTTAAGATTGGAAATGAGTGCAGCAGCAGCATGAAGCAGACTGGAGATCAGTGTCTATGATATGAATAATAATAAAGCAAGCTGACATATGAACCACGCTTTGAGTTTAAATGTTTATCTAATGCTTCGCTGAACATGAGATGGAGAAAATGGGAAGACTCGGGAAAGCGACAAGAGTATGAGTTTCCACAAGAAGCCAATATCACAAGAAAAATATTTATATCGCTAAATAAAAAAAACAATTAAATCCTCTACTAGCCAATCACATTTGCAATGAGACAATAGCAAAGTCCCCAAAGAAGGAAGCAAGATGTCACCCAATTCAACCCATTAAAATAATTATGAATATTCAAATGTGACTTTTCATTTTCAATGCATTAAATCAAGAGCATGAAGGCAACACAATGCCACCAGGAAGATAACAACAATCAAGGAAATAACGCCCAGGAACACGCGCATACATGACACATAAACGCAGCAGCGCGAGATCAGAAACAAGAAAGCACGGTGAGGCGTTCAGGGGCATCGCAGCGTCACCTGCACGCACGCACGCGCACAGGCGATAACATGCACGTTAGCACGAGCAGCAAGCTTACCTTGGTGAAGGGAAGCGGTAGAGTCACATCTATGGGTGGAAAAAACGCCACTTCCGGTTTGAAGTGGTCGTGTAACGCGTCGGTGAGGCCTGCGGCACCAGTTTACCTGCCGTCTCCAACAGATTTAGTTCACCTGTTGTCGCGAGTGGGCGGGGCTTCGACGGGTTAAAATGGACCGCCCTCATGGGGGGTGCGCTGGATATAGGGGCCGGTGCAGCCAGTCAGTAGTTTGTTGACCTCTCACCACAAGTTATTCTTATTTTCACACACATGGAGGTTTTGTTTGAGATGTTTTACAAGCTTTTGTTTGCGTGCTGTTCCTGTTATTTGGTTTCGATGATTAATGTCTCAAACGGAGACTATAGTTGATGAAACACCTCAAGGTTAGCCATTTAACTCCACCGCGCACGCTTGCCTTTGCTGCTGATTCTACTCGTGTAGGGGAACTTCATACTTGAGGATCACTGCATCCACACACCACCGACTCTTGAGCTGTAAATCATTCCACAAAGCCTTCATATTTTTGCCAAATTGGATAAGTTTCTGGCATAATTTATTATCTAATCAGTGGCCAGAAAAGTTTAAGCTGATCTGAAGCCTCTTTGCCTGATTGAAAGACGGACACGTCTTGTGTGCGAGTCACTGAAAGGCTGGAAATACTGTGCGATGATGGCAACGCTAAATGACACTCGCTGCTGACAAGTGGCAAATGGAGAGGATTAACACGAGCCAATGAGCTACAGAATGAATATATGTTCAAACCTCATTTGAAGTGGCATCTGTGACATTGCCATGCCAATTTAGAGAGAATTCAATCTGCCGGCATCAACTCTCTGAAACTGTGATTGGACTTGTGAAGAGACCAATTTGTTTCTAAATGTGTGCAGTCAGGCCTCTTTGTGATTATGATACGATATCTGTATTTATTCTGGAGCTTCGGCTGTATTCTCAACTCCATCGGCGCTCAAATTAGCCTTTCTTATCGAGTATTTGAGGGGAGATTAGAACATAATACAGTCCATCATTTTGAGGGGCAGGGTTAATGTTTGCTCGGATGTTTGAGGGGTTATCAGCTGTCAGTACAAATTGCTGGAAAGTTGATGAAGTCTGTGTTTCATTTGTGAGTAGCAGTTAATCCAATGTACCAGATTTGTATTCTGGGATGAATGATTTTTGATGAGCCTGCCGTCCTTTTCCCCCTCATTTTCATGCATGTTTATATGGTCAATAAATGCAACTGTCACTCTCCTATGCCCACTTTAATAAAATGTTGTTCCAAAAATATAGTTAATAGCAGTAGTTTTTTTGCAAGAATACTGAGTAGAGTTTTGGAACTACACTTATTCAATTTCTTGCCAAGAATTGGATGAGAAGATCGATGTGTTTGTACAGTATATGTGAAGCTACAGCTAGCGGCTGGCTAACTTAGCTTAGCATAAAGACTGAAAACATAAGGAAACAGTTAGCATGGCTCCATCCAAAGTTGACACAATCCACCCTCCAGTTATTACTCTGGTCAGAGCCGGCTAGCTGTTTCTTCTTGGTTCCAGTATTTATGCTAAGCTAACCTGCTGGCTGTAGCTTCAGAGTGGTATCGATTGTTTCATCTATCGATAAGCATAATTCCCATATGAAAGTATTTCTTTTATGAATATGGCTTTATCTTAGTTTGTAAAGGCATTTTGTCAATACATGAAACGAAGACAACGAAAACTAAAGTTAGGAAAAAAACAGCAACTAGGTAGTTGAAGGACAGCATAACAGACATATAATCACAAAGGAAATTATAAGGAACAGTTTGTACTGAAATAAAGAAAGATACTGTGTATGAATTGCTGCTAAGAACCATGCCACATACATATTCATGTTCTTGCATTCTTAACTTAAAAGTACATTTTTTTGGTTAGTCAGATGTTGCGGGAAGCTGCACAAATTCCTGCGCGTGTCTCACGGTTTGATTATTGTGATGAATGATTATCATCTTTCTTGCTCTCACAGGGCAGCCGAGTATAGGAATGACCAGTTTCTTAGACTATTATCTCTCATCTGTGTGTGCAAACAGCACTTTAATGCTTCAGAGGAGATGTGTCTGAATAAAATTAGAATAACTGGATGTGAAAGAGGAAGCTCACTCTGGTGGGGCCTGGTGTTAAAATAAATTGTGCGTGCTGGAGTGTGTGTGTGTGTTATGTGTGCAGGAGAGCTTGTGTATGTCCTGTCACATGATAAATGTTCTCTCTCTTATAATCTATGTGCTTCAAAATATGATGTATGTGAGGATGAACTTTGAATTATAACCTAAAGAGTGACTCATTAATCTTCTGACTTTGGTGGGGAGTGGACCAGTGGAATCCATTCTGCGTGTTTATGTTTTATGAATAATGCAATATTGCGACTGGCCAGCTGGATCTGGGCAGTGACGTTCAGACACAGAGAAGTCAACATACAAGCAAACAGCTCTGTTTGCTGGAATGAAAAGGAGTTGAATGCACGCGTTCGCCATGGAAGGTCAGCAGATCTTACTTCAGCGTTCTGAACCCGTTGCTACTTCATTTCCTGCTCTGTTTTATCAGTCTGGTGTGTTCTGAACAGTAGAAATCAGCTCGCATAACATCACACTTACAGACAGCATTTAATCAGTCGTCACACAAGGTCAACAGAGAAGGGAAAGGCGAGAGGAACAGCAGGTTCTCCCCAAAATCCCTGCAGCCAAAAGTGTTGCATTCAAGAGCCTCCAGTGTGATGGTGTGCAGGCTTTCAGATGTGAAACGTCTTAAATTGGCAATCTCACTCAAATGAATGTCTGTTAAGTCTCTACTGCTGAAGGAGGCAACACAAAGGTGATTAGCTACGGATGGAAGTATTGCAATATTTATGTGTTTGTATTTCAAACTGGGTGTCGGTGACATTCCAGAAAGAAATTACAGTTTTTCCATTACGATACGCACCTGAAGACTGAAGCTCACGTATCAACAACGAGACTGCAGACTGCTAAACAAACCAAACAGATACTCAATTCCATTGTTTTCAGTCAAACAGAAATTCTAAATAAACAGGAGTGAAATGTTAAGGATTGTCCATTTAACGGCTTTAGTGGTCCTCTGACATTTTGTCTATCTGTGTTCATCTATTTATTCATTTTCTTTTAATTATCTAATCAATCAATAGACTAACTCCTTTAGCTTTGCTCCTGACACCAGATCTTAAGATTTGGTTTATTTTAATGACAAACCTGAACCAGTGAAAGTGAAATCCATCCGTATGGCTGTATTTGTTCAGATCATTTCTAACAACATAAAACAAAAAAACATGCCTCGTTACAATTTCACAGTCATTTATTCATCTTCTGGGTCAATTATTGTTTTCCTCCGGGATGTGCAAAAAAAAAATGATGCACAATTTTCCGTGCTGCAATTTTAAATAGTCATTTAGGGTCCCGAGGCCCCAATGGTGTCCTCAACCTGAGTGACAAAATCCTTTTCAAAGGGAAACGTAGAAACCTAGCAAGTTATCAGGTGAGCCCAGACACAATGTAAGAGGTGATTTACTCTGAGCGGCTACATGTCACCGGGGCTTTCTTTGTTTCCCCGAGGTCTGATTTGAACTTAAATTGCTTCTGTGAAGACTCAGCTCAGCTTCTCATTATTTTGCCCCTCCTACTGCTCAAACATTAAGAGCCTCGTGCTCTGTGCTGTACTGTATCCTCAAATGTTAATGCCCTCATTCGTTACCATGATACAACCAGCTGTCAAACTGCAGAGGAAGCCTCAAGTTTTATATTCCAGGTCATCAGGAAGGGAGAGGCCCCAATGTTTTAGATTTGATGAAAAGAAATTGGCTATATTATGGTTGAAATTTATTTCAAGAAACTATCATCCATATGCAGGAGACGTGATACAGAACGTTGTTGATGATAAAGCATGAAAAACAGCTGAGGAATCATCCAAACCAACATTAACACATTTCTGGGAAATTTGTAGATGCTTGTGTTGGTCTTAAAAATACATTTAGATGAGGACATTGATGCCTCTCTAATGTGGTGCTGGTAGAAAAGCACAGGCTAGCTGTTTCCCCCAGTTTCCAGTCTTTATGCTAAGCTAAGCTAACCAGCAGCTGGCTGTAGCTAAATACTTAGCGGACGGACATGAGTTTCCAGTCTTTATGCTAAGCTAAGCTAACCAGCAGCTGGATGTAGCTAAATACTTAGCGGACGGACATGAGTTTCCAGTCTTTATGCTAAGCTAAGCTAACCAGCAGCTGGCTGTAGCTAAATACTTAGCGGACGGACATGAGTTTCCAGTCTTTATGCTAAGCTAAGCTAACCAGCAGCTGGCTGTAGCTAAATTCTTAGCGGATGGACATGAGAGTGGCATCTACCTCTTCATCCAACTCTCAGCATGAAGCAAATAAAAATAGTATTTTTCAGAAATGATGAAGGCAAGAATTTCAGCAATTTATCTTAAAACAAGTAAACATGCAAATAACACACAGATGTAATAAAAAAAATAGAAAACAATAGTTTGAAAAAGTCAAGTCATTGTCTAACGCTGCATCCCGGCGGACATTATTCATTTATACACACAGATATGCTGCTCATCGTTTGACTTAATCAAACAGGAATAAATGGAATAACTGGAACATTCATCACAATTTTCACATCGATAAATGACTTTAATTTCATTCATCATCATCTGGTCATCTGCCCTGTCGAATAACAGAGGTGCTCATTAGACAGCTAAAACCCTTTATGATCACCTACTCCCAATATTCAGTAATGGGAGATAACACACACAGACACACACACACTGACACTATCACCGCCGTGCAGCCGGCCCACCCACCACAAACCATCTGAAACAAGATAGAGAAGGATCTAGCAGGCAGGAAAGTATACATTAACAAACTTGTAACTGCTGGCGGAGCGCCTCTCACCCTTCCTGTGTGCAGCCAGGCAGCCATAACCAGATGCATCAAGCACACATTACACCCCTATACCCGGAGTATTTACTCTGCCATCCAGCCAGAGAGATTAGTTTAGCTGGAGAGTTGATTTATGGACGACAGAAAGTAATCCCTTCTTGTCCTGCATGCTGTAGTCGTGCCTCCTCTTTGCCACCGCGGCGGGCTTACACAGTCTGAAAGCCCTTGATACCGTGTTCGCCCTAAGGTGTAATGTTTGATAATATAACTACTGCTTCTGTCACCGGGACCCCCCACCCCATCTGCACACGCAGCCGAGCCTCCACCCCCCCCCCCCCCCCCCACAAATACATTACGGACCCACAATGCTTTGAGATTTATGAGGGAGTGGTGGCATAGGAAAGAGAGAGAGGCAGAGGGAGAATATGCATTGATTGAAAGCCCCAGATAGTCCCATCCAATCCCGCCCCAAAGAACATCAGTTATTTTGCATCCTGACACAGCGATTGATAACTCGTAAATGTGTGCGGGGGATGACAAATGCAGATGGAAACTGACTCTGACAAAAATGATAACGGCATCGGTCTCGAGGGGGTGACGGAGGTGGAAGCGGGATGCTGCTTAAAATATTTAATAATTGATACGGAGGCAGTGAGATGTTGTTTGACCCTGGAGGAGTGTGAATGTCATCAGAAAATTGCCAAGACTTTGAAGTGAAATGTATTAATGATGCGTGGGTGTGTGCATGTGTGTGTGCATGTGTGTGTGTGCGTGTGGATCCGGGCGTTTGTGTGTGCTTGCAGAAGAGGGCAAGAGATTATGGCCTTTGATGGTCACTGGATTATATCAGCACAATCATTATTTGTCTTCAGGATATAGAATTTTACACCGTTTAACTTAAGCGTTGTAACAATATTGTTTGAACAAGTTGTGTCACAGAGTATCAAAGGCCTCAACTCAGTTGTGTTTTGCTGGGATAACTAACAAATAAACTGTTTAGAAATGCTCATAGATCTAATATCTTTAAGTATCTTCTGGTTGTTAAAGGAGAGAATTTACTGGTAAGAAATATTCATTCTAGTATTCATATTAGATGTGTCAAGGGATATACTTCAAATTCTTTGTTTGTTATATACACTATTTCTAATATGTTTGGAATTTGGAATCATTTCTGTTTTTGAAATGTAAACATATCGGAGAGAAACTATCAATATTTGGATTAATTTCAGTATGGTGTATTGATATTTAAGGCCACAGAAAATGACAATGAAAATACGAAAATAAGAAAGTGTTCAGCAATTGAGGAAGCGATTAAATAAATGAAAGCGTGAGCGAGAGGAGAAGTGCACCAGAATGGCTTTGTGTGAATGTTCTCATAGAGTAAAAGGTGGATGAATACACTCCATATATCTCTATAATACTGCAATGTGCCTTGGATTAAAGTAGCATCCAAATGTCTGGCGTTCAAACATCTGAGTTCCTCACCAGATGGTACGTCGTGCGTGCTCTCCTGCCGTGGACACAGTGGGACGCTGACAGTTCCAACCCCGTAACCCCTCATACCTTCAGCTAGACAGCCCCTCAAAACCTCTCAGCTGTCTAGTGCGGCATTAAGACCAATCAGAAGTACAGTATGTGAAGCATTTCAATCCTCTTACACACGTCTGATGTCTGAAAGGAAACAGACAATTAAGAAGCTTCAATTAACAAAGTGCATGAGATTAAGGAGCGCTGTTTAATAAGTGTATTATGTAGCCTAAACCTAAAACGGAGGCAGGTAAATCATGTTATCGGTCCATTTTTATAGCTTTATTACCACAAGAGGAAATCAACCATTTTTTGGGAGAACAATCTAATCCTTTTAACCGAGTTTTTCATAAAAGCATATAACAGACAGAACATTGTAATGACCGAGCGAAGGCCTCTTGGATCGACATTTGGAGGGAAAATGGAAATTGTAATGAATCTTTGGCAAAGATTAGATCTAGAAATGACATCGCAAAACCTCCAGTCTCCTGACCCTCAACAGCCTCAAAATGAATGGATTACTGAAAGGGGTCAACCAGACCAAAGGCTGTCAGAGGCCCCTAGACTGCAAAAAATATATATACTGTTCGGGAAAATAACAAAAAAAAGCATTAAATGACTACAAAAAGACACAAAACCACAAACAAAAAGAGTGTCTTGCTCCTACATGTGAAGGAAAGGAGGCCTAAGTCTCAGAATGCCTGGCTGAGTGGGTTTTAGTCCCACACTGTATGTGCCAGCTCCTAATGGAAGAGAACTGGGAACGATGGGCTTGGTCCACCCTCGGGAACGCAAAAAACAGGTGCAGAGCGGTATGTTACAAATGTCATCACTTTTATAAATGAACTTCTCCAACAACAAAAAAAAGCTCCACTAAAATTCTGATTAAAGCTGGACTGATGTTCCTCAGAAGTTGGTTCAAACTTCCTTTTTTTTTTTAATATGTTTGATAACGCCTACCTCCAGAAAGAGGGATGAGGAGACGGAAGAAGCAAAGTAGAGGGAGACGACAGGAGCAGAATGTGAAGAGACATTAAAACATTTCAAATGAAAGGTGCGTCAGGAGAGCTTGTCAGTGCATTACCGCCAAGATTAAAGGGGTCTCGGTGTCTTCTGTCGGGTTCAAGGGAGACTGCATGAGGATTTGGCTCAGACTCTTAAATACCTCTGTCGGCTAAGATTCAAACAAACACTTCCACAATAATTACAAGTTGACTTTTCTTCATTGCAAGAGGAGAAGGTAAAGCGTTTTTTAAATGAAACCCCTACATTGTCAAGCATAAGTACCCACTGCTGTTTATTCAAGATGATTTTTTCCCCCTTTTTGTTGAGACTATTATTCACTGATTAGGGCACATGGCATGGGAAATATAATGCCAGCACATTTACAAGCCTTTGGAGTTCAAGAAGAATAAGGTATTTAGTTCAGGTATTAGTTGGGAAATGAATGTGCCATCGGTCGTCAAAGTCGCTCCTTGAAGCGATCCTGCTTACATTCGGTGCTCAGTTTGCAGCTTTTTAGCTCTTTGCGGGGCTTAATGTGCACGCAAACGCACTAACCATTACTCACACTGTAACACATCTGAATGAGCTGCTTCCTCTTCCTTCTCCTCTTTCTCGTCCGTTGTCTTCCAGCAAAAATCCTCCTTCTCAAGCGTGACCTTTGACCTTGCCACAGATAAGCAATTATTATAACATCACTGCTGCACTCAAGTTTCATGATTTTAAGACTTGAAAGCTGCGGAGTTGAGAGAGAGAGAGGAAAACATACTCACACACACACTGTGTTCTCTAAACCAGTCAGCGGCTCAGTGGGAAGCCGTGCACTGCTGGTGTCCTTAATAGCAGAAGCTGTCAACACAGACAGGGTGGCTGAACTCTAGACGGGCCTGTCAGACGTCCAAGCAGCTGTGACCGGCGCTGCTGAATGCAAACATGAGTGGCCATTTGTATGAACTTGGCTGGCTGAGAGGTGACTGTCAAAATCTGGTTCGGGGAGAGAGAGAGGGAGAGAGAGAGAGAGAGAGACGTACATGATGGAGAAAAGTTCTTCCTGACTGCATTTCATGGTGTTGTGACATCATCTTGACTTCTGAAACAGCAGCTTGGAAAGAAAAACAATCTCAACTCAAGCTCCACTTCAGCCTCGTCACAGGACTTGAGCAAACTCCATCTGCTGAGGAAGACAGTGCAATGCTGTTGAAAGCTCCAGAACCAGACTGTGAGCGAACTAAATAGCCCAAACTACTACAGCCGGGAATGTTACTAAAAAAATAATGTAATTCCTTTATACCATACTACTCTATGTGTAGAATATGCAAATGTCTTACTTTGGTGGCCCCTAGTGGCCACTAGTGGAGGTGTCAAAACAGTTTGGAACTAAATACTGTGAAAGATTTCAAAGTTTTGCGACAAAACTCTTCAGAATATTTTTAAAAGTTGCCTTGTTAAGCTCTTTTACTTTATTTCTTCAGACATTTCCTTGAGAGAATGTATAATTTGATGGGAACAATAGAGGCAGTGTTCTATTACAAACACAAACATGTGATAGAAAGAAAATTCTTATTAAGCTTTTAATTTAAATACAATATTAATGGTCCTTTCAGTCATTCTGAGGATAATATACATTTTTGAAATGTCCTAGATGTTTTACTTTCCTTAAACCATATTTGATGAAATAACTACTGTATTATATTTGGTTTGACACGGAGCCATCCTGTTATGTTTGAGGTTAATAACACAGAGTGCACCGTGTGGATAAAACATTTCACAGAAGAGACATGAAACCAAATGCTTTCATAAGAAAGACAACAGAACATTTCACACGTCGCCGTTTGGAAAAACCCTCCAAAACAAACAGACGTATCTTTCACTGCATGGTAATGAAATAATGGCAGCATATCATAACCCGGAGTGAAGCTAAGCTACTTAATGTAAATTCTGCCCTGGAGAGGAAACTGTGCTCCTTCGGCTGACCGGTACGAGGACGCGCTCGCATCACAATGGAGACAAAAAGAAAGCAGGAATTAGCTGGAAAACCCGGCGCACACTGAAACAGAAATGGCTGAAAATTGATTTCAAGTTCTGTCAGTGACGGTGAAGAAAAACAACTGCACAAACGCACAAAACAACACAAAACAACATCTCACACAGACTGCCTGGAGAAAACAAAACTGTGCCATTAAAAAAAATCTAATAGGATTATCGTTTCTGTTTGTTTGTCACGGCGGATCAAGAAAATTACAGTTAAGAGGAGAAGCTTAGAGCCACATTGTTATCGCCACTTCAGAAAAACGGAGGCACACAGGCACACACACACACACACACACACACACGGGACATTTGCATATTCATTTACTGCTTTTGAAATGCACCTTTTTTAATTAGCCTGTGTGTAGCAATCACTTAATATCTGCAAACACCTCTACGCCGAGAGCTGCCACCAACACGTCCTCGGCACCGCGAACGCCACGCGGGTTCATCGGTGGAGGTTACACGACGCCGGTGTGTGTGTGTGTGTGTGTGTGTGTGTGTGTGTGTCGCAGTGACGTCTGAGTGGGAGGAGGAGAGCCGGAGTAGCATGCAAAAGAAGAAACAGGATGAAGGCTAACAGTCACTCACAGGGTTGTGGGAGCTGTGTTTGTTTGTTTGTTGGTGTAAGGAACAAAAACAAGAGCAAGATGAAAGTTCAAGCTGTTGCATCAGCCCTGATTCAGATCATCCGATCATCCCGGTGTGGTGGGCCTTGTTTGGTGTTGTGTTTGTTGTCTGCTTCAGGGAGCTGACAGGGGAAACTGTTGGTCCTCGTCTGCCACAGCACCGGACCGTCCCTTCTCCTTCCCCTGTTTCTCTTGTCAAAATCATCCTGGAAGGCTGATTTTCTAAAACGGGATCCGGGACGGTGCTGTGTGGAGCTTCCGGCCATGCGGACTCACGGCACCCAGGAAAGATGTTTCTAATTATGTGAAGTTGGCAGGAAGGATCCATTTTTCTTCCACCTCCTTCATTTCAAGTGAAAAGTCCATTTTTTTCAGCATCAAGCTGCAGCAGAGGACGATAAATAAGAAAACATATGAGAGTATAATATAATATGAGTATCAGGCCTTTTTCTTCTTACTTAACGTAACCTGAACTAACCTCGTACATCTGAGCCTCCAACAACTCTGATGCAGTAAACTACAGAAGCACAATGAGAGCTTTGATACTTCCTCTCATGGGATGCTAAATGTCCCGACTTGTATTCTCCTCGGATGTTGATTATACAATCAACACATTGAAGTCTCCCCATTCTGAGCCTGGTCTTTAAAATCTGACTCCTCAGCTCCAACCATCAGCAGGCCTGTAAAGGACAGTTTCACATACTGGGAGAAGTGGAAGCTCATCAGTGCTGATTGCCTTCTTTTCTCTCACGGATTTAATCTCCAGTAATAAAAAATAAAAAGAGGAATGATAAAATATTGGACATTTAATAATAAGGTGAGAGTAAAAATAGTTTTAGAAGATATGAATGAAAAAGACTCATAAAAGAGTATTTGAGGTTGTAGAAAAGAAGGAAACACCTGTTTGGTGCCATGCTGTAAATACTGTTTCTACATATCATTTATTTCACTTTAAATCTTTAACATTTTAGGATGGTGGGTAAAATGACAAAGTGAGGAAGATAAAGGCTGAGCTACAGGTTTAGTTCTGTTATGCAGATCGTTAATGGATCTCTAAAAAATAGTCAATGAGTCGTTGACTTCAAACAAATGTTAAACAAAAAGAAAAAGCACAACAATCTTGATTTTGATTCATTGATTCCCTCTTGTTTGTTGTTAACGCGTCATAATTCCATCACATAATCAGATTTAATACAGTTCTGTTGCACATATTTTACAACGTTTTAATGATTTATTCAATGATTTAACCATAAAAGTCCAAGTTTAAGCTGAAGTTTAATTGAGTTGTCATCCCCGGCATGAAGAAGGAGAGCTGACATGATCGATGAAGGCGAGCGTTCGACGCTGCCGTCGTGTTTCATTCGACTGAACCGCTTTGACTCGTGTTACGACCGCTCAGTGTGGTTTGGGGTTGACAGCTGCCACTCAGGCCTCTCTGATGTCTCTCCGAGCTCCACAGTCGTTTTCCCGCTCTAGTGGCAGTTAGTGTTATAATGATCACCGCCGGTGACAGATGTGCTGCTAATGAACAGCAGCAGCACCCAAATAAATATAAAACATGAAGCACGCCGGAGTATCTTTTGATGTCATCATTGGTTTCAATAAAGCGCCGCGGTGTGATGATGGACTCTTCACACGCTGGAACCCACAGCTAAACAAACAAAGACAGCACATATATTTATTTTTTTCAGCACAACATACAGTCTAATAAATATA
The DNA here is from genome assembly GCA_029853015.1 of Chelidonichthys spinosus. Classification (NCBI taxonomy): domain Eukaryota; kingdom Metazoa; phylum Chordata; class Actinopteri; order Perciformes; family Triglidae; genus Chelidonichthys; species Chelidonichthys spinosus. Next base: position 9,822,636 of record CM056836.1, on the reverse strand, counting down.
TTAGTCACGGTCATTTGAAGTATTTATAGTCGGAACATTTTTTCATTCTTTTTTTCATGTGTATATCCTGGATTTGAGCATCATTGCAGAATCTTCTGTACTTTTTGCTTAAATGATCAGACAAGTTTTTGAGTCCTTGCCTCATTTTGGAAATACAAACATTTAACTCAGGAAACAGAAACAGTAGATGACTTCATGTGCAGCAAGATGGGTCATATTAGATAAAACAAACTCCGATTGATGCTCATCAAAAATAATAATGCTCAAATATCAAATTGATAGTTCTTTAAAAATATTGAAGCAAGTGAGACAATGTCCTCCCACCACTTTGCGTCTATAAAAAAAAACAAAAAAACAACAACAATGCTTTCGAGATCCCCTTTTATTTGCTTTATTCACGCAGATGGCAGCTTGGCTCCTCTGACTGGCAGTTAGACTCAGATGACATGACAGATGTTATTTCATTCCTCTGTTTCTTGTTTTCCTCGGTTTGGACGGAGACGGATAATTGGATCTGTTGGACTGGATTCCGTACGACTCTCAGTTTTCCTCATGAGTCTGTTTTCAACCTTTTGTTGCTGTTTTCGTCGTTGGATTAAACGCGGCGGCTAAAAAGGAGCACGAGGGAGTTCAAACGTGAGTCGCTCTTTAGGAAGAAAGCTGCACCTAAAGGGTTCACGGCAGTTGATTGCTGGTCAAATTGGCACATTAATAAAACTCAATAGCAAAAACTTATTTTCCCAATTATATGAATGTACTTTTCTTCAGTTTGCTTCTGGGTATTTGGGGGGGATATCCCTGCAGCGCTGGAGGAGGCACAGCCAAACCCGTTTTATTCCGAGGGTCGGTTCGTAGCACTTCCTGACATGTGTGATGTGTTTGCAGGTCTGTACATAAATAACACAACTCCACTACATATGTGTGTACAGCAGGCTGAGGACGGAGACACGCGGATGTTCGCTCCGCAGCGCCGTCTTGTTGCCGCATTTCTTGCTGACAGGTCTGATCAGAAAGTGATGACAGCCTATGATTGTCAAAATGCCTGCGGTTGAGTGGCAGCTCGGCTTTGACTCTTCCTTATCCCCCCCCCTCCCCCCAGGTTTTGTCACATCTCTCTCCCAGCAGCGGCGTTTGGCTCAGCTCGGAGTGAAGGTAAGAGGAAACAGGCGTACAGGCAAGAATGAGGAAGTCAATCTCGGCATGTTGTCGTTCGGGCCATTGTAGATGTCACGCCGTAATGCTGCGGCGGTGGCGGTGGCGGTGGCGGGGGAGCCAGCCGGATAGTGACAGTGTGGGAGTTAAACCGGGAGTTGGGGGAGCCGAGTTTGGCGAGCGTCTTGACGAACAGCTTCTCCTCGCTTTGCATGCTGGACAGGTACGACGCGAGCAATGTGTGCAGTTCCACTAGAAGTATGCATCTCACAATAAAGCTCCTTTTCTTATCGAGGATCGAGCAGTTTTAACACTTTTAAATGCTCTCCAATTCGATAAATTAAGGACTTGAACAGAGCTAACAAGCGATTTGCATGTTTTGTATTCTGTTCTCTGAACTCATCAACTTCTAGCAAAGGTCAATAGACAGGAAGTCATCTGTTTACAGATTCATTAGGAACTTCTGAGTTTGACTCAGAATAACTACATTGCATTGATAAAAGTATTGTAAGAGCTTCAAACGAAGCCGTTATCTAACAAAGACGACGGCATGCCTTTGTAAGACCTTCAGAGGACTTTCATTCATTCATCAAATGACACACAGATGCACTTTTGGGGGATATATGGGGGCTGGGCAGGTGCCATGATTTAAAACATTGACCTAATAAACACACAGTTTGTTACAATAGCCCGGTTTCTATCCAAACGTAGTAGAAATGTTCACGAAATTTCTAGAAGTTCTGCCAATGACCATGCTAGTTATAGTCCACGACTGTTGAGAGACTGTTAGGAGTTGAGGACTTGGAGGTAAACAGTCCATCAGGTGCCTTTCATTTGGAATTGTGTCCCCGTATAATCTGCATTTCCACTTTAATGCGCATTAAAAGCAAGGAAAACACACGTCAAACAAAAGATGAAGACATGAGTTTCAATTCAACAAATTCACAGATATTGATTACATCTAAAAGATGAGAGACAGCGGACGGCAGCTCTAAAAGTGTTGTTTGAAGAAGAAGTGCAGGAAAGTATAAACTTGCCATCTGTCTTCCTATATGGTCTTTCGTGTGAGGAAGAAAGGACTCGCCAATGAAAGATTAACATGACTTTCCCATAGAAAGAACAACGCGGCCATTAATCTCGTACACGTAGACACTCAGTTGTCACTTCTGGTTCTGGAACGAAGCGGAGTTAGCCTTTTCACGAGATAAACATCTCAAACTCAGATCTCTCAGCCGAGTTGTAATGGACTCCGATTAGATCGGCCCAGATGCAGGGGTGTGAGATTGAAATGAAAACAGCTGTTTGGGTGTGTTCAGCTCATCGCACTAACTCATCGTATTAATACAGTTTAGCACAAAGTGCACACTCGTCATGGCGCCGCCGCTCCTTCCCCGCCCTCCTGTCATCCCGCTGTCGCTCTGCTCCGACGGCGATCGTCGGATAACTGTTAATTAAAAAGATGACAAACTCACGGCTAATGATAGTGCCTTAAGTTGTGGCTGGAAAATAGAATTGTGATGCATGCGATATTTAAAACAGCACAAGAGAGGGGGAGAGGGGGAAACTTTGATGAGACGCTGCGGATCCGGGACACAACCTGCCCCCGGTGGAGATGTTAGGCGAGGCACGAGTGACAGGCCAACATCCATCCGCCTCCTCAACTTGTCTATTTATATGTATATTCATATTCATGAGCCATTGGACCATGCGCTGTTGGCGATGCATTTAGCGTTATTGGAAAAACAGAATCTCAGTCCTTCCCCCTGGCAACTGACAGAGAAAGATTGCAGTGCCCAAGTGACAAAGGACTGGCAGGGCCTGGTGCTAAATCACTGCACTGACGTGGGCAATGAAAGCAGAATCTCATCTCTGGACTTGTAAAAATGACTCTACCCTTCAGTTTGGGCATTAAGTGGATTGTTGCTTCGTCTATTAACGCGTCTGTTAGCAGGGCGCCCGGCGTCGAGGAAACACAGACGACTCTTTTGCTCCGTGGCTCTTTGAAACTTTGGTTTTGGCCTGAGAGCAGAGTGCGCGTGCATCAGATGGGCTGGCAGTTAACCTTCAAGTCAGCCAAGGATTTATGAAAACACAGAACAAAAGACAAAGAGACTTTGTAATTATCAGCGTCTGCTGCATCGCAGGCGGCCTCACTCCTGCGGCTACCTGCGAGTCACTCATTTACTGGTCTTTTATGAACGTTCTCAAGATGATATTTCAGGAAGCAATGTTCTTTTTGAGCCAACGATTGATTTGTACAAAGTAAACATGGAGAGTAGAAGAATAACCAAATACACTGGAGAAGCTGCCTTTAAACTGTACATTTATTTAGAAGCCCTTAAACCCTGTCTCTTAATAATTGAATAAAGGGACAGCAGATGCTCATCATCTTATTATAATATGTGGAAGTAATATTCGGGATGGTGCAAAGTGCAGTTCTCTACATTAAATCCTACATTAAATATGTGCAGTAAATCAATAGTTGGTCATAGTAGTGGTCGAAAAATATTCAGATGTTTTACTTAATTAAAAGTATAAAAGAATTAAGACCACAATTTAAATACACACACACACACACACACACACACACAAACACACACACACACACGGCTAGTAACAAAAGCTGTAAATGAAACGTAGTAGAATCTATTCATTTGTATTCATGAATCTATTCTATTCATTTCTATTCATAAATCCCACACAGACATGGTGGTAACTATTGGATTCAAAGCTACACATGTCTAAAACGACAATAAGAAGTCAGATTTGTGAGATTGCTCCGTGGCCGCGTCACACACCCAACCGAAGCCACAAACACACCGCAGAAAGCCGACACTGTGCTCGTGTCTCCGGCGTGAGCAGCAGGCGTCATGTAGTCCGTGACGCCGACGCTGCTGCACTGCAGCACTTCATCATCGCTGACACGTGTCCTACTGAGCCTCCAACTTGAACACAGTCCAATTCTGAGTGAGTCATGGAAATGCCAGAGGGCACAGGTGACGGGAGATACAACCCATTGTCTTGATAAAAATGCCACCGCCGGCACAAACACCTCTCTCTACAACATCTTGAAAACCTCAGACCAATAAGTAAAAAGAAAACAAAGACAAGTATCAGATGGATCCTGAACCCTAACGCCGAGTGCATTATAAATAAATACCTACAAACAAGGGATAATTTTTGTTTCACACTATTGGTTATTTAACTTGAATTTGAAAAACGTGCGATGATCTCATCCAATTTCCCCATTTATTTTAATATCCGACTTGCAGCACATAATTATTACTGAAAACAGATTCCTCCACTTCTCTTATTGATTTTCTAGCTTCTCCCTCTCTCTCCATGTCTGCCTCCCCTCTCTCTCCCCCCCTAGGCCCCGGCACTTCCTTCCTCAGTTCTTCCTTCAAGCCTCTGACAGTAGTGCTGCACATAAAGACACTGCTACCTTTGCATAATGCGGATGCACCTTCTGTAGGTCGAATGAAGCTCCTTCGACATGTGTCAGAAGCTCGCCGTGTAGGCTTGGACTAATGATGGCACAGCGGCCAGCCCACTGCCCCTCAGCATATGCCCACTCTCACATATGTGTGTGAACGCCAAAGTGTGTGTGTGTGTGTGTGTGTGTGCGCACGCAGGGGGTGGCAGGGTTCGTCATGCTGATTAAAAGCAACCCCCCCACCCCCCTCCTCCTCACAAAGCCCCTCAGAAAAAGACAGCGGGGAACATGAACCACTGTCAGGTTGGCCCAGATGAGGACACAGGATCCGTGTCACCTGAATTTACCGGCCTAATATGACAGCCAAGTTGTGATCCCCCGTCTGGGACGTGTCACGTTTGCAGAGTTTGGGCTTATTCTCATGCAAATGATGTCAGGTTTTGGACGGAATGTGAATGAGACTCGTCACACTGTCCAAGGGTCTAAACCCGACCACATGACAGCGGTTTTCTCCCCACAGCTCAAGATGAAATAAATACGACATTTGACATTCAAACCTGGCAACCAATACCAGGAATAGTTCAAAATAATGAGGGATTTGTGAGGGGAAGCACAGCACCACGAGGGTAACCTATTTACCTTTCCTTAGGTCCTAAAGAGCCAAACTCCAATAGAAACATGCAGGGCACGTTTTCTCTAACACACACACACACACACACACACACACACACACACACACACGTATTTGAGTTTGGAGCGTTATCCTTCAGTAACAAGAACTGATTCAAAAATCGTTAATGACAGATTAATTTGCATTTCCTAGCTCATATGAAAAAGTACAAGCTACGGAAAGGAAGATGGACTCATTTTCTGTTTGTGAAGAAAATGCTCTTTATGCCTGGAGAAGAAATGATCACGCTAAGTACCTTTGCTCAGGTTCTTCCCTTGATCATGTCTATTTTATGCAACTTGATACTTCTACTCCATTTCACAGGAAAATATTGCACATTTTACTTCACTGCATTAATTCTAGTTACTTGTTACTTTTCAAACTATCATTTTAAATGAGTTTATAAAAACTGAAGTGTTAGTTTAAATCAGCGTATGAAGTTTTAATGATCTGCACATGCACTAACTAAGTTCCAATATTAAAGTAACGCTTACACATTAATAGTATGGGTATGCGTAACATGGCCAGTGTGCATAATGACTATACTTTTATTTTGATACTTTAAGTACTTTTACTTGTAATGGACGATGGATTTTTATTTTTTTATTTTTTTTTTACAAGTAAATTATTATTTGAAAGCTTCTTCAAATGAAGAATGGTGAAAATGGTGAAAAAAAAAATCACATTTATATATAAATGTCTCCATATTTCAGGTTCTTTGACACAGTGACAGTGACGGCTCTCGGCGTCACACCTGTGAGCTTTCCAGCAGCGGTGAGAGGCTTTGATAGATCCTAAAAGACCCTCCATCCATTCAGCACGCTGGCAGCCGTCATTATTCTCAAAAGAATCGACTTTGTCACTTCTCCATTCTTCAAGAGCATCTCGCTCGGCCTGATGAATTATGTCGTCTGTATCTTCCAAAACAAGGCTCATCGCTGACAGGTACACAACACTTTACAAGACGGTTCTGACTGCCGGCAGATCTCAGCGGGGACAAACGTGTCAACGAGCGATCGGATTGAACTCTCCGTCCATGATGAGATGTCTCGGGTGATTTTAAACCTTCAGCTTCCCTTCAAATCCTGCGTTGAGGCTTAATGTTTTTCTTTTTTTTTTTTTTACAAAAATATAAAGGTGCTATATTGTTTTTCTGTCAACGCGGCTGCAGCGTGAAGGAAAAGAGTCGGCCACTTCGGGGATATTTATTTGTTATGTGAGAAACAAGTGAGTTCTCGTGTGATTGATGCCTTACAACTCAGACACCATCAATGTGGAGTCGGATGAAGTGATTCGTGCTAATAATCAGGGGTGTGAGCGGTTAAGCCACGGAATATTTCGAGGGAATCAACCAGAACAAACTGTGAACGCTGACAATAAGAACAATAACAATAACAATTATTTAGAATGAAATGCTGAAAGCAAGAAAGTGCAGGTGTGTAACAAACACGGGACTTTCACCCAGAAGACCAATGTTCATGTACTGTGTGAAAATAAAAAAGTTAATATTATTTTTACCTTAGTTTTGTTGCCTTAAAACTGCAGGGGCTTGTAAGATATACAAACTGTTGTATTATGAGGATGTAGCTATGATTGAAAAAAATAAAGACATATCCATAGAAAACCAGAATACGGTAACTTTCATAGCAAATCAAACCTAAAAAGAACCAGAAACGTGGTTCCAGCATCGATCCTCCTTCCGTCACAGCTCACATGAAAGCGCTTGTTTTTCGGCAGCGTGTTCTCCACATGACTGCGGAGCGGCTCATTTCTTCTAGCTGTTTCTTCCCTCCAGAGAGCACATGTGTTCTGAGAGCGAGGTCTTGTCATACAGAGCCGTGATCAACAGAAGGTCGCCCGGGAAGGTGCGAGGGAAGACAACGGAGCGCGGGGGTTAATTTACCAAATCCTGGCTGTCGGCATGAGCACACATGATGTGCACGTTATGAGGATTCAAAAACACCGCGTGCATCTCGCTGACATGTAATACTTCATGCATGTACAGATGTTACCACTCAGTAGCAGAGCAGCTTACCGCGGCTCGTCGTAAACACCCTTTTTTTGTTTAGCGTCACATTTGTGCCGCCGTCTTGTGAGCTCTCTGCTCACCTGGTAACCGTGGTGACACGGAAGCAATTTACTTTGCGTTTAAAGAAAACGAGAGAACAAACAAAAACATCGACCGGCTGACAAAGTCATAAGTGGAGTTTTTTGTATTCGCGGAGACAAGACGAAGATGACTTGTTTCAGAAACGACAGATTATTGACTGATTGTGAATGGGACACCTCCATGTGGTTACTCTACAGGAGAAGCTATTAATTAGATCCTGTAGGTATGGTGTATGTGCATACAATCAAACTTTGAATTCAAAGGTCTTGTATTATACTCTTTTGTGACAGTATGACATTTATATTTAAAGGAAATATTCCTTGATAAAGACAATTATCAACGTATCGTGTGTTTTCGTCTTCCCTGTTGCCTGCATGAGTTCACTTTCTCTACATTAGCTCCCGCCGTCTATCATGTGTGACTTCTATTGTCTTTTTCACTGCTGCTTCTTACGTTTCCCCGCCACACAGAGCAGCTGCGAGGTACTGGAACTCTATTGTTTCTTGGGAGAAATGCCTCGGGCTAGTGTTCAAGAGCTGCGTGGGGTGGGAGCATGTCGACTTAAATACCTTCAGTGGAGACATGCCATGGCCTCTTTTATCAGGTGTCTCACTCACTGAACTATAAAGCTTAAGCTCGATGTTAAACCATAAAGTCAAATCCTGTTTTTTTTTTTTATGACAATGTTTTATTCACTTTTTCCCCTTAAAAGGGATTATGTCCTTATTTGAAATTGCTCACAGCCATTCTAAAAGAAAAATCCCATTCATTCAACGCTATATAAAAACATGTCGTACTAACAAGGCGCCATGTAGCAAGAGAAATATGTCAAAGTTATGCTCACATGCCAACAGACCTCATTGGACATTTTTAATCCGTGGTGAAAAGACAACGAGGTGTTATGCGACTGACTACTTCTTAATCGGCCTGACAAGCAGCAGTCTCCTCGGTGAAAGTCCTCGCTTTTTTGACCCATCCAGACAATCGGACCTCCGCCCTGAGTTTACACTGTATGTCTTGTAGATGACATGGAAAGTTATACTTCTATCAGAATCGTTAAAAATCAATATGCCGTGAAATAAAAGGATTTCTGTCAATGTTTGGTGGTAAGTAAATGGTCCATGTTCATGGATAAGTAATGTTAATTATATCTGCCAGCAGAAGGATGGCGACCATTCATTGGAGCGCATAGCTGGATCACCGCCCTTCCTTCCCAGCTTTGATTCAGTAGCACAGCAGAGGTCTCACACCCCTCAGTCTGCTTCCCCTATTCAGCCTCTTGCTATCCCTTAAAGAGTGATGAAGGTGTGCAGTCTAGAAGGGCCTGCCATCATCCCCACCCAAGGGACTCAAGCTCTGCCAGGCACCTGAGGAAACGTTGCTTTTATTCATGTCAAAGATCACGACTCAGCATCGGGATCTTTGAAACCTGCTGTAAATGTTTCAAATTCAGTTCTTTTGGAAGTTGCTGGGATTAAGAAGAGCTGTGGCTCACAGTAGGAAAGCTGCTGCTCACTCAGTGGGACCTGGAGATGGTCCAGAATGGGCTGCTGCAAGACCCCTTTGAGGGCAAAAAATGTAGGGGATTTGATGTGGCTGTCACTGTGTTTGACCCAATAAAGCCAGCCAAGAAGGTGGCTCTGTTGGTGCATCACAATGAATCCTTAGAAAATGGGAGGGGGCGAATGCTGGATTTGAACCCGGTGTGCCAAAAGTACCCTGAATGTTTCCCTGTTTTAGCCCTTCAATCCCTCTAAAACAGGACATTTATACACACATCCAGGAAAAAGTCAGACCAGCTATTTGTCTGCTTAAAGCCGGAGTACCGCTGTTGTCAAAATCCAGGCTGTCACACTGACTGGCTGTTTTTGACAGCAGAGAAATGGTTGGAAGGACATTCCCGTGCAATCTGGAATAGGGGCACACTCTACCTGTATGGTGCAATCTAAGTAGGTTACTTGCAGCGGGATTCACTTCCTGCTGCGCACACAGCAGCTGGCATCCTCAAATCAGAGCTTAGTCAAAAATCTAAGGAGCTCCACAGATCCATATCATAGTGAGCTGGAGGGGTTTTCCCCAGTTTTGTGTTGTGCCAACCTTCGCAACTGTAATTCAGATATATCCCTTACACAAACAACACCTGGGTCAGGATTCAATTTGTTTGTGCATAAAATACAAACCCATTCAGATTCTGGAGCAACAATGTATAACTTAATAAACTGGGTTTTTCAGCTTCACAGAATTCCCTTTGCAGAATGGGGGTTGCTGTGGTGGGTTATCCTTTAATCACAAGGTTGACGGTCCGCATGTCAGCATCCTTGAGCAAGGCACTGAACCAAGACGAAGCCCGTTGTCCGTTAAAGTAGAAAGACACTAGAAATGCAGTCCATTTACCACACAGTCTGTCTTAGAAATCCATAAATGTGGCAGAGATACTCTATTAAACTCAAGCAGAGTTTGCTGTATGATTTTGTGTTTTCGAGTTCAGTCCTTCAGGATTTCACAAAATCACTCAAACAACGATTTCATCCGGGACATGGAGTTTATTTTACAACTGAGGATAAAAGAATGCCATTCGGAATAATTTGGGTTGATGATAAAACCTGGAAATCTATCATTGGGTGAGAATTCATTTTTTCAGCCTTATGTACAGGACCATGCATCAGAGCAGATGCCAGTAAAAGTCTGTCATTTTATGTAAACCGCATTGAAGGACCTACTTTTCACTGAAAAAGGACATTGTGGTCCAACAATATTCTGTAGTTTTATACATTTCCCCCCATATTTGTCTAGAAAATAACATTATAAAAATGCACACAGTACAAATAATGTTGAACTGTAAAGAGCAAGATATGCTGACATACATGTATACATACTTGCTGATTATTCATACAATTACTTTTAAACTTCATTAATTTTACAACTGTAGCTTCACAATAATAAAATTGGTAGCCCACTAACGCAAATACTGTACATGTTGAAACAACGAGGAAATTATATTTACCTAGAGAAAAACAAATATTCTAAACATTTCGTAAGCAATTCTGTGATTTGAATGGCAAATACAAACAATATTATAGTTGCCACGTTGATCAAGGGAATTAAAAGTTGAAAAGGGGGATGTGTTGTCATTTCTACCTACACATTTCTTCATCAATTTACACTTGCGTAAAGTGCTGGAATCATCTTAATATTTTAGAACATCATCTTTTACATGGCTACTTTCATAACCATATACCTTCATTGAAACGGCTACGCCTGCAGTTTGATACAGGGACATCGGTTTTGTCATTGTGGATGAAATTTCATCAGACATAATATGCTCACTGTTTTACATAAAGACATGCACAAACTGTCTCATAAATAATAGGCAAGTTGTGTTGAAACATATTCATTTTGAAAAAAACAAAAATCATTCAAAATCAGTGATGAAAACAAGAGCGTGGTCCAGTTTTAAAACAACAGATGGACTTTTTCCCAAAAGGCTCAGATTAAATGCAGTGCATGAGGAAAGCAACAATCAGTCAGTGACTATATAGTGCCAACGCTGCTGCACCGATTTGGTAGGTTTACGTAACCAAAAAAAGTTACGAAAACTTTTTAAAATGTATCTGCAGCGCGAGATTCTGGTATTTATGGATAACTGAATACTTACAGTATGTGGTATTAAAGCTACCATGTTTCCATGACAATGTGTGTCAATACAGTTGTGGCACTATCTGTTATGACAGATTGTAGCTTAGAGTTATAGTGCAACAGTAATCTGTCATGCTATCAACTTCATTGTTTATCAAACTTCTCCAACTCTTTCACAAAGATGAGATGGTCCTCGGGTGACTTTCCATGCGTTTTGCAAAGGTGCAATTTGATTGCATGTTTGCTCACAAATGTCCGATTGCACAGTTTGCACTGATTTACTGAGCCAGTGTCTTCTTCTGTAAGTCCAGAGGAACTGAAAGTCTTATCCTCTATTCTGACTGCCTGCTGCTCTATTAAATCTATGGAAAGCTTGGAGAGGTCCTTCAGGGTAAACCCAAGATGGGACTCCAAATGGTGAATGTAGGAGGAGGGAGTCCTGAACTGGGAAGCACAGTCGCCGCACAAAAACATCGGTTGGCCAGTGTCAATATTTTTTAGGAACTTTGTGCCCCCTGTCCGCTTTAACTGGTATTTCACATTGGCCAGCCAATGTGAGATAGTAGTCATAGAGAGACCAGTGAATTTACAGATGTGGACCCGTTCCTGGGGTCCCAAGTCACTGATCACAAGCTTTCCATCAGCAGTCTCCCTTAGACTGGAGACAAACTGGGCCTGGAGAATCAGCAGGTGCTGGGGGTTCCAGTTCGACTGTCGGCCCTTCCGTCTCTGGATGGGAGACAGCTCGTCCACGCTGTCCTCAAAAGTACAGCCATCAAGGTCCGATTTCTCAGAGACCGAGGAAGGGGTCGTAGACTTTGGTGTCAAACGGCCCGTCAGATTTTTGACCATGTCTGAAATATCCATCAAGGCATTCTCCCGCAGAGGCGGAGATGAGGAATGTGGGATACCTTTGAAAGCTGGTTTGCTGTCGTTTACGCTGCCATTATTGTTTGGTGTAGAAGCGGCCCTCTGTGTACTTCCATTGGCGTTTTTGGATTTGGTCAAGTCCATGGGCTGATCACTATCATTGCAGTACTGACTCACAGGCTCCGTTGATATAACCTGAGCAGAGTTGCTGTTGGTCTTATAAAGCATCCCGAAGGGGTCTATGAAGGGTGTGGCCACTTTTGCAGCTTTCCCCAAGTGGTTGTTCATAATAGACCGCAAAGCACTGAGAGGGTTGACGAGCGGCTGTTCGGGTGAGTGATCGGTGATGATGCTCAGGTTATTGCAGCCGTTGCTCACAGGCTTTTTGGGTGAATCGACTTCACTTTTTATCTGTGTCTCTACTTTACTCTCCGTTTGCTCTCTTTCTTTGCCTCTTGACTCAGTCTGCTCCTCCAGCATAGTGCTTTTTACTGCCCTTGAACCCTTTTCTGGATTAGCTGAAGACAGTTTGTCCTTCGGATTTGGCAATGGAGACTTCGCAGACCTACCCTTACTATGTACAGGTTTTTCCTCTTTTTCACTTTTTACGGAAGTTTTCCCCGTCACTTTCTCAACAAGTTGCTCCATGGCCAGCACATTGCTCTTGTGACTTGGAGGTGGGGAGGGGCTATTTGGTGAATGGATCAGAGCTCCTAGGTCAGAGGACAGTGCCTTCAAACTGTTGCTGCTGAATAAAGGTTGAACTTGTGCACCTGACGGAAAGGTAGACTTCAAGGATCCATGGAGTTGATAGGCAGCATGAATGCTGGGGTATCCACCCCAGGTTGGTGTGCCTGTTTGGGCCTTGGTGATTGCACTTGTAACTGTATTCTCTAAAGACTTTAGGATGTCCAAGCCACCTTTAGGTGCCTCTTCCAAGTCTTCTTCTCTCAGATATTGGTAAGATCTGACCTTTCTAGGTTTCTCCGCTTTTTCAGGTGGATCTTCTTTCTCCTCTTTTATTTTTTTCTCTGGTTCCATCATTTCCATTTTCTCGTCCTCTGCCTTTTCCTCTTTCGTGTCTTCGTTTTTCTCCTCAGGGCTTGTGGGCTGCAATGGGGAATCAGGCTTGCCATTAGGCGCTGGGAGTCGTGTGGTGGTCGGTGGTAGAGGAATCGACTGAAACTTCTCCTCAACGACAGGATCAAAAACAAGCTGCTTCCCCTTTTTAGAGGCTGTATTGGTTACTTTGAGAAAGTGGCCCGTGACCATCATATGGGCTGTTAGTTGCTGCAAGGTGTCATGTGAACTACCACATTCCATGCATTTGAGTATTTGTGCCTTGCGAGCCTCAAACTGCCAAGTATAACTGGCACCGTTTTGGTAACCATATCGATTGTTTGGAGTGACGTAAGGATTGGCCACTTTTTGGTCTTTGGGAGACTCTCCCAGGAGTATGCCAGATGAGACAGACTCTGGCGAGCTCGGGGACATTAAGTCTTGAAATGCTCTTTTTTTGGTTGGGGGTACCAGCTTTGAGGTGAGAGCTGGCATTGGTTCTTTTAGAGGCACTTTCTGATAGTGTTTTGTTTTGATCATATGAACACTGAGGTCTTGCAAAGATTCAAAAGAGTGGCCACAGTACATGCACTTAAGAACTTTCTGGGCATCTTCTTTGCCTTCCATCTCCAGCAGAGAACGCTTACGTGGCTTGGACCACCGCCTGCTTCGATCATCCTCTGTATCCTTATTGTCGTCACGGTAGTGGCCCGTCTCATTCATGTGCACCGTCAGGCCGACCAAAGTGTCATAGGCACCGCTACAGTCCTTGCACCTGAACTTGCTGGCACCCGTAAACACAGGGCCATAGAGCTTATTGTTTTGCCTGTAAAGCTGCACGGTGCTGAAAAGGCTTGGCTCTGGAAGGAGTTGGTATGGGACATGCTGTAGGGTTTTGGCCAACGCCGCCTGGTGCCAGTCATAAGCTAATCCTGTGCTGCCAGAGTTTACACTGGTGCCACTGTTGCTCGACACTGCTCTGGTGGTGGTACTGCTGATGGTAATATTAGTGGTAGCTGAGGCATTGCTAGTGCTACATCTGCTCTTCAGATGGATGCTGCCTGGGCTGGGACTGTTCAGGAACCCATTGCTCCCTTTTTGATTGCTCCCACTGTCATCACTAGCTATGTTATTGTTCCCTTGTTTACTTTTCAGCATGTCCAGGGCAATGCTGGACCAGGAGGCATCTGAGATCAGGTTTGCATAGACGGATTTCATTTTTGCCAGACTGTCCTGTAGCGAGAGGCCATTGATGGAGTCTGTGCTCTCTTCTAGTTTATCCTCTACATTTTCCTGATCATTGAAGGAGGGCGCGGTCTTAACGTCCACCAGGTGTTCACTGGTGGTGCTGAGTGGAGAGGCGTAGCCTGCATCTGGGTTGGTGCCATTGCTAAGTGGAGAGTTTTGGCAGATGTAATGATCACCTGCCTCCTCGTCATCATTGAAAAGATAGTCGGCATCTTCTTGACCATCCAGGGAAAGGCCGTCGTCTTGCAGATGTTCCTCTTCGTCAGTCTTATCCACTTTGAATTCTTCATCGGGTCCATAAGCTGGAAAACACAAAAGACCAGCAAACTGACATTAGACATTGTTTATACCTATATATTGATACATTAGAATGACAACAATAATGCATCTACCACCCTATATAAAGGTATGTGCAATAATCCTAAGGAGATTTTTGTCAAATGTCCCAAAAGAGGACACAAGTTTGCAATAATAAAGTGGCAAACATCCATATCTTGACAATGACAAATAGTCCTCTTCACTGCGCTGCCTAATGAACCTATTGAACACCACAGCTCAGCACGGCTAGGGAGCAGAGCTGAGCCACCCACATATTTCTGCTTGGTTTAAAAAACTAAAAACAAGCACAATTTCAAATTATACAGAGAACAAATCCTCCGCAAAGATGATACTTATTAATCATGTGGTGAGATCTGTTACTTCCCAATAGAAATGAAGACACTATTTGTTCTCTTCACAATCGGAAAAAAAAACCAACTGGAAAGAAGAAAATGTGCGTCACTGATTGCTCTGTTAAACCTTCCTTCATAACACATGCTTAGCGGTAACAATGAATGAATAACATGCATTTACTGCATTTACTCATCAAATATAAAATGTTCTCCTTATCAGCAAAATGAAATGCCAGAGCAGCCCACAGCCATATTAGGCAGAGCACTTCATGGTCTGTTTTGCGGCTGTGTAGTGACTACGGATCCGTTTCAGACTTTGATTTGCTCTATTCTTCCAACGTGCCACACATACTATGGATTCACAAGTAAGAGATAGTGGAGGAAAATGCCAGCTGCATCAGCCTTGCCAAGCCATGGTTGGCTGGAGTCAACTTGGCATCGACTGTGGAAGTCCTCACAGTGTGATGCTAGGAAACGGCCAGTGGACATGACAAGCCGTGTTGTTGCTGCCTATGCTCCCAGAGTACTCACAGCTTCAAGTGTGCCATTTTAAAAAGAAGAGAGAGAGAGAGAGATTTATAGTGTCAATGGAAAATGGCCGCCCGCTCTCTGTAACCATGGACAATTTTCACAAATCATTTGTTTCTGAAAACTATAAAATTGGCATTGAAATTGCTTTGAGCCTCCAGAAGCACTAAATATAATAATGAGAAGAAATTAAAAGCAATAATTCTCCAAAATAGTAAAAAAAAACGGTTGACATCTGATCCTGGAACCAGATTAAGAGAGAAATATCACGGAGAAGAAGGGAGAAGGAGAAAGAGAGGGTTAAATATGCTAAGGCAGCTCCCCCAATCCATTCCTCGTAAGATGCTTGTCTGAGGTGCCAGAATCAGTCTCCAGTGAGGAGGCAGATGTGCTGTCAGCTTCAAACAGCATGTAGCTCTCTATCCCATAATCGGAATGGACATAATACCTGATGTTTGTGAGGTGCCAGTTACTGCTGCCTGGGAAAAGCTGGAGGTCCAACAGCTGCAACCCTCAGCCTTGTGTGTGTGTGAGAGAGAGAGCAAGTACATGTACAGCCATCCTCTTAATTAAACCGTTCCTGTGATCTGTGAGCTCGTAATTCTACAGAGACCACACTTTCACGTTCACTTGAGTTAGTGGCTAATTTAGAAGGTTTTAACCGTTTGCCGATGCAGCTTCACAGCTTTCTTTTCAACCTGTCTGGTTGTCGGCGTCAAGATGCATCCCGCCGTATTGAAATAAATGCAAAAAAACCTGAACCTATTCAATATCAATGTGGTGAGAGTGCTCAAAGACAAAGCAGCTGAGCTGAGCTGACAATGTGAGAGAAACCTGACAGCAGTACAAACACACACACATACATTCACACACTCACAAAAGCACACCAGCCCTAAATTCTCGTCTCTCCCTGCCATCCTCCGTATGTTGCCTTGACAGGCATCAGTGTCAGGAGTGTGTCAGTGTCAGCCCGAGGTGTCAGTGTCCACGCAAACAAGCCGGAGAAGAGGTGGGAGGGGAAAGTAACAACAACAAACACAAGTCAGCCATTTTTTTTTTCACCCCCCTCCTCCTCCCCTGCACGGAGCCTCCTCCTTCACCATCTGTGTCAGAAAAGCTGCGGGTGCCACCGCCGGCTAATAAGGCAATCAGAGATGGAAAAGATGCTGACACGGCGGCTTTCGAGCGTCACTCAGAACAAAAGAGGAAGAGGAGAGGGAGGGGGAGAGGGATAGGGAGGGGATTAAAACGGGGGTGGGAGGGGAGGAGCGGGGGAAGGTGTCTGTTGTGGTTGTCAGTCAAAAACATAAGCCCACTTTGTCCTGTCAGGGTGGATAGGGAAACGAGAGGGGAAGTTTTGAAAAGAGAGGAGAAAAGATGTGTTTAGGCCAGCGAACAAGAGGTGTGTGTGTGTGTGTGTGTCTGTATGTGTGTCTCTTAGAAAAGAACAAAACATGGCAGGGAAACACGTTAAACAGCATCCAACAAACTAAGTATGAGATCAGAAGAGAGAAAGTAGAGACATTTATGCTGTGTGCGAGTTTGTAGGTGCATGTGTGTGTGTGGACGGTAGGTGTGGCTGATCACGTGTGTGTGTGTGTGTGTGTGTGTGTGTGTGTGTGTGTGTCAAGTGTCACAGAGTGTCAGGTGCATGCAGGGATGCAATGTGGCTGGCGGGGGGAAAGCGAAGCCATCTGCGTCTGGAGAGGAGCCTGTCACTATTGTTGTGCCCAGAGTCCAGGATTTCCTGCTGTAGACAGGTGACACCACAGTAGGACACCCCCCCCCAACACACACACACACCGTCATCCCTCCCCCAAGACAGGAAGCTGTGTGAGGTCCACACACACACACACACACGACATGTTGCTTTTTCTACGAATTGTTGAGTTGAGAAAACGATTTCCTTGCTTCCAAATAGACACGCCTTGATATTTATTATCCAACGAGACTGGATTTACTGATTTAAATCATCATTTTTCCAAATTGCAACCAAACTTTATTCAATTTAAAGGAGGTTGGGTATCGGTGCTTTTGTTAAGACTGTTACCATTTGAGTGATGTTTGACATAATTTATAAAAATAAATAAATAAAAGATATAAAAAAAAGAAGAAAAGAAGAATCATCAATAGTATTAGTACACAGCCCGTAACTTAGCGTGAACACATTCGCTTATTTCAACCAAAATGTTCAAAGATGTATTAAAAGTGAGAATTCATTTTCAATTTAAAGCCACATTAAGGCTGACTTTGACCGCCCAATAACACAAAATAATACAATATGTTTTATTAAAGTGACGAATCCAGCAACACTTAGTTGGTGTCAGACTCACTGACCAGTTCTAAGAGGGAGACCAGGTGAGATCATTCGAGTGTGACATGGCACTGGTACAATCAACACAACTCTTCTTACATTCTTACACACACACACACTACACACCCACACGTTCCCCTCTAAACCTTCTTCATTTATTCATGTTGTCTCGGAGAAGAGGGCAATCCTGGCTCTCATTTGCAGTGCTAATGTCCAATTCCGCCAGCTTTCACCCGGCTGATTTACCCCGCGTGGCCGAGCACCGCATCCAGAGCGGGGGCCGACCGGCGAGGCTCACACCGTTTAGTGGCCCTTCAAAATGGGAGCTCCGGCGTGGCAGTCTTATTTCTCTCCCCCGTTTCGCTTTGTCACCGGCCCCTCCATTCCCCGCCACTCACCTCTGATGGCTTTGGACAGGCCTGATCAGTGTGTGTCATTGACCTGTGCGACGTGCATGGGTGTGTGTGTGTTTCGGCGGAGGGAAGGCTGTAAATAAAATGACATTATTATTTCCTCTGTCCTATCATGTAGAAAAGCCAATTATGGTAATGCTTAGTATGTCAGGCAATCTCTGTCTCTCTCTGCTCTCGCCCGTCCTCTTCATTCTTGCTCTTTTTCTCTCTCTCCGGGACAGTCATGGCTGCTCTTTCATAGGACCTGACAGTCTTTGGACTACACCGCCGCCGCCGTACACCGAGGCAAAGCAACTGTCTCCTCTCGGCCTCAAGGCAACCTCACTTATACGGCCTTTCATGCTATTCTGCATACAGAGTTGCAATCAGATCTGAACTCTATATTGTCAAACTGATTTTTAGTAAGTTTAATTATAAGGATTTCCGAGCAACTTTGCATAGATAAATTCAAGTGAGTGCTTTTTTTTTATTGTCACCCCCCCTCCCACCAAAGCTACATAGATAAGTGAAGCCATGGTTACCATGTATTAGCCATAATTTAGCCCGCAGCTTGCTTGACCAGACATGTAAAAGCCTACCTAAGAGCCCCCCCTCCTCCTGCCAGCGCCCCTCCACTAACCCACCCGGAATAGACCACCATATGGCACAATAGCTCCGGGGCTTGTAATAGCTCGTGTGTCGTATAAATCCACCTTCTCAGCTTCCACGACTCTTCCGGTTGGGGAAAACACAACAGCCGGCACAGTCTGCTCTTCATGCTGGTACCTACATCTCACTTTTTGTGAGAGTTTGTGACTCGGATCCTTCATAAAAGATATATTGAGGAAAAAAATGACCTTTTCCTACACTTTTGACTATCCTGAGGGTTTTCACATATGTTTCAAGGTATAATTTGCAATTACTTGAACTCATATTATGCTAAAAGCCTTTTTAAATGGGTCACAGAGACTGTGTATTTTACCTCTGGCTCAGCTTCATTAGGTGTACAAAAGTGTATATATGCTTGGTGCGACTGAGGGAGAGCAAATGATAGCTGCTAATAGGATAGATCAGAGATGAAGCACAGCAACCGACCTGGAAAACTGCAGCCATTTTCTTCTAAAGAAAATTATTTCCAGTTCTTTCTCCAATCGCTTTGCAAGTTTCTCCTCGTCCCTTTTCCTCTCTCTCTTTCTTTCCACCCGTTTGTTCAGATCTCCTGCGAGCCAGTTTCGACACGCCATGACAGTGACTGTGGTCTATAAATCACCTTTTCCCTGAACTGTCAGTGCCTGCTTGCTCTGAGATGAAACAACAGCCATTAGATCATCGGCGCGGCAGATTCCAGCCCTTTCTGCTCTGCTTTTCAGCCAAAACCCCCCCACACACACACACCCAACAATCGAACATTGCTCTGGTACACACACACACACACACACACACACGCACACACGCACACACGCACATTTCAAACCATCTGGTTTGTTTTCAGGCAAAGTACAGAATCAGATAATGCATTACTAATGCTAATTAAAGATGATGAGAGTGAGATCTACACAGCCCGATGCCAAGAGCTGATTCAACGTAGGCTGCAGACAAATGCCATTTGTTAAACAAATTATTTTAGAGAAAATATCTTTCTTTTCCATTCATAAGAAGTAAGCCAAATCAAAATTCAGATTTTAATATATATATATATATATATATATATTATCTTGTTATCTTCTGTTATTACAGAAAGGTGTTCCATTTCAAATCAGATGAGAAGGAATCAGAAAACTAACAAGCTAACAGCAGAACGCGGTTCCATCCTTTCTTCATGGACACCGTCTTTTAAATTCACCTGCATTGCCCCTGACAGTGGAGCTTCCCCCGACTAAACAACAGCTGCTCACATCGCCTAGCAACAACCAGTTGATGGATGACCCCAAAGATGGATAATTACCATAAATCACTATGGTTGTGTGGAGAATAGAAGCAGAAAATCATTGGAGGAAAAACAGGCTGTAGCACAGATTAAACTGGTGTTTAGGTCGACTTCGCCTCTCGTGAATTTGTTGAACGCGGTCGTCGAGAACTGGTTTCTAGACGTGGCACTGGATTTGTCCATTAGGGTCATTTTGAGCGTTTCCTGAGAGCCGTCGGTGTTTCGGACTGTATGAATAAGGGGCTGTAAAATGAAACCTGATTAAATGACTCACGAGACAAAACCTGTCCTGAAGGAGCGGGGACAAAGAAAACAAAGTGGGCAGAGGAAGGAAGAAAGGAAACGGCAAAGAATGAATGATGGCAACAATGATGAGTTTAGTGCAGCAAAGAAGACCGGGGGGGTGAAGGAGAACAAGCAAAAAGAGGAAGTACGTTTACAGTCTGAACATATGTGTATATTTATGCACTGTGTGTTGGTGAGTGACAGAGGTGGACGGTGAAATTCGGGGGGAAAAGGAGAGAATAAAAAAAAAGGAGAAAACCAGAGGCCATGGGGCCAAAACAGGGTCACAACCAACCAGTTCGGTCTAGCCGAGTCTGGTTGCACAATAAGCCATCAATCAACCTTCTCCACTCGGTCAGACCTCCCCTCAATTCACAGAGGCCATCCACGTAGTACACTGCTGAGGAACAAAACACGGAGAAGGAAAAGAGACAGAGTGAGAGGGGGAAAAAAACACAAAGGCTTACACACATCAACACAAACACACTGTTCCATGAAACGGATCCTTTACTCTCTGTGAGAAGGAGGCACCCTAAAGAAAACTGCACCCTGAAATTCATCCACGCACCTCTGCAAATGATCTAGCCAAGATGGCGAACCAACAACTCACAAGGTACCCAACTGGGAAAAATGTAGGCCACTTCCTCCGTTGCTTTTTCATAATTCCATTCAATATAGTGCAGTTCAAATAGGGAACAAACTGTGTGCTAGCCAGCTTGCTAACTCGAGCACTTACTGGACAAGGAATTCAAAGTTTATTTGATTCCTGTCCCAAAAAAATTGAATTCTATTAAATTTATTTATAGTGTCATATTACAACTTAACATCTTGAATCTACTGATTGCAACTGATTCTGCTGCAAAATGTTCCGTTTTAAAAGCTAGTGTGATCAGGCTTTAAAACTACTGCACAGTTGATTTAAGACAGCAGGGTGAAACACACACACACGCAAACACATACCTTTCCTCATTCTGGATCAAATAATTTCATCAGCTCCTCTCTACCCTTATCTACTTCTTGGTAAGACATTCAAAAGCAAAAACCACAAACCAGATATGCAACACAAGCCTGAACACAAGAATGCGGAGGACTTTGTGAGAACATGACCTCAGAGACAGACAAAGAATTCATATCTTTAAAAACCAGAAAGTCACTGCAGGGAAATTAAACAGAACAGCAAACACAGGCTGCTCAGGACGAACCAAACGTCCCCGAACATTTTACTGCTTTTAACTGCATAATGTCACCGGGAAAATTCCAGCAATCGTGCGCCATCGAAACCGTTATCCTTTATGCATCGCCACATTTTCTGCTTCGTTCTGATGAGTTAGTGCTGAAGTCTGGCGCTCCATTAAACAAAGTTGTACCTAAAAAAAAAGAAAGCCTGATGAATAGCATAGGGGTGTAGCAAAAAGAAAAAAGGGGGGGAAAAAAAGACAAAAGCATATGTTGAACCACACAATAGTTTGGAGTGTGTATGTGTGCGTGTGGGGAGCTTTTTTCTCTTTTCCTGATGACCATAAATGAAATGAAAGTGACAAAAGAAGAAATGATAGGAGGGAGGAGGGATTAGGGGCTGAAAAAAAAAAAGTCCCGCGAGAAAGTCAGTAAATTATGTACTGGACTCTGAAAGTGGACTACTATCAGTAGCTATCTCAGCGTGTGTGTGTGTGTGTGAGACTATGCACGCCTGTGTGTGTGTCTGTGTGAGCAAACAATGGCTATGAACAGCTTCACAGTCGGAGAGAGAGAGGCAGGAAGAGAGGAAGCAATCCTTCAACAGAGCACAATATCAGACTGCGGACAGACAACGAACGGCTGGAAGGTTCTGGAAACAAGAGAGAAAGCCTGCCTCCCTCACATTTCGGCTCCAAACGCCGCCTCCCAAAGTGCCCTCCATCTAACACTAACACGAATCACACACACACACACACACACACACACACATAAATGGCACCATAACTCTATATCCGCAATCAATTTCGGCTATGAAGACACATCCATCTCCAGTAATGTTAATGGGAGGGTTTTGGGGGTTGGAGGACAGGGGTAAAACAGAGGGTACGCGACTGCAGGACTGACCTGAGAGCAGTGTGAGGTAGTATGGGCTGTGTGTGTGTGTGTGTGTGTAATAGAGAGTAAATGCATAAAAAGAAGCCAGAAAATAGCTATGTACGATAGTGTATTTGTCTGCTGTCGGGGGGGTCAGGTGTGTGTGCGTCGGTGTGTGTGGGAGAGAGACTGATGGCTGTCAGGTTGCTTCTGGCAGAGAAAATAAATTAGGCTTATGAAGACAAATGAACAGGCTATGGAAAGAGTAAACGGGGGGTGGAGGGGGATCACGGCGGAGAGATGGCGGAGCAAAAGGGAAGGGATGAAGAGGAGGGAGACATAATGAAGGAGAAAAGAGGGATATTGTGAGCATGCGGTGGCGTGGATATGAAAGGAAGGAGATGGAGTGGCATTGCCAACTAAGTGAGTTCCTTTCGGCAGCCAGTGACCGTTCATTAAGAAGGACGGGCACACAGACAGGCCTGCTGCTGGCAATGGGAGAAGCTTTGGCATGCGGCTGCTCTGCCTGCAAGGGAAACATATATGTGGGTATGTGTGTGTGTGGGTATGTGTGTTGGTCGGTCCACCGGCAGCGCTTTAAAATCCAGAATCCATTTTTTTTTTTTTTTTGCTTTAGTTGAGCATTTTACAAGATTTTCTTTCTTTAAAACACAAGCAAAAAAAAAAACAAACAATGTAGCTCAGATGTAACGAGTGATCGCTGGGTTTGTTTCTGTGCTGGAAGCGCCTCTCAGTGTGCGTTTCCTCTGCTTGTGTGTCGGTGTCAGCGTGTATCCATGTGCGTTCTATCTCCACAGATTTGTCAGTGTCTATCCCGTGACACACTCCCCTCGTTGCGAGTGGAGGAGAGCTCTCGGGGGGCTTTGTCACGCGGCGGTCTGTTCTCTTCCTGAGGCCTGGCGCCCCTCGTTTGATAAATGACACATGTCATTCTGTCAGCCCCTGCCATCCGGGCTGGGAGGCCCCGAGCTGATATATGGCTGCCCAGGCTAAAGGAAATCAGAGTGTTTTGGCAGCGCCCTGAGAACATGGCCTCTTATAAGGGGTATGTGTCTATGTGTTTGTGCCTGTCTGTCTGTGATACTGAGTGCATGTTTAATTGTGTGTGTGTGTGTGCATCTAGTGAGTGTCTGTGTACATGTGCGTGTGCACAAGCTCTCAACCTGTCAGGCGGACGGGCAGAGGGAGACAAATCATCGTCATGGCCGCCCCAGCTGTTCCCCAAATTTGGTGCGAGGAGGAGAGCGAGGGATAAAATCACTGCCGTTTGAGTTTTAAACGGCTGATGCTTCCCAGAAACGGGACTGAGTGAGAGGACAAGTGGCGCTGAGGACACACACACACACGCGCGCACACAGACACACACACACACACACACACACCACACACACGCACACACACACACACGCGCACACACACACACACACACGCGCACACACACACACACGCGCACACACACACACACACACACACACACACACACACACACACACACACACACACACACACACACACACACACACACACACACACACACACACTCTGAATCAAAACTCCCAAAGGAATCAAGCCAATCCCAGAAGGAAGCGACAGACAGCCAGAGTGGTTTTCTTGAAAACAAACATGCGTGTACACATACGTAAACACACATGCTTCAAATATACACATACGTAAACACATGAACACAAACTTTGGACGAGGCATTTTCACCTTCGACAACGTTAAAAAGGCTGACAGGCAGGCGGAACAAAAGCCCAAACCATGTTTACAGACGTGTGAGGTATATAAACCTCCAAACGTCCTCGCTAAACTACCTCCAGGTCCAGACGGAGCTACACACATTCCCCTGGTGGAGGACAGTCCCACCTGGAGGTTGTGAACTCTGTATGACCCTGTTTGATTGGGCTGCAGTTTCTCCCTCCCTCCCTCCCTCCCGCCCGCCCTCCTCTCCCACGGAAAAGAAGCGGGAGAAGGGGAAAAAAACAGCGTCATTAAGCTGTGAGTGATGAGTGGCAGCCATGGGTGACATCCTCCCCTCTCTCTCCCTCTCTCTCCGCCGCTATCCAACTCCTTTCACCGTCTCTCCCTCTCTCTTTTTTTCTCCTCCATTGCCTTGATACTTTTCTCTATCGCTTTATTCACCTCGCTCTCCATCCCTCAACCCCTCAAGTCATTTCTCTTTCACTCCTCTGTTGCTTTGCCTCCTCTTTTTCCACTCCCTCCCTCGACCCCCCCCCCCCCTCGTTCTTTTTTGTCTGCTGTCACTCTCTCCTTTTCTCCCCTTTTTTTCACCCCTTTATGCGCCTCCTCTCACAGACACACACACACACACACACAATAGTGCCTCACTCAGTCCTGTCCAGCTCTCTGGCTCCGGTCATGTAGACACTCAGCTCCTCCATACATAATAGATCCCAAATATCCAGAGGAGGGGGTGCACATTTTCACCCACTCAGGATTGTGCCATCATCACAGCTTCCATAGTAGCTCCACTGTCTGGCACTGTTGTGCGTCCAGTCGTGTGTGTGTGTTCATTTGCTGTCTGGAGGAGAGCAATTTGAACTGCTCAACGTGCATTTTAAACCTTCCACAGGGCGTTCAGGTGTGTTCCCAACTTTTACAATCGAGCCTCACAGCATATATCTTGTCTTTTTGGATAAGATGCAAGTGCTGTGGACAACAATGCAGACGTGCAATACCTCGTAATGTCCCTCAGAACAAAAGGTTCCTTTTTTTTATTTAGTCCAGAATGCTATAAAACAGGAGAAAAGAAAGTCTTAATTCATCATCGTTAACAAGGCCTTTTGAAAACTGGAATTTATACACCGCGGTGAAGTTACTGCAGAGAGAGTGTAACGAGATAATTGAGTGGACTTGATCAACTTGCTGTTAATCGGTGCGAGTCACTCTGCTCCTTGATCTTGTTTAGTTAGACCAAGTTAAATTAACCAATCCCGACATAGACATTCACCCTGTGAAGGAGCGTAGCGATACGGATATTGCACGGTTCTGCTCGTGTAAATAAAAGGAACTAGATACATTAACATTGTTTATCGTCCTGTTGGCATTTTACAGCTGGTCCAAGTCTTTCCAGGCCTGAAATGCACTTCCTGATTCCTCGTCTTCCACAGCGAACTCTAAAATCACAAACACGGATGCTACGGCTCCGGTTTCTCACGGTGATACAGTATTTCAATTAACGCCAAGTCCAGAACAGTCCACAGCTGTTTTTATTCAGACTGAACCATCACAAACAACCTGTCGGTGGGTTTAGCGGAGAACCCTCAACCAAGTTCAAACCTGCCCACGGTTCTGTCATTGGGAAGAAGGATGATTGAAATCATGTTGGCATGTAACCTAAACTGAAATGCTGTGTTCATTAATGATGGGTGAAGTGAATTCACCTGGCCCTTTTCCAGGATTGATTTTGTTTATTAAAAAAATGTTTAAAAAAATTGTTAGATATCAAGCTTCACAAATGCAATAAATTGTTTTTAAGTTCCTGCTTCTCAATCTTCGAGGATTTGCCACTTTTCTTAATATTTTGTGAGAGCGAACTGAATACATTTGGGTTTGGGGCTGTTGGTCCGGCAAAACAAAACCAAGCAATTTGATGACATCTTATTGGGGCTTTATTAAGTTGTGATATTAGAATTAAGCACCAAATGATGAATTGAATATTCAAGAAAACCAGCTTAATTGATAATTAAAATCATTTAAAATTGCAGCCTTAAATCAGAATCACAATCAAATCAACTTAAATAGTATATTTCCGGCTGATGATGGTTGCTGTCCAGTTCGATGTAAATATGCTGACTTACCGAGTCATATGTATGTGTATGGCACAACTTTCTCTCAGCCCATTTTGTGTTTCCCAAAATCTGACAGCAGTTATTGTTAAACCAGAGACGTTTGAGCACGAGGCTCCAACTATGAGGCAAGGCAGGGAAGGAACGGGGTGACAAACTGAGAAGATGGAGAGGAAAAACAGATTGGTTAAGAAAGAAAATGTACGTCACACTCACACCTAGAAATGACTCATGCACTCTGGGAATGTGTCCATTCTTGGCCTCTAAAAGTAAGGCCAGTATACTATCAGTACTCAGCAAAACTATACTAATATAGCAATACTAAACGTGAATACAAACACTTCTAAATGGACATAAATGGACCAGTTAGATAAGATCCAGAATATTTAATTTTGCAGGAGGGAGCAAACAAACGAGCACAAAATGTTTTTTTTTAATTAAAATCCTTTACTTCAATAAAAGAAGTAATACCATAATGTAAAAAGACTTCATTCAAAAGAAAAAGTATAAAAAAAAGCAACAGGTACTCAAAGTACCAAAACTAGATGTACTCATTATGCGGGCACAATGTCCCCCGTTGGTCTTATATAATGGATTATGATTATCACTATGCATCATCTTAATGGTGCTGCCGCAGGTGAATCTGAAAGAGGTGGCACTTATTTTAACTACTTTATAAGTGGTTAGGACGTATCACATTTTCTTAAGTGATCAGATAGTGTGTTTTATATGGAAATCTGAAATAATTTATGTCTGTCCAGTAAATATGAAGTGACCAGCCAGCAGGGGGGTTAGGTGAGCTCCGCCTAAAGTGTGGAAACAGCTAGCATGGCAATTTAATGATAACATCCACCTACTGGCTCCTCTGAAGCTCAATAATAAACATGTTTTATGTCAAACAACCATTTGTGGTTTAACGTACAAGTACAATGTTGTTGTAGAGAGGCTATTTAGATGCAGTGGCGGTCCTGTCGTTCCCACCGGAGAGGCAGATGGACCAGAGACAAGCAAACGGTTGGGTCGACAGACAGGCGGAGACAGGTGATCGGAGACAGACGCTCAGGTGGACTGCGAGTCAGACGGACAGCGTTGGTTTGCGAGGGTGAGTGACGAGAGACGCACACCGACAGAGGCGGCGTTTGGGTGTACAAGAGGCCTCCCGCTGTTCCCCGAGACAGACGATTTAGAGGGACGGAGTTGAGCTTAATCCCCCCCTCCCACCGTGGCTGTCACCGTCTGAGACAACACGGCGGCTCAGGAAAGATTTGGGAGGAACTTTTGGGGAGGCGGCATGTGGTGTTGTTGAATCGACCGGGATCCTGGAGACATTATATCCCCCTTTCAACCGCCCATCAAGCAGACGACTGTTAAGTAATTACTTTGTGTAACCCAGAGCAAATTGTGGTCAATGGGTTTCTTTTAAATGTAAGAGTCAAACAGAAATGAATAGCACAAAAATATGCTTTGATTCTTTTTTTTTTTTCCCTGTACAACATACTTTATGGGGATGGCTCTCGGAAAATATGTGACTGTCATGTGTTTAGACTTCAAAGGAGACGACACAAGACATAGCTGCCCTGTGACCTTTCGGATTTTTACAACAACAAGAAGACAAAGTGTGACTGCAGGATGTCGCTAAAATCAGACAACTGCAAAAAGACGCTGTTGAAATATGAGTACGAGGCCAGTGGGCCTGAAAGAGTATATCACGCTCTCCTTTTCAGATGTCGAGTTCATGTTCTTGTAACCAGTTCACTGACTCTTGAGCATCCGGTGAGAGGGAGAGAGAGGGAGAGGGAGAGAGAGAGAGAGAGAGAGGGATTGATGAGGGCAAGAGACAGGGAGGAAGATGAAAGAAAATGTGAGCAGGGTAGAGGAGAATTGAGTCAGTAAGATAGAGATTGATGACAGATAGGAAGATGAGAAAAGGCTTACAGAGAGAGAGAGAGAGAGAGAGAGAGAGAGAGAGAGAGAGAGAGAAAGAGGGGGGGGGGGGGGTCAGTAATCCCAAAAAAACGAGAAGTAGGCTGAGATAAAGAGGGTGAGGAGAGGATGGCAGCGGCACTACACCAGGCTGCAGCCTGACCTTCCTCAGCGTCCTCTTTCAAGGACAAAGTGTCATGTGTTAACTGTCTCCATTCCCAGATGGCTTATCTGCAGTAAGCTAGTGTCTAAAAATGATATTCATTGCTTCTCAACCCACCTTATCAGTTAAATAAACACTCCTTTGGGGATAGAAATGTCCGCCCCCGGACTTTTGTCCACTTGCACCGACTGCTGCACGGATATGCTGAGGCCAGCTTTTATTCACGTCATAAAAACAAGTACCTTCCTTCCCGTGCTATACAATACCTGAGCTCATTTTAGAGCTACGAGGCGAATAAAGAAACTTAACCACAAGGTGCTGCTTTGATGGCATATGTTTGATTAACCTAAATTCACTCATGATGTTTATAGGGAGATGACAAAACACCATCAATGTACAGCTATCATGTTCATAAATATTCCAGCCCATATCCATAGCCTTTGCCTTAGCAACAACAACAACAAAAAACACACTAATTCTATTTGTAAGCCTCTGGCCTTTTTAAGGATTGCTTTATAGTTTGGCGTGAAGAATTGCTGTAACTCTCCATTACAAAGTTTTCATTTTCCTGTTCTGAACTTTAATGGAATTTCTACTGAGATACAAAATCCAGCCAAAAGGTCCTTTAGTAGTTAGTGCCTTCAGATGACTCTTCACTTAACAGTTTCTACAAGAGTTTAAAGCGTTTAGAGCATTTTCACTAATCGGAGATATTATTAGCTCCTTTTCCATGTCAGTAAGAAGGTTCTAATTCATTAGCTTTAGGTCAAATGTTAAACATCTCTCAACATGGTGATGGCTGAGCCGATGGCTCGCAGCTAACAGTGCAAAACAACGGCCACAGTGCTGACGGAGCTAACAGTGTTTACCCGATACCGACCTTTTACAACACACACAGCGGGATCAGCGACTTCATCCTCTGCTCTGCTTTACGTAGCAGTTGTTTGTTGCTATAATTATGCTCTGAATCCTATACAGGGAAACTTTAAAGAATTGAAAAGTAAATGGAAAGTTGACATTGCTGAAATAACTTGCCAATAACTGATCTGCAATATAGCTTTAACAATATCTGTCCTTTTATTTAGGGAAGTTATCTTTAACCCACAAGTTGACAAATAGGTAGTTTCTACATTTGTTGCATGTCGCAGCTTCCTTTTGTCGAAATTTTGAGAAGCCAACAGGGTGTGTACTCGAACAAAGAGCTTTAAATCATCATACTAGAAAACATGAATTACACATGCTTCCAGCCAGAGATTGTTTCATTTTGAGATACGACTGAGAGCTAAATTGCGCATTACTTCCACAGCCATGTGACAATTTAGGGGTGAAAGTGGTTTCTGTAACCCGACTTGGTATAAACATCATTTAATTGTCCAAAAGAGAATGAAACGAAACCAGTCTTTATTATATGAAGCTCAAAGGATTAAAAAATAAATAAATCTACCTGGCAACGGCAAAGCGAGTATGGCGTTGGCGTGCATGTCTACAGTATAGCACAGCCGCATGTAATCAGCGGCTAATAACACGATGGGAGTTGCTGCCCCACCGTAAATCAATGGGCAAAATAATTGCTAATACGTCGGCTATCGATTAGAGTGCCCACCATGCTCTCGTTTTCTGGGGCAACCGTGGCTAAGCGCTAAAGCAGTGACAAGGGTAAAGTGTTATTTCTCAGAAAGGCACACAGACAGACAGCTGGGCCGGGAACAATGACTGCAGGGCCTCGGCAGTAATTCTTAATTGACACCTGTCAGAGCAATGGCAGCAGTCACAGCTGCAGCAGGATGAACGTCTACCCAAGTCCTGTTCATCCGTCACTTTTAATACCTTTCCTTCACTGCCCCTTCATTCTCTCCCTCTGTTGTCTTCTTCCCCTCACCCACACCCTCTGTTCCCCTCCCTGCTACCACCCAGATGTTCAAGGCTGGTTAACAGAAGCCCAACGACTTCAGTGCCGGGTCGTACAAGACCTCCAGCGGCAACTCGTTCACCTCAACGCCGTCTGAATGTTTACTTTGTGGATCAAAGGACAGGTTTTCAGTCTTAGCTTAACTGGCTGAGCTCTTGACTCAAGTAGCAGCAATATGAAGGAGCAAGAGATTCAATAAAAAAAAAGGAGCGATACTGAAAGTAATTTAGACCTTGCTGCGCCTGCTTTGGTGGCCATGCATCTCCAGCATGATCGCCACATTTACTGCAACAAGCGCCGCCTCTGTGGCAATTTCTAATACGTCAAGTCTAGCATTTAAAACAAAAAAAAGAAGCAAAGCTGATTCATTTCTGAGATCACAGGCAAAATGCAGAAACAAATATCCGTATCAGATCAGAGACTTTTCGGCTTTGGACAAATTAAATCACAGAAGCCAAAACTGGCAAACCCTGTCCCTCCAATAGCGGCGAACTGTCTGGTGTACCAAGCATCAATCATGCAAGGACACACACACACACAGATACAGTGGTGTAACATTACACTGGAATCCATGACTAAAAACAAAGTGCATTTGTACTAAAGTACTGAGATGACAGACATGCAAGACATGCTGCATTGCAAAGGAAACATAGAAAACAAGAGAACACACAGACAGAAAACACACTCTAGACTGGAAGCTCCCATGAGGACCCGCTGACCTCTCAGTGTACCCTGGACCGCCCGTCCTCTTGCCCTAAATCATCACTTCCCATTTTCCCTCTCTCTATTCTGTCTTTTTTTGTCCACACTTACTTACTCTAATTCCCTTTGTGTTCCTTTCTTTGACTCTTAAACAGCTCAAATGAGAGAAATGTTTGTGCAAAGTAAAGAAAGCAGCCCACAAGCCTTTGCTGCTTTGCTAGACCCTTCAAAAATGGTGAGAAAAATAAAAATGCTAATTCCCTAACTGGAGAAATTATAAGTTTAACAATTGATTTGTCAATTATAAAAAAATTGATCAGCAACTATTGTGATAATCAAATAATTGTTTTTATTACGATTTGTTGTTTTCAGCACATCAAATGGGAAGATTTGATACATAACAAAACCTCTGGCTTTGTGAAATTATAGCAGGCTTCTTTCATTACACACAAATATTATTATTGATTAATCCAGAAAATAATTGTTAATACATAATAATTGCAGCACTGATGGACAAGGTGACACAGTCACTATGCTTTGAGAAATCCATATGTTCGTGTTGGATACAAGGATGACTATGTTCAGCTAGTCTAAACATATAAAAGAAATCAATAGAATTTATTTTATAAACCATCCATGTGACTATTTTACAGCAAAACTTTGTGTGCTCGCTTTGCAATAATAATCAACCGGTGGCCTAAACCCCTCAAGGATAAATCATGTGCATGAGTTCACTCTTGTTGTTATTCCTGTTATTATTTTACATCCCTACTGTACATTGTGGCTTTTGTTGTGCAGCTGTTATGAATCCAAGCCAAGATGTCTTTGTGAATGAAAAACAGAGACACGCCGAAAACCAGAGACAATAAATACATGCAGGATGTGTTGGAATGAGGATGCTAGTGAGTTTTATTATTGTAAAAAAAAAAAAAAAAAAAAAAATCACCTTGTTTTCTTAAGTTCTTTGTCAAGGCTTCTCGAGCCGCGCCTGAGTGAAAGCCCAGGCTTTCCTGCTTCCTCTGAACCTCATTAAGCTCTGGGATAGTTTTACCTCGCGGCTGCGGCGCTGAATGCCTTTACATCGTCACCCTGCCGGCGAGCCTAATTCCCACATATTTTCAATCCGACCCTCTCTTTTCCATAAGAGCAGTCATCGATCTTCATTTGTCACTTAACCTCCACGAAGATGAGGACAGAGAGTGTAGCTGTGCGAGTGTGCACATTAGTGTGTGTCTTTGATTTCCTGAAGGCCTACCGGCTGCGACGCCACATGCAAATGAAACCGCGGGTGTAGCGGAGTGTGGGATAGCAAATATATCCACTGACTCCTTCAGTCAATGTCACCTGGTAATGACACTTAACATACGCTGCCTTATCATGGGATCAGGATACACACACACACACACACACACACACACAAGAATACCTTTCACATTCAATGGACGCCACACACATTCAGCTCTCCGTTAACCAAACTATCTACATTGCATTCACTAACTGTTTATACTATGGGTTACGTGTACGGCACGAGTGTACGTCTAGACTAGAGACTACAGCCGTTCATAACCTTGTGACGGTGGCGTTTGTGTCCAACACGTCATCGGTTTCATGTCACGTCACGCCGCCAGCGACCTCTGCCGTGGAGCGCACGCCGACAAACAACCGGGGGTGGGTGTATGAGGGGTGGCTAACACGGAGTTGATTATATCAAGGCAGCTTGCAGACTTGACACCTTGCTGAATTTGTAAGCATTAATCGGTGGGGCCCCGTCACTGATCCGTCAGCTACCTGGATAATTAGGGACCACGGCTAATGATGCCGTCGGGGAAGAAGGGGAAGCTCAACTTCTCCCCCGCTCACAAGTCATAATTAAGAGACTCCTTTTTGCATTGAGGTAGCGATGGTGGCAGTAAAAGGGGGGGATCTGTTTAGGCAGCTGCTGATGTCAGTGGAGAAGCTCATAAGGGATGGCGGCGTTCGGCGTGCACCTCATCGTGGCTGCAATCTGGACCAACGTTGCAGAGCACTTTAATTAAACGCGCTGAGCTAAGCTATATCGGCAGATCATTAAAAATGTAGCACTGAAGTCCATTTATCGGAGACGCCCAATCACACATGTTAAAGAAATTAACAGCATCCAGACTTCCGGCTGCGGCCTGAACACTTGATTTATGTTTAGAGCACTCGACTTTTTAATTAGTGGCATCCGTGCACCGAGTGGCCAAAAAAACCCAGCCAGTTTGCCTAACGTTTCTATCAAAAGAGACAAAAGGCAAACTAATTACGGTCTTCAGCTGTGATGGAACGCATTTCCACGCGGTCATGTTTAACAGTATCACAGCACGCCACTTTCTCTGCCTTCATGACCTGCACTAATTCTGTCAGCGCAGAAGCCGCCCTCTCTGCTGTCAGTGGGAATAAGGATCCGGCACAGGATCAAACATGTCTAAACTTAAACATCTGAGAGTGAAAGGAAACCGAGTGGATTTTAGATTCCCCGTCTCATTCAAGTTAAGAACAGTGAGCATAAATATGTCTACATATGCTCTTATGGTCCTTCCCATTGTGGTCACGGTTTGCCCCGCCTTGTCGTGCAGGATAGGTAAGGTTTTTTAAAACTGGGAACACGTTCAACTGTGTCCTACTCGTGTTGAATGATTAGTTGGCAGATTCATTACTGAGAGTGACATTGTATGATTTAAGATATTGTGGCTGGCAATCTAAAGCGAGAGTAGGTGTGCAGCAAAACCATTAATTTTACAACAGAAATCAAAACTGTGACCTCTGTATGAAGGCAAATACAGAATTATGGCTTCTTTGTTTACTTTGCATACGTTACAAGCTGAATTATAACTGCTTATCAAGCTGTTATATTGAGTATGTTGCAAACAGGCAATAGCTCCTGATACAAACACGGCGTTTTCTTTAAAAGGCGGTGAAAAAAGGGTGCCGATTACATCTGTTTTCGATTAGTCGGCACTTTGTTGCTGCCTTCACCTGGACGGTCGAGCTAAACACACACATTTGGGCCAGAAATAGAGAAACTTGAAGTCATAGTTGAGATTACCGAACTTCACCTCCCGCCACTTTTTAAATCCTCATCGTAATGACTTGGACATCACTGCATTGTTTACCTTGAGGGGCTACGGGGAAATGGCTCGCAACACAACAGCACCTCAGAGTAAGGAGACAAGGGGGGGGAAAAAAACTGAAAATGACGACAAATGACTGCAGCAAAAAGTCTCTGCTGCTCAAATAGCACTGCACCGAACCCAACTGCCAAAACTAACAGATGCAGTAATGTGGTTCCAAATGAAAGAACACTGATGTATTGTCACTGGTCATAAACTAGATAGGGTACAGCGCCATTACAGGGTCTAAAATCATCACTGTGACTGATGAAACAGAGCCCATTTAAAATGGCATACAAAGAGCCATTGAAACCTCTCTCTCTCTCTCTCTCTCTCTACCTCTCCCTCTCCAAGGAGCACGAGCAACATTTTGTTTTAGTGCAACTCCAAAGTGACAAATCCAGGTTGTGGAAATATCCGGTAAGGCATTGTAAAAATAGCACTGCATTTAAAAAAAAAAAAAAAAAAGGTGTGTACACAATTTCACAGAGGAAGCAGACACACTGGAGTGGAGGTGCTAAAAAGTTTTTGGGGATTGACCGATTCGTCATGCACTGGAAATAACGCGGAGACAGAGCCTTGCCAAGTCGGGATTGACCGTCACCGACTGTGATGCATGCGTCCGTCACAAAAACAGACAATTAAATCAATATTTCAAAGCTAAGCCCTGAACGGGGGCCACTTCAGAGCTCGGGCTGAATGACCCGGAGAGGCTGGGAAACAGGAAACACTTTTCTTTTTTAAAAGCTGTCTTCGGTGGAGATTTCACCACCATTCGTTGGCGGAGGTACGAACCGAACGCTATTCACTCTCAGGCTCGTTCTTCAAACACATTTCCCTCTATCCATCACTAAAGCCTGGCGTCAATTAGAAATTACAGCCCCACCGAGTTCAAAGTCTTTCTGTCACAACCTTGATTATGTCTGCTTAACCTCACATTTCCACCGCCTGCTTAACATTCTACAGCTGTTTTATTCGGCTTTGGTCATTACTGCACAAACTTCAAAGGCTCCTCTTTTCTCTCCCCACCCCCCCCTCCCTCCGTCATTTGGAAATGCATGTCAATCACACACGTCGCCCGGGGACATCAAATGGATTCGTGGCAAACATGTGATTCTCTCTCGGAACAGTTCACGTCTGGTCAACTTAACGACAACATGTCGACGTGACAGTCAGAAGGCGATGTGCGAAGAGCCAAAACAGACGTCGTAGCTTTTACGATCACTCTGAACGTGTGTCATTATTTACTTTGGCTGAGGTCCTTGTTGAGAATAAAAGCACGTTAAATAGCAAATAGTTCTTCACTTTTCAGTTATTACCTGAAACACACCCAATAGTGATGCCACATGCTTTAACACGGTTTAGATGTGGAGCCTATAATATGATCCTGTTGACAGATTTACAACACTTGCTTCTCCTAAGAGATAAACACAGAGGTCAGGTCAAGAAGCTAGAAGTGACCATCCGAGGTGACCTCCCCACTTCACCCTGCAGTGTTTTTGGGGCTATTTCTGTATGGAGATGCTTCTCTGTGATCTCGCTACGCCTCAGCACCCTCCTCCTCCCCCCCCACCTCCTCCCCTGCTCCCTCCCCCTTGGGTATTAATCGCAAAGTATTTATCGCGCTTGAGAACTTTTCTTTCAATTTGTCTTTTCTTTGCTCCTCAGCGGGGGCAAAAAGTTATCCTTTGAGGGAGTCCAGCTCGCCGAGGCGCATGCGTGTCTCTCTGGTGAATGATTTACTGATGTTTATCAGGAATGAATAGATCAAAGGCAGTCGCATGACAGGCGATCAATCAAGCATCAAATCAAGGATGGCAATCCCAGAGCGGAACACAAGCTGAAAATACGCCACTTTTTCTCTCTTTCTTGCTTTCTTTTCTTTTTTTTTTACTGGCACCAGCACATCAAACACGCTAGCCTGTAAAAACGAGATAAGATGAGCTTTGTTTGGAGAACTTGGATGCTGGCAACCTTGCGGAGGATCAGCTTTAAAGCAGTGAAACCGAAGCGCATTCATTTCTCAAGGAGAATTTTGGCATCGACGCATGGCTGCGTAAATCAAACACTACCGTCGCCAGTCAAACACGCCTTAGACGAGTAGAAATAAACTTATTGTGGGGCTGCTGGGAGATTTTTTTTCAGGGCGCTTTGCTCATACAGACTCGAGACTGTCCCGCATCAGGCCTACACGCTGCTGCTGCGTGAACTTGTCCGCATACAGAGTGCGATTCCCGGCTTTTTGCGGGGGAATAAAGTGTGTGTGCGTGTGCTTTGTGTGTGTGGAGCCGGGGTCCTCACCTGCTGACCGCCGCGGCGCTTGCTGCTTTCTCCTCGGCATGCTGCTGCGAGACTTTCCGCTTGACTTTTCATGCAGAGATCAAAATAGCGGACAAGCCGGAGAGGAAACCAAAAACGAGGAAATCAAAGCCAGCGGCGGTTTGTTTTTTCCTCGGCTCGTCGGCGGGATGGCAGGAGCGGAGCGGAGAGATCCCTCTGCAGGGTGAAGAAGTCTCTCTGTGTCGGTGCGAGCTGGAGGGTTTTAAGAATCGGCGTGTCCGCTAAGAAAATGAAGATTACGAGTGGTTTCAAGCGAAACGGGGCTCGTCCGTTAACTTCTGCCGATCGCAGAAACTCATCGCGGGCTGGTTTGCTGAAAAGCTGGCGGAAAAGCTCCGTGCGGATCTCAGTCTATCGTGGTGGAGTAGTACGGACAGCTGCCGGAGCTCCTCGTCGCGTTCCCACCCCTCGCCGGACTAATTCGTACCTCTACTCGCAGGCAAAGTGAAGAAAACGGAGCTCCCCTTCTCGCGTTTTCAACTCGCTCGGCGGAGACCAAACTGCGCTCCGTCCGTCCCTCCGGGTGCCAGGTCCGGGTGCACAACCTCCGCTACAGAAAACAAGAGGAAAGAGTGACACGTTAGCCTGGTGCGTGTCAATCAGTCAAGTGTGCGCGCGGAGGAAAAGCCCGCAGCAGCAATCAGCACACACACACACACACACACACACACCCCGTCTCCCTGAAAACACCCTCCTCCCTCCCCTCCTCTCCCCCGGATAATGAAATACTCACGTATACGCTTGTCCGTCCGATTGTCAACACGGACACTTGACGAATTTCTCAGAAAGTCATCCCCCCAAAAACACACACACACGCCGAGCGGGGGCCCGCCCTCCGAGCCGCGGACTGTGCGTTAATGCGCGGTACTGTTTTCCCCAGCTTTTTTTTTTTTTTTGTGTGTAATTGCGATGTAATTCTAAAAGAAAGCGCAACGAGCGTCCCCCCCTCTTGGTTATTCTCCGCAGTGGAATGTGCGCACATTGGGTGATGCGCCGGTGCGTTCAGACAGCTCTCCCACTGATAGACAAGACACATCCAGCTGCCTTTCCGGCCTCTCCTTTACTCCACCCCTCCAGCGAGCGTCACCCTGACAGTCAGAGCCCACCTGTCAATCTGCGGCTCTAATTGTTCGCTGGGACGGCTCTTCGTCTCGACGCCTTTCCGTCTCCGAGCGCACGACGCGGCACAGGCGACCCTCCTCCTCCTCCCCCCTCCCCCTCCCCTGTTCCTCAACACGCAAGTGGCCGATTTGTAAAGTTGCGCTTAAACAGCAGAATGAGAGGTGCCTGGAAGAAAAAGTTGACGTGCGCGAGTGAGAGAGAGGTTTTTGGGGTAACATCAAAATGGGATGTTGTTTTAATAGGTGTAGTATGGGGTTGGGACTCCAATGTTTCCATCGACAATACAAATCCTGCCTATTTCTAAATACAATACAATACAAGATCGGACAGGAGGAAGTAAATCAGGCCTGGCTGATTATTACACCCATTTCAGGGAATCTGCAAAATGTAAACAATTCCTTAAAGCAAATTACATTATATACAATTTAGTGTTGTATTTCTCACTCGGGCTCAAACTGTAAACTGTGCACACACCAGCTCTTGTCGCCAAAGTTTGCTAAAATGTGGAGATTTTCGGTGACCTCTTTAACGGGACAAAGGAGGCTGCGGATCGATTCGTTACACCTTTTTTTTTTAAAGTGGGGCTTGTGGTGAAGGGGAGGGGCTCCGGATCCAAAAGAGGCTCCACTAATAGCCTCCACTCCGTCCTAACTATTATCCAGCATAAAGTGTGTATAAAGGGAACACAAGTAGGCTAATGTTATCTCAATAGAGTCAGCGTGATCTACTGCGAAGAGGAGAGAATAAGGGAAAGTTTGTGTGTTTTTGTTTTGAGTTATAGAATCACGACATACGTTGGATGGCACGAGAGCTGGCACAGTTCAGCCTGGATGCGCCTTTCTGCCGGCTCCAGTCCGGGCTACCGCCGGACCTCTGGACCGGATCATTTACGAGATACTGGATTACAAACTCCCTGCAAACTGAACTGATTCTGGTGAGTTTCTGAATTCGCCCCTTCCGACTGTCCTTTTTCTCAGTAGCAGGTAACAAACAGCCGCGTGTCTCCTCCTCATTACGCACAGCGAAGCTCCTCACAAGCTACCTGCGTCTTTACGCTCCTTATTTTTTTTTTAAGCAACTGCCTGTCTGCAAAAACGTATCATCTGCGCAGAGATGATGTCTGAGGTCGCCTATTATGTGGTAAAAAAAAAACAGCAAGTACCGCCCCAACATCTGTCTATCCCCGTCTGTCAAGGCGGCCTGCCCGCTGATTGATGGAGCGGAATTACGTCACTAATATTACCATCCTTAAGACTGCAGACAGACAGGGAGGCAGACAGACAGACAGGCAGACAGAAGAGCTGCAGCTCACAAATGATTGTTCCTCGTTTTGGAGAAGCTTTATTCAAATTTAAAAAGCATGTCTACTAATCCAGGCTGGTCACATTCAAGATTCTTTTACACTTTTAAACACACACACATTACATTGTAGCCCCGATCAGACATTAAGACAAACGCCATTTCATTTTAATGCCTTATACTGCAGCCTAGACTGGCTCATTTAAAAAATAAGTGGGAATACAGTTGTTGAGTATGAAGTAAAATGCTTGAATTTGCTTTTCTGTGAGGCAAATCCAGTGCGAGTGTGCAGTTATTAGTGCAGGAGTTCTCATCCACGGAACAAAAACATTAAGGGTTGGCTGGAATTGCATCAGATCAGGGATGCAGATGTAAACTGCTTCACAGCTTCTTTTTTTTTATTACGCAATGTCTTTTACTAGCGATGATGAGACATTAACTAATAAAAACAAAATGTTGGATTGTTTATTTCAATTAATCTTTGGCTTTTAAACTATTTTCAACCTTCAGTGCTCATTAAGATGTAAGATCATCATTTAGGAAAATGTCGAGGTCACGGACTAAGACTGAGAATAGAAACCGCTGTCTTTCATAACATGCAACAGAAGCTGGACTATATTGACATGCAGTTTTATTTATTTTCTGTTCAATCATTCTTTCTTTCTCTAAGGTTGCATGCTTTTACAGAGCCACAGCAGAGGAATCACACTTGGCAGAAAATCTTGTGCAGGATCTGATCCTGGGCCAGCAGGGGGGGACATGTGGTTCAAGAGGAAGGGGTAGTAACTATCCCCGCATTAAAATGTCTGTGGATGAACAGAACAAGATCTGCTCAAGTAAATGTTAAAATGAGCAAAACATATTTAAATTAAATTCTCTTTCTTTTGTAATATTTTTGCAGATTTTCATACTTTCTTTGTCTTTTCTTTGTCCTTCGTCTCTTTAGACGGCATATAAACAACCAATTATCTCATTGGGGGCATTTGTGTTGATCAGTTGGGATATTATTTAAAAAAAGAATTTGCACTGCTCTTGCCTGAAAGTAATATATAACTGACATACATTTATGACCTAATATGTACAATGTGTTAGCAGTACAGTGACTATGTACATATTTCTCACACGATCAGGACATCATGATCCAAATAGCTTGCTATGCAACCACCCATGTCCATGCACATGTGTGACTAAAGCTGAATGCACAAACAGTTGTCCCCCCCCCCCCCCCAACTTGTATACATGAAGCCCCTGTATAGCGACACAGTGACGGCATGATGTCACCCTGTTCCCTTCTCTTCCGTGTGACGACACTCCCCCAGAGTGAGAACATCCGCTTAGTCGTCATGTATATTTTACATACATTATTCTCTACGCTCTTTTGTCTCTTTTTGTTCCAGGTCTGATGTGAGCATCTACAAAGAGAGAAGCTGTTTATGAGTCATATCTAAAATATTATCTACTGGATCGTACTGAGGAGGAGTTCCCCAGGTTATCCAACGAGGTGAGGGGACTTTGTCTAAAACAAATAAATGTTAAGTTTCAATTTAGATGACCAAATCATGATAAAAATGCTTTTTTTAAATGTAAACAGTGTAAACAGTGTGGTTCCCAAAAAAGAATCGTGGGAATGATATGCAACCGACATACATTTACTTATACAAACATGATCAAATTCAGTTTTTAGTTTTATAGTGAGTGAATTAATAATATCAATGTGTGAAAAATAAATGTTGTCAGCTGAACATTTTTCACATGAACTCCCAGAATTAAAATCCCTAATTTCATGAGTCACCCAACAATTCTGAAAATGATTTGTAAAAATCTTATGGGAAAAAAAAACGAACAAAAAAAGAATAAAATCAAAGTCAAGATTTGACGTTTGTGTGTTCACATTTAATGAAATTCTTAAACAAGTCGTGGTTCTTCCTTCCTCTTTCTCTATTCGTCATCTCCATCACTATCTCTATCCTTCTCTCCTAGTTTCATCATCATCATCATCATCATCATCATAGCCACAGAGAGCATAGGATACATTTAAGAAAAATGACTAATTAGACATTAAAATGGTAGAAAATTAGTGTCTTTGTGTGTGACACTAGGACAGTTTTTGTTTTGATTTAAATTTAAGGATGTATTTCATACATCAACAAAAATGATCATGATATAAACCAAGAATTTAATGTCTACCTCTTAAAATTCATAAATAATTCATGTTGTACTGGAGATTTTGGCCTACGACGAACCATTTTGCTGCCATAAACCTCCGATGTCAAAAGGTTTATGCTCTTCCGGTATACGAGTACTGCAGGACTTCTTTATGTTTGTGTCAGTCGTAGAGAGCTCTGCCAGGGCCGGACGTCCAAACTTATTCTCGGTGGACTGAAATGGGAGTGTCATCTTTTCCCTTAGTGCCATTCAAATAAAGTTCACATTGAAAATGACGAAGGCTCACAGCTTATGATAATGCCTCTCTTCATAATCTTGAGTAATCTTCAATCAATGATGGGTCCTATCAGATTCCAGACACTCATCGACAGGCTGAATATAAGAATATATAATAAAAAAATTAATAAAGAAGAGGCTCTAACTTTGACATGAGCTATATCTCCACATCTATCAGATAAGACTGCATAATTAAAATGCCAAGTGTGAGTATCGAGACAGAGGGAGAGAGAGGGGTTTTGATATTTTACAGAGATTTACTTTTCCATGACTTGTTTAATGTGTAGACTTAAAAAAATGTGATATGTTGCTGTAGTTTTGACAATGCAATTAAAGGTTTGTAATCCCCAGCTGGGCTTTTTTTCCCTTCTGATTCTGTCAGTTCGGACGAAGAACGTGATAAAATGCCGTGCAGCGGTGACAGATGCAGGTTTATTAAAGGATCCGGGGTTTTTGCAGGGATTCAAAGTGTTATTTTATAGCAACAATAAGGCTGAAAGGAGAGGAAGCAACTTCAGCTTGTTTACATGAAATAGGAAATAATTGTTCAGCAAAATATATAGAGAGAGAGCGCAAGAAAGCCGTTGTTTCCCCCTTTAAACATGAGCTGCATTACGTACCACCACAGGCAGAACCTAATCTGAGGATTCATGCTTGCTGGAAACATTGCAAAAAAAAAAAAAAAAAATCCTTCCCAACTCGGCTAAATAAAGTGACACATTCCACGTTTCAAAATACCAGCCGTTGTGACATGCACACTCCTTCCCTCTCCTCCTCCCTTCCCTTTTGTTTTCGGTGACACGTGCACTCCAATTAGCATTTTCCAGCCATTAAGAGAGAAGGAGAGGAAGCCAAATGTTTGTCTCACCAAGCTCCTTTTCCGACAAGACTCCTTGAAACCCCCCCACAACATTCAGACAGACTCAATATTATCCTCAATGTTAACATGATCTTTTCCACATATAACAATTACCAATAGCTTCGTCAGGGAAACAGATGAGACGATGAAGCCGCTGGCGTTTACCAGAGCAGTCGTCAGTCTGCAGCAATTAAAATGATTAAAATGACTTTTTACGAGAGAACACATGCAACGAGGATTATTTTCGTTCTCAGTAACATCCTGTAATCAGTACAACATTTTCATTTTTCCACTTCGTACTGGAGATAGAAGAATACCTTTCCGTGCACAGCTGGACTTCTCAACACAAGGAGCTCCCTGTAACAATTTTTTTGCAATAAAACACGAGTCTCCGGAGGATTACATGCAAAAAAATGGTATAATAGTGTTCAGTTATACGGTAAGACTGCAGTCAGCAGTCGAGCTCTTCTCTTATCAGTCCTCTAACACGTCAAATTAGTGCATCCTAATCTTCAGCTTTACTCCTAAATTTAAATCTATGAATCTCACATTGCGCCGATCCCCTTGCTGCAGGCTTTGGCTGCGAAAAGAAAATCTGTCATCGCTGCTGGTGTGCTGTACATTAAGCAGGAAAATGCTCTTAAAAAGGTGCTTTTCTGACATTAAAATGACTTGTGTGCACAGCGCCTGTCGATCCGTGCAGTTTGAGGCATATATTTATGAATAGGAACCTTTAATTAGGGCTTGTGTTTCCTCCCTAGTCACATTGAGGGATGGTCCTCGCCGACATTCATTAATGATAATCACCAAGAGCGATGGCATAGCTACAGGCCAAGTCTCAAGGGACCCGACACTTGAAAAGAAGCATTAAATTACACAGAGGGACTCTTTAATTGCAAAAAGGAAAATATATAGCCATCATTGTTAAATATGATCTTTTGTAAGCCTCTACTGGTTCAAG
This sequence comes from Chelidonichthys spinosus, assembly GCA_029853015.1. Taxonomy (NCBI): domain Eukaryota; kingdom Metazoa; phylum Chordata; class Actinopteri; order Perciformes; family Triglidae; genus Chelidonichthys; species Chelidonichthys spinosus. The sequence goes on along the minus strand of CM056836.1, from coordinate 9,779,605 downwards.
GATTTGTCTAAGGGTTCCTTATCCTCAAACTCTTTCAATGGAATCTGGGGCCACTTTTCTGCGATAATGCACCACAGGGCCCCCCCTTTTTTTTACAACACTAATTTTTGCTCCCCTTGGGGTTCTTTATTGCAAACCCGGCAAAAACTGAATTTGTGAGAATTTTATACATTTGCATTTTGTTGTAAATTCCCATTCGACGTGGAATTCAAATGCACGTCGCATATCAAACGGTTGAAAATTGTACATCGGTGTCATTGATGCAAAGCAGAATTGTGTGAGATCCAGACCCACGTGGGACAGACGGCCATCTTTAACGCTTTCTCATAAATATAGCAAAAATAATCAGAGCATTCGCCACTAATTGCACAGCTCGTGGTCGCCCAATGGTACGTTTATATGAGTGGCCCTCTGGCCAATGTGGCTGAATTGTTGCTGTCCTTATGGAGAGGGACAGAAAGACATTTGTTTTTCATATCTTGTACAAACTGGTACATATTTTGTTGTGCATTAACATATGCATACATACATTTGTACACACCCCAACTCCTGACCTAATTGCTTAGTCTCACTCAACTAATTAATCACAGCTGACTTAACATGGTGACAAGGTTAGGTAGGTGACATTCTTCAAATACCCGTTCTCTTGTTCCGTCCCCCCTTCCTTAAGCATTTCTTTGGTTTGTTCCCTTTGCTCCTTTCTTTTTCCATTTCTCGTTTACTTTCCTCTCAATCTGTCTCTGTCATCATTTCCATTTGGTTTTGTTCGGTTTTTCTTCCACTCCTCTCTTCACTTCTTCCTTCCTTCCCTTCCCTTCCTCCATTTCCTATCTTTTTCTCCCATCAGATCACGTCTAGTTTGAATTCAAATAGAGAACATAACTTGGCCCACATCTATTTTTACCTGCGATTGGGGATGAGGTGGGTGGGGGGCTTTACGGAGGTGAGAGTGGGCATGCTGGGAAAGAAGGAGGGTTAGGGGCGGGGTCACGATGCTCCATTAATCAAAAAGAATGACACTCATGTCGTCCCTGACAACCATCCTGCCAGCCGTACGTCTGTTCCCCTCCTCCTCCATCCCACTCAAACAGGACAACTTTAGTGATGGGGTGGGTGAAGACAGAGAGAATGAGAGAAAAGGGGGGGGGGATTTATTAATCAAGCATCTCAGATTAATTGTTATGAAGTGTCACCCGTAAATTCTTCATTTGGATTTAATAATCTTGGAGGTAGACTTAACAATCTCTGTCGTGATTTGAGTTTTATTGAAGAGGCTGCAGAGAGAGAGAGGGAGAGAGATGCAGTGACACAAATAGCTTCTCAGCGGACAGTCCCTCTCCGCATGACAGTTATGAAATACAATTATCAGCCAGATCTGCTTAAGAATTCATCAACTGCACCCCTGCCTTCCATAGAGAGAAGGGAAGGAAGAAAAAAAAATCCTACATACAAAGCAAGTCTTAACTGATAAGACTTCTCTTTTCCCCCGCAGCCCTTAAACTATCATTTCAATTTTTCTCTGTCTCCGACGTGTTAAGTCACTGTAAAGGTACCAGCATGCATATTACTTTGATGGGCCTCTGTGCGTTATATTAAAGCATAAATCATTAGGTAATCAGGGAATATGGTAAATGACACCGCATGCAAATCACCCGAGGTAGTGAGGAGTTTGTTTGAAATGCATTACCCGTTGGTTTGCATCAGGGTCAATAATAGCAGTTAATCTCTGCGAGCAGAGAAAATATTCTGTCAGCGAATTGCACAACACCCTGTCAGCTCTCAAAAGTAACAGAATCATAAAACGCAAATGATTTCAATCAATTGTCGTCTAATTGCAGTCATATCTTTTTGAAATGACCGAAGAACAGCCACTATGTAGGTTGACAGTATGCATAAAATTAGCATAGCTTTGCATATTGCAATGCCATTAATGTGAGTTTTATTGGAGGCTTGGGTTTTCCTGTATTTTTTTTTTTGCACATTGGCATTGTCTTAAAGGAACAAGGATGAGAAAAGACAGTCCAGTGGATAGTTACCAAAACTGTTTAACTCAACTATCATTAAGACACTTTAACAAAACGGGGCTAATTTCTACCTCAAAGTGCAGCGTCTGGCATCGTTCCTATCGGACAGCAATATTTCGTCTGATCCAGGAAAAGCCATTTCCTAAGAAAAGTAATGTGTCCGGGGAGGACGGGCTGACAAAAGATTGATCTGAAGGATAGAAAACAACTCTGTCTTTGTTCAGAATAATAATGGAAGGTCTTTATGTGACCATTTTTGGGAGAAGCTTGTTAAACATGTGCCTTTAACTACGTGCCAGATATCATCCTGATCAATGACGCCCCGGCACGGTGAAAAATGGCGATAGCCCGAGCGGCGGTAAATGTTTTAGCCATCAACACTGCTTCATCCCCCGTCACCAAACACCACGGCCAATCCTTCACCGCCGCGGCACCGTGGCCTCGGCCCCCCGGTTAAATCCCAGCCCATCTTCTCCCATCAGTAATTGCAGTCGTCTGCTTGTGATGTTTGATTCCTCAACGATTCCTTCACTTCCATCTGTATTAATGCGTCTAGAGCACTAACTCGATGAGATGGTGGAAGACGTTTTCAAATAACGCTGTGACACTTGAGCACTGCGGGAGGCCTGACGACGGGCAACCCCTCGGTGTGTTTACACGCATTGTAATAATGTGATTAAGAGCAGTGGAAAGCAACGCTAACTATCATGTTAACTCAGTTATGCTATATGAATTATGGTTGTAATCAGCGTATGGAAAACTCACCACAGCATTATTACACATCTCTCTTCCACATTACTCTCGTCATCTCGACTCCTTATCAATAGAGTGGATGCAAAAGGGGTTCGTCTGAATTAAGGCGTTTGAAGCAAGAACTAACACCGCACTTAATGTATTGCCTTAGGGAATTCTTTAAATTAGCCAACAAAGTCCCTGCATTTGCTTTTATATTGGTTTTCCCTTTAAACTTGCAGGCTGCCGCACATCCTTCTGGACATTATCAGAAAACTAATATAAACTTGTGTTATTAGATAAGCAACTTTGTACATGCCTGAAACAAACTACACACACCTCAGTCTGGGTGTTCACGGTAATCGGATCATTTATGTATGATTGCTCAAATCTGGAGATGAGACTGGCATTACTTACATTCCATCCAACTGTTTTTCATGCACAATTTAACGTGATAAGATTTTTTTTGATGCTATGGTGAAAAAGTTGAGTGGAAAAGAGAAGATACAATAAAGTCTGATGGAAACATTTTTTGAAAATAAGCTTTGATGGTGCTTCAACATGACTGAAACTAAAGAATGAAAAAAGAACACCAGATGTGTGAGGAGTGTACGTCAGCACGACATCCCTGGTTTGAGTGGAGCTGGGTTGCATCCTGTCCAGGACCATAAGGGGATGATAGAAAGACAACGCAGGATGCAGGTGGATCATCTCATTGAGAAAGTGCCAATGAGTTAAGCAATATGACGTTTGAGAGTTTCCAGTTCTCAAATTATGATGTGTATTTTTCCTTGCTGTACTGCGTTCCAATTCTGGAGTACTGAAGGTTGTACCGTTTATTGTATTGCTTTTCCTCTGCCTGTGTGGTGTGAAAACATAAACGTTGTCTGGTTGGGCGTCCAAGACTCCACAACCAGTTGTTTATGGGTAACGATGTCGGGAGCAGAGGAGAAAGTCGGGCAATGTTATTATTGATAAACACGGTGAATTAAATGTCTGACTGGTTTCTTTGTAGCAGAACCGCGACCGTTACCTAAGCTTAACCACGTGGTTATTACTGTAACCATGACGACAAGTAGCCACATCATGATCACTAAGCAAGTTTCTGTACAAAACCTTTACTTGATATCCTCACATCACAAACATATTTATTTCCCCACAGAGATTTGGAACAATAGGGGGTTTCTAAAGGGTGTTGGCTTCATGTGGAGTATTGCTTTGACAATTTTTCATGTGTATGTTTTCAATTTTATGCCCAAACTGCAAAACAAATGTCTTTTGGGATAACAATGTTAACCAGTCAATTGATCAAATGTGTAATCTTGTCACATTGTTGTTGGAATGTTGGATGCACATTTTATGCCCACATTTCAGAAATTAACGTGAGATTTTTTTGTGGAACCGTTTTAGATGTCTTTGCCTCATTACACCTGCAGACGCCCCTTAAAATAATCAAAACGATGCGATACATGGTTTCTACTGAATAAAAGAAGATCCAACTCTGCAGCCCACTGCCCCCTCCGTTCAGTGCGTCTGCCCCAGTGGTCAAGGACACCGGTATCAGTGGACGTCACGGTAGGCCCCATCCATCAGAGGGCTACGGGTAATGGAATCAACCAGTGACAATGATCATCAGCACTGCAAACAATGGCCCATAAACATCCCTTGACAAGTGGTCAAATGTGAGAAAGGCGAGGCGGGGGGTTGGGCGAGGGTTTGAGGGATTGCATGTGAGCATGTGTGTGTGCGTTCACATGTGTGAGTCAGTCAGACAGAGAGAGCGAGGCTGTAACACGAGGTGAAGTAGCAGAGAAATGGTGAGGAAGATATCTCCCGGGGGGGTTGATGCGGTGGGCCAACGCGCTACCTCGGAAAACAAATGTCCCCTGGGGGTCGGAGTTCGGACATGCATCAGCTCATTTAAGAGTTTGCTTCCCCTACTTTCCATCTATCTATCTTTTTCTCCTTTAAGATACGTTTTTATCTGGGTTTAGTTTCCACCAGCAGCAGCGAGAGCCCAGGGATAACTGCTGGACACAGATTTGTACACATTTCCCTGCCGCTTAATGAATGTTCTCATTCAATATAAGTAATTGCAAAAGAATGACGACTTATAACCCGGATAAAACACTTCAGATTCGAGCCTAAATTTGCTTGCTTCTGCCAAAATACTCAAAAGTAAAATGTGTCCAATCATTGTTTCCTTTTCCCTCCAAGTCAGCGCTGAAAACCCAATTAGAGAGAAGTTGAGGATTTCAAAGAAAGCAGAGAGTCGTTTTCTCTCCGTGTTAAGTATCCATCGCAAGAAGTAGTTGCTTTTGTCAAGCTGGGTGTTTCGTCAGTCCATTTTTGTGTCAGCTGGTTTTTGTCTGTGCAACACATTCTCTCTCTCTCTCTAACACACAAACACACACACACACACACACACACAAGTTTAATTAGCCATCATTTGTCTCAGCTTTCCCTCTTTTCCGCTGTTTATTCAAACGTCAGGAATGACACTGGCCAATTAGTGCAATGAAATAGTTTAACCCTCTCTAACACTTGGAACAGCACAAACCAAGGGGGATGTTTGCTCCGAGCTCAAGGATAAGTGTGTTGCATCAATGCTTGTGTGTATGTGTGTGTGTGTGTGTGTGTGTGTGTGTGTGTGTGAAAACTGTGTGCAGTAGAGTGCTTGGTAAAAATATTTCTTCGTTGTTTATCTCTATTATTAGGTCAATATTATTTGTAGAATTTTATTTCAGGCTCATCACACAAGCAGCGGCTTTGTTATTGGCATAAAACATGTGCGACAGCGTGATAGAAGGAATCATTATTCTATGTTTTGTCATTACTGGCAGACTAACTTGACCCAAGATTAGCCCACTCTTAAAAATCCAGGGCAACAACTGAATAATGAGTGCCTTAGTGATTGACTAATTGTGTTCGGGATTCAAATTAATAATTGGCAAAGCCTTCGCTGAAGTGAACATCAGAGGCTTTGTCGTTCACTTGTATCGTCGGAAAAAGAATCTGTCAGAAGGCACCCGGGACGATATCATTAACAGCCTTCTCCAAATTGAAACAGTCATCAAGAGTGTCTTTAAATGTCTCCGGAAGCTTTTTGTTGAGTGCAAATGACATCTCAGTCATTTTGCTGGTGGCTACATGACTGATGTGTTGAATAAGACAGTCCGTTTTGACGCTTTTGAAGGCCGCCGGTTTGAAGCATATGATTCTGAAGTGCCAGCATATGCTTAGCGAGATAAGTAATTTGACACACAGACATCACAGCCCGCAAATCTTTCGTCTGGCTGCCTTGAGTGTCCACGTCGGGCGCTTTTTCAAGAGCACTTTACAACTGTCACAACTGACTGTCAGCGTGCAAATGACGCACACAAACGAGCTCATTTTGAACACAGATTAAGACAGCTGTCATATCAAAAAAAAAAAAAAAAGTATATAAATTCATCTGGACTAAAAATACCATTGATTTGATCTCAAAGCGTTTTAAAAATTAATTCGCTATTTAAGAACCAAACAATCTTCCTTTTTAGCGTCGGATTGTTGATTAGAGCAATTAAATTAACTAATCACCCTCTGGAGTGAAGCTAGATTTAAAGCGGTGATCATTGAAAGCAACACAGCAATAACAAATAACAGACGTTCAGATGAGAGATACGCTTTCCCCTGCTGTTGTTTGTCTCTGTGAATAAGGCGTTTGACTGAGCAACATAAAGAAACAGGATGCTACACTACCGCACACCAGTAAAGAGACAGTACTTATATGTGTGCTTACACATGATCACACGCACATTCACACACACACGTGCCGTATTCGGGGGGTCAGAGCTGCAAACAAAGTCGCTGACATCGTGGCACTTCTCTGGCAGCATTGTGCAGGTGTCGTCTGCACACTCGCTCCTGAATAAATGGATCTGAAATGATTTACCTCGGGTATCTGCCACCTGAGCACCGACACATGCAACACGCACACACACACACACACACACACACACACACACACACACACACACACACACACACACGCATCTTCCCTCCCTCCGAGATGTTCATACAGAGACGCTGATGCAGAGACACACCAACACCAAGAGGGAAATCTTGCAGAGCAGCATCCCATTGTGTTGTCCTGAGTCACATCATCTGACAAATACACAGATCTACTATTGTGAGTTTCATCTTACAGTTTAGACTCTCATTTTTGTGATTTATACTCATTTGTTTTCAGACATAATGGGAAAAAAATATGACTGAGGTCACCCTAAGAATAGCAGATTCCCTGACCTCAACTCCTCCAGCGAAGTGTGCAGTATGATCAGCCGAAATATCCACCGCTACGTGCTAACAACAAGAGACGTCTCTACAGAGGCAGCGGCACACAGGACGACTGGCTTAGGGCAAGGCATCCGGATCACCGAGGCTGTTGTCACCTACAAGCCACTTGTGATCATCCTGGAGAAGAGCGAACATCCCTTTGTTTTTATGGAGAAAATGCAGCGTATGTGAGTTAATAAACACACTGTGTATTTTTACTAAGCTTTGACTTGTGAGTTTTCATTCTAAAATGATATGACTGGCATTTTGTGGGTGTGGTAATACTATGCAAGTCCATTTACCATCCGTTTAGTTACCTAGGATACAAAGCCTCACTACTGTCACTTTTGAGCCAAATGCCATTAGTGTTAAATAATTAAGATGGCAAATTCACAAAATACATTTTTGAGTGAATATTTGAAAAATCAACAGAAAAGGTACCCAAAGGAGAAATCATTTTCCTGCCCAGGTAAGGTGAGGGTTAACGGTTTGGCTGTCCAGCTCTGACGAGAGACATGTCCCTGGCAGGTGGGCAAAAAAAAAAAAAAAAAAATTGACACTGATGCAAAGGAGAAAAACAACAAAGTCAAGGGGTGAAAAACTGAGGCATCAGAGAGATACATCATCATCCCACCTCTCTGACACTCTGTAGGGCTTGACCTTACCAGACTGCTGGGGATGTCAGAGTGGCGTGATCAAGTAGTAGGAAGGGGCTGCAAGACATGCCCTGGTCTGAGACCAGCCCCGACTCCATCAGACCAGCTGAGACATAAAACGGGGTTTAAAATGGACATTTTCACCTCTCTTTCATATTCAGTTCAGGTTGTTGTGATAAGAGCCGAGATATGGATCAAACAGAAAAGTGAGATATGAGATACCTTTTATACAAAACACAGAAAATAGTATACAAAAATCTTAGCATCTTGGTCGCTTATTAAGAAAACCAAAGATTTAATGAAGTGATTTGCGAGGATTCAAATTAACTTTTATGACATAAGTGTCCCAGTATAGTTATCCTATGTATAATTTCACTGTACTTAAGTGTTGTCTACTCACATTCTTAAATCACAGGAAAGCCTTGATTATGAGTATTATCACACACACACACACTCATACAAGCTCTGAATTTATTTTTTCAAATACAGTCGTATTAATTCCACCTCGTTCCACAAAGTCCAATTTAAAACTGGCGACTAAGAACATGAATATCATTAGAGCCGTATTAAAAAATAGCATTGACCTTTCTGCGGTTGTGTGAGTGGACATCAAACCCAACTTTTTAAAGTCTCACCCATGTGAAGTGCTATTAACATATGGCACTCTTAATAAATTATCTCTGTCATATTATAAAAAAAAAAATTAAGCACAACTCTACAATTTTATGAGCCTGTAAAGGTGAAGGCCATGCATATTAAGTTTTTCATGCACCGTGAACTTTTGAGGCATGCTACAATAGGTTATATAATTAATTTCAGCAGGGATCCCTGAGCTATATATTCTCAACATTTTCAGCATTTTTAAAGGGTGATAGTCCCCTTGCTGTTGGATCATGTAAAATTGAATCTCCATTATCCTCTTGCAGCAAGGTTCAAAGTTCAACATTATTGACTTGAAAGCAGTAAATAACCTCGGAAACAGACTAAATGAGCGATATGAGGCGATAAACCACATTATAACAAAATATTACAGAAAATATCAAGAAGCAAATGATGATGCTTATCATCGGCTATTCTCCTGTTATGAATGAGCTTTAGAGGTTTAATATCGGTAGGTCAGTATGGCGTTAACCAACACGTGTTAACAGTATTAGCATACTATTAGCAGGTGGGACTTCTACTTTGTTTCTTTGATCAGTTAAACAGAAATCAGGGTTGTATTCGGGTCAAGAGTTTATCGTTTAGATCAATATCACAGTGATAGACACACAGACACATCTGTACCTGCACATTTAATCCAAATGCAGGGCACGGAGACGGGCTGCTTGCTCAGAGCGCTCGCTGCATTGTGCTTGTTTACTGAATGTAATCATCGGGTTTACTGATGGAGTTAATTCGAACCCGCACACCATCCTCCATGAGAATGTGAAATATTATTTTTTGCTCCCTTTCTTGTGATAATTGGTTTATGGGCCACTATTTCATATCTTAACAGAACTCGCTCTTATCTTTTTCCTCAAAAAGACTGTCATGTGAAGAACGTCTGACAACGAAGGGAAGTTAAAACGCATCATGCTCTTCCCTCCGAGTTACACAGGAGGACTTCCAAAGCCGTAGTGTGGTGTGAAAGTGAACGGCGTACCAACAGACCGAGGGCTTTTGTTCTCCAAGCGGTGATACCCTGGTGGGACTTTCATTTGGATCACAGTGTGTAATACTTACTAATTTGATAAGCGCCCCCCCACTCACTCACATACATGTTCCCTGCTTTAAACTGCAGCAAAGCGATGCTCGCCATAACTACACAATTCAAAAAATCTTGTAAGTTTCCCGTTGATACAGATTTTTTACTACCTTTTAAATGTGACACTTTTAGATCAATTAAGGCATTCCAATTATTTTGGGGGGAAATTTGTTAGTCTGTATCATGAAGAGTGTTGTTGCTTTGACTACTAACAGTCGCTGCTCAGACAACAATCACTTTGATCACTTTCATACTGGAAAAAAGGTCTGAACGAATGATGGGCTGGATTCCCCTGATTGAAACAAGGTGTGTATCGGTATCTTTAGTGTAACTTGTTGATTGGATTGGTGGTGGGGGACGAATAGAACTACAAAAATCTGAATGTTTTTTTTTGTATCTGTTGATACCATTACATGTTCATATTTAAATATGTTCACACCTCTTTTATTCAGTCAGACAGTATGTGCTTACTCTTGGAGCAGCAGTACCTGCTCTGCTCTTCCCTCCTCAGGTGTGCACGTCTCTTTGCCCACGGTTACCAGCTCCACAACACAGATTAACACTGAACGCAGGTACGGTTGCATTCTGGAACGAGGCTCGACAGCTGAATGACGTCAACACGGTACGTCTGTGTACTTGACCCCTTCCCCACCAGCACGAGTCGACACCAATATTGCTCGCTGTTGCCACTCAAGGCGTGACAGCCGAATGGACACGGAGGGAAAGTTTGGTTCTGTGTCGCGCTCTTCCTTATCTGCCTCTTACAAGAGAGAAAACAAGCAAATCCAATGCACTCGGAGGGGGGGGTGAGAGAGAACGACACGCAACAATAGCATCCACCGATAGGACTGTCAAACAACGCCATCTCTCTCGGATGTTAAAAGCTTTAAGAGCTGAGGCCTCTGTGACATCCACAGCCTCTGGATGTCAAAGATGGTTGAAGACTTGAGAGCAGGCCTCTGTTTTAAAAATACTGTGTGTGGGTGTGTGTGTGCGCACGTCTCCGAGCACCAAAAGTGACATTTGAGGGGCACTTTACAGAAGCCGGCGGTTGCTGGGGATCTTCTGTATCACCTAAAGAGCCTTTGTCAGTCATTGGAAAGCTGTCACCTTTCGGGGGGCCGATACGGTAGGGGGAGCCGGCTGACAGGTAGGAATTAATGAGAGGTGTATGACAGCAGACCTCGGGTGCTCTTGTGTATGTGTGTATGTGTGTGTGTGTGTGTGTGTGTGTGTGTGAGTTGAGGTCCTTTGTCTCAAGAGGATGAACCTTCTTTGTCGTCCTGATGCAGGAAGAATATGGAAGAGCGTTGCGAAAGAGAGACAATAAGAATTCCTCCGCAGCGTTTCCGATTCAAGGTTTTGTTTGTCATTTTCTTGTTTTGAGTGCGTGATTTGTCGGCTCAATGAAGGCACCAGACAACGGAGCAATTCCATTTCAATAGCCGGCCCCTCGCAGCCATACTGATGTGCCATTCACATAATAAACACCTGTGCACACGCACACACTCCGAGGGACGCCGCGGCGTAGGAAGCAATCGCCACAACGTGTTCTCACCTCCATTCACCTCTGCCTCCACGGCTACATGAGACCACAATAACAGGGCAATTGAAGAGGCTCTTCAAACATGGTGCCAAATTACATTCTCTTTTACCAACACGTGTGTGTGTGTGTGTGTGTGTGTGTCCGTCTGCTTGTGTGTTTGTGTGTGTGCATGTTGATGTCATAATCTGTGTTCCCTTCCACATTACACAGTTCTCCATCACAGTAAATGAGTTCTGTCAATGCTTCTGCATCTCAATTACACATCGGAAATAATAGGCAGCAGCGTGGGAGAGGAGGAGGAGGAGGAGGAGGAGGAGGAGGACAGGGGCAGCTTGAGCACAGAACCGGAGAGATCAAAGACTCCGCCAGTGACACTCGGTGGCTCGTTCTTGCCAGGTAAGATGGAGCATTACTGTTTACAAATGCTCATCTTCAAAATTAGCGTTTAAAAATCATCGTGGTCACTGTGGCCACTCAGTGAAATCAGAGTATGAAGTGGAGCACACATTCATATTTAATATGAGTGAACCCAATCATGCAAATCACTGGTTCACTGGTGAACTCTCAGTTATACAGTAGAGATGTGCTCATCAGCTGGAGACAAAAGGATCCATGTTGTTGACACAAGTACACGAGGCCTTTGCAGACCCTCATTATGATATGGAAGGATTTTCCTTTGGACTTCATGTGCTAAGTGATAGTGACACTGATGGCAGCACAGCCAAGGAAGATCATTCATTCCTTAACGTGACTTGGATCAAATCAATGGCAAATGCTGGTATATAAACTAACATAATAATTTGATAGTGCTAGCTTATAACTCCCCGCATACGGTCTTCGTTCAGTGCAGAAGTGCATTCTAAATTTCAGGTTTAAAAGAGGATTCAGCGTTCTGATTTAGACAAATCTTCTAAATGATTTACCCAAAAATCCCAGGACAGTGTTTCCTGACTGAGTGGTGGAGGAGGGATTTGTCCAGATAGTCGCACACTGGCAGAGAACCTCCAAGCAAACGCCAAGTCGAAGATAACCGCTCCATTCAGTTAACTGCGGCTGTTGAAGCCTCATATTAGAATACATTTTTGCACAGAACTATAACTGATTATATTGTTTTTGAAAGAAAAACAAACCTATGTTTCTGTTTTTTACACTACAAGATGTGTGTGTCTAAAACAGTAAACCAACATATTACAAAAACTATATGCTCTTAAATGTAATTTAAATGAATTCTAATACATGGCCTAAGTGCTCCTTTGAAATATTAAGATGCCATGTGTAAAGAAGTAAAGAATTAAAATTCTCTTAACAGATACACGTGTAAATGGAAGATGTTAATCAGTGACTTTAATATTAATAGGTAACAAGCAGAACGGGCAGAAATGGAAAAATATCGGTTGCTGTATCAAGAGGTTAATTAAATAAAAGAAATATTGTTAAGCAATATTCAAGTTTATTTTTAAATATTCACAGAATGGGCAGCAGGCTGCAGTTGGCCTGCGGGCCGTAGTTTGGCCACCCAAGGTTTAAATACATGTCTGCATTTTGACTACTGGAATTAGACCTAAAGGTGAATGTTGTAATACTAGTTAGTCAGTGAGCTTATTAGCCAGCTAGCAGTTTTCAGCCCTTCAATACCAGACTTTTTTTTAAATATATTTTTTTAATATATACCAGGAATGTGTTCTCACTTAAACATTCAGGATTTCTCACAGACATCAGCAACTAAATGCGGCTGTCAGTTTTATTCTTCCACACACAGACTTAACCGCTAAAATCAACACGTCTTTTGGAAATCCTAAGACCAAAGTCAGCAGGCATGATAAACAAACCCAAGGACAAGGAAAAGTGAAGGTGTTTAGGTGTGTGTGTTTTCATGTGAGTCAGTACATTCTGATAGGAATAAGTTGATTTAAATAACTGACTCTCTAAGGATCTGACATAAAGCGGGGGGGAAAAAAATGCAAGAAGAAAGAGATAGAGGAAAAACTGAAAAAACAGCCTTCACCGAGTGAGTTTATCAGCTTGGCACCTGCTACTGGAACATTCTTGATGAACCAAAGGTTGTCTTCATTAAGCGCATTAATATTCATGACGCATGGTAATTTTGACACAGAAAAGGTCTTGGTAACCTTTTCGCGTGTGTGGAAATTTTTTTTTACTTCTCAAGGAAATTACAGTCCAGCAATGACTTAATTAATGCTCGCTTTCTTGGCCACGGTTTGAGGGCCTGTCAGTTTGGTGCGGCGCTGGCTGTCAGGCACGCCGAGGGCTCGGGGAGAGAAGGATTGAAGGAGAGGAAAAAGACAGGAGAGGAGGAGGAGGAGGAGAAGATAGAGCAGACAGATGAAGTCAACATGCACCCGTCGTACCCACAGAACATGGTAATAGGTTTATCTTTCGCCTTTACAGGTATTTTTTTTCACTCTCTCTCTTTAACATTTTATTTTTGCCCTTTTACCCGGCTGTCCGACTTTTTGTGATTTACTAGAACAAGTATTTGACCCAAATAGAATAGAAATATATGTGTGTGTTCCATTTGAAACAGAGATTAAACAATCGGTATGCAGCAGTGTTGCCATTTGTAAATTAAATTAATCTATCGCTTGGTTCCCCCCCCTCTAATTTAAACTAATGTGCCTCATTGCGGTTATGACTGATGTCACTTGAGGATCTACTGAATGAAACCACTGTAGTTAGTCTGTAGTTTAATGGTTGACAATTTTACAACTACTTTCATGTTCATTTTCTTGCTCTCGCACACGCACACACACACTACACAGACTAGTTTCTAATACAGTGAATCATGGCATGTCCTGCTCTAACATTGGGCAGTAAAAAATGTGAACATAAGGTAGCATTTCCTTTATCATGTCCCATAAAAATAGCAATTTGCCCAAGCCCTTGTAACACAATATGGAAGGCGGTGTGTTTGGATGATAATGTTGAGATGACAGATCGTTCCATACAGGGAGGTTTCTCTGCTGTCTGCCTGCCCCGCGCAATAAATCGCAGAGGAAGACCAGAAGAGAAAGAGAGAGAGAGGGAGGGAGTGGAAATGAAAAAGGAGGGAGGGCGAAAGGAGGGACAGTGAGAGAAGATGAGCTGGGGTCAGCGATGTTGTGGAGGGCAAGCCCACGGACATTCAGTTGAATACGAACAAGGAAAACATTAGAATGAAAAAACGCACACCACCACACAGAAACATATTTTTGTTGCAAAAAAGTTTTTCAAAATAACCTGATTATCTGTCTTTTCCTGTTATCTATCAGATTAACGCCGCACGATCTGACGTTCCCTTCACTGACTGACTAAAAACACTCGAGCTACTGAATCTCACAATGGAGCTTTTATTGACCGAACATTTCCCTAAATCCACAGACATGCTGTTACATGTTACAGTTTATCAACAGCAATTGCTTATGTGACAGGAATATGTTGTCACCCTGTAAATATCTCACTCATCACTTAATGAATTTATCTATTTCAAACAAATGCCTCCAGGCTCCAGTGTGCATTTGTGGATGTGACAGTTCGCTGAATATGTAAATGCTGTTGAGTCAGATCCTGAGACTGATAAAGTAGCTCTGTCGATGCGTGTGCGAGTTACACTGTTTTTTTTTTTTTTTTTTTGCTGTTGCTCAAGATGTGTGCGTCTCTGCTGCTGTGCTTTGTTGCTTTGATCACGCTCACTCGGCTCATCGCTCACTGCAAAACCTGCCTCGAGGAGTGTGTGTGTGTAAACAACTGTGTCCTAACTATGTCCCTCCTAAGTTGAGTTTATGCGTGTCAGCGCTACGGACCAAAAGGGCATCTCAGTCTATACGTGCCGCTGTGGTGTGGAAATGCAGCCTAAATACTGCCACAGAATATCATTGTGCTGTATAGCATGGCTACAGGAAGTACTTGTTTGTGAGTGGCTGGAATGTAGCCGAAGGTAGTCTCAGTATCCATGTAACAATATGTACTCTTCAAGCTACATTTCTAGCTAACTAACTTTGTGTAAGGGCTGAGAAATACCTAAAAAACATGTCACAATATTTGTTTTTCTCAATGCCGTCTCGTGTGAAACTCGCGTGACGGAAACAGCTAGCTTGGTAAACACGGAAGTGGCGTCGACGCAGCGGTAGCGTTAGCAGCAGAGGATAGAAGCTATCATGCAAGTGTTCTTTTAAATAAACTCCTGGTGTACTTACAAACTTTCAAATGCCCCGTTTTGTGAGTACAGACCCTATGTGTACTACTGCAGAAGTTTGGTAAGATTTAATGCATTATTAGTGGGGTAATTTACGAGATATACACAATGTACCATTCGTGCCAGTACTAAGCCATTCGGCTGATAGCCCTTTCTTGACATATACAGCATCTCATCCGCTTCCCATTGGTCTCCGCATGGCCGAGCCCCACGTGTGACTCGTTCATCACTTGGTGGCCAAATGGGGCTTAAAGTAGCCAAGATGTCACCATGCAACCAACAATGGAGGCACGAGTCGCCTCTTCCATCTCACCACTTTTAAAACAACACAGCGTTGTGTTTAGTGACTGGCTGTCCATTCCTAAAGGACTAACATATGATTTGTTACAAATAGCTAATAGCTGTCTGTGATGTAATTGGTTTTTAGTATTCCAGTATTGGATATATTGACGTTTTATCACGTGCTCATTGAAAATGTTTGTATCAGCATTTGCAGTTTCTATTGCCCAGCCCGGCTATTTTAAACTGAAATAAAGGAAGAGATCTTATGAACAGCACTGTGCAGCAGTATTATCTAGGAAAAGACAAGTACTCTGTATCTAATGACTCAGCTTGGGAGAAAAAATAACTTGATTGGGACGCCTCTAAATAATACTGGCCGACAGTGATGAGGACTTGTGTTTGCTCTCTAAACAACAAATGGAGAAACTCTTTTACAAAGCGAATCTTCAACCTCAGAACTTCATTCAAACACATCACACCAGCTGCTCCAACACAATGGCCTTACATTTACCATTCGTGGGATGGATACAGTACATTCGTTTCAGAGTTACAGACCCATGGTGACAAATAACACCAAATGACAAGTGCAGTATCTGCCTTTGTGCCTTTTTCAAACGTGATACTCAACCCTTCATCTGTCCTGCACCACTGTCTTTGTCCCTCTCCATCTCTCTTTCCCCCTCTCTCTCTGCCTTGTATCTGTCTGCCATTAGGCAGATAGTTGCCGGTCTCATCTGTATCATGTCTCCGACCGTCCCCACAGGAGCGCCACACAGTTGCTTGCTTAAGGATTCAGGAGCCACAGCCCCGTCCCACTCACCGATCCCATGGATCAAACTGACACTTGGTCAGCATCAGCACATTATGAACTATGGCCACCTGCCACTGCAGACACATTGTTCCCTCTGTAGTAATGTGAAGAATATAGAGGGGACGGGGCGAACTCAGCCTGCTGACAGCTTATTCTCTCTCTTATCTCCTCTGTAGCGTGCGCCTGTGAAAAGTGGACGGCAGGACCGCATTGAGATGCGAGGGCGTGGATCATCCTATAGGCATGGGCTACCTTTCCTCTATCCTGACCTTTACCCACAATGCAAACTGGAGTCAAGGTCAGTTTTGTTTGTGCTGTCCTCCAATAATACTGTTCAAAATAACTGACCTGAAAATGAAGCCTGGCAGAGTAATTTATTCTACACTTACATTAAAGATGATAAAGAT
This sequence comes from Chelidonichthys spinosus, assembly GCA_029853015.1. Classification (NCBI taxonomy): domain Eukaryota; kingdom Metazoa; phylum Chordata; class Actinopteri; order Perciformes; family Triglidae; genus Chelidonichthys; species Chelidonichthys spinosus. The sequence goes on along the minus strand of CM056836.1, from coordinate 9,762,894 downwards.
AGTTATAACCATCTTCCAGAGAAATAAACTGATCCAGATTCAGACCCAACTAGGACTCCAGCTCGCATCCGGCTGTCCCCAATCATTCAATCAGCCAAACGCATAAAGTAAAGCAGAAATGCAAGTAACAGATTGTAATACTGCTGCACCTTCCAACCCCTTGTGAACACAGTTTCTTTGGATTTTCATCATAACGATGCAATCTCCAGCGAAGGAGATTAAAGAAATGACCTCATTTCCAAAGATGAATCGGACCAACACAGATATAATCAATTTCTTTTATTTCCTATCTTTCAAAAAAAAAATAAAAAAAGCGAGTCGCTGAGCCAGACAAATGTGTTCTTGCCTCTGCAGAAAATAAAGAGGTTTCTCTAGACTGGACTCGCCACGGCTCCCCTTTAGGACGTCTCACTCCTCTCCAGACCCCGGATCCCACTGACACCCTTCATGTATGACCAGGTGGCACCCATCCACTGAATAATGAAACGGGTGATTAAAGTGACTGATGTCCGGCAATATATTCTCCCAGGTCTCCTCTTTAATGCCGCCATTAGGCTCTTGTGTCCAAACTTAGCTCATCAAATGGCCTCATTTACGGTGAACTGGCAGTGTGCAGTATATTGAGCAGAGATTGAGGACCACTTCACATCATCCACATTTGGATTTACACTTACGGATTCATCTGACAGGGACACCCCAGCCGCTGACCACAGCATGTAGTCGGAGGAGAGCGAGAAAAATGTCTTCATCTCAATCTCTCTATCTTCTCATTCACTCCATATATAGGTGTTCTCTTTGCAGGTATGTGTCCTATATATGAAGAGCGATGGCATACTTTAAAGGAGCATCTGAATTTCCAATTACCAGGCTGCTTAAGTTAACCCAAGGTAATGATTGTTACCTATTCATTGAAAACATTGTGTTATTTATGGGCGTGGGTCTACGTATGCATATCAGGCTACACTTCAGTCTTTTCAGGGGATGTTTTGTCAACAAGAGAAGTATAGAATATCGCCAGATTTGAGATCATGTATTGAGCAGCTAGTTGCCTCAACAACTTAACACACTGTGTAAATGTCAACACTAAAAACTGGCCTTCAGTCTACAACTGCAGCATATCATTTCCTATCCTGCACGGTATATCCCACTCTCCTGTTATTAGTGCTTAAATGTTACTATAATGATATACTTGACAGGAACTCGGCTGATTTAAAAAAAAATAAAAAATGTTTTTAGATGGAAGGCCAACAACATCTCATGTGGTCTCCAGAGCGGTGGCACCGCTCGCTGCCACACAGTGACATTACTGTCACCTGGCATGTCAGCCCCGTCTATCAAAAGTGGTGCTTAAGTGGAGGGGGGGGCCCAAAAGTGTCACTAACAGTCGGGCATTACAGACAGCTAAATGTGCTAATGGCCTAGCTAATGCAGTGGTATTCACCGGTGGGTTGACCACACGTGCACACGGCACGCACGCATGAAGCCATCTCCGCACTCACTCCCACTCATTCCGTCAGTCAGTCACATCTGAGGTACACGGATATTCACTCAGACATTAACACACAAAACGGGAGCAGAGTTGAGACGTTCACAAAGGGAATGCCCACTCAGACTGTCCTGTCAGTCAGAAGAACAAACATACACCCGGATAGAAAAAAAAGGTGAGCAAGTCGAGCCATCTTCACAAGGGTTTTCAGACTCTCATTTTTCTTCTGAAAATAAAAACACACACAACATCACAGCTGAGGTGAAACTATGAGCTCATTAACCGGCAGCAAATTCTCAAATGTGAGGATTTGCTGCCTTTCTCCCTCCGTGTTATGTAATAGATTGAACATCTTGTGGTTCCGGAGGGCTGGTTGGACAAATAAAAGCAACATGAAGATTTCACTTCACAGGTAACCTTTGAAACACGTGGAAAAGATTTTCACGTGATAATATTGATCCGGTGGTCTAATACGTATTATATGTTTTAACCTTTCACCGAAGGACCAGACCACAAAATCAATATCTTCTGTCATGAAGCTTTTTTCCATAATTAATAGGTCTACCTGTACAAAATATCTGTACACAGGGATCAAAGTCAAGATTCATAACGGGCGTACAAAAACATGCTTGTCTCACTATAATACTAGCTCGTACCCTATAATACGGTTTGTTCTCGGTCAGCTTGCCTGGTTAAGTGAAGATGAAGAGAACTTCCCTGGCAGGTCCTGGAGATCAGGACTTGACATCCGTGTATTTGTAAGTAGGTTCTACCTACGGCATCTCTCTGTGGGACACCGTACACTCTGGTGGAAAGATGGTAACACTGATGCAAGGCTTTGAAAGCAGCAATTAGCACTCCTGGTGGTCTGCACTGTTGGGTTTTTTTCCCCCTCGCATTTTACCTTCCCCATTCTCTTCTTTAACTTCCCCTGGGAATAGCTGTTAAAGGATACAATTAATTTTTTGACACAAAAATGAAAGTGTTAATTCACCTGTGATAATTAGAGCTATTCTTACCGCATGTTGATGAATGTAAAAATGCAGTGTTTATTTATTAATTAATTTCCGCCCCGCCGTCAGAATGAGAGCACTCATAATTGTGTGATCTCGACTTAAGAGGGAAGTCTCAAAGGAAATAGATTATAGACCTGCCCGGCAGTAATGAAACATTGTCAAAAAAATGTTCAGAAAGTTACAGCATCTTCACTTTGATGTTCCTTTTTTTAAACGCACGTCTGAAGGATGTTTGATGGTAATGCTTGTATCGAAGAAGTATCGTGGATTTTATGAATTCTGTAGAGCAGACTGGTGAGATGTATTACTAGAACAGCTTTTTTTCCTTTTAAGGTTTTTGTCATTGAGAACATATTACAATATCAATAAATAAACCTAACCACAGTTGGAGAAGCAATCTCAAAATGACAGCATGAGCAGAACCGCACAGTGAACAGGTACATTATGCGACACATAATGAAAACACTGAAGAATGTAAAATAGTTCACCATTAGATATATAAAGCATAATAAAACCAAGAAAGTCAACACTTCTAAATCCTTAAGTATTCAATTTATAATTGTTAAAGCAAAATTCATGTTGGGAAGAACAAACCAGAGAAATGTAGGCATATTTATTGAGAAAATGGAACATTAAATCTGATCTAATTAAATTGAAGTAGTCCAACTTTGGTGACTTCCTGTTGCTCCTTCACAAAAGAGAGGCATATTTCCTTCAGGAGTCTGGAGTAAGCAGAAACCATCGACGACTAAAAGACTGAATATTGGACTTGCATTCATCAGGTGGACAGAAACACGACTTGAAACTAATGATAAAGTTGCTATCTAACAATTTCGCTGTATCAATTTTAAAGATGATGGTAATGATGCGTTCACAACTTGTTTGTGCTGCCCCCAAGTGGCCAAAAAAACAGTTATTTGCAAGTTTAACTAAGAATGATGAGATGAGAATATATGCGATGCAGTAATGAAACAACTCCTACTCCTACAGAAGTGATGCAATAAGAATATAGAAACCAGATATTGGGCTTTGTCTGCAGAAGACTACGGTACATGACCAAGCACATTAAGTCCATCAGGGCCGTAATATTACAGGGCTTTGGTGGCAAGGTGGAAATGCATATGATCATAGCAGGCTGAGGCTAAAGCATGGTACCCTCAGCCAGCCTCAGATCTCTGCGTCCATGCGACACGTGGACATATTCACAAAGACATCATTCCATAAAATTTGAAGCACTTCCCTTTTTCTTTTAAAAAGAAACACAAGCAGAGAACAACAACACTCTGTTAGAATCACCTCTGTGGTAACCCATCGCCCTCACCAAAGACTGGCCTTAAAGCACTTTTGACTCAGTCAGCCGAGACAATCACTGTCCAGCCAGGCCCGTCCCGTTCCATCTTGCCTGGCAGACACATAAAGGCAGCCATCTTAAATCACGTCTCACGGCGCACATCTAATGACTACTGAGCCCCTGCATATTTCAACATTAATTCATTAGAGGCGGGGATTGGGGGGAGGGAGGGGGAAGGTGGGGGGGATCGGCGGCAGCAGGGAGAATCCTCGGCACACTCTGATTAAGGCCGTTATGTTTTATAGAAGCCATTTTTCAATGCCTCCTCTGACAGCACTTGATGTTATTAAATTGCGGGCTTCAAGGAAAGAGTGAGAGAGGCAGGGAGAAACTGGGAGGGAAGGGAAGAGAGAGAGGCAGAGAGATCATGGGAGTAAGAAAAGGGGGAAAGACAGATGGAGGCTGGAGAGAGAGAGAAAGAACGATTAACAATAGCGAGGAGACAGGTTGCCAGGTCTCCTTTGGCTGCTGATAAAGTGAACTTCTTGTGATTTGTTTGTGCGTTACCTGTGGTTTCTGGGGTTATCTATATCTCATAGGGAATAGATTAGTGTGTGTGTGTGTTGTACTGTACATAGAATGCGGCTATTTTCTCCCTGTCACTTGTGATACAGGGATTGAGTGAAGATAAGCTACAGAGGACACTATTACGTCCACTGTACGACCTTGAATGAGATCTCTGGAGTTACACATACAGTACGTTTACATACTGTACATAAAGTTACACAATGTTTTCTTAGCTAATATTTCTTGGCCTGTTTGTTGTGGTGTTTTTCTTATTCCCATTGATAACTGGCCAAACAGCATAACAGAGATATATCCAGCAGGTAGATTCCTCTGTAAGTTAGACTGCTAGAATACAGACCTTTGTAAAAATGTTATTAAGCAGAGAGAGATGTGAATCACACTGTAGAGTAGGCAGGGGCACAGAGTCCCACATAGGTGCTGGTGCTTCATTATGAAAGACCATAATATTGACAAGCTCCGACATTATCACTTCTTTTATTGGGACTTTTTAACGTCTTGGTATAATTAGGGTATAATATAATTTGGTCTAAAAGCTAAGACATCTCATCTGCTCACACACACACACACACACACACACACACACCCCTAACAATACCCACCCCCACTGTAGAGGCGGTTTGAGAAGCATATTTTCATACTTTTTACTGCTTTGACAACATATAAGTGCAAACTTTAAACAGCGACCTTTTAAAGCTACACACGTGGCACAAGTCATATTCCTTTAAATACTGTAACAACCTGTCCAAAACATTCCTAGTAATCTAAGTTAGCGGTTCCTTTCACAAGATTATAGAGTTGTACAGTAGAAGGGCAACACAAGTTTAAGAATAATGGTATAAGGCTCCTTCTTTCTCGGAGCTCGAATGTGCACCTCAAATTGAATGCCGATCCTGGTCAGACTGGACAAACTAATAAACTCGGTTATGAGCACCGACGAAAGCAAAAAAACAATAGTTCTGCACAAAAGATAAAACCCAGCATGATTACCGAGTGAGCCTTTCGCTCTCTTTAATAGGCAGTTGCCGTTACTCATCAGTCAGTATCTCATCCACTTTCCAAATGGCTGCTCAGTACCAGGCTTGTCAAGAAATTGAGTCATCACACATATTGACAGCTGTTGGTTTTCACTCTCTCTCTCTCTCACACACACACACACACACACACACACACACACACTGCATCCCTGCATTTTATATACAGGGATATTATACTGTATATCCAGGTCTTGTATTCTGACAAACAAATTTTCCTTTGTGGATATTAAGAGCTTAGTTTCAATGGCAACCAATCACTTAGTGTGTGCAGATACATTAACAACACCCCCATGAGACACAATGATCCATTGTAGATATCTCAAAAAAAAGTCCCCCTCCTTTCTAATGTTTCTCCAGATCCTCTTCCAAAAGAATTTGGCATGTCATCTGCATATTTGGCATATCTGCCACTGAACAACATGGTTTGGTATCCGTTCTCCATTTGGTGATCATTTTTTTCTTCTACACTACTGTGAATGGCACAACTGCAACAGGATACGAGATGTGTGATGTGATTGGCTGCGAAACATTTAAACAACCCCTTTCATATTTCACTTCATTCGACCTTGTTGCATATATGGGCACAAACAGCAAGGCAGCTTGTTTAAATCTTCACCGACTTCACTTTGCACCCTGATTACGCCGTTAAAGCACCTCATATTCTATTTGCCTTATGTTTCTCATCTCTGGTACTCAGTCGACTACAGACAGTCATGTAAACAAGGTAAGTGCACTTTACACATGGACACATAGTACCATGCTACAGTACTATGTCTTTAACGCTGCTGTAATACTGGCCTCTTACTGCCAGTATTTTTAATTAAAGTAATTGACTAAAATCGGCATCTCTACTGTCACTAACTTGACTACTCCCGGGATCACTCCCGGGAGTCTGGCTATGCTTTCTGGTCCAGCAGAGTCCACTGAGGTCCTGACCGATGCAGACTGCTAACTGGCCTGACGCTGGAAACACCACATTGTAGCTCCACCTGCCCGCTGTGTGACTGCTCAACCACTCCTGCTTCTGGTCTACGGCGACGTGGCTGGGATGGATCCATCTCGGCGTGGCTGTGCCTGCTGCCATGGACTACTACTGTTGATACTATTGTTTTTGTTAATACAACCACTACTGTTAATGCTAGTACTACCATACTACCAGCACCAAATGCAGTTGGAACCCAAGGGCCTGAGCTGCACGAGATTTCTGCCTAAAAGCCTATTAAGGCAGTTTTTTCTCGCCACTGTCGCTGTAACGCTTGCCCCTGGATGATGTTGGGAATTTGAAATTGTGTTGACTCTTGAAATTTTGAGTGTATTCTAGTCCTGCTCAATGTGTTAAGTGTCCTGAGATGACTCTGTTGTGATTTGACACTATAAATAAAATTGAATTGAATTGTATCCATTTATGACAGTTACACAACATATTTGTTTTGGGTCTACCGTTTAATTATTATGGCATTGGTCAAATCATAGCCCAAATAAATTACATTAACTTACTTTAATGTAAGTTTTTGTACTTGGTGTATTAAGAATATAACTACATGGCCCTCTGGCTGCATTATAAACGAAAATATAAGGGTACATTGAATTATTTTGACACGTCATAGCTTAAGGGATGAATGAAAAAACAAGAAGAAGAAATGTATCTTAATCATTTGTAGAAGTAATCATAGATGTACCACTGCCTTGCATTTGGTGATGCATCATTGTCTAATAAGACACAAGAAGATTAATAACTGATCAATACGATGGGCTGGAAGGTGAGAAGGTTGGAGAAAGAATGAATGAGACCACCTGATGTGAAATCAACGATCGTTTGTTTGTATTGTTGAGAGGATGGAAAGAGAAGAGAGGGGGAAATAAAAGGCAGTACAGAGCAACGGGGAAAGAAAAAGGCTCTTACAGGCTAAATGACGCCTGATTCCCTGGATACTTGGGCTCCCTCTGGGGAACATATAGTTGTTGGCTGGCACTGACAATCTGAGAGGCTCCTGGGGGGGAACAAAAAAAAAAGAAGAGAACTGAATAAGGCAGAAGAACACACAAGCTCCTCTCTGAATGACAGACAGTCCATCCACATATCCTAGAAATGATAACGCCTGCACGTCCCATGAATGCCTCCATTTGGAGTTAGAAGGCTGCTTGTGGGGACGACAAATTGTTGCAGCCCCGAGTTGGTCATTTAACATTTAAAATGATAAAAAATGAAAATTAAAGCTCCATGGATTATGGAAATTTATAGAAACACCTCCAAAAGCCTCCAAAAGATATGAACAGAATAGGTCGAAATATTTGGAAAGAACAAATGTGAACACATGCAAGCGTTTCACAAATGACAATGCCAAAATTGAAACAAGTTTGCCAAAAATGGTAAAAGACAGAATTCAAATGTCCATCCACTGTTCAGTTTGCCAGGCGGCATGGTTGGAAATCTGCCTGTCACAGTCCTGCTGGAGTTGTTATTTAAAATTTAAAAAACAAACAAACAAACCCAATATGTGCTATTTACTATGCAGATTACTGAAGACCAAATTCAAAGACATAATCCAAGACATAAGATCTCTCTTGCTTCAGAATGTCTGCAGCGATGCTTGTATGGCTCAACAGCCGCCTTTTTGAGCACCAAGTGATGTATTTCCAAGACATACTGGTGGCGATGAGGATCAAAACAAAGAGCCAAACCGCGTGTCTCACACACACACACACACACACACACACACATGCAACATAATAAAAATTCATTGAATCTACTCCAGAGGCCAAAATGGATGGTGGCAGCTCGGTCATATTGCATCTGTGCAGATGGGGTCAGGGTTCACGTAAAGTTGGATGGGAAGACCGGGTGCTTTCATGCATCATGTAGCAGATAAAGATTTTGGGGGCTGAGAGAGGGTGGAGGTTGGGGGTCCAGCTCACTGCAAACTCACAGCAACAAGGGCCCCGTGTCTCTGGAGGCATCACCTGCCCATATCCATCCTTATCGGGATGCCACATTTAATATGTTTTGGCCAAGTTTTGATTTGCCTATATGACTTAATGGACCAGGGAGTCCTTTATGAACAATAACAAACAAATAACTGGTGTGAATGCATTTCAGCAAATCTCATGAAAAGACCAAAACAAACAATACATCAGTCTCTACGAGTCTGTGGTCCCAAGACTATTAATTCCTATTGAAGACATGAATCTCACAAATATGTAGAATCATTTTTTTTAAAGGCTCAGTAATTTTATGCAAACATACAACACGAGGCTAAATGGAGCAATAATGTGGACCTTTTTCTGCTGCAGATTTAAATAGTTTTGGTGCAACAATGGACATTTATGTTAAAGACAAAGCTCTGTTATGCTTTGGTTACATAGATAGTATGTTATAAGGTCCAATTTGGTTTTGGTGTTTAAATGGACTTCGTTGATAACAAAAAAAGGAAAGGATATTGTCCCCATTATTTGAATCGGGGGGAAGAGAGTGAGCGAGACAGAGTGAAAGTGAGAGAGAGAGGGGGGGGGGGGGGGGGGGATACAGGCCTCCCAGCAGCTGTAAAGCCATTCATTTGACTTCTTCACTTTTTATTCAAATAGCCCTGACCTATTTGTTCGACGCCAGCCTTTATTTCATATGATCCACCAACAAGCCGAGAGCGATTATTCCAGCACAAATGGCATGGACTTGACATGGGCCCAAAAGCGTTCATATACCTCTTTGGCCTGGGGCCACAGTTTGTCATAACACAGGGAATTATGTATTATTCCTGCGCCTGGTGATGACATCACAATAGCAGGATGAAATATAAGCTCTGATATGGCCAACTGATTGTGGAGAGCTGCGAGGGCTTTCATTAAAAACAGCATATCGCTCATAAAAAGATTAGAGCTGGACAGCTGTTTCCAGATAGTATGAGGCTTCTGTAGTGGCTTCATCATAAACAGGCACACCTGAGAAATATAAAATGCTCCACAACTCTTGTGTGCGCTATGTTGTACTGTGGGCTGAGCATTTCATGGCAGTAGACAACAATGAAAAACTTAAATTTGCTTTATATATAAAGCTATATATATATATATATTTATATATAAAAAAAAGCAATCTTTGATCACTGGCATTTCCTTTTACACTAGTTTTTTTGGACCATAGTACATTTACTCTCATAATGTACTTTTGTACAGCAATGTTTATTCCACTACATCCATTTGACACTTCTTATAACCAAAACATTATCAACATGCATTTTTATAGATGAAAACACCCAACAGTAAACACATTAGTAGAGCTTGACTGATACTGGCTTTTTAAGGCTAATGTTTGCCTGACATTTATCATCTATATTAATAGGTGTAATCGTTTTTGTTTTTACATAAACACAACATACTAATATTGTAAGGTTCTCTTGAATTTAGCTTTTAAAGAACTGATTTGTAAAAGATATGGTCAGAGTTTATAAATAGAATAAAACTTGCTTTGTGGTGGACCTTGTCACTTACAGTCAATCCCATACTGTGACAACACCAGGCCCCTAAACTGTATCAGCTAGGAGGTGACGCATTACTTTTTGTAAAATATATAATTAACATTGAACTTGTTATATTACTATTTTTACTTAAAAAGATCTGAATATAATTTCTACCTCTGCAAAAAAGATCATGGCAAAACAAATCATATGTTTTCCGTAATCACAATACCCACCTATGTGCCTCTCCGTGCCACTACTCGCTCCTCCACAACCCACTCAGTGAGCTGTACATAATGGAACAAATGTGTTATGCGGGAAACAAACACAAGGAAAAGCAGCGAGTGCTGATTGTTTAAGAATAAGGGAGGTGTACAGGTGCCATTTCTAATTTGGTGGGAGAGGCCGTAGTAGGAACGGCCTTGGAGAGCACAAAGCATCTGGAATCAGCCTGATAAACTTGCACAACATCAAAGGCTCTTTAGCTCGTTTCATCAAAAGGTGTCTTCATTGCTCGGCTCTCACTGTCTGCAAACATACTGTGTGTGTGTGTGTGTGTGTGCACTCCGGGTATGAGTTTCAGGAAATGTTGGCATGAAAGAAAAACGTACTCACGCATCCAAGAAAAGTGATATTCCTCTAACACAACACTGTTCACATAAGGAAATGAAAAATTAAAGAAGGCAGTCACACACGTTTTTTTTTTTCCATGGGTAAAGAAAAAACAAATCTCTGCTGCCTTTGTCAGGGGGAACGTAGTGGAATACGACATCTAAACACCAGCGTGGGCAGTCAGTTCAATCTGTGACAGGTGTGTTAGACATGAATGTAAATCGCTTTCACATATGTTTTCCTTCCTCGTCGAGTTCAGAGCACAATGAGCCAAGCGCAAAAAAAATAGCATCACACGCGCTGACTAAGATTGGCTATGGTGTTGAATATATATGGTTATTTTATTCAAGTGTGAAATGCTAGCCTTTTTTTATTTTTGTGGATGAAAAGGATCCGTTGTTGTCATCACAGTATGCAATGAATTTCAGAAATCAGAGTCAGAGCTGCAAAAAATGCAAAAAAAAAAAATCCAAATGTAGTTATTTTTACAGCTGGAAGCAGTGGGGTGATTATGCGCTTCTATAAACCCCAAACAGAGTTGGTCAGGACTAGTCTGGTAGTATAAGATCTGAACAAATCAACCAAATTAAAATATCTGTTATGTTGTCAGTAATGGATCAGCAATACATGTGTAAACATTTGGTAAATTGGCCAGAATTTCAGTTATCTCTATTAACGTAGCCGAATTCCAGAGCTTTCCGATTACATCCTCATCACTGAGATATTGATTTAGCATTGAATTAGTGCTCATTCCATTGGTTAGGGAGACGACCAATCAGAGCTTTGCATGAGAGTTTAAGGATGGGGACAGAAGAGAGTCAGGCATGGAGGTAAATTCCACATAGTGGCCGAACAGTGTAATTGCAATTCCCTGGTCCCTCACATGATGCTATGGGGTCGAACATTAATTTTTAATAATTGGGAAAGAGACCCGTTAATCAGCAGATCATTTTTTGGGGGCTTTGAATCAACTTCCCAGAACAAACACTTAAATAGCACATAGAACCCCGTTTTCGTTCACATCGCTAGAAGGGAGTAGTCAAGGGACTCCTTTGAAAATTGCCATGCCAGTTTTTCCTCGTCAAATTAAGCCTTCCTGAGAAGCCAACGTGACTTGGATGCTACCAATCGATTTCTTAGGTTGTCTAGTTCTCATATCAGAAGCTTTGTTTACTCCAGTAGCTTTAACACTGAGCCCTTTACAGCCTCTTACAAACAGTACGTTGGCCACAATATTTCCGTCAGTGTTTGAATTATATTTCTTGGACTTGCATTCACATCTCAAATTTGTACACTTGCCATTACGCAGGGTAAACAGAGAGAGAGAGAGAGCAGAGAACGAGAGATATAAATTGCCTATGTAGATAGTGGGAAACAGCAAAATTGAGAATAATGATAAGCCGGAGAAAAAGAAAGAAAAAAGGGAGCGGAGACAGGAGATGTGGCCATTACATGTGCGATCATCACACAGGGTAGAGCGTGTCGGAGACAGAAAAGAAAGTTCCCTCTGGAAGACAATGGCTTTGGACAGGCACACAATAGCTTCATTAGGAGGTTCACATTATCAGGTCATGGGAGATAGAGGGGAAATATCAGACCGGACACATTCGAACGTTGCCCGTCGCCGAAGCCTGCCAACTTGCCGGGCACGAGCCTCAGCTGTGACGAAGGCTGAGGTCTTTTTGTTTGTAATCTGATGTTCCTGAAGTTGGCAGTGATGGGAAATGGTCAAAGAGCTAGAGTGTGCGAGGGGGGGAAAGAGTTAGAGAGGGAGATTAATGGTTACTCTACAGACATGCTACATTCCATTGTAATACCATGCTCTCACTGTCCCCTTATCAACTCCCTTTCACAGCTCTGATAGAAGGATACAGGTTGTAAACAACATGGCTGGTTTGTGAGGGGGAGTTAAGTTGCATTAAAAAGGAAAAAAAATCAAAATGGAATAACAGCCCGTTCCTTGTTTTGTACCATGTGAATTTTGCCTCCATAAAAGGGCCCAAAGTATTGTATTATTATTTTTCGGCAGGAATATAGTATTTCTTCAGTGGACATTTACCATCCGAGATAATTAGACATCTACATTAAAAGGTGGCACACACACATACACACACACAGCTCACCATTAGCACTATCCGTGAACCCTCTCTGAGACACCGTCTATGCGCACCGACCACGCTATTGATCCGACTGATCAATCACCGGCTGCTGGTGAGCAGGCCTTTAAGTGCCCACGTCACACTTGTTCACCAGCATCAGGGGAGCTGTCATACAACACTTACAATCAATTACCGAAATTAGCCTCTTAACCCCCATGTGGCGCTCCAGACTGTACTCAAACCCAGAAATGACGGACAGCATGAAGGGAAGCATTTAGACTCCCATGGAGCTGATGAGAGAAGCGACGTGTTTTAGCACTGGTAGCGACTGTAGAGAGTAGGGACGGCAAACAGGGAGAGAGAGAGAGAGCATCATGTGATGTAAAGGAGCTCGAACATGTCTTCGGTACTGGTGTTCTTGTTCTCCAATTAGTAAAAAAGATATTGTAGTTAAGAAATCTAAATATTATAGGTGTCTACATAGGTATAGGTATCTCGGTAAGTTAAGTTGGGACTTGAGTTTTTGGATGTGCATAAAGTGTAAGAAAGAGAGTGTGAATCTGGGCAGTCACGTTATGGGATGACAAAATAGAGAAAAAATAAAGCGCTTACTACATTGAAATTAATAAACCAGTACATGTACATAAATCATATTCTGCTTTGACACTAAATATTTCGAAATACATGGCTCCACTGAAACCAGTATGGACATACCCAACTGATTTTCTCTCCACCATCATACATTTTATTGAAACTATCCATGCCTTTTCTTCTCATGGTTTCTAAGTGTCCTTAACTAATACTGGCTGGTCCGGCCTGGGCGGTGTAGTGGGTACACTGGTTGAGGGTAGGAATCCTGAAATTATGCAGATTTTAACAAGCTAAATGTTCAGCATTAAAGAAAGTGAAATTAGCACATCATGGTACAGCTACACTGCATTTACAATATAAAGTATTTCAAAATGTTCCCCAACCAGGTACTGAAGGTGACACTTCTAAGCTGATTAAACATCCCAACTGTGGATTCAGGCCAGTGGGGACATGTCAGTGAGGTGTCTCCAGGAAAATCCTTCACTCCCTTGCTCATGTATATTCCCACACTCTGACTTCCTCCTGCTTTTTCCCCGTGTGTTTTGTCTCTATACTGTACATCGAACACACACACACACACACACACACACACACACACACACACACACACACACACACACACACACACACACACACACACACACAGAAGCAGCTTCCCCTTCAGCAGGACACAACCTACAAGGTTGCAGCCCCTCCACGGATGTGCCCATGTCACGGACAAAGACTATTCTAATTTGAGCCAAGTTCACTCTCTCCTGCATGCTGGTAATAAATCTTGTTTGGTGACAAAAATAGATGTCCAATTAAAGTGGAAATTGACACAAAAACTAGTGAAAGAATGCCACTTCAAGGACAACATAGCCTGGACTGAAAATGATAAATAAGTGCGAGGCATTATACTTTAGAGTGATCAAATCCATTTTTTGACCGTGTGCACCCAACATCCATACAAATTCGGGCTCGGTTTCATTTTTAAAAGCCGTCTCACCCAAAGGAGATTGTTGACACACTCCGGCACATTTCTTTCCAGACCTGTGACTTATGATCCATCAGGTCAAGCTGCACTTGAACGCAGAGCTCACACACACAGTCTCAACTCTGCAGCTGTGACTCTTTGTTTGTAGCCATGTTAGCAGTCAAACGTGTCCCCGTCGGAGGTTATGTGTAACGGATGGTAGGCTTTTAGTGTGATGACAATGCATAAATGAAGTATGGCACTCCCATCTCAGAAATTTGGGAGACACTTATCCGGTGCGAAGTAGCCATTAACAGAAGTCATGTGTTAACAGGTACTTTAAACACACACACACAAATCGGTCGTAAAAATGTTCTGGAGGAAACTTTGGGATCGTCCTGAAAAAACAGAGACAGGTGGTGGACGTAATAACTAGAATGCTCCTATCATATAATCAATGCATACATTTTTATAATCTTAAATTTATTTTGAGCATGTGTCGGAGGCGTAATTCACCTCTTTTGTTTTTTAACCTTTAACTTTTTCTTCTCCCTTTTGCTTTTAAAAGAAATTCATTCAGCAAAGGAAAACTGAAAATTAAATGAATGAATGCAGCTTAAGTTTATAGGGATTACTAGTTTGACCAATCAGGAGCGATTACCAATTTAAGACACAACTCTAGTACCCAATTATGCTGCCATGATTAGTCGGCGTAATTGACGTCAATATTTTAAATCAAAACAATTGTTTTTGTTTTTAATCTTTTGTACGTGACGCTTCTGAATACACTCATGAAGCCATGAAGTCGTTTGCCTGTTTCCATGCCGCAGGGCATGGAGCTCCAAGCCAAGGTGACCTCTGGCACTCGGATACTCTAATACAAAATCTTTTTTTAAGATAACAATGACACATTCTACAGTTTGCGAAAAACAAAGAAAAATAACTAATTAAATAGTCAATTTGATCTTTTTGAGGAAAATTAGTTGTTTAGAATAAACGAGTGAGCGGTAAAATAGTGATAGTATGATTGGTCATTAGAGGACCCATCCCTACAGACATACTAACTATACAAGAATGTGGCTTTTTTCCTTGCCATTGCGGTTGCTTTGAATCACGAAGCCATGTTTCTGCTCATCCAGAAACACACACAGGTATTCACGCGCTAACATTTACAGACCGTACACCAATTGCATGCCACCTCGAGGAGAACAGTTACAAGTTAGTCTTAAGTGAAACTCCTTGAATGATTCAATCAGTGGAGTTTATCATTCAGACAGCCTAATGCAGCAAGGCTTTTGCCATTTACTGTTTGTGTCATTGGCGATATCCATCCAGTTATAAATGGAGCTGTCATGATAATGCTATGAAGGATCACGCTAACCCCCATTTACCAATCTCTTCGTCAAATCCCAGAGGGCGGAGCTTTGATTACTCCCGCAATTAGCGATGTCAACCTCCTCTATGAATTAAGTATTCAGGTTTGTGTTTTCAAACCAATTAGCCTACTCTCTTGCTATGACTTGTTGATTAATTATAGATATTTAGTTAGGAAAGGAGACATTAATTATTAATCAAAATTGAATTATGTGGCATAATTAACCAGGAAACTTTTTTGTTTTTTTCCCGTCCCGATCCCAGTATGTTTTCATTTATATAATGTCAGACTGTTTGTGACACGTGACGGAGAAGCAGAGAAGAATACGTGACCTTGGCTCGTGTGTAAAGGCGTTGAACGCATTAACAAGGCGCTAATAGCTTTTGTGGGAGTGTTTGCTGTACTGTCAGCAAGTTGCTGTAAGTGCTCAATGTTAACACACACACACACACACTCTCTCAAATCCAAAATCAATGGGCTCTCCAAAACCTGTTGTACGGATATACTGGAAGACTCTATTCATCACTTGTTTATGGCTACATGCTATGAAGTGAGGTAATGGCATTTATGGGTATTTACAGATGACATGTTGAGTCCTTAAATAATATTTATTGCGTCTGCCACTCCGCTGCTATTGTAGCCAGTGTCCTTGCACAGATGATATAACTGATATCTGGTCATATATTGAAGGGAAGGTGTGATTTATGGCAAGGTCACCAAGGTTACAGAGTGCCTTACTAGCAAATAACAGAATGTATCATCAGCTTTTGTTGCAACAGCAGTTACTTCACTGTGTAATTAGTATTGACTGACAGGCTATTAAACATGAAGCTTGTGACTGAAATGCTATGAAATATTGATGTTGATCATTGTCCGTTTGTTGCCGGGCAGATTTGCAATTGTAGCATTCATCGGGCAATGCACGTCCAACCATCCTTGACAAAGGAATCGCCTTGACCTGTGAAAAGCGGCGTGAGACCGTGCAAATATCTATCATCATTGAGGCTGCATGGAAATATATACGACAGCCAGCTGGTAAAACAAGTGTGAAACAAGCCTTACACATTTCTTCTGCATCTGCGATAAAATAACTGCACCGGTAACTGCACTTTTAGCAGATTCAAACTTTGTGATTGATGTAGTTGGTGTACTTCCACACCATCAGCACAATGTTGCAAGAGAAACAGAAGAGGGGAAAGACTGTGGCATTAGTTGCAGTTTTGCTCGATTTCTCTGTGTATTGCTGCACATTTCATAGCACATTCCAGTAACCAAAAGAGTCAGTGATGAGATAAGGAGATTACTGCACTTATCATAATCACCATTGAACAGCTCTGAATTTGCATGAACATACAATTTATTGCCCTGGGATGAGGCTTACAAAAGCAGTGTGGCATATTTGCTTCTAACCACAGGTAAATCTGAATGACAGCTGTAAAATGTAGCAGCTAATGGAATGCTAAATTCATGCAGGACGCCTCTGGAAATGCAGATTCACCGGGCTCCTTTACCAAATAAATTAAACGGATATCTGATAAAGCTTAGAGCACATGCACAAAGACAAAACACCAGATTAATGCAGCTACACCTTCCTGTATTTATTCAGCCTGCCTATAATGTGATCAATGATGGCAATTGTCACTGGTGAATGATGCTGATATATGAACCAACAGTACATATTTGATTTTTATAGTACTTTTAATGTTATGCACCTTTACGGGGGACATGCAAAAACAGTGATGGCAGATTTACAAATTCTGTATGATTTAATTGGCTGAAAAACCCTTATTAACTTTATATATAAGCTATGGTATAAAACAGCAAAATGAACAGTCTTAAGCTACCGTACATTATTGCAAACCATTGCAATGAAAGACATTGTATTTCTCCATTTGTTCTTTTCCAATTTATTCCGTGCATAAAATGGGTACAAATCACCCATGCTCCCATAAAGCACAATAATTCCTGAAAAGACCAAGTTTGGTCTTTGAAACTGTCGGAGAGAGATATACCCCTCTCCGTAATGAAAATGTTCGGTCAAGCCAATTAAAGCCGAGCCATTTTGTCTTTGTGTCTTCCCTTCCTCTGCAATTAATTAAATGTGGTTATAAAAGGAATATTCTTGTGGTCTGAATGCCTGCAACAGACCTCCACTGGTCATGTTCTAAGGTAGAATTACAATGTTGTCAATGGTGCTATTATGTGAGAATTAGGTCCGAGCTTGTCCCCTTTACAAAATGCTATTGTATAATACGATTATGAATGCTGCGTGAAAACGACTGACTCCAGTTAATGTTTTAAGTTGTGAATGCTATTGAAACCAAGTCACGTGTTTCACCACTTTATTAATTCCTTCAAGCTGTACTGGTGCTCACCTTTTTCTCCCTCTTTCATTAATCAACTTATTCACTTCACCCTTTGTCTCTTTTATGGCAATTTGGTATTGAAATCTACTCACAGACTTCCACTGAGGTTAATATAGAATTATAATCAATAGAAACATGCAGACCAAAAAATGTCTTTCTCCTGCAATTCATCTGATGTTTCACACAAATGAATCCACGGTTTCAGCCTATGTGATATGTTCAGGTACCAGTTTTATAACCTGTAACACCCCTACCAAGCCTGTTTGAGTTGTGTGTCAACAACAGAGCTTCTGGAAACAGAAACAGGGTGCTGAGTAACAATTACTGCACTACTATGAAAAAAAAGCATCAGCACATTTAAAAAGTTTAGCATGCTGGTGTGCATCAATAAACACATCTGAAGTTACTGAGTTAGGGCCTCAGGCTACTACACTACTCAGCCTGATCCTGGCTTTCTGTTGTTCTATCTCAGGAGAAGACGATGGATGAAATAAGACTGCAGGCTAGCCAGCAACAGGAGATCGGTGACTGTCATGGCATCATCATGGCATCCCAAATCAGACTGCAATTGACAGCTGGACCAAAGGACAGAGCACAGGACATGTTGTGCATCCCTGTTGACACCCATCCTATACATTGGGTTCCCTAGAGACCCTGGAGATAGGTTTACTCGTCGTCATATCTCACAGGTGCTTTACTCTAACATTCCATTGATTTCTTAAATAATAATGTTCATGATGGGACCACAGTCAATTTCATCCGATGCAGTTTAAATAGATAAAACAGAACAGACAGTGAATTGTTTGCCATGGGTCCTAATTTAAAGTATAACACACTATTAGGGGGTTAGAGGCACTCAATCATTTTGAATGAGACAGACAGAGATTATCTCATGTGCTCTGTCTAGTGTCATTCTACACATTATGCTAAGCAACTGTAAATTTCCTAAAATGATAATAATCAGATGATAGTTATTACATAACTAATGTTATGAAGAGAAATCATCTAACATGTAGCTGTGTTTTTTTTTTTCCTCTGGTTCCCTAGCGATCCCAGAAGTCGGTAGTCCTTGTATGTTGAAGATGGGGGTTAAATAGCACAGTGTTTCTAGCTATGACAATGGTAGGCATATTTCATCATGTACAATGAGGATATACAGAGTGTCCTTGAATGCGGCTACGTCACCCTCAGTGTGCTGGGTTAGTCATTCCTCCCAAGGTGATGGAGTGTCTGGTCATGGATCATTGACATTTTAGGCTCTTGTCACCGAGTCTATCCTTTAAAGTTGTATTTCCCTTTAATTTAAGCCTTTGACACACAGATGTATATAGAGCAAGGAGGACTGTTATAGACACTAAAACTGCTGGGAATTCAACTGCAGACTGTCCTGGTACAAATGCCTTAAGGCAACGGAAAAAAATATACATAAAAGGAAGAGGTGGAAAGAAGCATCTATTTAAAGCACCTACAACCTTAATTTGGCAGATAGTCTTTACACCGCTACATACAGTACTGCAGACATTAAATGATCCCCTTTTTATTTTAATAATAAGCATCAGGTGCCCAGCACGGCCACAGACAAGAGTGTAGAACTCCTGGACTCACCACAGGGCTACTTATTATTATTAACATCATTTGTCTGGATCTCTCGCTGGTTCAACACACACTGTGAGGATGACATGTTAATAAATGACCCTGGGTAGCTCTTTGGCATAGGCCTGTTCCTCATCTGCCCCCTCATCCTCATAAGCAATACCCGTGCACACAGACACACACATACAGTACATCCAATCCCCAACAGGGACAGGCACTGGCGATTTGTTTTCCTGAAGGTCCCCACTCTGTCTATTGTTGTTTGCACTGAAGGGGACAAATTCAATTCATTCTCGTGACAAGAAAGCTGTGATACAAAAGAATAAAGAGAGGAAGGAGGAAGGAGATAGGAGGCGGGAGGTGGAAAGGTATGTGCCTGTCCAGGAGGAAACAAACAGATGAGGAAGAAAACAGAAACTTGCTGAATGCAACAATAAGATACAAAGTTGCAGACAATGGCTGAGCAAGTTGTGCCTGAGGGAGTCGAGGGCTGCTGGCTTTTCTTCCTGATCACGTTGATGATACAGTTTAGAACTGCTGATTTAAACCACGACAACCAGTGCCACGCTCGGACAGACAGCGGTGGCTTGACTGGGATGGACGGCTTTACTTCAAATCATAGAAAACCTGAACTTCAGCTAGTGCTGAAGATGAAATACTATGTCTAGAGTCAATAGAGTGGAAAATTATGTCATGAAATCAAACAGTTCACTTGAAATGTAAAAAATAATGGCAAACAAACCATAACAATAACACTATGCAGCAATTGTATGACTGAAACTAGTTTGTGCTTTTCAGCTGCTGATTGCTCACTAAGATATCCAGAATTTAGCTTAACAGGCAGTATTGGTATTTAAAAGACTCCAGTGTTTCTGAATATGTCATTTTTCAAAAGTGGTGAGCCAAAATGTTGAAAAGGGATCTAGAATTTTGATAGTGACGTTTTTGTTGGCCCAGACCTGAGTCCTTTAACATTGGGAGTCAGATGCTGAATATCTAAATTTGATACCTGATATCAAAAACATGTTCTAGTCTACTCTTGCTTAGTTATCTTGGAAAAAGCTATTGAAGGCTCCACTAAAAGCTGCTACGTGGACCTTGAGTTACTTTGTTTTCTTCATCAAATCTTTACATTCTCTTTACAGCAACACATTTTAAAGACCTACCTAGAAGAGATTTGAGGCATTTCAACAGCTTTAACTGCCACAGTTTTACCAGTTGCATTTGAAAAATCTGGTGTAAGCACTTTATCATAGTAATAAAAATACTGAATGTAGTAGAAATCTTTAAAAAGCAATGCCAATGTCCACGTTTGATAATAACATTCTCTTTTCTCTGAGTGATGTCTTGTAAGGATAAATGTTTCTCACTTACATGTTTGCTCGGGATGACTCCCATTGCTTATCTTAACTGAACGGTTTGTTATGAATGAACATGAAAATGAACATAATCCATGCTAAATATGTGTTACTAATCAAATTGTAATAATGAGAGATCAAGGAAACCGTGTCCAAAGCACATCTGGATGGTTAACATGACACACAAATTATGCACTTCCCTTTTAAAACCTACCTGCAAAAAAAAAACACCCTCCTTCTGAATCTCCCCATGAAGCCTCCCCTATGAACTGTCACATTAATAACCCTATGCTCATATTCAAATGTTCTGTCGAGAGCTAAAGAAAGATTGAGTGCCTTTGCCATTGTGAGGCTAAGATTGAAGACATGTCCCATTGACATTGTTAAAAGTTTATGAAAATATATGAATCCTCAAATGTCATTGGCGGGTGAGGCTCCCAACTCCGGCACAGTTTCAGGACAAAATCAGTCTTTTAATCAAAATGATTGAATACTAGCTAGTCGGATTCAGGGATGTGAATAAAACAAGTGGGCGAGGACCGTTGTAGTGTGTGTGTGTGTGTGTGTGTGTGTGTGCGCTTCTTATGATGGAGGCGTGGTGGGGTCAGATAATAGATCTTACCACACACATGCAATACAAAGAGTTGTCTGATGTTGTTCAAGGTCTATGGGCACAGGAAAGGTGCACAATTTCAAATTAGCATGATGTGATTCTGACACAACTTCAACTGTCAAATGAAGACGTACGGTGTCACATGTTACATATTCTCAACCTGCAAGACATCTTTTGCGTTTTTGCATTCACAGGAGTGTTCGTGTACGGAAACAATTTTTCGGCTCGGGCCGTCTTGTGTTGCTGCGGTTAGTAAACACTTTCTATTATCCGGCAAATCATTCTCATTGTTGAGGATTACAATGAAAATAAGGATTCCAAAGGAGCTTATCTAATTAATCCTGAAGAGCGAGTCCTATTAGCCCTTGCCTCTGTGTTCTTACGTGTATACTAGATGCAGAAATATCAAGCTATTGTTACAAATTCGGCTGTAACCTAATGGTAGCAATACAAATCCGACTTTATTTCCTTGATGATTGTTAAGGCCTGTTTTCCATTGCGTTGTCACATCACAAGATAAAAGTGTTGTAGGAAAGTTTGGTTGGAAGAAGATCAAATCTTTGAGAATTCAATCTAACACAAGGAGTGAAGGCCTCATGCTTCTCTGAGCTTTAACCTTTGTCTCATTGGGAGAATGGGAATCTTCACATTTCCCTTTAAAATGGCAACAGCACAAGAAATAGGCTAGCATTTATTTCCAGTTTCTTTCGCATTACCTGGCTCATATTTGGCCACTAAATGCACCAAATTACATTAAATACTTTTTTTAAAACAAATCAGTGCACCTTTAAGGACCCTAAATAAGAGTGCATTGTGGTCCCTGAATGAGGGCAGATATTAGACAAGCTAACAATATAGGACTTATTTTAGCATCAACTCTTTAAAAGCACAACAGAACATTTCCATTCATGCTGCACAGGATCCAACTCAAAAAGTGCAATTGCCTTTAACAGGCAACAAAAAAAAAAAACATATTACATGAATTATCGTTGTCTCTTGAGACATACAGTAGGCAGTACAAGTATGTCTAAATTCCAGGAGTTTCCAGGTGGACTTGCTGGCAGCCCGTTGGGACCTGGTGATATGGAGCTCTATTGTGGGACTGGGAGAATGATGGAGTGCCGCGGGCCTAGAGCAGCCGTCCCGTCTGTTCTGTTGCCACTCTATTCCATCATAGGCACATTTACCCTTAAGGGAGTCTCCAGAGAAAACGGGTGCTGACCTTGTGCACCTGTGCCTCCGCTGATGCAGAGGGAGGCTCACTAACCCAAGCAGTCGCTGCCCTCTACCTATTCGGTCTTTTAATTCGGATTATAATTTAGACCAAGGACGAAGTGGCTTTCTGGAGAGCTTACTCTCATTTTAGGTACATTTCACCTCTTATTCACCTCCTGCAGAAGGAACTAAAAAAAAAAGGAAGAGATGTGAGGGGCTTTCCATTTACATTATAAAACATTACTGCATCATTTCAAGCATCATTGTGACTGGGACTAAATCGAATGTAACACCACGTTCCCTTTCAAGCGTGGGAGTTGGAGCATCAACATGGAATGTCAGGCTGTTACGGCCTGTCATTCAGCGCAGACGGATAATTTACTTTGCTGTCAATCCGGCCATCAAATTAAACAAATTGTGAGAGTAATCAATGGCAAACTGGAAAATGATAAAATAAGTCTATATTTCATCACCATGGCGTGAATACATTAAATGTTAGATGTATTTTTTTGGCCCTCTTTACAGCTATCCTCATTTGCATGCAATGTCTCTCAACCATCCCAATTAGGGGTACAAAGAAGGGAGTAATTGCAGATTAAAAACTAGAATGCTATATGTAATCGCATGGATCAAAACACAATTAAAACTTCATCTCAACCTGTTATAGCTCACTGACGAGCCCGACCCCCCTCCCTGATATTAATACTTTAAATCATATAAGGGAGGGTCGTTTGCCGACGGACAGATGAAAACACCTCTTGCGCCCAACAGTAAATTAATCGTACCAATTATTCACCACCAAGAGACGTTTAATGCAAGCCTTTGGAGAAACGAAAGCCGGGCACTCAAATCCTCTCATTTGTAATTGGCTGTCTACTTCAATAATTGATTGGAACAAATGTGAAATGGATGAGAGGGTCTAAGTGTTCTCCATCACACGCTTTCTGGTTCAGGAAGTTCACGGGCGACTGCTCAAAAAGGAGTCCCACTGCACAGATTTAGCTGATTTTTATATTAACTGATTGCTATGCATATAAGTGAGGGTAACAGTAGTGAGCCATTTATACGATGAGGACGTGTAAAGGACAGTTTGTCCTGATGTACACAAGAAATTCTTTAGGCTCTAGTGTCAAATGTCAACAATTCATCGACAATGAAACAGTCTATTACTGAACTGCTAGACTCTACACCAAGTTTGTCTAGGAGGGTGTATCGGCTTGGTGTAAGCTGTTCTCAAACAAGTCTCTTGAGTTATTTCAAGACCAATTGAATGGGTTGCTATAAAACTGAATTCATATGTCCAAAAGGTGTTTTACAGGATGAATTCTAATTACTTTGGTGATCTGCTGACTTTTCCTCAGCGACTGGACGGTCAGCTGATTACTGAAACACCTCAACAACTATCAAATGCATTGCAGTAAAATTTGGTTAAGATTGTGATTCAATTATATTTTTCTCCAATACTTTGGTTTATGTCCAAAGCCCTGCAAAAACAAATAGCATTCCAATTACACTTAGCTCTACTTTGTGTTTGGTAGTAATTTGGAAATGTTAAACTAAGATGGTGAACATGGTTACATTACATCCACTCAGTGCATGTTAGCACTGTCATTACGAGCATGTTAGCATGCTAATGTTAGATTTTAGATGAGCCTCACAGATCCACTTACATGGCTGTACACTCCTCGTGTTGGTTTCTATGATTGCCTCTGGTAAGAGGGGAAAAAACAATCCTGTAACAACCTGGCTAAACTCATCCTTAATCAATATTTATTGATGGTGTTGTAAACATACTGATCAAACAGAGCTATCTATCTAGAAAGCTTTATGTAAAACATACTGTATCATTAGAGGGATTACAGACCTCCCCTAGACAAGTGGGTAGTTTTGTAACTTGAAGAAGCTGAGCACTATTCAGATCGGGATAAAAAAAAAAAAAAACTCACAATACGTTGAATTTCCGACATTAAGTGACTTGAAAAAGCTGTCTAGATTACTATCATGATGGAGAGGTGAAAAACAGAAAAATTAGGACATGTCATATCAGAAAGCACAGACTTTCACAATGTTGCTATTTGGATGAAATGATGAAATGAAAACCAACATGCCCAGTGGGACCCTGAGGCCGAAAAATGAATCAATGATGCTAAGCAAGAACGGATTAAGGAGACATGCAGAAAGTTTCTTTCAAATCACACACTGAAGACAACAAAATCACAAGGCTACAATAAGCATGCAAAATTCATGTGGCATAGACATTGTCACTGCAAGAAGTATTCTATAAGATAAAGATTATTTGGAATTGTTATGAATATGGAATTATAATATTTATAAAAGGTAGCTCTAAAACTTTCTGGCAATGTCTTTCACAAAGGCCATTTAAATCAATATTGTTGATTTTGAATAATTTTCAGGAAAATAGCAGCAATTAAAGAAAAGTCTGACAACGAACATAGTTTTGTGAAACTTGAGTCGTTTTGATTTATCCTGTGACCCTTTTGGAGGGTCAGATACTAACTCCTTTGGACAACTGACTGTCTTTTTAATGACTTTTTTGTCCTCTCTTTCTCATCTACTGTCACTGTGCGAGAGGAAAATATCCTGTCGCAATAATGCATGATGGGAAAGAGAAAGCAGGTGCTGAAATGATTCCCCTTTCATGCTGAATAATTGCACCGACACCCCTCCACCTCCCACCCACAGTTGCTTAGTGAATCCTCCCCACAAGCCTTTGCTGCTGCTTGCTGTGGCGGGTCCCATCCACCTGCCAAGGGCTAAACACTAGTCCATCCATCACTGCACCACTTGACAAATACATTCCATAATAGAAGTTTATTTTTTATGGGAGGCTGAATCAGAGGCCTTCCCATGCATACAAAAATGTGTCAAAGTTATTTATGGGGCCTGCTGAGAAGCACAATATGTCATATCAAACTCCTATTTTCCCTTTCCTACCACCACATTGCCTGTCAATATCACTGCAGCTATCAATAATGTGGTACACCGGCAGAGATAACGCCCTGTGGAGCTGTGGGTCAGATGGAAGAACGTCCTCTCCTGCCGTTTAAGAAATATGCACGCCACACAGACACACACAGATAAGACCACACATACACACATTTCCAAGAGGAACGCATTGGCATATTCTCTCCCGTTCTTCACAACACTTTTACAGATATTCAAATGCTCATTTCTGATGTATTCATACTCATAAACATAGCATTCATGAATTGCACACGCTGATGGGCACGTTTGCTCACATACTTGCATTCAAAGCAGAACTATTCCAATTTACCAGCCTTTTGGTGAGTGTTCTTTCAATGAAGCCAGACAGGCCTTTAATAGCATACCTGTTTAAAGGTTCATTATAAACACATTAAAATACATTTAGTGAGCAGTTTTGCACATTTTTCAGCATCTTCTGTAGTCTGGTGTTTACCCTGGTATTTTCGAAAAAGTTTAATGACGTTTTTACCCTATGAGCTTGGGGATTGGTCAAAATCCTTAATAATCAATCTCATCTGGGCCGCCCTATAAATAGCATGGCTTAAGAATGCAAACTGGAACACACCACGTATGCAAGACTGTTGAAATGTTTCAAAAATAGTGGCATGCTGTGCTCCAAGAGCCGCGGTTTTGAAGAACACAGTGGAAGTCAATGCATTGACGGCCTCATCGGTCTCAAGGTGTCCAAGTAAATTCATTCAATGATGCATGCTCCAGTTCCATTCCCAAATCCAAGTTGAGCAACATATTAATTGAAATCGAACGGCGTGTACCATTTCACCTTGGACGCGTTAATGTTAACAGCAAGGTCCAATAGTGTCACTATGTTAATGATCCCGCTAGATCACTAATGAACAGCTTTGCTGAGCTTGGTACAACGGGGGAACGGACATGAGGGGCAAAACAGGGAAGGGCAGTGGATCCACACGTTTTCTGGTTGTTGTGTGAAGAGAAATAATGGAGATAAACAAAAGCATACAGTAGAAAGTCACATGACCTTCACAATGACAAATAAAAGCACAAGGTTGTTGGATTAACTAGATCAACTTGTTAAGAATGGTGTGTTACACAAACATTATGTGTTACATTTTTGTGTGTGTTTTTTTTTTTTACATTTTTAGCTCATTCCTCAAGTGTGACATAGGTCCCTTGGGAGGTATTTGAGGTACAGGGAATGTGTCCTTGTTTATCCCTTTTGTAATTAGTTTCCCATTTATACAAGTGATTTATTCGACTCAATCTGTCTTGTCAACTAAAAGAAAATATGTGACGAAAGAGGTGGCCGTGTACAGAATGCATCTGCATTTTAAAATACAACAAACCACATACGATGATGTTGGGTGATTTTATTTATGGGTGCGTTTTGAGAAATGGAGCTGTTTACTTAACCAACTGAAAGCTCACACTCGAAGTAATACCTTTCCTAAAATCACCTACGGCCTCTTACAAATCAAGTGTGCATCATTCTGCAGATAACTGGTTTTGATTTACTCTCTTCTCGAGGACAGTTGCAGAGTCAGCTGCTGGGAATCATTGCTTTTCCCCACACAGGGCCTGAGGCCTGTCAGTCAACTTGACAGACACGTCCTTTCAGGGTAAGGAAATGCACCAAATAGGGTCCCCAGATAAAAGCTGACAAACCAATCAAAAACAGACAGAAATTAGACTCTGCAACTTGAGAAGTGCCAGTCAGAGTGATTGGCAAGCTTCACAGGTGACTCCCTGCCAAGCAACAGAGGGAAATGTCTGCTTTAGATCATGATTCCTGGGAAAGAAAATGCAATTAAAACAAATTTGAATAGTTTTCTCTTTTAATTTTTACTTAATGACTCATCTACGTCAACACTGAGACATGGTGGTGGACATACACTAGCCATATCTCAACAGAGAGAGCCTAATCACTAGTTAGAGTATAAAATGAAGTTATGTCCATATTCAACATTGCGAATGTAGCTCATATTTCTTTGTCTATCGAAAAATATCAAGGTATTTTGGATTTTCTAGGTTTCAAGGTTGTATGTCCCAACAACAGCTGTTATGTGGATCATAAAAGACGAAATGTATGCACACAAAAGTTATGCATTTCAGAGTCCACTGATAAAAAACAATATTCTCTGATGAATGAAATATCTTCCAAACTTCCCTCTTAGATGTTTAAAACGAGTCATGTCACCAGCACAGCTAAGGCTTCAGCTCTAATCAATAAATGATCCAAAGAGCAGTTTGGTAAACAAGTTGTCTTTTTTTTTTAAAATATTTGCACAAAAAGACAAATATAAAAATTTTCTCTGACAGCACGGTGCTGTCCTATTCTACTTCACTCGCTCTAAAATATCACTCAAAGCGAATGCAACAGCTTGGTGTGACAGAATGGATATGATGTCATTTTTTGGAAGGAGTTTTTAATACTTGTTAATGTTGACTGAGCTGTCTGCTTAAGTGATATGGCCCAATATAAGGAGGTTGAAAGGGCTAAATGAAGCAAGCAGAAAGGGGTGAACCGAAGGGCCATGCTGTTAATCATAAAAGACGGCTCCTAATGACAAAATGTACGACATCAAATGACAAAACTTTTTCAGCCCCCTGACTAAGTTCCCTGGCAGGGGGGCCCGAGTTCTCTCCCTAAAGCCTCGTGTTCGCCAGCAGCTCATGTAATGATTCACAAATCCCCCTACAGTGCTCGTGACAGACCATGGCCTTCAGATGCTTTTATGTGTTAATCCTTAAAACATGCTTGTAAGAAACAAAACATCTGATGCTGATGGGGCCGAGTCGACTTTTCCGCTGATTATCCGAGCGGGCGTGTGGATGTGGAGGGGTGAAGTCGGATGGTCCGTAACAGCTTGACATGTGTTGGGTTGCTGCGAGGCCGGCGTCACATTATAAAATGAAGTCATGTTGAAGGGAGAGGAGTGTACGTCAAGCTCATTTTGCTCTCTGTCTAATGCTGTCTGGCCCGATGTAGTGTGCAGTGACACTCAAACGGCTCCAAATGAGCGCTGATGCCCTGAGTGTTGATGTGTTATGCCATTTGCCGTTTGCCTCATTCATAACTTATGATATTACTCATGGTAATGGCACGGGCCCTTTTGCCAAACATAATGAAACGTGATCAGTAAAAGGAATCAAAAAGCCGGCTGTCATTTCTGTCTCGGCGATTAAGTTCATGAAACTTGCTGCATATCAAATGTTTGAATTTCCTTGATCTCGTTGCAAAAGTGTAACTTTTTCTGAGGCACAGTTCAAACAGCTAAGTGGATTCTAGCTTTAAGAAACATTAATCAATAAACTTCAATTAGCATCAGCTGTACGTTACAATATGTGCGCTTTGGCAGAGGGCTGACTTTTGGGGAACATCTTAGTAAATAAGAGGGTCTTAGAAGTTGACTGCTCCTTAAAACCACTTAAAAATGCTGGAAACTGATATTTGAACATCTGCATCAACTTTCAATCCCTGAAGTACATGTGTTCCAGTCATTTACCAGAAATGCAAATAGCTAACTCTATCCCATGTGGATATTTTAAGACATCACTGTCGGTGCTGCCTGTCAGATAAGCATCAGACAACAAAAAGGAACAAAACTAAATACAAAAAGAAGAACTAGAACTTCACCAGAAGAATGTAAATGCTTTTTTTTACAGTCAATGATGATTTTTTTCTTCACAGCTACTACAAATGTTTATAAATTCTTAATTTCTACGATAAAAGTGCATGAAAACTATTATGATGAGGGAAAGATTGCGGTCATGCTAGATTAAAAGCAAAAATGATATTTGCAGGTCTGACTGGATGCAAACCCTTGAGAGTCTCTACATAAGGGGCATGCTACCTCCTTTAATTCAGGCTAAGAATAGAATAACAAAGGCCAGTTAAGAATGAGCAGTGTGTGTAACCCTGCCACAAACAGCTAGCCACGCATTTCTTTCACTACCAACTATGCTTCAGGTCCACTGCAAAGCCATTTTGTCCTGAATCATTAAGTTGTATTTCATTGTTCATACGGCATTACAATAACTGGATGTTGACCTCATTGTGGCTGTTTATGTTTACAAGCCCTTTCACAAACACAGTTTTACAGCACGCTTTATTTACTGCAGCTACAGCGGGTTTAATGCATGTTGTCTCATAAAAAACCCACAATAAAAGCAGCCTCACATTTACTATTACTCTCTGGTGGCTATTCAGTCTTGTCACACGAACAGAGACCCTCACTACAAACTGCTGTTTAAGGCGATGTATGTTTTTGGAAGGGAGCGGCGAAGCCTACAATTTACTCTTTGCTGCACCTGACTGATTTGAAATAACATATTTCTGCAAGAAAAATAACGTTTTGCAATTATATACCATTTCTGAATTTGTCTAACATCATCTCTTTGCTTTAATATACACATATAATAAGATCACAGCTGCACAAATTGGCACTACTTCATTCCGAACCATACCGTCGGGTGTTTTATCAGTTCGACTAATACTGACAAAATCCCTAAAAAAAGACAACTGTCATCACTATTTTATCTGCTTGAAAAAATGTCAACCCTCAGCACTATTGGGAGATCCAGCAGAAAATCCCTCTTCTTTTTGCTAATCAAAATTTCCATTTCCTATCATTTGGGAGTTCTCGATGCAGGATAGCCCATGCTTTCATCCCAGGTAGAGGTTTAATTTGAAGCGAGGCACTGAAATTAAAAAGCCAGCCTATGTCTACCTGTCAATCAATCGTTTGTTCATATAGAGAGCTCTCCCGCTTAGTCACTGACAAGAGTGAGCCTATTTAATCTGGGCTTTTCAAAGAGGAAAAAGCCTGGCTGGCCATCAGAAATCATTTGCTTCTCACCAGGACACTCGAGTGCTATCTTGACAGCATGCAATCAGAGACGGGTTGATGCAGTTTATATCTTCTTAATCTTTTTTTATATTACAAATCATTTTAATTTTAGATTTGATTATTTCATTCAATCCAAACTTGTTAAAATAAACTTTCGGCTGGCACTCAGAGCAAACCACCGAGTGCTTATTCCGTACGCTACAACGCAATAAAATGTGACATAATGGGAGTCGGATGCAGTCTTGTAGTCTGGACGGTCCACGTTTCTCTGTCTACTGTAAAAAGATCCCTTAGAAACGGTAGAGGGGTTACATCTGTGTGCGTGGTTTAAATAATAAATAATGACCTCCAATAATTATAATTTATGGAGGTGAAAACATCTCTGTAAATTGAGACTCAAATGGGTAGCGTGCACATTTCTGATGTAACACAAAACGTCCTCCTGCCTGTATAATGGGGTAAAAAAGGAGAAGAAAGAAAAGAACAAAGACAGAAATCAGCCAGTTTTTAAATGTTTGACTCTCCCTCAGTGTCACGCTGAGGTAAAGTCTAGAAGAGTATACATCCTTTGAGATCACTGGCACACAACTGGCTCAGAAGTGGAATCGCTGTAATCGCCACCCTCATAAAACATGCATAAAAGAGTATTTAAGAGTCAACCTACGTCAGTATCATAAAGAGATGCACTGAGACATATTACCGAGGCCAAGTGAGTGCACTACATCTATAACCAAGAGGAGGATGAGGCACCATCTGCAACAAGAATGACTGTATAGTCAAAATATGATGGAAAAAAATATCTTCACGTGGTTAAATTATGTCACAGCTTTATGCCTACCATCTACAATGGGAACACTCTTAGTCTGTGTCATAATATTGCAAGCTACACAACAAGTCTTTGTAAAAAATATGGTGGAAACAGCATCACATGTGATTTTCAACTAGAGCTAGCAAGAAGAAATGTGAATCATTGAATTGTATGCAATGTCCCTTTAACACTGCACACAATAAATGGTTTAAAACAACTTCATACACTCAAAACAACACAACAGCAATGGGCCGCCAGTCGGAATCGAACCTGCGCCGCTGCCAAGGACTCAGCCGTGCACACTCAACTGGGTGAGCTAGAATTCGCTCCAGCATTTAATCATTTTGATGCATAATTCATAATAATGTGTTGACCTTAAAAATTCAACAGCTCAACAAATGATTTTTCAAAAAAAACAAAACAAAGAAAAACAACAACAACAAACAAGAATCTACTGTGACACTGCATGGGAGGAATCATCCATGTGGCTGTTACGCTGCATCTCATTCAGCATGGCAAATGGCTTCTCCATTCTTATACAATATAAACATAGTGGTGCTTAATAGTAACACTGAGTTATGAATGTTGGCATTACAGGTTTCATTTCCAAATGACAAGTATTCAGGTTTAACACTGTGTGAGGTCCTCCATTTTGATCCTGGGGCTATATACTGTACAGTGGCCACGCCTCTCAAAGACACAAGCTGGTACAGATGACACTCCATTTTGAAATCACAACACATTACTCCACTTAAGTCCAATCTAATTGCTCAGACATCTAAATGAGATTCAAACGAATGCAGACAGATTAAAGAGGACGCTAATCACATGATGAGGGGTTGGTCCTCTCCATCCATGTTACAATTCTCTCGCTGCATGGGAACCATGCTACACAACTGCATCATGGGAACCTGACAGTAGCCTCCCCTACCAGCTGTGATCTACTACACAATGCCCAGGGCAACGTAAATGTTAATTGGGCTTCTAATATGCAATTTTGCTGGCCACAATCTGTAAATATCACTTAACATCATTGGAATAAACCAAGCAGACGTCCAAACCTCTCTGCCTCAGTTTTCCTCCATACTGTTTCCTGTGGTCATAGACTATGTGAAATAAATGAATAACAATTAAAAACAGCCACTTTGTTCCCTGTTAATGTGAAATAAATTGAATGGTGTTACTCATGCTGTAAGCCTTCTAGTATACCTCAAGATTTAAATGAATGAAGAGCTGAAATCGATGAGGTTCTTACCCAAACAAAAATGCATTAAAATGTATGAAGTTGTTTCACACATATTGTGAGAGAGATTAAAGAAAATACTTATAATCGCACCACACGTGCAAATTATTTATGCACAAGTGCAGGGGATTGAGTGGATCCTCGATCACATTAATGTTGGGAAAAGGCACAACTTCTTACATGCATTAATGGCACAGTCAATAATCATTATTTATTAGCTTAAAAGGGAAATGTGTGCACACAAAAACTGGTCGTCGAGTAATTGTGCAAAGTTAAGCTCACTGGAGCCTTGGAATATATGCAGATAGACATGCATTATTTTGACAGTAATGCACTAAAATGGCCTATCAACAGAAACAACTGTTCATCTCCCTCAGACAACCTATGTTGCTTATTGCTGTACATTAAGACCTTAAAACGCCGCCCAAACCCCATTAATACATCTCATTGCATAAAATTTCCATTTGATTTGTACTCAGAATATTAGATGACCAGTAGAGCACCAGAAAACCCTCATTATTTCATATTCAATCAATCACTCATCGGCGAGTGCCTGTATTATGCCAGTTTTGGCAGTGTGTGGTTTCATCTTGATTATGGAGATTGGCATTGAAATCAGAAGAACAATACGGCCTCCTCTCGCATGGCCGTTCTTGAACATGACACAATTTCATTACTATTGACAAGCTGCATTATAATGTACTTATGTGTCATCCTCGTCTTCATCGGGTTAGACTCAAACGCTTGAAGCATTGTGAGCCCTGCAAAAAAACTCACCTTATTTTGAACACCATCTTCAGTCTCTTAACTACAATTATACGGTATATTTGCAAATTGAAACATAGCTGAATGCATTAATCATTTGCCTACATTCATTTTAATATCCTTGAAGATGAAGGATTGAGGAATGTTAGAATCGTTCACAGCACATTTACAGAAAAGTAGGAATGTGATTGCTCTCTGGGTCCTGGTTGGTCCACTACTTTAATGTCTTCTGTGGCGAACACCAACATTCTTTTGCTTGGTTTGCTGAATAATGTATGGTAATGCACTACAAGCTATATACTATAGCACACCAAACACAGGCCAAGGTGTTAATGACTTAAAGTTGGGATGTGGGAGGAGATATAAAAGGTAAAAGTCCCATTCATTTACAAGATTAGATGACTTTCTGAAGTTCTCCTTATGTCTGAGTAATGATATTAACAATTCTGGTAAATCAGAATGAGGAAAAATCCTACTTCACAATCAAAAAAAAACATGAACGTGAACGTAAATCTGAGTCTTGAAAGATCACATCATAACATCGACCAAGTCACTGCTGGATTCCACAAACAGCTGGATTCGCACCAGGACATCAATTTGAACGGAGCGAGCAGCGAACTTGCACAAATAGAATGCGACAATGAAAGTTATTCTAGCAAACAATGTCATGGGCACATTATGTGTTCACTCGCGTTTCCGGGACAACACTTACATCACCACGGCATATAGTGCTGCTGTCACACAACAGGAATCTTGGGGGGTGGGAGGAGGTGGGGGGAAGGCCCCCCCCCCCCCCCTGTCTTCGTGGCCACAAACTTTTTCAATTTCACTGTCAATTTCCTGGGTAATTACTGGTGCTTTTGATGGACTTTTTATGACACCAGCTCCCCTCCTGCGAGACGCAGTACGTGCTAAGCTGCAAGAGGATGGGGCAGCAGCTCCCACTTTTGACACCAATTTCCACCTCCCATAAGTGGACCTTGTCAACACTGGTGACCCCTGTGGCGTTCTCTCAACAGAATGAGTCTGGCCAGTGAGGCCAGCTGTACTTTATCTGCACCACTAGGCTGAAGATGGGTCGACTGGACCATGACCCACCCTGTGTGTGTGTGTGTGTGTGCGCGTGTGTGGGCTAAGTTTGGGAAAAAACAGCAGTAGATTTCTACATGTACTGAATATCTAAATGTCCTAAGCTGTCAGGCTGGTCAGTAAACACGTGCACTGATGATATCTATGATATAATAACAGATAAAAAGGAGCACTCAAACATCTATTTCCTCTTAATCTTTCCAGATCAGGCGTCTTGACAAATCAGCCAACAAGAAAAGGGCCAGTGTTCAGGGCTTATTGGTCGGCACCGTCTGGATGGCACTCCGTCTAAAGAGATCAGAACACCAAGCACATCTCCCGCGAGATCGATGGGCCGACAAACAGATGAGCCCACAGGCCGGGGGTCACAGATCATTAAAAGCCATCTATCAGCGGCTTTCAGGGCCTCTAATTCCCCCCAAATCGAATATTTCCATGTAAATATGTCAAAACAGGAATGAAATTAGCGTGGTAGTTTATTGACTGTGATAAAATCTGAAAAGCACCACTGCACATAATTACATACTTGTCAGAGCCATAAAAATTAGCTTTATTATCAATGGAATGGTTTTGTACAACTTCATTTGGGTCCGATGTCTTCCAGATGGGGCTGCTCTCTGCACTTGAGCAGTTTTTATGCAGCACACACCCCCCCACCCCCTCCAAACACACACACGCACCATCTTCTTTTTCATCCTTTTATTCCCATGCTGAGGGGAAGAAAAAAAAGGAGTGAAAGAGGAGCTGATATCTATGGCAGAGTTGAGGGCCACATCAGCTGTGTCAGATAGGGGAAGTCTTTTGATCTCATTAATGATACTGGCCTCTGTTGTGAACCTAATCGCACACAAATCAAAAAGTTGGTGGTGTTAAAGATGCGAAGGGTAAAAGGGCAGCTATTTCATTCCCCTTTTGAAGAGATCTCAACATATTCTCTCATTTGCTCGGCATTGTGCGACATGTGAGTAACTGCGCTAGTGGTCTAAGTATCTCGGGCAGCTGCTATCTGGTGCGTTTCCCTACTTATCAGCCCATCATACCCCCACTGCCGTCTCAGGGAAGCTGCCCTAGCGTGTCAGTTGGCTGCGCTAACAGTTTTAACCCCCATCTCTTATTTAGCTTTTCATTATTATTTGTTGCTATTGTTCCATCTATTCCTAACTCCATTATCATATCAATTATCATCTCAGTCACACATCCTGATTTCCACTCATATCACATTTACCTCAAGTCGATAATGCATTCCCGTTGCTAAATTATTTAGTTAACAACTTGGACTAGAAGGGGTTGATTCATATTTAAAACAGACACCTATTCTTAATGGCAGCTTCTGCTTAATCCTTTAGGAGGGCTGACTTGCCGTGATTCTGTCTCTCGCTCTCCCTTGGCATGCACATTCCTCTCCTTCCTTTCAAGAAAACCCTCTACTTGAAACGCAGAGGATAAACTGATGATAGTCAGTGGCGTGCACGCCTTGCAGTCAAGTTCAACTGATTTTTCTGCAACATTTAGACACAATAGGGGTGGAAACTTTGAAAAGTAAAGGTAGACTGTCAAACCTGAACTGATATACTGTCACTGTACTGTGGGCCTCTTATATGAATGCTTATCCACTACAGCTCACATTAAAACACACTCACACGCTTAAAGGCAAAAAAGGCAATATTGCAACTAAAATGTAATGAATATTTGAACTGTGGAGTAAAACTCTCATATGTCTAATTAGGTTTAACCTTTTCACTTTATTAAATATCCTATGTGCAAATCAATTGACCCTTTACATGTTGGGGGGCAATGGTCTTCCAGTTTTCAAAGTTTAAAAAGTTGTTGGCAATTCTGGGAAAGTTTTTTTTTCTTCTTATAAATCTGAGGCAGAACAGATGCCATACGGATTGATATCTTCCATCATGCTTTATCATCTATTCATTTTATATCACCTACTGTTCACAAAGTTCATTAGTTTTAAGATCAGCGAGTCACATCTTTATCATCATCATCACACTCCACACAGTTTGCTCTTTTGCCTAGCAATTAATTATGAGCAGATGTTTTCACATTTTTTAGTTTCACAGCTGGCTTGGCAAGAACAGTTTTCTTCAATTTCCGTGCTTGAGATTAATAAAGCTGACTTTATCTTAGCATCTGAAATAAAGTCAATTATGATGAATATTGTCCCCCAAGGCGGACGTTAAAAATACACTGAGGTCTGTCATTCTCTTGATGACATTGTATCTGCCATTGGTCTTTACTGCATTGAGCCGACAACATACTTTCTACAAGCACAGAATTAATGGCAGAAATATAGTCTTCTCTGGAGCGTACTAATTGAATTAACAAAAAAAAAAAGCTCACCCTGTTTTGGAATTATTTACATAGGAAATGCTGGATCCCCAGGTTAGTAGGAGACTGTAACATTGTGGCATGTGAGGTAGCCTAGGTTTAAATGTTTGGGAGATTACTGCCTCTCACCCTCCAGGAAAGCTCCTTTTAGAAACGGTGGCTTCACACAAAGAGTTGATTTGATGGAGGGATCTCATTACCCCGGACAAAGCATGCAAACAACAGCAACCCAGAGATAGTGATTATACGACATTAATGCGCCTCCCATGTTGCCTATCCCGGGCATTCAAAAAGCTCTTCAATAGCTTAACCCATTCCTAATGAATGTATTAATGATGTTTCTACTCTTGAGAGTCACTTTCCAGGTTGTTTGCGGGCACCAGAGTCTTTTAAAATGAGCTCTCCTTTCTAACATACTTTCCCTTAATGCTTCCCCAGTGTGCTGTGTTACCGTCTTTAAAACCTCGCAAATTGCTACGAGAAGTTCCACACAAAGTACGACATTTTGGGGTTAGGTTTTAAATCAAAGTCGAATTGCTAATACATGCTGCTGGAGCTTTATGATTCACCTGGTTCAACATGGTTATCATATAACTAAAAAACATGTGACATGCGGTATTCATCTGTACGGCACAATGAGATAATTAATATGGAAGAAACAAGAAAGAATAATCTATAACTCACTTAAAAATGAACATAAGATGTTAAAAGTAGCTACAGCATTTAATATACATGCTGCTCATCCTGCTCGCTAAACATAACACACACGGATAGGTTGTCATATGTGGAAACAGTTATCATCAGAAAATTCTTTGGCGTATGACGCTTGCAGTTACATCATTATTCATACCCGGCAGGATTTAAACACCTTGATCACTGACCAGGATGCCTGTGAGACTGATTTGCATTCCCGTTGGGAAAACAGACTATATTAAATTCACAACAAACTGTTTAAACCTGAGCCAAAGAACTAGTCTCTCTCTCCCCGATTGGAGAAATGTATGACATCCCATAGTGCATGTAGCCCGGTGATATCAAACCTATGTTGGTGATAACAGGCACACTGCTGATGCTACAATAAAGCACAGTATTCATGTCACTCTTCTGGGAATAACGGCGCCAAACTAACCTGCTAACAAACCCTTCCTCTCCCCTAAAGGAAGCAATGACACCACTGTCTAACTAGAGCACTGACAAGGATATTTGTCTGTACTTTAACGCGTGCAGGCAGTAAGTCACAGGAAGCTAACATGTCTCAGACATTTGTCACAGTGCAGGAGGAATTACGATCGTTTGATTTGACTTATGTTCATGTTTGAAAGCCTTCTTGCATTCGTTTGTCCTTTACATCGCCTGCTGGAAGCTGAGACAAACATCTACACATGGCGCTATATTTCTTAAGTCACCCTCTATTTCAGATGACCATTTTCCCCAAGATCCTTCTTCTGCCACTTGTCTAATTACCATAAAAGTCTTTTTTCAAACACCTCCTCCATCTTTCCCGAAGGAGACCACATGCAACTATAATTGCCTCCCTCATTAGTTATGTTTTCACAAGACGGGATAGAGGGCAATTAATTTTATCACTTAATTTTGTCACCGATATATCCACTGCCTTAGTATTGATGTGTCCGCCGCGGCCAGGCCCATTTTTCAGGAAAATTAATTGACAAAGCCGTAAAATTTATCAACATATCACCAGATTAGGCGACAAATTGATGCAATGAGGGAATCAATTGTGTTTCTGTCAACGGGGTGCAACAGAGCAACCCAGAGCAGAGCCGGACAAGCTAGACCACTGTGAGAGTGACTTCTGTGGCAGGTGCTGTGATTCATGGTCCTATTTAGACAGGGGACATAAATCAGAATGAGTTACATGTGTGGTGTTGCCTCCCCTTGAGAGAAACACAACTGCCTGCATAGAGCACATGCATGTACACACAAAAGCATGAACAAAGATGTAGTCAAAGACATCCACAAAAAACACACAAAAGAAACAAATAAGGCAAAAATAATATTGACTAGAAAACTGAAGCAAAACCAAGAAATACAGAGGAATGAAAGATGCATAGTTCTTTGTAGAAAGATATAAATAAAGACTACTATTTTTTTTAAATAGGTGCATTACAGATTAGGGCTGCAATTTATGATTACTTTATTTAGTGATTAATGGGATCATTATTTTCTTGATTAATAGTTTGCTCGTTTACAAAACTCAAACAAATTTAGTCTTCTATCACAAAAGAAAGCAGAGACAGGAGAACACGCTCACTTATAGAAACCGGAAAGGAAACTATTCTCTTGTTGCTACGGACGACAAGAACGTCAATCAGCTGGACTGTAGGTGAGGGGACTGAAGGTCATAAAACCTGAGGATCATTAAGCTCCTAAGAACAGCAGCTGCACCAGTTTGGTTTATTGCGTCTTACACATGAAACCCATTCCGAGCAGCTTTAACAGTAACATGTCTGCTTTGTGACCCTGTCATCACATGCCTGCTGAACACACCAGCATCCTACTCCAACACATGACCCTGGTTGTCTGCATTACATCTGCTCAGCATAGACGAAACAGTTTGCCTGACAGTCGGTCTATCAAGAGCATTCAGCTGACCCCGCGTGCGATACTCCAATGCATGGTGAGAACAAATTGAGGACAAAATGGCCAAAGCGCATCACCTACTCAAGAGGGCACACGTTTTATCCTCAGCAGAGGTGAGACGCACACCATAGGAGAGAGGGGAGGAGGGCAGAAAACAGTATAACACAGCGTCTAGAAAGCAAGCAGGAGAATTGCTTGGGCGCCGGGACTGTCATGTCTGTATAAACAGGCATTGATTTTCCTGTCCAGCGCTGGCACCTCAGCCATTTATTCTCAGCTTTGTGGTTGGGGCCCAGCGGGGCTGGAGAAATTCTGTTACAGTCCGGTCAGGCCCTTGAGGCCTGTGTGTGAGAATAGATTTCACCTGTAAACGAGGAGAGGGACTGGAGCCACTTAACAAGGGCAGGCTGTGTCACCAGAGGGCAGGACGGGTGAAGTCACACTGGATGGATAATGACACATACTGTGGAAAGAGAGTTAGAATGAGAGACACAGAACGAAGGAATAAGAGAAAAAGGAGGAAATGATTGATACTGTGGAAGAAGGAGAGATAGCGAGAGAAAGGAAGTGTCCATGAAGAAAGAAGAAAGACAGAAGACAGAAAGAAACACAAAACCACAATAATTAAAAGAAAACACAAGAGAAAAAAGGAACATGTATGAGCTAAGATAACACTAAACTAGACGATGTCCATCCACACCAGTGAAAATTGAGACACTGAGAAAATATCAAACAGAACTAGTCTGCAACTTCGCCTTCGACGTGAGAACACATTTTTCTGACAGAGTGCATGAACGGGGCAAACAGGTGTAAAATCAAACCTTTCCCTGAATGTCATTCAACAAATAAAAGAACTTCAAAGTAACTGCAGGCATCACAAGGCCACTGAAATCTATGTTTCTCAATGTCGAGATAGTCTGTAGTGTTAACAGCCTAAGTGTTTCACATTATCCCACTGTGAGTTGAGAGGTCTCCATCTGTACCCCAGCAGCTTCCTGTTAGTTCATCAATCATATTTACTTTGGTGGCTGAAGTAAAGTCTGTGTGGGAAACACAGCTTTACATGCTTTCCTCTGTGAAGCAGCAAAGACAAACTCTATAACATTTTTAACTCACGATGGACCGTTAAAAAGCGTTATACTCGATGCAGAAGAAGCAGAGATATATTATTTTTAATTCTACACATTCTTTTTCCTTATAAAAACATGGTGCCTACATTACCCACAATGCTGCTTGACCACCGACAAATTGGTTGGAGATTAGTAGCCTCGGGCTCCTAGATTCAAGAAGAGATGTGGAGCAGACTTTCACAACATTCACTTCTTTATAACTCCACAATTAGGAACGCATGGATAGCACTTTTTAAACAGACTTAGTACTTACATTTAGGTACTTAATAATATAGAGTACAGATATGAGTACTTAATAATACCATTACAGTTCTGTCAAGCTTAAATGTTCCTTCTTACTCTTAAGTGAGATGTGAAAATATGAGGTTAGTTTTGGTTTAAATATTTGTTTATTACACAAACAGTGTAGTAATCTCTACATGTTGTGTTTCAAAGTATGCCTTGGTCCCACTATATATACAGATATAGATAGACTTCATAATATCAGAATCGTAAATTCCCATTTCGGTCAGGGCTCTAATCCTGTCCACTGATTTAGACTCCCCGGTTTCTTTTCGTTTTCAAATTTGTAGTTTTCCCCAACCAACTCTGACTTAAATGTCATCACAAGGCAATTTATCGAACGTTGCGGAGCCCCCCTTTGGAGCCGCAAGATGCTTTATGCAACTTCTCACATATGCAAGTACTCCGCAAGACCTATAAACAGACTTTGATCAGTGGAGTTCCCCTTTAATATTTCCCTCTGCATTATTCTTAGAACTACCCATGATAAAAGCTCACGCTGACAACATTTGATGAACATTAAAACCGTTGCATGCAATGAAGTCATTGTTATGGAGGCAGGTAGGTCGTATAACATGTTGAGAGGGTGATTAGACAAAGACAAGCCACTATGGGCACAACCATATAAAAACAGGTCACAAGGGCTATCTGGAAGTGTGTGGCATTGATGCCTTCCTAGATAGGTCCAGCATTTTTATCCACTGACACCATATTTTAGGAACTGATTCCAGACAATACCCAAGTATAAAATACCAAGCATCTACATTCACACAAGAAGTTGAACCAAGCTATACAGTTCAGTGCACACATGCACACTTTGTTTTCTTAGATGCTCAGAGAGGCCAAATTATTTGAGGGGGGACACCTTTTGGCAACATACACAGCATTGGGCATATAAATGCAAATAAATATATATATGCAATATATCGTATGTCTTGTTTGATAGAGCATCTGTAATACTCTTGGTCTCTGACTCATTAAATACAGCAGTTTGTTTTCATTTAGGATTTAAGCTTGTTAAGATGATATTGACGAGAGTGAATCGATTTGTTGCAACTCTCCTTTCAGCCTCCTCCCATTGATTAACTTGTTTTGATGTTGGACAGCATTGTATACAGGAGTATCTCCGGTCTACACTGCTATTCAGCTTCATTCAAGTTAAGTACATAAAATGAAGGAAGTCTACTGGAACATACACATCATGAAAGGCTACAGGATAAAAATAAAATGTATTGAAGTAGTTTTCTCCCATTCTGACAATGACATATCTAATATATATAATAAACATCTGTTTGTCACAATATGTAGAAGCTACGGCACAAGTTAAATATTCAAAATCATAAGAAGTGGAAATATTAACAGGAAATATTTAAGACGACTCACGCATCATGTTGTACTCCCTTCCTCAAACTGAAGCCTCGCATCTGAATTATATTTATACCTTCACTAGAATTTAAAGAAAGTTCTGAAGGTTTAAACAAAGCTTGTCTGAGTTTCCAGCTGATACACCCATCGGTAAAGTTTAAGAGCTAAAAAAAAAAAAAAAAAAGATTCTAAAAGTTAATATCTAAAAGACTCCTTTCACTTTTTATAAGGGAAATGTTAGAAACACTTCACAGAAACAGCTAGCTTCAACATCAGGGGAAGCTGTAATTGAGAGGAATTAAAGACAAACAGTGAGGTTCAACTCACTCGCACACACACACACACACACACACACACACACACACACACACACACACACACACACACACACACACACACACACACACACACACACAGAGAGAGAAAGTGAGCTGCTCTGTGAAGTTTCAGCAGAGAGTGACAGTAATGATAGTGTGTGAAGGTTAACTCCTGGAGAAACCGGAGCACTCCTGCTCAATGGGAAGGAGAGGGGCAGGTTTGAAAAGTACTTATTAGTCAAACTGGGTAACAACGGCGCCGCCTGCAATGTATAATCAAATCACTCTATATACCTAGTTGCAATACAGCTTCTGAGAAGCAAGCAGCCCTGCAACCTTGACAGGAGGGTTATTTAACTGATACTTTGCCTGCCTATTGTCTTCTGCACT
Source organism: Chelidonichthys spinosus (assembly GCA_029853015.1). Taxonomy (NCBI): domain Eukaryota; kingdom Metazoa; phylum Chordata; class Actinopteri; order Perciformes; family Triglidae; genus Chelidonichthys; species Chelidonichthys spinosus. The sequence goes on along the minus strand of CM056836.1, from coordinate 9,720,092 downwards.
TATTAGAAATGGCGGCGTCAACAAATGGAAATAAATACAATGAAGGGTGAATGGGGAGGGTGGGGCGATTTTTGGGAGGTGGGAGGGATGGCGAGAAAGCTATTAAGAACATGCGCGTCTTTTGTTTTCCCCTCTTTGCCCTCAAGTTAACCATCCAGTTGTTTGTGGAGTACATAGAGTGCCATGCAATTTTAATGACCCCCAGCATGCACAGATTTCCTGATTCACTTCTCGTCAGCTCAGGCAGGATTTTTTTTTAGCACCAAACACTCCTACTTGTGTCGCCTGTGATCAATACGTGGTGTCTTGGAATAAGGCAACGGGCTTTAATATGATTTTATGAGATCAGATAGCTCCCTTTGATCCCCCGCCGTGATTCGTCTGATCTCCAATATCCGACAGGCTCCAGTGTTCATATGCATATTATGCCGAGGAACAGGAAGGAAAAAAATATGCGAGAGGGAAAACAACATTGTCCCTGTTCGAGGAAGTGTTTGTTAATGAGAGTTAATATAAAAACCTGCAGTTCTTATTGTTGTTGTTCGTGGTGGTGGTGTTTTGTTTTAGCTGGCACTGCTGCTTGTGAGAAGTGCACATCAAGCAAATTAAGACTTTCAGCTTTGTCCTTAATTGCACATATGAGAAAAGCGGTGGCTTAGGGAATGTTATATGTAAATAAGCTCTCATTTTGTTTTGTTTGCTGCTGGTGTTTTATCATGAAAAACAGGTACTCCCCTTGTTTAATAACGAGTATGTTACGTTTAATGAGTATGAGAGGAATAGTAATTTTCACATTTAAACCGTACCAACATCCATTCATAATATTTAAAATATATAAACCAAAGATCAATGACTAAATTCAACAAACAGCAGTGTTCATGTTTTGTACGGCTCCTGCCGATGTGTCCAGGAAACACAGGAGGTTTTTCTCTAAATGGAGAACGGACCCGTCTACATCGTCTGACACCAAAAGAGAATTTGTGTCCAGTTACAACTTTATAAGAAAATTATTTATCACCGCAGAGAGGAACTTGCAATTAAAACCACTTGAAACACTCATCAATCAATACGTACTGAATACATAATAAATCTAATACTTAAATATCTCAGTTCATGTTTTTGAAAGTAACTAGCATTAATTGCATTTTTTAAATAATAACTTCCTGATCTGCTGCAGAAAGGGCGATCATATTTTGCCTTCACCAATAAGTCATAGAATGCTTTATTTTCTCTCTGTTTTACTTTTTTCAGTGCATTCCCATGAAAACTTATTTTGTATGTTGTACGATGTGCAATTCATGTATGTGAATTAGTGTATTTTTGCTTTGCAGGCTGGCTGTATCTGTGCTGTGTGGTTCGTTGTTTGTCTTTTTTTTGGGAAAATCAATAAAATATATTACCAAAAAAAAAATAATAATAATAACTTCCTGGATCAGATAGAGTCAAGTAGAGAAAAAATAATCACAAGTTTGGACTTTTATACTGAATCTACCATCAAACCAGTGTCATGTCAGCAGACTGCTTCAAGATGAAGTTATAAAGGAAGGGATGAAGACTCTTTGTCTGGTGCGTGTGTCCAGAACAGAAGCCGGATGTATTGGATCTTATTTGGGTCCAGCTCTTTAGAAAGATGTGGATTACAGTGAAAAGAGCCCTGCAGCTGTGAAGTGATCATGTGTCTCTCTTCCTGTTGAGTGGCGATACTAAATACTGTGCAGGATGACTAGAAAGAATGGAGAAATGTTTCTGTTCATCACCGCTATTGCTTACTTTTACCGTATCATTGCGGCGCTAGCTAGCTATAGCTAGTGAAGTAAAAAATATTCAGCATCATCATCTACACTCTTTTACTTCATCTATAGGGTTATTTGAATGAAAACATACATTTCAAATGATAGGAAATCAAATTTTGAATTTTTATTGTTAAAAAAACATGGTATTAGCAGTTTTAATTCTGTATTATAAGATCCTGCGAGTTAGTGTTACGAACTTAAACAGGTCAGAATTCCCTGTCAAATATGTATTTTATACTGCTGTAAAAAAAACATCTATTTCAAACAACAGTATCTATTCAAATTTCTCTCATACTAGTTTGCAAGATTGCATTTGAACACATCATTAGAACACTCGACATTTCGAGAGCATTAATGCCAATCTCCAGATGACATATTTTTACTCACAGCTGATGGTGGTCATTTCTTTATCCAACATTTTGACAGCTCTTCTTCTCAACGCTTCAGACGCACACACGTTACATGACACACACACACACACGTTACATGACACACATGTTACATGACACACACACACACACACGTTACATGACACACGCAAGAGGAGTTATCCCCACACACACAAACAACATGACTCAAAACATTCATTTTCACATGCCAACAATGCAGGAATCTGGTCGCCATAGATTCTATATCTTCATATCCATATGGTAATGAAGGAGTGATGTTATTTATCCTCGGTTAAGGCAAATTCAGTTAATCCCAATATCCCTAGTCAATACACTATAAGCAATGTTTGGAATTCACTTGGCTGCGTTGAGGCCCAACATCTCATTGTGAGTTGCCTATATGTTCACCTATGGATAATTAAATCGATCAGCATTATGAGAAAACCATGCTTTCTTCAGAAATCATATAGCCATTCTATAAATCCCTCTCTATGGGGGTGATAATGATTGCATTTCTCCTGCCAGTGTGTTGAAATGCAATCATCTCTGTGTCCGTCCTCAAGTTCACATGTTGGTCCCTCGGAAATGGTGTAATTGTCGGCTGCGTCTCAGGCTACTAGAGGTAATGAGCAAGTGATAGCATCACAGTCTGCTAGACAGGATGAAAGAAACGCCACAATAAAGAACGGAGAGGCCAAAGCAGTAAATATCCCTGGGCCACACAGTGTAGATACTAATTGCGTTTTCAAACCCAGGCGCAGTAAATAATGAAATTTTAATTTCTCCTCTCGCCATTGCGTTTTTCCTCATTCATGTTCAGATGAATGTTTCAAAGACACTCACTGCAGCCGTGAGGAAAAGGGGGAAACTGGAGGGCGAGGGGAGGAGTGAGCGGATAAGAGGGAGAGAAAGGACAGAAAACAGACAAAAGACGGAATATTTGTTCGTCTTGACTAATTGGCTGAAAGGTTTTAAATTAAGTTAAAAGGGCAAACCAAATCAACCTTATCTGCAGATACTTCAAATTTCCAGAATGGCTGAGAAGGGATATCATAAACATGCAAGTATACTAATTTACTTACTTTAAACAGTAAAACAAATCCAAAAACAATGTAGGTCCTTCCCTCACCAATACAATGAACTATGACCAAACTAGACTAGAAACGGCCTTCAACCACTAACATGATCGTTTACAAATATGTTATTACCTTAGAATGGTTGTGCTCGGGCTGGATCACAAATTGGACCTGAAAAGATAAAAAGATATTGTACAATATTATACACATATAGAACTTAATGGTGAGGTTTAGAGTGACATCAAGTGAAAAGGAGTTCTATCAGCATCAAAACTGAATGAACGGACAGATGATTCATACGCAGCATTTCAGACGATTGCTCTTCATTACCAGCCTCAACAGCATGTGGTTACTATGGTGTCTGTAGGTGGAGTAGGTAAGGCAGAGTTGAGGTGTAAGTGTGCTGTCATACTACACACCATCTTCCATTACATTGTCTGTAACAGAATGGCTAACTGGGGACGACTTCCTCTGCTCTCCTTTCTTTTTAGTGCTGACAAAATTCAAAATGAAGAGCCATTCATCTCGATCCACTGGCAAACAAATTCAAATAAATCAACACTTTCCCCAAATATAAAAACATTTGTGTTGTGGGCAGATAATTAATGAGCACAGCTGCACTAATTAAAAGCCATCTGAGTTCCATTAATCTTGGTTGTTGAGTCCCATCGTTTCTCAAAGTGGACAGCCACGCCTTTCCTGCGCAATGCCCGTTGTCCTTGGACTCATTTTTCAGGTGATTTGGAAGAGCATTGTTGCTTTATTAGCATCATGAAGAAACATGAAGGCACAATTAATAACGTATTCCAAGATGGGCACAAAGAAAATTATTTTGCTCTATTGCAGAGAACACTATGAAGACTGAGCTTTGTAGCAAAGCTTTTCAACCTGACAAACTGTTTGCATGTTTCTTTTTGGCTACCTTTTGTCTTCCACAAGGCCCACTCTGGAAATCCCTCAAGCCTCCTTGTAATAGTTACGGGTAAGCACATTTGACTTTGGTCATCCTGATGGTTCGCACAATTTCAAAAGCAATATCCATGAGCAGATCTGCTGAGGCAGAGGATTTAAAATGTAATCAAAATGGAAATTATTGAATGGATATTGACAATGAACCGTTTTGAGGCCTGACAAGAGTTTTTCTTTAATTATATTTCGTACATTACAATCAAAAAACTGTCCGCATCTTATTACATTTGGAAATTAACAAAAATTAAAGCTTTAAAATAATAGATTTCGGAAGCATATGGCTCATTTTCTTTTTTCTTACAATAAAAAGAACATCATAAGTCCTTTGAGTACTTTGAGTAATCATCTAAGCCCAAAGGCTCCATTTACTAATTTTACTTTCATGTACTAGTCTGAGCTTTTAACTGCATCACATAGTCTTCTTCAGTGAATGGAGCAAACTCAGATGTTTATATAAGATACAATATTTCAAGAGTTGAACAAAACATAAATCTATATCCATGAGACGTTGCTAAACCATAAACAGTAAATCCAACTAATCTGTAATTATTATTTCCCTCCCTGTTAAAGAGCTCGTTCCTGCTTATCTAATAAAAACAAACATTTATTCCCGTTTTGAGACATCCCGAGAGATGGATTGGCAATATCGTCACAGTAATAAATGTTAATCCACAACTTTATGTTGCTCTGACACAAGTCATAAATATCAATATATCAGAAACAAACAGCGGTACACAGGATGACTGAAGCCTCAACCTCTTTTGCATGCTGAACCTTCGGCAGAGACAGAGGGAGGAGAAGGAGGCATATGGTGCAGGGCTGCCATAAACTGGTTTTATGAAATTGGCTAGAATGTTTATTGAATTTAACAGTACCTTAGGCGCTAACGACTCATCCCATTTTACCAGAGCTAGCTTGTAAATCTCTCTGAACAAAATGACAAACACAGCTCTGTTATCACGGTTACTGTTGTGTTTGAGCTGCTTCGATGTTTGGTGACACGTGCAGCTAACATTCATCACAGGGACATTCCTACTTGTGTACATGTGAAGGGTCAAAACAGTTGGAAGCAAATTTGATTTTACATTTTATAATTACTTAAAGAAACTTTCACTTTGTGTTGATTTTGACAGCCCCTGTGGAAAAAAGTGGTGGTGTTTTGCAAACTGCATTGTAAGGCCAAGAACTGGACACAGAGTTGACAATACCGAACAAGTGTGAAAAGTATGGGAAAATAAACACATTTGCTTATTTCTAATAATGCATTACTTCTAAACTGTCATAATTTTAATATCAAAAGAGCCGTATTTTACCCAAAGCTTTCTGCAATCAGAAAAACAAAACAAAATGGGCCCTCAGTTCCTCATCACGCTGCTGCCATTTGTAGGATAGTATATGTAGCCCAGCCCTAGAAGATATATTCCTTATTTATGTTGTTACAATTTGACATACGGCTATTAAGTTGTTCTAATGTTTAGCTTTTTCTTCAAGATACAATACAACTGAAAATACACATTACATGAAAAAAAAAAAAAAAAATCTCAAAACTGCAACTGGCTGGGCTTTCTTTGTAAAAATCTGAAAGATTCCCTGTAGTTTACCGTTTAAAGGCTGGTTAACTGGTTAAAGGCTTATGTCAGTGGAAATCAATTTCTTTTCTCTGTCCTTTGTAGTCATTCTACAACACAGCGTGGGCTCAGAGAATATTGCTGTTTGAATCGCTCAGAATAATTTGACCTACCACAAGCTGTTCTTAAAAACAAGCCAGCATTAGCTATATAATTGCCGTGTAAAATCCCTTTTTTTCCTGCATTCTTAATTATTAATTTCTTCATATGCTTTATGCAGTACATAAAATTGTTGTTGTAATCACAGGGGCAATGGCCATTAAGCCCTAATGTAGCTAATGTTTGCCTAATCAAAGTTTTATGGACGGCAATAACTTTGAAATAACATTTTTTAATTATCCTTTAATTTGAGACCTGATATTGGTGCCATCTCTCATTGGAAGAAAGACCCAAACAATAACAGTCCCCTTGGGGATCGTTATTGTTGTGCACATTAAAGGTAAGAAGGAGGGCAAAGTACAAGACCTGTTTTTTTTTCCATGAACAGACTTGAAATGAAATTTGTTGGCAGCTCAATCAACATCAGTAATTGATTTAAAAACAAAATTGATTCATCACACTAATGGATTTTTTTTTTTTAGTTTGCACAAACTCTTAGTGTTGATTTTCATAATGTGACATTTATGAAGGAGTCACAGTGATGAGCCTTTTTATTGTTCAAACGATGAAGCATTGGTCATTTAAGGGGTTTTCATGACACACATTCAATCATCGATTGGTTTGAAAAAAAAGTTAATGGGTCACTCATAAATTCATTCTAACATTTAAATGAAAATGTTACAGCCGGAGAAGCTAATGTATGACTTTGAAATATGAGGGGTGGAAAAACAAGACTTTTAATTCATGTGACATGATGAATTTCGGGAAATTCTACATCTTGTTATTGTTCCTTCAACCCCCAAAATTACCTTTTCTCTGCACTTTCTCCATGGAACATACAGTATTTACCCCCTTCATGGTCCCCACCACCCATGCACAGACGTTTGAGCAAGTCTATTAGTTCAAAAGGATTATTATTCTAATATGAAAATGGAACTAATGGTCTGCCAGATGCTTTTTGCACAATTATCTAAGAAAACAAGTCTCAAGATAAGTCATGTGTTATTATTTGGTCATTTTTCAGAGACCCTTCAAAATTGCCCAATTATGTTCTATTAAGGCAAGGCCAACCCTGTCGATCAATGCGCCAGTGTTTGCCCGTGCCTTCAAAGACAGTCCACTCAAAATTTAATGGCTCTCAGAAGTTTTCACTGCAGCAAAGTGATGTGGCTCGGACTAATGAAGTTCGTTGTTCTGCGGATTCAATAATATCTATGGTAGTTATCAGCACATCGGTTTTCTTGCAAAGGGACAAAAATCTGACTTAACGACAAGTTTCACTACTCAACACCTGCCCTGAGTTTAAAAAGAAAACATGGCAGGCCTCTATGGAGAATATATTTGTCATCCACTACACGATAAAAACACAAAGGGTTGACTTGTTTTCATCCATGCTCTATCACTGTCCCATTAGCTTTTCCCCCATTCTTCAGTCAATTCAGTTCTTTTTCTCTTTGCTAATCCTGCCCCACTATCAGCCAAAACAACGATATTCTGCCAAGAACACCAGAGGAAAGAGCCTCCAGGACTAGGATAGTAGAGCTGTTAAAACGCATCTTCCCTGGGGCGCCCCGGCAGCTCACCTGGTCGAGCATGCGCACCGTGTACGCAGCAGCTTTGCTGCTCGTCATTCCTGCTTTCTCCCCTACCTTCCTATCTCTCTTCAAACTATCACTAAGCAAGCAGACATTTTCCCTCCATACTAACTTTACCTCATGGTCTTTCCCTAATATGTCCTGTACATGCCCAAGAAATTAAAAATGGGGAGGTTCCAAAAGCGCTGTGTCAAAACACTAAACCTCCACAATGTATTCTGAGGAAGACCATATTTTCCTTTGAGCTCATGGGAGGATTTAAATGTAGCTCCTATAGTAGGTCCTTCAACACTTAACTTCTCCTTTCATACCTTGACCTCCCCCAAGAAGCAATTTACAATTAATCAACAAAGAGGCCAAATGAAGAACATATAGACTTAAATTGAGTGTCCTGCTGTTGTTTCTCCAAAAACCTTGGAAATGTGAAAGTGTAGGTTGCGTCATCACCTCTGTAGATTGGTATTTACAGGACTCAAATCACTTCTGATGGCAAGTCTGGTTTGCCAGAGAGTCATATCGTCCCCTGCTAGTCCCCGTTTGCCAAAACTTGTGGTAGGTCAACACGCGCACTGGGAATTTTTTGGCAACCAGGGTGTCCGATCCAAGCAAAACATCTGTTGTTTTAGCGGCCCGGCCAAATCCACTGTCGCAGAGAATTAGGGAAATGGGAAACAGCGCCCCCCATGAATTTGACACCAATGCCTGAGTGGATTTTTATCATGCATACACACAGTAGTGCATGCATTCATTAGATTTTGGTGAAAGTAAAAAAAAAACATACATACATATTTTGTTCAGCTATCATATCTCGAATTCTAAAAATACTGTGTGAATGGTGGAGGGGTTGGGATACGATAAATAAAGTATCTGTGATGTGGCCCAGTGCTGCAATCCATCTCCACCATCTCCCTGTATCCCCTTCTCTCTGTTTCTCTCTTTGTTTTCATATCTCACTGTCCCTCCCTCTTCGTCCTACATCTCCCTCCTCTCTGTCTAACTCTATCTTGCTTGAGAGCTAGCATATGTCTCCAATCATTTCCTCCCAGCCCCCACCCTCTTGCCTTCTCCTTCCTCCCAGATTTCCTCTCGTCCCCTCTGTCTCTTCCCCAGTTACTCCTTGATCTCTCCCAGTCTGACTCGAGCCGTGACTGGTGCAGTTATCAATCACGAAAGCCAAGCCTTGTCAGGGACGACTGAACCCAGAGGCGCTCCTCTCCCCTCACTCCCTCTCTCTTTTATCTGTCTCGGTCTCCTTCCTTTAACAAATTTGTTCCAGTTAATAAGCCCTCCAAAATGACCCCCTCTTCCTAATTAAGCACAGGCAGCATGTAGGGAAATATGATATTTAATTAATGATGAGATAAACTCTCTCCCAAGGCCCTGTCAGAAAACCATGACACCATGTTTGGCGGTTTGAAATCAAATTAACACGCCAAAAGATGGAGAAGAAAAACTGACGGGTGATTTTTGCTCTCCCCCCTTCCAATTCTTCTTCTGACGGAGGAACGCGGTAAATCTGGATTTGGATTTGGAAATCAATCACTCCAGTAACTGGCTTGTATTGTCAACCAAGTCATGCTGTCATGCGAGTAGGTTCCGTTTATTAATTATGATTTCGTAATACACTGTCCCAACAAACCATTCATTAAAAGATACTGTGTGTTGGCTCAGGTTTAGACGAGTGGATCAACATACACGTACACACTCAAATCATCTGCTGTGTGGAATATAACTATTTCTTCTTTTTAACTGCGTCATTGTTCACTGTGCGACGCAGGATAACAACATGGCAGCATATAAACTTTTAAAAACAGAAACTCTTATCATTAACATACAAAACTAACTGTGATGGTTGATGGCAATGCTACGACCACTTCTGTCATCCTGTGTGATTTATTCCTCTGATTTATTACTCATCTATACAAACAGGATGCACGTGTTATTTGTATAGACTGTGGGGAATACTGAAGTTTTTCACAGACGATGAACAACTGCATTTAAACATAATAGTTCTATTATAGGTAAAACACTGTTTGTTGCTAATAAGTTATGTGTAGTGGCTAAAATCTGATGTTTGAGATTTACTTTTATTTCTATTTCTCTTTCCTGACAATGCATTTATCTGTGGCATATGACTTGCCATAATTAGTTCTGTGGCACTTACTGTTAGAAGCTACTCTTTATATTTCCAGGGTAACAAAGTAAAAAAGATAGGAAATATAAAAATAAATGTGATTTCCCTTCATAAACATGACTGGATGACTTGGAAGAGAGACAGCCAAATTGGGAAGTTGAAGGTTTTCTCTTTTCCTCCCGGTCCGCCTGTTGTGTATCATGGTAAAAGAGTTGTTGCGTTGCATTATATATTTCAGAGACGTTTGTGGTGAGAGACAAACTGAAAACAGGGTCAGATGTGAGATGAATACCACATGTCAACTTGGCTGTGAAATCAGCTGTTTCTCTTGACCACAAAAGGTTTAAATTTACTAACCTCACTTTCTGAAGAAAAAAAAAACCAACAACATAAAAAACAGAAATTTGATCATGCTCCCAATCTGGTATATAGCACCTTCAAGAGCGGAGGCCTGAGCCTGTGTGTCTTTATCAGGCATGCTCTAAGGATATCTTGGGATAAAGACTGTCCTAAGAGAGAAAGCAACCACAAAGGTCAGCAAAGCCTGTCATTGGATTTGAGCTACAGCAAGATAAAACACAAACACAAGTAAACATTAATTCCCTAACTGCATAAATACCCATAATACACTTCAGACGGGACTGCTTCTGGGTTTTTGACTGAAAGTACTTCTTGGTACAACACAGAAAATGCGTTTGTCACTTCTCCTCCTTGGAACCAGTGAGCAAAATGCATCCTTTCCACATCATGTCACTTTGCTGGCTTCGCAATCATTACAAAGACAGTTTAGTTGTAAACTATTTTTACCAAGTTGGGCACTGGGATCGTCTTGTCGGTTGAGCTCCTCATCCTTGAAATATGTGTCGACGATGACAACTACATTTTAGCTCTTGTTCACCCTCATCTTCAAATTAAATTTACACTGACTACTTTGATATGTGCAGAGTGTGTGTTTACATCCCTGTGGACTGTAAGAAAAATAAATAAACCAAAACTATCACATCCGCAAACAACCAACAACAAATCTGACATATTTACCATAACAGCCGTTCTGAACTTTGGACTAAATGAAACACATCCATAAAATAAGTGTTTGTTCTGCACCGTCCTTTGAAGTTGGATTTGTTTTTGCTCTTTAATGATTTCTTTCTTCTGATGATGATGGAAGCCGTGCTGACACCTTCTTTTGCTTCATCAAGTTCCGCTGCACAATTACATGAATTTACTTTCAATAAATTACCATCCTTGCATACATCAGTCAAATCATCCAGCTGAGGCATTCGCAAACAATATGCATTATTAATTTCATTGTCAGTGTTTATTTGGTTAACTTGTAACCGACTTGGACAGCCCATTGCCTTGATGATGCATTTAAAAGCATCAGGGTCGGCTTTTTAAAAGGAAATCAGGGGGATGACATGCTTCCGCACACCACTTCGCTCCCCGCTGAGGCCACAGAGGGAAAAAAAGACTGAACTCCAGTGAAAGTCCAATCAAAAACTCAAAAGATGCGTCAGGATTTGCCAAAGCCAAAACAACAGAATCAGGAAGATCATCCACATCACAGCGATTCTCAGTGAGCGGTTGTTAGCACTGATTGAGTAGATTTCAATTTAACAAGTTTCTCCTGTCTACAATAGTTAATTAAATGAATATATTGTATTCATAAAAGAAAAAGGGAAAAAAACAACAACGAGCGAACAAAGAAACCAAGTTAGAAATTATCTCTCATTAAGCATGGAGTGAAGAGTTTTCAAGCGTGGCAATCATCACTTCAAATGAGGATTTAAACTTCTTTCACAACAACTTACAGAGATAAACTCATGTATAGAAACATGGAAGATTAACAGTGAAGGGTCAGTGAGTAGTTGGGACACAGACAAAGTTAAAAAGAATGATGCCTCCAAAATAGACATGCCTGCTAATGGCAGGAAAAGCACAGCGAGTGAAGACAAATCAGAGTGAAGAAGCAGCTTCTAAAAGTGCCATGTTGCAGCCATCCGTTTAGCCCCGAGGGCACCTGGAGGGTGCTGCAATGGCAGCTCTCATCTGCCATCAGACTATCATCCCAGATGACAGCTCTTAGGTACACTCCCAGCTAAATTCCATACTCTTGCACCAGCTTAAACTGAACCAAAAAAAAATAAAAAAACAGGAGAAGAGGAAAGAGGAGGGAAGCACAATATAGCAAACATTTCAGATAATTACCCATTATAGGGATCTTGATTGAGTTACCAAAAGCAGAGCTGACGTTCCTCTTTCTACATAAATAAAAATAAAGGGATAAAAAGTTTCTGAAGCAAAATAATAACTTCAAAAACAGATCTGCAATCAGCACCTCATTAAGGCTTTTCATAGAAGTAATTAGATATATAACAGAACACTTTTCTTAGTCTAATTCTTGGTCTTCTGAGGGATGCAATGTATTTAGGTTGAGTCATTCTTAAATTGGATGGCTTTTCTTCTTCTTTCCACACTCATGTTTTATGTCATGGCATCAATGCATGATCCTAGAGTGGATGAGCGCCTGGCGCCGAGAGAGATGCATCGAGAGAGCTGGGGCTCTGGGATTCCTGCTTTATCTGCCAGGCATAATGATGGCATCCACCTGCTGTTTTATGGTCACAGCTGGAGCGGTGTAGCTCCCATTTGGCCCAAAGCGCTCCATCTCTCTTTCACTTTATCCACCTCTCTTTGCTGTGCTCTTCTTTATTCTATCCTTTGCTCTTATGTCACTTTCATCTCAAAACAGGTTGGTCACCAACCTGTTCTGTTGCTTTTTTCATCCTCATACACCACCCTTTTCACCTGCCTTCTTTCACTTTTCCTTCTTTTCTTTGTGGCTCATTGCCCTGATGTTTTTTGTTATGGTCAACAGCCACAAGCCCTTTATATAGGGACTGTGGCCTCATGTGTTTCAAGAGGGGATGAGTGGATGTGGAGGGAGGGAGGCAGACGAGGTGCCCATACAGCCAAACATCAGGACAATATGTCACACAGCTGCCTGATGACCTCGACCATTCAACCTTGCAGAGGTCTGACTGTGCATCTTCATCCTGAGGCTAGTTGTACCATGAAAGCAATACATCTTTTTCAGACTGGAAAATATTCCTACTTTGTTATAACATGATTCCCATATAGATCCTTGACAAAGTCAGCCACCAATATAGGCTGCCGTGGGCATGCCATGTAATTTTAGCCACAAAGCCATATTCTATCAAAAACACACAACGCTGGTCATATCATGTTTTCTTGAGATGTTTGATGTGCATTTTTTTCCTGTGCGCCAATTTTTTTTCCCATTCATTTTAATTCAAAGCTGCAGTTATCAATATGAACGATAGATCATAACATTGGGAGCATGCAAATGGAGTTGTGTTTAAGCATCTTTCAGTTCTCCGGCAAAACAGGTATATTTAACAACTGACCATCTGTACCCCAAGAAACTGCTGCTTGTGTTTTGAGTTATAACTCAATTTCCGAGCGCAGCATTTCAAAGTGTTGTCGGGCACCTTAAGTGCTTTGCTATTCCACAAGAAGGACCATGAAGGATACGCTCAATATCTACATACAGCAGAAAAACAGGGGTTGTGCTTAGAGACCACTGGACCAATCTTTTAGTAAAATTTCCAGATCCAGATAAAAAGCCTCACCTTGCTTCCCTCTTAATCCCCTGCGATGATCATCCTTTTCAGCTCAAATCCACAATCCCTCGACTGACCAGATTTTCGACAGGGGATCTCCAAGGAACTTCATAGCAGGTGTTTTCTAGAGTCAGACTTCTGACTGACTTGACTGAAGAAGATTGGAGTTTGGACTAAAAATAGGAGCAACAAATCATTTCTGGGAGACAAGCTGAAATTACTCAACAGCAGAAGGGGGGGAAAAAATCATGATCGCAGCCCGAGCCCGTCAACAACCCAAGACGTCCTCAGAGAGAGGCACCAGCTTGACAACATGTCAATATCACTTTGAGTGCGTCTCTGCGAGCGCAGCTCTTTGGGAAATCTCATTTACTTCAACAGCTTTACACACCAGAAAGACAGTGAACATTTGACGAATGTAGAGAAAGAGAACTGAGCAGTTGATCTTTGGGACCGCAGGAAGACAATTTTTTTGAAAAAAAGGAAAAAAAAAAAAAGGTAAGACAACGATCCTTTGTTGATCACTGTCAATGCGTTTACTGGACCAGACGGTGTTGTCTAACTTTCGGCAGCTAACGCCTGTCTGTTTGAGATCTTACGTTCACAGGAAAGACATTGCCCTCCTTGAGTTTAGCCCCCAGTTCCACTGCCTCTTAAATCTGTCACTCATACGCCTTTCAGAAGCTGACAGGATGATTGAATACAAACCCATATTAACAGTGACAACTTTAGCTGCAGCTAAGCAGACCTGCGCAAACAGAGCTTTGTGGTAGGCAGGTAGAAACAGACATAAGTCTCAGTCACTCCACAGGCATGCAGACAAAACGCAAAAGGATGAACTTTAAGAGGAAAAAAGATGATTTGGGTATACATATTAATGGAACATCTCAAATAAAGGCAACATTTTTACACTGTGGTATTTGCAAAAAACAGACAGAGGGTTGGCTAATGTGAACGAGGAGGTGTTTTTATTTTTGAGGAACTGCACATTAGTGAATATGCATATTGGAGCATGTCTTGCAATTTCCATATTTAGCTCCACACCCTTAGGTGGTTCTCTCAGTCTCCAGGGGCGACAGCCACTCTGAGTGTGATTTGTCCCAGGGGCTGTTACACTTGCTGAATAAACATGAGCCTAATCCTCCTTCCGCTACACTTGTAAGGGGTCAAAGTTTGTATTTACAAGTACAGCAAATCCACTTAGAATCAAAACCTGTTTTCAGAATAGCCAGTCTTACACACACTACCTAATAGCCAGCAGCATTTCATTACATCTGTATGTATGGCACATTTGCCAAAAGTCCTGTATAAACATGTCAACAACATACACACATCAGTTCTTCCTCCTTTAAGATTTTAAGGTTAGGGTGTGTACACACTAAGTTTGGTGTTCATTTATAAAAAAAATAAATAAATAAAAAAAAGAACATAAAATCATTATAAAGAAAGACATAATTCACTGTTGCCATTTCCCCATCTAACTGTGAAACACACACACGCACACAGCACACACACACACGCACACACGCACACACGCACACACGCACACACACACACACACACACACACACACACACACACACACACACACACACACACACACACACACACACACACGTAGAGTAAGCAATCCTCTTTAAATTGTCAATTTTTTATTGTTAAACTACCTCCTTCTTCCTCTCACCAATTAGTGAAAATAAAGAGGATTTGTCTTCAGACTTTCTCTCTGTATGAGCTCCATCTCCCTACTAAATCATTCAACAGCACTGTGCTTCTCATTAGCCCGCTTAGCAAAACTTCCTCAAAAATCAAATAAATCAGCGCCCGGGACTAGAAATTAAAGTCCTGCCTGCAAGCTCTTGGGACGATTTTTTCCCGTTCCCTTTCAAAGAAGACCAGTACTTAAGATTAACAGCACTGCAGTCCTGAAGGCTGGCTTAGCTCCACCCTTGGGTTCTGGTACAATGAAGAGAATCCTGAATGCTGGTGTTATGAGACAATCTGCTCTTTCAGTATCTTGAGTGTGCCTGGTATACACTAATATAACATCACATAAGACACTGAAAACTTGTTGTTTGTTGTTGTGATCAGGGGTGGAACGTCCTGATGGCTGAAGGATACATTTGCGTACAGACATAGACACTGCCAAAAGAATCTGGCCTTATGCGGCCCAGACCACCTCTGAATGTGGTCTAAGCGAGCAGATCTCAATGCGGCTTGGGTGCATTCACCCCTATACTTAGAGCTGTCCACTTGTAATCAGATCACCTAAGATGCATGTTAATGCCAGGTCTGAACAGGTTGCTATGTTACTGTGGACACAAAACATTTGGCAGCTTCATATTGAGAGCTTTAATATGCGTGTTACTGCTAAATAATGAAGAGCTTTCTGGGCAACAGATTCCCTGTGTGAAGAGAGTCAACAAAAATTGGAACAAAAAGACAGCTAAAACATCACCACCAATGAAGGCAGAAAGAGAGGAGACTGATACTGCATCAGTGTGTCAGCAATTTCAGGCGAAACTATCACAAGTAATCTGATTTTTTTTAATAAAAAGGGCAGGGAAAATCCTCTCATTTTTTTAGTTTCAGTTCATGATCTCTTGATTTTTATTTACTTATTTATTTTTAGGGGTTTAATTCTCCCTCTCCGCCCACACGCCTCCCCGAGCGACCATCGTTTAAATGCAAGCCAACATCTGACATTGTTAAGGCTTGGTTTGTTTATGGAGGGTGATGGCTAGCCGCTGAGATGCAGGACTCACTTGGGACTGGACCAGTCAAATCTCGTCAGGCCCTGGATGACTAGATGAAACAGCCGTTCAAGGCCCATCCGCACAGGTTTGCGTTCAAAAGACAGCATGGCATGAGGCCTGGGAGACGCAACCGCCCATGGGTCCGTTTATAAAAAAAAAAAATAAAAAAAGAGGGGGTAAAAAAAGAGCAGGGAGGAATGAAAAGAGAAAAATATTATTTATTTAGCATGTTTACTGTTTGCTATTTCTTGGAGAGCAGAATCATTTTTTAAAGAAAGAGCAGATATGAAATCCCAAGCGTATGAACTTAAGATTCCTGTGGAATTTGACTTCAGCCCTGATCACCGGTTATAAGGCACTAATCTGATATCTTTCACCTTTCATGAGGAAGTTTTCTTTTTCTGGTTTTCAGTTTTACTATCATAGAATATAGGTTGGATTTTAAGGTGATAATTCAAGTTCACTCCAAGCCAAATAATGTGGCACCGTTTTTAGCAAGCACTTTTAATTCTGCTTTTTGACACGATTAATAAAATGATAATTTCATACTTATTTGCTCACAGATGATCCAAGCTAACGGTACAACTAAAGTGTTCATCAAACTTGAGATTATTATTTGTGTAAGATGGCCCATGTATGCATGAAGACTTTCAGAGGAAATGTCTCTTGTGATTAAATATAAGCTGATTGTTTATGCACCACTGGATCTCTATCAAAATATCATGTAATTACACCTTTTATGCACATTTAAGTCCCGGATCCTCATTCTCATCAAACATGACTGCATTTTCCTTTGAATCACAGCCTCTCTAATGCCATAAAAAGTGGCCCATTTAAATTGCAGAACACTAGCAGAGGTTTCTCAAGAGGACACAGGAATAACGAAAGTGTCTACCATTAAGTGAGTTAATAAATATATATATAAAAAATAAGGCACTGATGCAAATGAGGGTTACGATGAGACTACTTTGAGGCGACTTTGTGATGCAGCAGCTATTCATCACTGTGGCTGAAGATGCACTCTTCGCTGTCCTTAGCTTTATCTAATGAAGCCCCCATATGCAAATGATCCTGCCCTTTTTCCTTGATTTTTACTCTTCTGTGTTTATAGCTGTATGTGGGAAAGTGGGCGTTACGATGTGGTGACAATATTACAGCACAAGCACTTTAAATTCACATGATAATGTATGTATGGAGGACACAAGATAGATATAGATATCTATAGATATAGATAGATAGCTAGACGATAGATATATAGATAGCTCTGTCTGTACTTTTGTGTCACCTGCCTAAAAACTTACAGTACATAATAATCCTTATGTACCTTAGATATTCATCAAAACAAACAAAAGACCCACTTACTCTGCAGATATTGAAAAAAATGAGCTGAAAGAGGCTTTGATCAAGAATAAAGGCATATCACATAACTGTATGTGTGCATATTTGTTTTAAAAGGTGCTAAATACAGAATTCAAAGGATTTCTATCGTCTCTGCACGTCTCTCAACATGGCGATGGCTGAGCCAGCTTTGTGCAGCTAACAGTGCAAACAATAGCAACGATGGTGAGAGCACTAGCAGTTTTTACCTGAGGGAGGACCGGAGGGTGAGCCCTACGCTTCCATGACAACGCCATCGTTTGGGACCACATTATGAGCTGTAACCACAGGATGAGAGCAGGGTGGAGTTGTGGCCACAAGTTAGCCAGTGGGGCAAACACCCTCAGAGCTGGTGAGCACTGTGCTAGCCACTAGGGCTCGCACTCTGCTCATATGCATGAACTTGCACTAAAAGCATGCACGGCCAGCCCGACTGTGTAAACAATGCACAGATAAACTCAGATTACAATACACACAGAGGGAAAGCGACTTCTTACACATAAGATTCAACACAATTTAAACCTAAGACATTCATCAACACTCGCCAATACAAACATCTAGATATTTCCTGTCAACCACTGTATCTTATAGGGCAATTATTATTTATTAAAAAATTCTCACTTGTGTGGCAAACATAACTGCACTGAGACTAATACATCCATTAAATGTTGTTGTTGCAATTTGTGTGCTATTTGCTTATAAAATTAGCATACAGGAACAACTCAAATTCTGTAACCTAAAAATATTCAAACATTTAATACATTTGGTGCAACAATTCTGAGACTTTACAATTGTAATTTTTTTTTTAAACTATTCAAACAAATATGCCCAAATGAAAGTGAAAAGGTCATTCTCACATCAGGATCTTCTACTGGCCTTGACAAAACAGCACCACAGTGTCATCCAAGATTTCCACTTTGCTTGCACAAAGTCAACTGCAGGCAATGTGCACACACACAAACACACACACACACACACACACACACACACACACACACACACACACACAGGCCTGTGGTTACACGATGACATGCATCATCTTTGTTGAAACATAGCTTTCAGTGCAGACTCTCACAACCTTGAAGTCTGGATTCCCTGTGGACGCAGCAACACTCAAACAAGCTCAACAGCCATTTGCAAACAAATCCAAGCCTCGACGTTGTATCCACAACATCTTGCCTTAATAGTTGCATTGTTTTATCCATAAAAGTGGCACAAAGTGAATTGCTTTGAACATCACTTTGATTATTCTATATGTGATTTTGAAAAATATTGCTATCTAATTAGATAGAGTGTCAAAGGATTGGAGATTTCTCTATTAAAAAAATTTGCATTTTGCAAGACATTTTCAAGTCGATTCATTATTGGTGCTCTTTGAGGTCATTGAGAAACAGTGATGCATAATACAGTTTACAGGGCAGACATATCTTTGGCATTCCTGCACTCCAATTTCTTGTTATTTATCCGCGGACATATTCTGCAGGCTGATACTCCTGAAAACCGTTCAAATATTCATTTTATATCTATAGTGTTGTGATATTGATTTCAACCAAAACCCAGAGCCAAAGTTGCTACTGACCTGCAGTAGACTTAGACTGACCCTGAGAACGACTGCGTTGGGATGGAGTGAACACAGAGTTAATGACTTAAGTCAAGTTTATGGCCTGATTATGGGATTGCTTGGTGAAAATAGAAAACTTTGATTCAGGGATGACCACAGATTGATGATGTGAGAGTAAAACAACAAGAAGATGGTGAAAAGAGTAAAACAAAGGAAGCATCCTGCATAGTCAGCTATAGAGGAAAAGAAGTTCATTCAATAATGTGCAGAGAGGAGGAAGAGGAGTGGAGCGTCTTCATAGCATTATGATTTTTGTTCAATTGAAGTGGCAAATAAGTCAAAAGTCTATAATGCAGAGAGAGCTGAACAGTCAGATAACATATTGCAAGACAGCAGCCATTAGCCAGAGAGCTGCAAAAGCACATCGGGGGAAAACTCAAAGAGATAGAGAGGCAGCAAAGAGAGACAGGGGGAAGAGAGAGCAAGGGTTGGTTGGAGGGAAAGATGTGAAAGGAGCGAGGGAGTGCAGAGTGGAGTGTGGAGACTGATTGCCGTTGATCTTCACAATAAGCAGGGCCGACAAGCGGCGAGCGCGCCTCTGCTCCGACACTAATTGCCCGTGAAAGGTGACCTGCGGTGAGGCGGAGGCGCTCAGCTCCGATCGTCCTCGCCGCGCGACGTCTGCCCTGATCGCACGCGACACCAGACAGCCGAGCCGTCACACCGGCCACCAGCCCCACCAGCTCAACAGCCGGAACCCATCCAGAGAGAGAGAGAGACGGGCAGAGGGGCAGGAAAGAGACCGAGAGTGAGGGGGATGGAGGATAGGGACTGGGGGGGATTGGAAGAGTGAGGGGGGATAGAAGCAGGGCAGGAGACAGGAAGAACAGACCAAGATGGAGAGCTAAAAAGAGCCGGAGCCGGCTGTAAAGGAGAGTAAGAGGATCAGACAAGGGGAAACACGAGCGAGAAAGAGAGACAGAGAAAAGACACAGAAAATGCTTTGTTTGTGGAGGATGGAATGACAATGTGAATGAAAACGACGAAGAGTAAAAATGACTGCACTCTATTGTAGCGCTGTTGCAACACAATAATTTGGTATATTTCAAAGAAAGAGATGTCGTTCCTGTGTGTGTCTTTGTGATGGAAGAGAAAAAAAGAGGGAGTGAGAGTGAGTAATAAGGAACAATCCCAGATTTTCACCACAAGGGTGTTTAATCGCATATTCTATTCTTATCTTTTATTATACAAAATAACCAATGTGACACACAATGAAAAACATCTTTGAAAGTAAAATATTTAAAGTAGAATTGCAATGGTACCTTGCTAAAGTAAAGTACCTTGCTGTAAAATGTCAGATTCATTTTCTCTTTCCACATAACAAACGGCCCAAAACCCAAAGATATTCAATTTAGAATGCTATAAAACATTTTTTTTTAAATGCAAGAAAATGGTTTCCGCTTCATAAGGATCATTCTCAGTAAACAAGAACCATAGACATTTCTGCATTTCCTTATTAGCAGATGAGATACAGCCGCAACATTATAAAATCCTGAAGGCTCCAATTAGATCTTCACTTATTTGATTTTGAACAACAGAGACAATATATATGAAGTGTTCAAGGCATGGTATAGGCTGGAAAAGATTGCAATAAACGGATGGATGGACAAAAGGGTGAAAAACACCAAACATCCACATTCAAGCAAGAAAAAGGAAAGGTAGACTGAATCAATGAAAAGGATACTGAAAGGGGAAAAGGATGAACTTCAACTGGGCTCATGATTTCTGAGGCACTGGAGAGTAAAAGCAGCAGTCAGGGTGGCGACAGGGCTGCAGTCGTCCCAACAGTCACGAGAGGTTAGGGAGGTGTGAAAAAAAAAAACATAATGGTTCCAGATGATCAGATGAAGGGAGGTTGGTGCCCTGGGATACTGTGAATACTGGGAGAATAAAAAGAATAATCCAAGAATAACCATGGTTTGCTTTAACTGAATTCATGTTCACATAATAATCCTTGCCGTAAACTCGAAATGAAAGGGAATATAAGTTTACTTGTAAGTTAATTGTGCAATTCCTTTGAAAAGCACTTTTCCTGTGCTCACTGAAGCGTAGAGAACACGTAATAAATGTGTTGTACTGTAATGACTTCCCTTAACATTTATCAACTAGTTGAAACTTCCAGAAGCATCTTTATTATTGATTTCCCCCTGCTTTTCCCTGGTTTTAAGAGGTTATGAGGGGATAAAGAAGAGAGACAAGCCTGGATCTTTTTACACAGTGGAGCCAGACAGTTGGAGCCCAGTGTGGGGGAAGGAGCGTGGGCAGGCTACAGACCATTTTCCCAGCACAGATACGGATATATTGGAACGCAGTGGCCATTAATAACAACTCAGTTGTCATCTGCACAGTCATTGACCCCCAGACCGGTCAATATGTGTGGAGATAGTGAGAAAAAGAGTGTGTCCTCATATATGTGTGTGTGTGTGTGTGTGTGTGTGTACAATGGCATGAGCTCAATCTGCTGCTGCTAAATAGCATGTAAAAATATGAGGCAATGCATATAAAATGTTTAAATGTGGACTACTTATAGGTAACACTTTAGATTAGGGAACACATATTAACCATGAATTAGTTTCTTATTAGCTTATTCTTATTAAGTGGTTTACAACAACTCCCTAACTCACTATCAATAAGCAGTGATTAGGAAATTATTGATGGACAACTCTCACAGTAGTTAATGGTTTAGTAGTTGCAGAATATGATCATGCAGAATAAGGCATTAGTTAGTGATTTATAATGGCTTAAAAACAGCCAATATCCTACAAATATGCATGCTAATAAGAAACTAATTCATGGTTAATGTGTTCCCTAATCTAAGGTGTTACCATATTTGTTGTGGCTATATACAGTACATTATGAATGCCTGTGTGTGTAACACAGGATTAATTCAGTTTGTGGTTAGCGCCACCCTTTGGTGGATCATAGTATTGTATATGGGCAACACTTGAATGTGTGTTTCATGTTAATTAACCTCCTTGCATGAGGGCTTCTTGAATTATATATTCATCTTAAGCGTGGTATACGTGTTGGTGAAAACATGCCTTGATTCATATAATCACTTGTGGCATTAGGTCAGCTCTCTTTTCTCTGCTTTAAGCATCTACAACAAAAGGAATTCCTTATTGTTGAGTTAAAATGAAATACTGATATTATGTTGAGGGAATTAACTAAATTTCTCAAGATAAGCAAAGATGAATGTAGTATTTGGAAAAGACATAGGAAACCTTAAAAAAAATCATATGTATAGCCTCTATCAGGCAAAATATTAGCAGTTAGTAAAACTACCATTTAAAAAATGTGTATTTCTCGCTGCCTTTTTATAGGATCTTTCATCCTATTTTTATGAGCAAATGAACGTATCTTTTCCTCGTATTTTACTTCTGGTGTGTGTTGTTTTTAATGCCACACTGTAAAGCACTTTGAGCTTCTTTCTATGAAACGGTGCTGTGCAAATAATAATTATTACTTAGGCTGTAAGACTGACAATCATCATGGATCATTAGCTGAGTGAACAATGTGAAGTGACCAAAATAACAGCAGGGAAAAAACACGTTATCCCAGTTATCCTTTCAATTCAATAAATGTGTCTTTTGTATAACAGCAATCATCATATTTCATGCTGTCACATTCAGTGTAATTGCTCACCTTGGAAACATGCTTCCCTGCAACTCTCTGCTGTCCTACTGAGCGAAGCACAGAAAAGACAGACACACACCAATTAAAGTGTGCTAGTTTTAGTTACCTGCACTAGGAGCACCTGACAAGTTAATTCTTTGCAATCATGTCATTTCTCAAACAACTGACATTAAAAGGCCGGGTGTGTATATTCCTGTGAGTGAACATGACAAACCACGCTCAGGTGAACACCGTGAAGTTTCAACAAGGTGCTCAAAATGATGTTCAGTTATTGTCTGTTAAAGACAGGAAATTACTGTAAACCTGCAAGCTGGTCTCCAGCTCGCTGTGTGGTGTCAGTGCATAAGAGGGTTTGATTTCTCCTTGCGCCAGGAAGCTTTATTCCCAACATGAAACTATGACAGGTTGATAAATTAGATGATCAAACATTTACAGTTAGCATCCACTTGCTCTGTAATGTTAACAAAATGCTCCCAAGGTTACAAGCGACTTCAAGTGGTGACCATCAGTGGGAAAAGCCAAAGACGTTTTTGTTGTACTAGTAAACGAAACACTGCCTTGATACTGTTCATTCGCTACGACACTCTTAAAAGATAGTTCAGGAAAAAAATAAAACAATTCTGTAAAAGTTGAACACAAAAAAGTTATTTAATTTTGTCACCATGCACGATAAATTCTTTGAAATTTAAAATACTTTTATATTCCATTTTCATCCGGATATCCATCATTTTGGGTCTTAACTTTTCATACAATTGTATATATTATGATACCCTGACATTGCTTTTACATATATTCTAAAGCTGTGAAATATGTGTTTACGTGTAGGCTCTTTTTAAAAATGCATCGGTGTCTAGACATGGGGTGAGAATATTTGAAAATATTTTCCTTCTTTCAATTAAGCATTTCAAAACAAAATAGGAGCGCATGTACATGGGTAAATGAACCGATGACTTAAACTTTAAAACGTGTTTACTTCCTTCTTGTGAACATATCTATCTGCAGCTTCAATGGAGCGATTTTTAACCTGGGTGCTGCAGTCAAGAAACGATTTTCCGGCAGGAGATGATAATCAAGGTTCCAAAGTTCTTCAGTTTGGCTCCATATCCACAAGCCATCCAAGTGACTTTCTAATTAAGAAGTTACCATTCAGGCACTTTCGGTTCTTTTTTAAGCAGTTAAAGTTCTCCAACTTCCCCCAGTCCTGTTCACTTTGTAGTGCTGCAGCACCAACTCTCAAAGTCAAGGAGCTTTGCTAGTTTTTCCCCTGGAGACCATCCCCAAGATTTCCCTTTGCACATTTCCGCAAGACTACTAAGAGTGGCGAGTGATAACGCGGTTTAAGATGCTAACACCTCGCCATTAACATGTGGCCAGTCCAAGCGCCCTCTCATCAGCGCCCCGAGGGTTTCTTCCTCTGAAATGCTCTTTAAGCAGCTCCCTGACAGGCGAGCGTTTGGCTTTCTAGTTAATTAAAGGGAAAAACATGGCCTTAACTGGTGCATGGTCGCACCCAGCCTGCATAATGGGACGTAATTAACTTCCCCTCATCGTTACTTCACTTCAAAGGGTCGGTTTTGAGTCAGCCATGCAGACACACACACACACACACACACACACACACACACACACACACACACACACATAAGATGTGTATTTATTACTGTGCACAGATAAAGCCCACAGAAAAGATCCCTATAGCTCTCCTCTGGGAGTTGCATACAAGAGCCTGAACTGTCGGGTAGATCCTGGAAAAAACTTGTTTCTGCTATCTTGTGAGTGAATGTTGATAACATGAGCGCACGCACACACACACACACAACACACACACAACACACACACACACACACACACACACACACACACACACACACACACACACACTACAATATCTACAATATCTACAGGTTTAATGAATAAATCTTAGTGCATATTTTGGTATTTTTTGGTATAACAATGTGAAATAATTAAATATAATGACAAATTAACCACTTTCGGTGGTTAAACATGAACCTTATAACTGTTTCCATCTCTTACACTTCAACTGTTATCTCAACTGTTTAAAACTTTACTCTTCAGCTGATGATTCCACTGCGTTCATCTCTTATTGTTTAAGTGAGTGTTCATCTGCTTTCAGTGATTTCACTTCAACTGACTCCGCCAGCTCAATTACTCAATTTAAAAATGAATCAACAATTTAAATTTATGTCAGTGCTCGAACGTCAAATGAATCTTCAACTCAGCACTTTCGCTTCAAGAGATCGCTGCACGCTTACACTTAAATAAACACTTCAGGAGCACCTTGGGAGCCGAATGGTTCCAGCCACATAACCACACCGTCCACGGTTCAGTGCCATTTATACGGGACCTTTGTTGCATGTCATACTTCTCTCTCCCAACGTTCAGTCTTTCCCTCCACTTTCCTCTGTCCAATTCAAACTGAGAAATGGCAAAAACAATAATTTAATAAAAAACGTCCAACTTCAACCAGAGCATCTATTTTCACCACTAATATTTTCAGCTTCTCTTATTAATTGTATTACGACTACAACTTCTTCCAGTATTCCAAGAATATTTTGCATTTTTAGCTGTAATTCTATAATCTTTTTTCGGTTGTTTGACCTTTTTTAACCTCTTCGACACAGCCGCACCAATCACAGATATATTACAAATAAACACACAGTACACTCGAGCACACACACTAGCACCCCACAGCTTCTTCCCCGCTGCAGTCCAACACTATGTCGAGAAAAAAATCTGAATGCTGACATCTGCCACATGCATTTGGCCGCCAACATCGAGGTGAGTCCAATGTTTCGGAGAGACGTTTTTTTTTTTTCTTTCTCCCCCTCCTCGACCAAACCAAGTTACCGTGAATTTTCCAGCTGTGAGTGAACAAGCGAGCGACAAGGCTCAGCCAAATCGGACTGATGGCTGGGCTCTGTTTGCCTTTTGCTGTTATTTATTCATGTGTTTATTCTTCCTGTCGTTATTCCCTCTGATCCAGCGTCCCTCCATCCTTTCCTGCCCCTCCCCCAACCACTGTCTCGTTACATCAGGTGTGATACGTACCCAACCAAACCCCTGTTTGCAGTTGTTTGTCCCTAATAGTGTCTGATATGAAAGAATTGGGAAATGTTTTTTATAGCTGAATAAATCATTAAATGGGGCTCTTTTATTTTCAGATAAACATAACAAAGCTTTATATAAAACCTAAAAAATATTTGCTATCCATAAAAATGCTGCGTGAGTGTAGAATTTCATGTATTGACATTATAAAAGAATAGCTTTGTTTTTGCATGTGTCATCCCGTCATCAAAACTAATTTTCACCCTGACTCGACCCACGTTTATATTGTTTGGTCTGTGTCCAGTAGGTCTGACTAGCAGAGGGTGAAATCTGCTTGGTGGCTGCGGGTGGTGATGGTGCCTTGAACAGGGTCAGCGGTGGTCGGAATAGTTAGAGGCAGCGACGGGTTCACTGCGAGCACTTATGACAACACAGAATGGACTTCGCTGGTCACAAGGGGTTGACACCCCTCTTACACTTTGTATTATCTCGTGTAAACTCAGTGAACCACGCAAACACACGCACAGACATACAGTCCCCCACATCCACCCCCACCTCATGGTGAACAGTTGCCATGTCACAGTTGGTTGTCCCCGGATGAGCTCCACGGTTACCCTGAATTTACATGTGTGCTAATTAGACTGGAAGAAATGATTGGCTGCTCACAACATCGCAGTAAAGAGGGCCCAGATACGCGCAAAACACATGCATGGACACATGCTTGCCTGCACACACACATACACATATGGGTGTCCACATACACAAAAGCCCTGGTGGACAGTAATGCATTAGGGCACGCCCCATCACACCATGTCAACAGACACACCTCGGCTGAGTTTGGGTTCTGTCACATGTGATTTACTCGCCGTCAGACAACCTCACACCCCTCCCTTCTGAGTGTACAAATCTATCTCCCTTCAAGTCCTGCATGTGTATATGTATAGGTGTGTGTGTGTGTGTGTGTGTGTTGCAGTATTTCCTCCATACTGGGAATCTAAGCCAATAACATATGCTATGTTGTCGTGTGTATTTTCTAGGTTGCGTTTATGATTGCCGAGTCCATTTGTAAGTGATGTGTGCTTTGTGTGCGTGCTTTGTGTGTGTCAGGGTGGTTAGCACCGAAACCCCCACAGAGCTTCTCCATAATAGTCCTAAATCAGCCTTGTAATAATAACATCTCACCCTGTGTTATTCCTGCTGCAATCCTATGTGCTCAGGCCCCCCAACGTCTGCCAAATAGCCCCTTTTGATGTCTCCACTGCTGGCAGGACACAGTGAGCTCTTTACCCTCAGCCTCACACAGCCGTACAGTGTGAGGACAAAGTGAGACTGAGCATATGGAGAGTGAGAGGCAATGACGTCCTCAAAGCCATACGGTGTATCAAATATAAAAAGCCATTCCGATTTTCTCTAAAGGGGATTTTCCCTTCACCAATGTGAACATTTCTTTTTACCTTTTATTTAACATCATTCAATATTCCATGACATCACCTTTAGTGTTACATTCATACAGATTTTCCAAAGTTGAGGGTTTTTTTTTGTCTTTTCCCCCCTCCTCTGAATGTCATTGAACAGTGTTTTTCAGCTGGTGAGCTGAGACCCTTAAAAAGTGGGTCACAAGATGTTCTGCCAGAGCCGTACTTAGAAGAATGTTATTCAATGAACCGTCTTCTCATAGACAAGGTCAAATTGGATTACTCAGCGTAGAACCTCTGTGTTCTTTACTATTAGTTTCACACCAGTGCAGAACACTGTCTGCCTCTAGCTTCAGCTTTATAATCTAAAAACGTTACAAAAGGTCGGTTGTTCACAAGTCCTCTGTGTGCGCGTGTCAATATGCATGTGTGTGCACGGAACACACATGTGATAACACGAATAAAAATACTGCTGAGACACCACTACTTCATTCAGTGAGACGAGGAGGAAATACTCCTCCAGCACTGTGTCAAATCTTTGGCCGTCTTCCTTCCTTGCTTTCATTTTGCCACACATTCCCTTTCTGCCCCCCTTTTACTCATTTTCCTGTCTTTCTTCCACATGGGAAGACGAGCAACACAGCAATTATTTGTGTGCTAGTCTTTTGGAGTTCCCCACTCAAATTCCTGTTAAATAATTTGATTATTTATGCATGTGTTGAAACATGGGCGCATTCAAAGTAATTACACATTTTAATGTACATTTCATGCATTGCAAATTCCAAACCATCTGTTTATGCGTTATAATAAGTTGTTTATCCAACTATAATTAAAATTTTCTGTTGGGCATCTTCTGCATCGCTCAGACAGAACTTGGATTATTGGTACTAAATGTTACTGCGAATACAACATTTTCGAGTCTCGTTTCATCAAGCTGTAGTGATTCTCTTCTGAAGCACTGATTATTTTAGTGTTATACTGGAATGTTAGAAATTTTAGAGAAGGGGGGGGCTCTAAGGGCTGAAAAGATTAGCCTAGTTGATTAGTCGATTAGGCAACATACAGGAAATTAAAAGGCAAGAATGTTGATAATCAATTATTTTTAAAGTAATTTGTCAAAAAGAATTCAGTTCAGTGTTTTATAGCATTGCAAATCATGGAAATCTCGTTTCAGACAAGTAATCTAAAAAGGTAACTGGACAATTGTGAACAGGAAATCTCCACCTTTTCCCAACGTATAAACTAATCAAAAATAAAGGTTGGTCAATAATGAAAGTGAATGTTAGTTGCAGCCCTGGGAAAACCAACAAAATAAATTATTTGGAATCCAAACATAAAACACTGAGAAGATAGGCACCAAGTTGCCAACTGATCAACCAGAGCATCCTGAAAGAATGAACATTAAAAATCTTCACACTGAGAGCGCACAGCTTTGTACACTCAACTTTGCAAATATTTAGCCACGTTATTGCTCGTAACCATCCTGTTGGGGGAAGCTTGTGGAAACAGTGGCTATGTAGTGTTTTTTGGGGGCCATGCAGAGTTGGATACAAACAAACAGCAAAGAGATGCATGTCCGTTTTATCACATAAACACGCATTAATAAAAGAAGAGCTACTAATATCAGAGAGCGCAGTCAAACGTAAAAGAAAATATTACTGCATAGTAATGAGTCTTTCAAACATATCAAGGCTTAGAGGGAACACGAGTGTGTGTGAGTGCGTGTGTGAAAGCATGCAAAAGAGAACATTAACAATGATACATTTCAAATGGAACAAAAACTGTTTTCAATTTTACCCCCCCTCCCCCCCATACGTTCTGAGGTATCTATCATCCCTCCAGAAGAGAAAAAAAGGAAATCATCCAATTTAGCAAAAGAGGGACGAGCGAGAGAAAAATTTGAAGCCCCAATTACAAGTAATTACCACTTTTCGCTCTCAACATGGTGAAATGATTTGATGCCTTTCAGAGGGTAGTCTGGTTTAGCTCAACACAGACATCTCCTTCTGCCTTGTGTTAGTCTTTGGCGGTGGTTAATACGATCATTTGGTGGAGATAAAAGACGAGGCGGTTAAAAATGATGGCGCTGGAGCCGGATCTGCCGGCTATAAATCACACAAGGTGGTATTGAGATGAAGCAAAGGTACGTGCCACGACATCCTTTTGCTGCGACCGAGACTAGAAATGATAAAATAAATACATCTCCGAGGAACCCGCGGGGTGGGGGCGTTGTGTGCAAGGTGTCTGTGTGTGAATGCTTTCGTCGTGTCGTGTCTGTGTGTGCCTTGTAGCAGACCTTATACTGGAAAGACATCCATCACTGACCCCTTTTGTCCGCTCACACACCAGCTTAGAACTGCAAGTTTGCAAAATTATACCGTTAAAGACCAAATCCAAATGGTTAAATGTGAGATCTTTTTTCTGCTTGCCTGTGGTTTTCATTTCGTTTTTCTGCGGTTAGTAAAACATATCACAGTTACTAATGAGTGCAATCATTTTGTACAGTGTTGGGCAGAAATAGCCTCTATTAATAGTGTCTTAACACAGCAATATTTTGTGACATGTTGACATCAAACATTACCAACTACATCATACATGACTGCCATCTCCACAATGCAGAAAAGCAGTTTTCTATGTGGTCATTTGTGATTTGAAGAAAGGAAACTTCTCACATATAAACATGAACATCCGTACATAGCGCTGAAACAATTAGGTGATGAACAGGAAATCAATCAACAACAATTTACTTAATCACTTGAGTTCTTTATCAAGGAAATATGCCACAAAAGTTATTGGTTGTCTCAAATGCAAGGATTTGCTGTTTTGTCTGCGATCAGACAAAAGACATCAACTCTGGCTCTGTAGAATTAAAAGAATGAAAAATAATAACCAATATATTAATGAGCTGAATTATTTTAACAATAATTCATTCATTGTTACTTTGTCTGTAAAATATCAGAAAACTGTAAAAAATAAATACCATCAGCACAACAAAAGCCATGCAATCTGTGAAGCATTATAGCTGGGAATAATTAAGGGGTGGGGTTTACTTAAACAATGTAATAGAGTGTTTCAGCACATAAATGTATCACGATATTTACTTCCAGAAATATGTGATTCACTGGGCCAGTAAAAGTGAGCAGTGTCTGCCTTGTCGATGAGTGTACATTTGGAAAACCACAAAGGAGTGTTTCACCTGTGGAGAAACTTGTTTTGAGGGTGATGTGACCCCTCTTACAGCTCAAATCACAACAAAAGCCCCTGGAGACAAGCAGAGAACATCTGTCTATTTCCTCAAGCCTGCTCCTTTTAAGCAACTGCAACACACACACACACAAACAGACAAACACACACACACACACACATACACACTTGTAAGAGATACAAGACATTTACACACGCATGCACTCAAACCAACGCCTCCTGCTCACTCCCAGTGTTGCATCTCAACATCGACACAAGGCAATACAGTTCCAATCCACCTGGTCTTTTGATGGCTCTCATACTCACACATGACAATGCATTGATTTTTATTTTCTTTCCCTCCTCCCCCTCCCTCCTAGCTCTGCTGGGTGCGTAGACGGAGCGGTGTGGAGAAATCCATTAAGCCGACACTTCTCGTTTCCATTGACTGACAGGGCTTGACGGACTCGGGCTTTTGGCCCACCCGCTTGACTGGCAGCTCGACAGTTAAACAAGCCCTCCAGTTGCTATAATAGTTTAAAACACTTTCAATTACCCGAGTCAAACAAATCCTGCAGACGAGCGCTCGGGTGCTTCTCTACAAGCAATCCCACACCCCAGCGGGTCCCTTCTCCGCCTATCGTTTGGTTTTTCTGGATATCCCCCACGCTACGATGAAGAGGAAGAGTTTTTCTGGACAAGACAAGCATGAAGTCAGTGAGGGAAATTGGAGGGTACAAACTGCCAGGTACTGAGAAGAGGGAGATGATTTTAAGCTTCTCTCTTGGTGTTTCAAAACTCACCACTCTGCTTTGTAGAGATGCGTCAATGCATCTTCCTCCCACCTACACTACAGAGCCCGTCTCTGTGTTTGTGACGGCAAGATTTATAACATAACTCATTAAACATTAAGTAAATCACTTTTGACCAACCTCCTGCCTGCTACTGTGAAAAGCACACAATAACCAGGGGTGGGCAATTTCCACAAATCAATGAAATCTCACAATAATAAGCCAGACTCATAAATCTCTTGTAAACAAGCACTTCACAGCAGTTTCAGTTGACTCGCAGGTTTAAATGCTCCTTGCATACTGTGCGACGT
The DNA here is from genome assembly GCA_029853015.1 of Chelidonichthys spinosus. NCBI lineage: Eukaryota > Metazoa > Chordata > Actinopteri > Perciformes > Triglidae > Chelidonichthys > Chelidonichthys spinosus. The sequence goes on along the minus strand of CM056836.1, from coordinate 9,688,609 downwards.
TAATTGCCAGTAAAAACATGGAAAAGGAAATTTTTGCAGGAGATTATGTTAAATCAAGCAGAAAATCATAATATTACATTTGATTGTTTGATAACTCAAACATGAGGAGATTTTATCATCAAGGGTTACTCTTTTAAACAATTCTACAAGAATATCACAGTTGTATTACTTTAAGTACTTATATCACTCTATGAAATGTATTACTAATTTGTCTTGACTTGTGAATTTGCTCTGCTTTATACATTTAAAGACAGTTTGAGCAAATTAACATAACACACAGAGAAAATCATTTTTTTTGTAAATAAGATTTACACTTTTGTTTTTTTCAGGATAATTTGTCTGGGTTTAACATGTTGCTTCATGCGAAAAACAGATATTGGTTAAATTTGTAATTTGTACTGTAAAATATACAGCTAAATGAATGAAGTTGTAACATCAACTAAATAACTACAAAGCAAATTAAATTAGCTTAATCGTGAGGCCTTTTAAAAACGGATACTAGACCTGAATATTATAAAAAGGTACAGTAAGTTTATGGTATTCATTAGTTTGGGAACATAATATACGTTTTTGCAAGATATAGTTTATAATGTAGACAATGTAAAGGAGAATGGTTCACACCACTTGCAATCAAAAACTTGCAACCAATTTTGAATTGCTAAAGGGAAAAAAATGGAAAATGTTCTCAGAATAATTTAGTCTAAATGTTAATTATGCAAAGAGTGTATTTTGTTTGGTTATTGGTTGACTTCTGCCATTTGATATGGCCTGAGAGCCCTCGCAGCACACCTTTTCTGGAGGTTCGTTTGTTTATGCATAATTATCTGCTATCACCAGCAGCACCGAGGGCTCTTGCTGCAGTAGTAATCTCCCTGTTGCCCCAGAAACACAAGACACACACCAGCAAAACAGTGAAGTCATTCCCTCTCCTTGAGAATTGTGGAGTCGAGAGGGTGTGAGGTGTGTATAGCGGCGTATGAGGAAAAATCCATTTTCAGATGATGAGATCATTTTATCAATATTTCGGGCTGCATATTCAAGTGTGTGATTGCCTGAACGTCGAGCAATAGTAGATGGTCTAAGTTATTATTCACAAATAATGAATTATTCTCATTAAAACGATTCAAGGCTTTATTGAATCAAGGACTGTGGACTCAACTAGGTACAATGTTTTCATGTGTCAATATATCAGCCAGTTAGAAGGTGCCAAAAAAGTAAAATATAATATGGACGCATGGGATAAAAAACAAATTACTCAAACAAAGACACTGAATAAAATGTATCTATCACAGACACATTCACATAGGTGGGAGACAGCCCTGTGGCATGGAGGTTTTCATAATGTCTACAAGCTGGATTTATAAGGTATTCAGAATTTCAGTGTTATCCACTTGCATTGCAATACATCAAAATATGTATAGCAATGCAAGTCAAATAAGCTGATTTTTATGTGACATATTCACACAAAATCTGTTTGAGCACCATTCTCTAGAAATACATGCAGTTACCTTTAAGTGTGAAATTCCATATATTAATATTAAAAAGTCATACTAAGGACATTGACCACGTGGTTACAGCATCCTCTGTTTGAATCCAGTCAGGAAATATACTAAATACTGCATTAATGGTTTAAAAAAACCTGCGAGTAGCAACACAATAGGTTAATTCCTGTAGAGCAGAGCAAATAAATAAATAAACTGCCATTGCTGAACTTTTGACAATAAAGCATTTTGATTTGCAATCGTCTTTTTCCTCTTTCCAGTGATGTTCTGCTGATTGTTAATTTTGTTCTGTGGAGAGTCGTTTTGGCAGGCAAGTGCAAAATGGGCAAACAAGCAAATACACCCATTAAACAGTAATTTCTCTCCCAAATTCTCTTACATTTTTTTTTAATAGACTACAGGAATAAACACATGCAAAGCAATGACTGAAGAATGGCTCCATTCGCAGTTGGGCTAGACAGCAAGCTACAAAGTAATACTATTGATTTGTTTCTGTTTATTTTGTTTTAATGCTACCTAATTAGTGCTTCCCAGCTAGCTGTGTCTACCTGCTGAAATGACACAACGTTATGACAGGCAGTACTGAGCAGCGACTACACATGACTTATGTGTTCAAAACACTGTAGCTGCAGGAGACTACACTCACATATGCAAGACCATAAATGTCACTCTGCTCAGTGCAGTCTGCTAAGACTCTACAGGCATTTACCCCTACTAGGGGTGTTAATGGTGGTAAACCCAAAGTACACTGCAGAAGATCGGATCCACGGTAGTTGGTGTTACCAGTGTTACATGGTGTTACCAGTGTTACATGGTTTTCAGGCATACAACAATTGCATTCCTTGGCCACCACCACCATTGTACTGTCTTTCCCCCCTTATTTTTAATAGAAATAAAATCAATTTGGTTATTTTTCAGGTAGGCCTATCACCGTCCATGTTATCAAATAAAAACTAAAAAATGCATACAGTAAACATATTATCAGTATGTAGTCAGGTGAAGGAGGCTAGAATAAAAAAAAAGGGTTGGGGGGATATGGCCAAAATCTCAGCGGAAGTGGAAAAAAAATGAAGTGTATTTTATGATCGTTTTTGTCAATGGAGTCTGGAGTATTTGGTGAGAGTGAACAGTCCTTCCCATTGTCACCGACAAGAATGAGCAGTTGTGATGTAATGGTTCACTTCACACTGATCTGTAACTTTGCGTATCATATTGTGGACAGACTTAACAAACCATGACTTCGGACTTTTTACCAATCGTCGTTACTTCGGCATAATCTTTATCCGTTTATTGCAACTAAATAAGAAAAAAGTTATTGGAATTTGGCGCATAGTGCTGTAGTGAATCAGGCGATATGTGGCTTGCTATTCACACTGAATACAGGTTATGAACTCAGACAGGACGCCATTTGGTTTCCCGGCGTATCCCTTGAGAGCTTGACAGAGTAGTAGCAGGGGGCGGGGCTTAGCAAAGGGTCATTTGATGACTAATGGACAGTTGGAAGACTTTGTCAAGTCTAACAGCAAGCAGAACAAGATTGTTAGAAGAGTCTTATATCTTCAAATACATAAATGTATATAAAATGGAAGACAAACACTGCATTTTAAAGGCTGGAGAAGTTTAAACTTGATTCTTGCTCAATGAAAAGAAAGCTAAATAAATATACAGCTCTTCAGCTTTAAAATTTGGAAATTGCAGCTATTTTTCCGCAAGCATGCAACAAAGTAAATTAATAATATCAACATTGTCTAATGAATTCACGAGAACACTGAGAAATGTGTTCATGTGCTCCCATGTGTCTGATGTTCAGCTGTGCACAGCATGCAGCACACTGTATGTTTTTGTACCAATAAACTCTGATTCTGGAGTAAACGCTAATGAAAGATTATTTTTTAGATGGAAATGATTTGTCAGTAAAATGGGGAAAACTAGGCTGCTTGCACAACAACAGCTTGTTCATGTTCCAATATGAATATTGATGTAAAAAAAAAAAAAAAAAAAAGTACACACTAACATTCAAAATTAGGTTGGGAGTGTGGACATTTCTGTATTATTCCACTATCTTCTCTGTAGTGCCTTTGCTCATTTAGTAATTGTATTATCATTAGTAAGCAACCAAGTCAGTGTATGTGAACAGAGACTTGTAAGTATAAGCTCTATGGTGACAAATCTCTCTCTCTCTCTCCCTCTCTCCCTCTCTCCTCCCCCTCAGCCAGGCTCCCTATCCACGTCAATACAAGCAGGCGCCATAGTGCAAACAGCCCAGGACACACCATGTAAAGTGACTCTACAATCCCCCATTCCCAACCCCCCTCGGACACTATTCGCCCTGAACAACAACCATTGATTTTTTTTTTTTTTTCCTGATGAGGATCTAGCCGGCATTTAATCTAACATTGTAGCCCCCCGCTGTAGGACATGGCTGAGCATGTCATGCTAATCGATTGGTCAGAGCAACCACTGTAGGTTGAGCACTTAACTTTACCTCTCGATGAGAAGTAAGTATCCATCTAACTAAATATCTATCCGTCTATGAAAAACAGAACATAAAAAAAGGACAATTGTGTTTCTTATATGCTTGATTTCTCTCATTTCAAGGGCAGAGGAGATGAGGGTTATATTTTGCCTCTAAACCAGATGATAATTTACATTTAGTCACAGCACTGTACATGTTTGACTAAATGGACCATCAAGCCTCTTGAGTAGACTATTGTTTACACAAACCTGACTTGACCGACGGAGCTGTGGTCAAAATGCAGGAGGGTGTCTGCTAAACCCTCTTTAGGCAAGGACACTGATTTTGAATACTGCCATATGCAAATCGTTGAATGCAATTTGCATTATTAAATATTTCAAGCCAAGGGATTCACTGGCTTCTCAGGGCATGCTGATCACAGACTCATACACCTCTGTCAATCATATTTCAACATAATTATGCTTTTAACAATGACCCAGAAATGGGTATAAATTGAATTATTTCCATCTGGGGAAAAATATGTTCACTTGCACAACTGCATTTGTGGGGTCTTCAGCTATTATGCAGCTATGAAGCTACATTAACAACTTCCTCACTGCTACAAACACTATCTGCATGGTCAGCTTCAACTACACATTAAAACTGCATATTAGTCAATATGAAAGCCCTCAGATTCAACAAAAACTGCAAAAGATTTGTTTTAAGATTAAAAAAGGTGCAGTTTTTCTACTCTGTTGGACAATAATTTATTAATCTTCCACGAACGAAACATCACATGAGCTGTGACATGGGAAGATAACGAAACAGAGGTAAGATAAATACATAACACTAAAAAATTATTTATACGCGATGAAATGCACGAAGTCCAATCAATGCATTGTTTAGCTTATTCTAGCAATAACCATGTGGTACGAAACATAAAGAACATGGCAAATGTTTTATCTCATTCTCCGTTTCATCATGCACACCATCTCCATCACCACCTAAATAAATAACCAACATATAGACTGCGTCCCTACAGTACATCAAACACAGCCAAGATTATATGTGACAAGGCTGGCAATTAACTATTTCTCTCACTCTGAATTCAAACCATAAAAAAGATGATCAAGGCTGGTTGATATCCGAAAGACTATGCATAATTTATGTGGCTGGTACAAAATACCGTTCTGTTGCAGTTCTGTTCATTCACTTGACTAATTCATTGAAATAAAGCGTCCCAAAGGGATATCCGTGTAATCAAGCCTAATCCCGGATTGATTCGAGAGCAGTTGAAGACAGAAAGCTGGAGAAATCTGGGAAAGCTCTCCGTCACAGGAGGGAGACTGCGAGGAGCTGGGTGATCGGAAGAACCAATTCTGAAAGCTCCGGTTTCAAATGAGAGGATAATAAAATAGCTCTGGGAAAAACACATTCGACGGTGGACAAATTAATGAAAAGTTATTATCGTTTAATATACACTGGCATGGAATTTGGAGTTTTAAAGCTTCAAAGTGATTTAGAGCAAAACATCTTGAAGTACTGGTTGGTGTCTTTTTTTATATCTAAAACCTAAAGATCCTCAGGGCTATTAGTTAACCGTATTCTGTTCACATCAGCAATTTACACTTATTTCATTGGGTTGTGGGTGTGTGTGTGTGTCTATTTATTCTGGTACTACTGAAGCTGTACACTGTCTCTGGGAGAAAGAAAGCATAAAGAGGAAAGCTGAAATTGCAGGATAGTCCAAACGAAAATACAATAACAGGCAAACAAAAGTATGTAAACTCTTTCAGTGATCGCAAGAGATAGGAGACACAATGCAAGCAGCTAAAGAAGAAACCATGTTGTTTTTATGTTGGGATATATGTTTCATACGTTGGGAGTACACACAGAGGGACTGCGAGATAGTGGTGGAGGAGGGAATGCTCAAGCGATGCAGCTTACTGTTACATTCTCACAGTTAAAAAATGTATTCACTACTTGCCTCAGGTTATTTATTACACATTTTTGTATACATTATTTATCTACAAAAACAGCTATATCTTAAATAGACTATCACCCACATGCTTTAAATCTGTTAACCTGATCCTTAACCACCTTTTCTCTCCATTAGCGTAGCAGTGGGGACAAATTATGGTCCCTGGCTGCGTCTTTGTTGCAATTACCCTCTCAACACGCTCTCTTCTACACTCACATGGCTACACAAGGGCTTCATACACGAAAGGACTTCTCGAGGAGCTTCACTGCATCATTATCCTTTCCCACGGACCCTGCAGCCTCAGCTTGTCCCAGTTTGACGAACACATGGTGGACTGAATGTTCTTCTTTGTCTCCCTCACTGTCACTGCTACCAAAAACTAAAAGGCTTTAAGTAAGGTGATACTGAATTAAAAGAAAGAAAAATTCTTGGTGACAGACACTGCTTAACCAAACTACTTTCTCTATTTCAATACACGTTTGCCGGCAGAATAAAAATGATAGAAAATAAAGTTCTTACTTAAGCCAATTATAATTTAAATAACTCATAATTTGGCTCATTGTTGTCTTCTTTCTCATCATTAATAAATAGAGTGTGCTACATCTAAAAGGCATGCACAAACGTTCAGAAACACTTTGTGTTGTTTTATGCTTTCAACTGAGGTTCAGGAAATCGTCACTCATGTATTAAAGGTCATTAAGCTCCATCTGCTGACGACATACTGTATATGGCCAATACAAATGCAAGGCAAACACACACAGCATCCCAAAGAATGCCACATTGGTGCATCATTAGTTTTACTGGTCTTCTATTGTGGAGAAATTTTAAAGTTGAGCTAAAACGGCATCTCAAGACTATCTGGCTGCGTACATCGTTGAAAATATTATCCTACTATCTTCTCTATCTCTGTGCTGCTTAAAGTTACAGATTGACTGATGAATAGATGGCATGATATTATTGATTGAAATTGGTTGGTACTAGCTGATGTAAACGTGCATCATTTTCTTTTCCAGGAAGAAAAAATATTAGATAATGATATAAACATACAAAGCAATTGCATTTTTTTTCAGCGTGTGATCTAAAATGTTTAAAGTGCTTTTTTTCCCCAGCTTGACCTAAATGATTTGTATTTAATTAGGAAATAACTTCCTGTTTTACTAATGGAAGAATATCTACATCATGTATCTTTGATTTAAAAATATTGCCTTCATCAAAAGAAAAAAGAAAAACGTTTAACAAACAATATAATTTACATTGCATATTTACTTAAACAATACTGATGAAACCCGATATAGTTTGGCTTACCCCCTGCAAGCCTCATTGTATTCCCATCCTCTATACTTCTTAAGTCACAATGTGATTGTATGTTTGACAACTCAGTTATTTATCGATTTTCATTCGTATTTGTACAATTTGGAAAATATCTATTTGTAATTCAGCCAATTCAAAGAATAACATTTGGAGACTATTACTCTAACCCCAACACTTGCAGAGCTGCATGCCGACACTGGCCTAGAAAGTTCAGAGGTTTGCTGGCGCCATCTACTGATCAAACATGGCCAATACAATATGTAAATGTAAAGAGCAAATCACAACACGGAAATTATGAACTCTAAATATGTTCATATATGTTCATCAAAAAGAGGCACTGACCTAAATCTAAAATGAAAACAATTTAAATCAAATCTTAAAAAGTGGGGTATAACACCTCTGAATATTTTAAATGTACACAAATTATACCTCAAAGTGCTGCATGCATTTCTGTTCGACAGATAACAACATATTCCTGGCCATCATACAGGTTCACAGGTCAGTTGTCTACTAAACACATACAGTCAGGCCAAACAAGGTTGAGGTCAATAGCTCACATCAACCACTGCATGTATTAGGCTTTCAGATTCCAGGTCATGTTTGCTGTGGTTCATCAGATACATTTCCTGTTGTCTTAGGTGAAAATGTTTTGTTGCAAAATGACTGGACTTTATCGAGCTAATCATTCCAATCCATTTATGTATGGTATCATGCAAGAAACGTGTGCATGCAGGCCGAGATGCTCAAAAAGTTAGAGGTCATCTGGTACCATCTAGTGGCCATGTAAGGCAAATAAAATATAAGGCAAAAAAATCCCACACCCCTGATAGCAAGTGATAAGCAGTCAAATCAGAGCAGCTCAGTGTGTGTGTGTGTGTGTGTCTGTGTGTGTGTGTGTGTGTCTGTGTGTGTGTGTCTGTGTATGTGTGTGTGTGTGTGTGTGTGTGTGTGTGTGTGTGTGTTGAAATACTTTGGCAAATTATTAAAGGCTCACATGCCCTCTAGCATATCCTCTAACATAAACACATCACAGTCCCTGGAGCTCTGTAATCAATCTACGAGTCTCAACAATACTCCAAATCATTCTAATCATTCAAAGAAAAGGTGCCCATCTATCCAACCTACTTTCTACATTAAAACGTGTGCATGTTCCAACTTCATATTTAAAAGTGTAAATGTAGTTCAGCCAAGGATATCGATGTGTTATGTTAATGTTTTGTAATTAAAAGAAAAGTTACATTTTAAAACTGGGACACGTACGTGTCTCAAGGCCTGTGTTAAAAAATAATAATGCCTTATTTGACGAACAGAAGTTATAACATGATGGCTGTATTCAAAAAAAGAAAAATCGTTGTGAGTGCAATGTGATTATAACTATGAGTAAAAGTTTTATGGAAGAGCTGTGTGGTATAAATGTAAACTTATCTTAACAGTTAAATTACACCAGGATTACCTTCATTAATCCAGAATAAACTGTTTTGGTAAACTGAAGTCCAACTTCTCGAAGCATCCTTTCTGAAATATGTCACATATGTTAAGTCACTTACAAACCAACCAACAGCAAACACCTCAACCATGCTACTGTATGTGACCACTTATACTTATTATTACTCGTTTTTCATTCAAACATTTAAATTAAATCGCAGTGCAAGACAGCAGCTAGCTGCTAGCGGTGCTACACCAAGATATCAGAGAAGCATTTCACTATTAGCTAATTTGGACGCTGAACACAATTAAAGAAAGTAGCGGTAACAAGCATCAGAGTGACCGCTAGCATAACTTAGCCAGAAAGAGCTCGACGCATCATCACAAAACCTGACGACAACTTCAGACAACAGCAGAACACTCACCATTTTAACGGCTAGTCCACGTGAGAAGTTGCGCCATCCCGTCTGAAGTAACTCGTTTGATAACTTTAATTTCAACGGTTTGTTATCTGTGGCTACGGTCAATTTAGCGGCGGCCATTGGCTCTCACGAGGCAAGGAGGAGAACGTAACTTGTGACGTAACTGCATGGCAACACGGAGAGCAACCTGACAACGTTTTACTTAACCTAAAATAAACCATTAAACTGACAGATTCAAGATATTAACTGTCTATACCACTATTATTAATACTAAAGAGCACATCAGCCAAAAAAAGATGGTGGCCGGAAGTGACATCATAATCACTTTTTTTTTCTAGCATCTCCAAAATGAGCAGTGATGTTATGACACTTGTTCACAGCAATTCAAGCAGAAAATCCAATAAGCATAAATCACCATAACACCTATTTAGTTGACAACATGATCTTCATCCACAATATCGCTTGGGGTCATTGTCAAGAAATCATACATGTTAAAATGCATGTTGATGAAGGTCAAAAGCGTCATCAACATGGGAGATTTCATCATCAATTTGCATTGATTAATTTAAAGCAGATGTGTATTTCATTGGTTTAGGTCAAACTGGAATTCTTTACAGAATGATTTAAAGAAAGAGTAATTAGACTATATGAAGAGTCAGGTAATCTGTTTTCTTAGTGTGTGTTCTTTCCTCCATGTTGGAGTGAGGGCAGACTGGACTTTACAGTGACTCATTATCGCCTCTCCAGGTATGAAATGGATATTACAGGACAGAATGGGTCAGGGGTAGCTGGTTAGCTTGTGATATCTCTACAACACCACCTTATTTAATATATTTAACATCAAGTCTTTAACATTCATGTGATAAGTTAATTCTCAAATCCTGTCAACTAAAACCCTGTCCATATCTTACACATTGCACTTCATAACTATTTTGTCAAGAAACATTTGACTGCTTGGTATTTTTATAATGCCACAACGACCAGTGGTCACAAGTTGTGTGTTAATGATGTGTTAATTTCTCACCAGAAAACACTGTATGGACAGGAATGTGTGTGTTTCATAGGTGGAAGAGAAAAGATGACAGGTATTGAACTGGTTTAATAACTATTACTAATCAGGTATTTTTGAGGAAAAACTAAACAGTCACTGGCTCACCTATTTATTTTTAGTTTTTTATTCAGACAAGGGAGTGCTGAGTTTATTCATGCATCGCCTTCAACCTGTTGGCTTATTTGGGGAGCTGACAGAGAGGCTCAGAACATTTCTATCGATAGGAACAGACCCAAGTCATAAGCGCTATTCATTTCAATAAGATAGTAAGACAGATATTATGAAAATGTGCCACAGTATTTTCTAAGCAAGTCATCAAATTCTAAGTATCAGTTAGGAAAAAAGGTGAAATATAGCTTTTTCATGCCATCTAAAATGAGTAGCTGGCGGGTCAGTGAATTATTGGTTACTGCTGATGTCTTTTCGGGTCACCTATGGCTGCAATTTAGCTGATATATTCAAAGTACTCTATTTGAATAAGCTTGACCATCTCATTTCCCAGTGCCTGCCTGAACTAAATGCTCAGGGCTTGTGGGTAACCGTTAAGGTCGATCCGCTCCGTTTGGTCCCCACATTGTACCAGTTTAATGTGATTCTGTCTATAAATAACAACTTGGATAGCAGTAAGTATCATTGATTAATTTGTGGAGGAGAATGCTTGAAAATAACTGCAGGCGTGCACTTCCACGCTGTATAAAAGTATCTCTAGGTTTGTATTGTAATAACTTGGCACACGGACGTAATTTAGGGGGGGGGGGGGCACAGGGGACATGTCCCCTGCACTTTTTCAAAAGGCCGTTTTGGTCCCCTGCACTTTTTACCGTCCAAAGACAATGTCACGCTATAGTAAACAGAGACACGTCAAGCACTAGGACCAAGCGGAAAACGGCCGCTCAAGCTGATGCCTGTTTCCCTTAGTTTAGACCGCCCACAAGCTCCTCAATTGGCTCTGCCGTTTCTTGTGTGATTGGCCGTCCCCGCTTTCACTCCATCTTTCTTGCACACCGACTTGTCTGCTAGTCAGGAGTCCTACAGCAGTCTGCTACTGGAAGTTGGGAGTTTGTTCTGCCTGGTTCACGTCAGCTAGAAGGATGTTAATATCAGAGATTTTATTTACGTCAACGTTTGAATCGGTGTCCATGTGCATGCGTGCGTGTGTGTGTGTGTGTGTGTTTGTTAATCAGACGCAGCCAGGATGTCTAAAAAAAGAAAAGTGGACATAAGAGACTTCTTTAGAAGTCAAAGTGTAAGTTACTCAAATGCGTTACACCCATCCTGCAACACCTTCACTGGCTCCCATTAAAGCAGCATATCCACTTCAAGATCCTCCTCATCATTTACAAAGCTCTCAATAATCTGATCAATAAAATGTATTATTATTGTTGTTGTTATTATAACTATTGGATTAGAATTGGGTGATGATGTTTTGCTACATGATTTACAACCAGTTCAGACTGCAACACTGTATTTATATATAAATCTCTTTCTCTCTCTCCCATATATATATATATATATATATATATATTTCGATATACACTTTGTACTCCAACTTTGAAACTAGTTTTCCCGTCATAGCTTTTAAATTCCACATTTAAACTTATAGATATATTTATAATCTCTAGCTTGCACTGCGATGTATATTCCTCAAAAATGACTGTCTGGTTGTAGAAGTGTGGTATAAGGTTTTGTTCCCCTCTTATAAATCAGTTAAAGCGGTTACATCATTTCAGTTTGTAGAAAGTCATCTAAAGTAAAAACACAGCAAAGGAAGACACTTTTTTTCTTTTTTTTACAAAAGCAATTAGCCTTTTTTAATCTTACATTGCATTGAAAATTTACATAATAGATTCATACATTTTACAAATAATTTCATCATAAAAATATATTTCTGTACAAAACACTTTTTTATTCTATATTTCATCTTTTTTTTTCTCAAATGGTGAATATTTCCAATGTCCCCCGGGCAGGAACAGCTTTAAGTCTTTCAAATCACATGGGTCTTATTGCGGTCAGTCAGTAGGAAAAGCTTGTGGCAAAATAGACTGAAGCTTAGAAAAAAATGACTTCTGATGAAGGGGAGCGCTGGAGCAGGTGTAGGTGTGTGTGTTTGTGGGTGTGTGCATGTTTGAAGTGTGTGCGTGTGTGTGTGTGTGTGTGTGGATGGCTGGGAGGGTCCCGTGGTTTTTGGTAGGCACTGTGTCAGATCCGTACCGAAAAAAACAACAACAACAGCAAACGACAACGACAACAATCAATCCAAACCGTAAGAAGAAACAATGTCACCATAGCGATGCAGTGCGGGACAGATGCTGCTGTGATAAACAAGGAAGCCGCGGCCAGCGGTGCTAATAAATCAGTGATGATTTTTAAAAGGAGTTTTCGGTCAGCTGGTTGCAGTCGGCGACTGTGGTCCAGACTCACTCACCCTGACACCTAGACTCATAAAAAAAACAAACAGGTATTCATCATGTGTGGGACCCGAACTCACTCCAGTTTTAAAACCTTGAAGCCAGTCTTTTTTTCTTTTCTTCTTTTTTTCTGGGCACCGAAGCTGAAAAACAGTGACTCATGCTCATTGATACACGTATTCCTGTCATGTGGGAACCAATTAATAAAAAGTATGGTACATGGTGTATTTTCAGGCCCAACTTTTACAATATGTCACCACTATATGGATGTTATGCATGGTTTCACACAAACTCAAACAACGTCTCTCTGCCCAGTTCACTTGGGCGGCACATGGAACTATCAGAAACGCCATCGACATGTGCAACAGCAGCCTCTAGTGGCTCACAGCTGCTAAACACAGTGAAGGATGTGGCTGTACAAAATTGAATAGGTGGTAGATCAGATCTGGAAAAAAAGAAATACCTACCAACTAACAACACAGAGCTGAGATTATTATATTTTCATGACATAAAAACTAGCAAAAGCGAGGGGAAATATTGAATCTCGATGGCCTTGGTTACGTGTTTGGATTTACTCAATTGTTGGCGTGAAATCTTTAGCTCTTCTCCCAAGTCCGTCTTAAAGCTTCAGTGTTGAAATAAACCACATTCAAGGCCTTTTAGCTTTTGTACACAAGCAAAACAGTGTGATTAAAATCTACTGTGCAAAGGTACACAAACTTTTTCTTTTTTCTTTTTTAAATTAAAGGCTTGAAGAATAACGTGTGTAAATGTATAATTGATGTGGATCTTGGTAGACACAAAAACCCCCAACACAGAATGAATGTGATCTCAGACATTCAGCATTGATTTGTGAGACATCTTTAACACCGGGAGAAAACTATAGAACCAAAACCTGCATATTTTCCAACTAAATTAGATCATAAAATTTACTAAGAGTTCACAGACTGACCTTTTAAAAGCCTCCTAGTGTATGACAGAAAAATATGAACATGGATCGGCTCGCATATATTCTATAGGTTGAAACATCTTGTATGTAGATTATCATCCACAAACTACATATCGGGCAGTTCACCAGCAATTACCACTATTATTACATACATTACAGACTTCAACCAGAGTCAGAGCTACATTAGAGTTTGGCCAGGTGTAAATCATGACATGTGTTTTCCATGACAAAAGGAGTTTGTTGACATCTCAGACCTCTGGAGTTTTGATGTGCACTTTTCTGCCGCATCACATCACCGGTTCGGTTAGAAAACGGCAGCGTAATTCCAGCAGATCATTAAAATGTAGTCTGTGTCCCAAATGGTGGCGATAATGGACATGTAGTCACTAAAGCTAGATAATTGGCCGTGGCACAAACTCCGTCTGTAAACGGTTTAGAAGTCTGCCGTCCGTGATGGATGCTTGATTAAACGTTAACTTTAAAGATCATGATCGTTGCTGGCCAACCTTGCATCTCAACAGTAATGACAACGACGACACTCACGATCGCCTCAGTGGGAAAGACGGTAATGGTGCGAGGAACGTCACGTTACACAGGAAATTAAAAATAAACCAATTCCATGTTACGAACGGAACCAAAATACTGTGTGACTTCTGTGAACAGCACATAGTTGTAATATCTTTTATTTTTTTCTCTTAAAACTCTCTGCTATAATCCATCTTTTCCCTTCAGCCGCCTCCACCTCCCCCACCCCTCCCCCCCTCGTGGTAAATATATAGCACAAAAATATAGGTGGTGAATGCTCCCGAATATATATGCAATAGATTTACAGATCAGAAGATTCTGCAGCAATAACAAAGAAAGAAGATAAGCACTCGCAGAGTGCAGAATTACAGTGGAGCTTCGTCCACAGTCGTAGGGCGACGACCCTGTTTGTCTGTCTTTGAGCCTGTCTCTGTCAACTCAGGTCTGCCTGTATCTCCCGTCTGTCAGCCTGTCGGTGTTAGTCCATATAGAAACCTGTTAATCTGTCTGTGGAGTGATGGGCGACGGCCTGCAGCGGTCTTACATCCCCGCTTACCTGTCTCTCTCTTGTGTGTCTTAATGCCGTCCGTCTTTCTGTCTCTGCGGAGTTTGTGTGTGCACCTGTCATCTTTCCTGTCCGTCACTCATCCTGTCAGTCCCTCTCTCACCTCTCTGCCTGTCTCTGCGTTAGTCCATGTCTCCGTGGGTAAGACAGGTAGTGCTCCTGTAAAATGTGCTTTAGTGCCAGAGCTTTCTCTGTTTCTCAAAGTCTTTGTCTTTGTTAGTCCACCAGAGTCCTCTGTATCCATTCAGCATCCTTCTCGTCCAGAATCCATTTCCATTCACAGGATCGGGGAACGTCGTTCCTCAAGGGCCACATTCTGTCCGACCTGATTCGTTATGAAGAGGGAAGGCTGACCTCTTTCAGCGGTTGACTTCAGGTGAGATAGGCTCTGATTGGCTGTGTGAGGATTTGAAAATCTCCTGTTTTCCTCTCGATGACCCCCTTAGGCTACCTTCAGTTCAGCTCGGGGCCGTCTCCGTCTCTTATCCATTGGATATGAAGGAGCAGTTTATCCATTAGATGAGTCAGTCTTTTCTCATCTGCTCTATAAGTGCTGGCTCCCCTTTCAGTTTTGCTTCGCTCTAATCCCGGGTTCAGTTAGGATTATAGGCCCGTCTCCAGGGCTGCCCTTATCCTTTGTTTAGGAGTTGGTCTTTTTCATAAAAAGCAACTTTTGCTACTGTCTGCTAGCATTAGCCATTTTAGTGTACGCTTCCATAGAAAAAGACAAGGAACTGGTGATAGCAGCCTCTGGTTGTCATGGACACAGGAGGTCGTTTCCCTCTAGTTGCCAGGCTCCTGTTCGCCACTGGTTACCTGCCGG
This sequence comes from Chelidonichthys spinosus, assembly GCA_029853015.1. Classification (NCBI taxonomy): domain Eukaryota; kingdom Metazoa; phylum Chordata; class Actinopteri; order Perciformes; family Triglidae; genus Chelidonichthys; species Chelidonichthys spinosus. Next base: position 9,673,192 of record CM056836.1, on the reverse strand, counting down.
TCTGCTGGTGACAGTGTCTTTTACTGTCAGTTTTGAGCCCACGTATTTAGAAGCCATTTTTCTCATCTTCGCAGGGTCACACTCTCCCATCGGATGCCATTTTGCTTCTGCGTTCTCTCGCAGCAAAGGTTTCGTTTAGTACAGCAGGGGGGAGACTGCGTGGTAGAAATTAAATCAACCCATTTTTGTAGTGCAGTTTATCTCCATGATGTATAACCATGGCCAGAGTGCTGATGATGTACTCTCCCCCTCGCCAGGCGAGGAGCTGAGAGCGGCTCCTTCTCTCCAAAGCCTCGTGTGAAATACAAAACTCGGGCGTCGGGGTTGCGGTGACATATCATGATAACCGACAAGCAGGCCGTGGCTTAATCGTTACTATTGGTATTCGAGACAGTGAGCGGGGGAGTTACGTAAGAGGGTTGCAGTATAATGTGTGTCTGGTTGAGAATCAAATCATAAACTAATAATCCATGACCAGCTGAGTCTCGGGGTTACAGATGGATAATAGTCGGTTTAGTTTTCTGCTGGATTGCATCCTTTTTTTCCATTTTTGTCCCCCCCTCTCGATGTCACATCTCACTGCGAGTTCACACTGGCTGCGTTGCATCCGTCAAAAGGCAGCAGACATTTTGTGTCCACGTCGGTTCGGATCTGTGGATACAAAATGCCGTGAATGAAACGAGCCGACGCTGTGTTTTGGTTTTCCCCTCCGCTCGGGGAGCTCAGGCGTCTCAACTGGGACTGAAGGTATTTTGTAATCAATGTATAGACGGATGTTGCTGACGAACTGTTTGAGTCTGAAGCTCATGGCTCCCCCTCCCCCTCTTCCGCAGCCTCACACCGGTCGTGGTCCCATTAGATATCTAAGTCACGAAGTTCAGGTGAGGATAATCAATCCTCAGACCATGGTGCAGACAGTGTTTAGATTCGGATCGAATCTCACCGCCTTCCCCTCCACAGCCTTGGCGTTGGTGTTGTACATCGGGTTCTCGAAGGCGGCCTGGCCGTTGTTGTTTTCGTGGACGGAGCAGCCCGTGTACTGTGTTTTTGGTGTGGTTCTGTGGGAAAACAACAACACCGATACACCATTAGAGTGATGAAGTCATTCTAATTTCCTATTAATATGAACAGAAGCGAGTAGCCAGTGGATGAGCGTATGCAGTCTGGGGAGGAGAGGCGTAAACAAGCTTTAAGGAGGATTAGAGAGAGCGTTGTGCTTTTTAGGAAGCCTAGTGAGATTCCAATCAGCCCATCCAAAACCAATTCCTCCTGCAAGCCTTTTCTCCAGATATTAATGGCAGAATAGGAATTATTTGCATCCGTTAACAATGCGAACACCAGTCAGTTGTGCTTAAATCCTATCTCTGAAAAAATCCAATTTAACACCTCCTAAGCAGAATTGTTTTCTAGCACGGTTTCCAACAGACAGCGACTTGACTGTCTCTTAGCACCTCAGCGACCGAACCACTGAGGCAGCTCCTGATTTCATGAATTAGACTGCTTCTCCAAATGTTAACAACATTCTCTAGAAGATGATATAATGAAAAACAGCGGTGAAGTGAGAGGAATGTTTTCTTCTCTGCTGCTGAAATTGAACAGAAATACACTTAAAGGAGGTTGCACCTTTTCAGCACATACCTTTGTTTGTAGAGATAGAAGCCAAAGCCAGTGAATATAAGAGCGAAGAAAGGCACCAGAATAGCGATCGCCACAGAACTGCTGTTGGTGCCGAGCTGCGGGGGCGGCGAGTTCTGACTCTCTGACATATTCAGACCTGCGACACAGAAGAAAACGCCATTTTCCCACAAACTAGATTGGATGACATAGTAAAAGGAGAGCTTTAACATCATCAAAACTGTGACTTTGTTCCCAAAAATAGACTGTATGACATGTGTGGCAGGGATGCTAGTAACTGTCAAAGCCTATACAGGATTGGCATTTCTCACCACGGCAGCTGCAAGTGACATCTTGTCAACAGTGTCGACATGTTCTCACACTTGCAGGAGCTCCATGGACTGGAGAAGTGGTCAGATCCTGTTAAATCTGCCGCTATATTTTTGTTTTTGGGCGGTCTGATTCGGGCATCACTGCAGAGCAGCTACTTAAAAATCAAAGAGAGGGACTGCTTTCAACTCTATTTGATGGAGATGGAAGTCATCTCTGGATGGAGGTTAATTGAGTCCAGTCTTTGTCAGATGAATGCCAGTCAGCTTTTTGTGTCCAGTCCAAGGCCGACCAAGTGCGAGCAATAAGGTCACAGTTAGCAACAAAGAGAAGCTCCCCGATCGCTTTCTCCATTCGTACGGTTCTTGCAAGAATTTCAGCAGATTATTTCCATTAGCATTTATAGTCCAAATGGACCACTGTGGTGCTGTCCCTTAACCTAAGAGAGACGTACCCAGTCTTTGCAGTCCAAACTGTCCGTAGTCTTTTCCCTGAATGAAACCCTGGAATACGTAACTAGAACCATCAGGCTCTGCTGAAACCTGGAGAGGAGAAAAGACAGGACACATAACAGGAAAGGGTTTATTTGTGTCAAAAAGAAAACATGAACATGAAGAAAAATGCATATTTGAGATTTCTTTTGTTCATATATTGATTAAATGATTGCTTGCCAAAAAAACATTGATTTTGGTTGAACAACATGCCAAGTTAAAATCATCTAAATGTCTCTCAGACTGACCTGAATGCGTCAATTAATATGCACAGCCTGTAGTGAAATAAAAGTGTATACAATAGGTATGTCTTCCACTGAGACTTACAAAACCATCCATGGTCCAGGAGTCATCTACGATTTTGGCCGGAGAGACAGCCGAGTCTTTGAGTTGGTTTCCCTGGTTTGCGTAGTTCACCTGGTACATCAGCAGTAACAGCCTGGCCTCAGAAACCTTATACAGTCCTACAGAGGACAGCACATATAACTGGGTTACAATATAGCAGATTTAAACACACTCAAATACAACGACTGGGTAATTATTACAGATGGTTAGCGCTTTCGGTTTGTTTCTTCTTCCCATGGTGCATCGGTGAGATGAAAATGTCATGTCCAATTGGAAATCGTTAAGAGAAAGTCATCTGAACGCAACTGTAAATAAACAACATTCATTAAATTTTTAAAAACCTCACAGCAGAATTTTGAGAGAATGTCTGGACAAAAACTAAAAGTGAAGAAGTTCAAACATGCACATTTTTTTCTGCTTTTGTAGCCAGGCTCATATTGTCCTCTCAATTTACTCTGGGGAAGAAAGTAAATATGGGTATTTTCCCAAAATGTTGAACTACTGCAGTACACATTAAAGCGCTTAGGTAAGGAATACTTGACATTTTAAGAAATATCATAAGAGCAAAAACATTAAAGTTTTATGCAGCTGAGCCCTGGCCTTTTGGTGCGTGAGCGCAGCTTTAGCTGTTATTGATCTCCAGTAAAGCGGCCCCCTTTAAGCCAGAGAATGCATGTTGAAAGCCTGATACTGTAGCTGCATGGTTTTATGATATGGTGTTTGTGCACTCTGCTAACTCCAGGAACCAATTCTAGCTTCAACAGGATTTGTGTTTTAATAGGGTCTTAACCCCCTGCTGGCACTGTTGTAGGACCCTGGGAGGTCTGTGTGTGAATAAGTGTATGTGTGAGTTTTTCCTGAGGAGGGGGGAATACAGTAAGAGCATTAAAAAGAAGCTTGATAGCTCCGGGAAAGCATTAAAATCTAGAAACTGTAGGAAAACAGAACAACTGATTCAAGTGTCTCAGCAAATGTGTTAATGATAGGAGCTCCATATTTCCTAGAATAGCTAGGTGTTTCTTTAATCTGTTAGAAATCATGAACCATACAGTAACCATGACATACAGTAATTGTGACTATGACATGTCCTACAATGTTCATATACTGTACTGGATAAACAGGGTTGGATGGAGGGTTTAATTAATGATTCCAACATGCCTGACAGGAGCAGGTCCATGTTGCCGTTGCTAAGGGAGACGTTGACTCTCCCTGTTGTGGAGTTGAAGCTGGTGATGCTCAGTGTCATGGGCTGCTTCCTCCCGCGGTAATTATAGGAACCTTTCCATATGTAGTTAGGAGCAAAGACATCATCTGGAACTGCGGAACAGAAGAGTGGATGGTTGAGCAGGTCAGAACACATGAGACGAGAATAGATGAACAGATGAAAACACATTACAACACAATAGAAAAGAATAGAGCGGGATGGATTAGCCAGAACAAAATAAAGAGAATGGATTAGAAATAATAATAAAACAGCATTTATAGAACAAATAGAAGGAAACAGAACAAATAGAATTGAGATGAAGGCAGATCATGTCTTTTTCTAGCTAACATTGATTGCACAACAGTCTAAGTAGTCAACACTCTTCCCCTTTACCAGCACAATATGCATGAACAAAGAAGAAGAAACAGCTTGTTTTTGTTGTTGTTTGACATGGTTTAGTCTTAGAGGGCTTCGGGCCATCAGTGAGATCTTAGATGTTATATAATATGTTCTTAAATTTAATAAACACGGTGCAGAAAAACAGAGGTCAGAATTATGACTCTTCTCATGTGCCTAACTGGTATTCCACAAAGTAAATATGTAAATACACAGAAGTTCAGGTTGCAAATAACCCTACATCCATATGTTGTACAGTAGTTAGAAAACGTTAGAAACGAGAATGAATGCGCGGCTTTAGGCGGCATCTCTCATGTGATTTAAAGGCTGCATCCTGCTTCGATAATTACAGGAACAACAGTAGCTACGGGAACTCCTTCCTGAGTAATGAGAAGCAACGAGTTATTCAAATTGCACCAGAACAGGACGGATCACAACGGAGACCTGAACCAAACGGCCGGACGGGGAGAAGCAGAACAGCATTGTAGTTAATATGCTTTTCAATGTGCAGTGAGGAAAAATCAATTATTTAGAACTACCATAGAAAAGCACAGTGAAGTACAATGAAAAGAATCGACCAAAACATGGGAGGAACAACACTGTGAAACAGAGCAGAGAGGAGAGGACACTAGCGGAGCAGAATGTATTAAAGCATAGTAGACAAGTCCAAACTAGAACCGCACCAAAATAGAACAGAGTCAAGACGGGAGAACGGATGACAGGGCGGCACTAGCCCGGAATAAAAAAGACTGGATTAGAACTGACCGTTTAGTTTGGGGCTGGGAGTTCCTGTTGCTGGTTTCACAGGCTTCTTCTTCTCTCCAGCTACACAGAAACAGAGGGTGGAAGTTAACGGCTCATGAGCAAAGATGTAGGGATAAACACGATAAGGTATTAAAAGGTATTTGGTTAGTCTTGTTTAACTTACGGGGCCCATCAGGCGATTTATTAAGGCTGATGTGGTGGGGGAGTGCACTTCACATCCCCGAATCAGAATGCAGCGTTGGTCACTACTAGTCACACATGCGCATAATGAGCGACAAGTGTGTTGAAAAGGGTCAGCCCCAAAATAAGCCTCTTTAATGGGTTATTTGGTGATGCAAATGGAGTTCGCGACCAATAATTGTCACGCATATTGGATCCTTTCCACACAAAAAAAAAGGGACTCAAGACACTTTGAGTTTGACCATTCAGGGCAGCTGCTCTCGTCACTTGGAGATGCAGCCATTGTTGCCAACAAGTAAAGGCAAGCAGGAGGAGAGGGTATTTGTCCTCGAATCTCAAATTGGATCAGAGTGCTCCAATTTTAAAGGCTACCTCGGGGCAAAGGGGTGACGGCCTTGGCGGAACAATTTCAAAGTTGAAGCTTGCGTTCTTTTTCTTCGCCGAGGTGGCGCCCACAGCTTCCCCCGGTTAACATTTGTTGATGAATAAGAGAAAAAGCATGCACCTCTCGCCTTTCGTCATAGTGTCGATGGAAGTTTCTGAGATACAACAGAAGAACGACTAAATGAACCCTGTGGTGGGATTATTTTGTCTCAATTTTTCGAGACGGAGAAGACGCCTCCCGTCTCCACTTTGGGAGCCGAAGTGGACGAGAAGTCGTTAAAGCGCTCGGAAAAGTGGAGATTTGAAACATCTACGATTCCATTTGCAGCTTGGCAAACCCCGTCTGCTGATTGTGTGATGCGAGTGAGAGCTCCACAACAGCTACTAAAAAGACATTATGGCGAGATTGTTTTGGCAAGTATTGATGAAGTTTAAGTACTGCCCTAATGGGGAGTACTCTAGGTGAGTACAAACAAGGTCAGGTAAAGGGTCAATCCCTGAATTAGCTGACATACACACAACAAGACGGCACTGACTGACTGGAATAAAACAACACGAGAATGGAACAAGACCAGGATGGATATCCCGAAAATATAATAATAATAATAGAAAAAGGTCTGGCACCCAACACACCAAATATACAGCTTATCCCACTTCTCATAATATGCAAAGCAGGCAAACAATATTGTTTACGTTGTAGCTGGGATTTCATGTGTGGAAACATGATAATGTGCACACATTTTGGTAATTTCATGATTAGATAGACGTTAGCCAGGTCACAGTTTATGCTCAACAGTCAGTCTGTCATTGTTGGCTCAAGAGATGTGATGAATCCATAAGCTCAGCTGTAAGGACCTGGTCAGGCAAATCTAATGGAGGATGAAACACCACGGGATATTGTTCTATCTTTTTTTTTGTTTTTTTAACCAGGGCTGCCAGACCAGTGACCAGACCACCAGGATATCTCACCCTACACCAGATGGCCAGTCTCCCCCCAGTATGCGTGCTGACAAGGTGTCCTTGAGCAAGACGCACTCAGCGCTCCTACCAGTTCACTCACGCTCGATTTTTATGGACAAGATGATGATTTTTTTCTTCTCCTTACCTCGACATATAGGCATCTTTCCCGTCCAAGTGCCGTCACTCTTGCAGACTCTGTGCTCAGAACCTCCCGCCAGGAAGTAGCCGTGCTGACAGCTGTACACCAACGTGTAGCCAAAACCAGGCAGATCCATTCCCACCACGTCCACATGGAGTGGGCTCTCCGGCTGCTTACAGGCGTGGGCTGGAAGGGCGGAGGAGAAACGGCAGAATTAAAGTCTGACCGGCAGAGGATGGACGGTCCGATAGATTAACAAGACGGTTGGGTGTATATGGTTCCTACGTATGCAGTCGGGTTGCGTTCCGGTCCACGTCAGATCAGGCTGGCAGGTTCTAGAGGAGGAGCCCTGAATCAAATGACCCGGCTGGCACTGAAATGACACCACGTTCCCCACCTGCACAGAGAGGAGATGAAATACTAGTAACAGAATGCTAAACATGTCATCTAGGTCAGATATTATTACAGATGAATACTTCTTGTTTGGGTCGTTAGAGAGGTTGATGCGACTCATCAAATTCATAAAATACAAACAGACATTTATAAACATCTGTAAGATTTTTAATTAAACTTTGGTACCAAAAACTGGGACTTATCATAGACACCATAGATACTAGTTTTTATCTCAATCCAACCTGCTCATCATATTTAGAGGACAGGTAAGGATGTCTTCAAGTCTTATGATGCGTATGACAAGCAGTTATTAAGATGAAAGAGTCATTTTTTGCTGTAATTGTAGTGACTCACGATGTAAAAACTGCACAATGTAGTAACTGAGCATAATGTAATAATTAAAGGTAATAAAATAATAGCACATCATGTATGAAAACCCTGAGCCCGTAACATAATAACTATTATGTGCATAATGCAATATAATCACATTGCAAGAAAAATATTTAATTTTAAACTATGCATACATTTTTTTTTATAGTGTAATAAATTCAGCACAAAGTGTAATGATTACCTTATGAGTTCTCGCTGATGCTAAATGGAAAAAACTGGCTGATTCTTAGCATATGAGCCACTTGCTCCATATATAATTATTCAGATTATTTAAGAATTCGTTTCAAAACATGTGCACATAAAAACTAGGCACATGCATGTAGATAGACACCATCAAGATTCTGTCTGTCTCCTTCCCTTCTATTGCTTTGTCATTGTATAGCTTGTTGCCCATCAAAGTAACCGCATTAACAGCTTCTCTAGTAGTTAGTGAGTTCACTTCTTGGGTAGGACGACGTGTTACCTTGAAGCCGTAGGTCCGGTTTAACGAGCCGTAGCGTGGCGTTCCTGGGTTATCACAACTTGTTTTGGTGGGCTCTGAAAAGGACGGTACAAGCCAGGAGGTTATAACACACGGAATCTAAAAGAAAGATAAATTAGCAGCAGCATTGTATGTCCTCCCTCAACTCTCTTTCCCTTTCCTCTGTTGTCATGGAAACAGCAGGGTATAGATCCCTACAGGACAGCAGGGGGCAGTAGTGCTTTATCAGAAAACGAAGCCGGGCCAGCTCTAAGTGTGTGTGTGTGTGTGTGTGTGTGTGTGTGTGTGGCAGCAACATCAGCATGTAGAGCACATCCTGACGCAGAGCTCGATTCAATACAGCTTCCGAAATGACAGATTCACTCTCCCCCTCAACCTCACTCTCTCTTCCTGTAGCTCTCTAACTGCCCCCCCCCTCTCTCTCTCTCTCTCTCTCTCTCACACACACACACACTGTTGTCTTCCTCTCTCGCTCTCTCTCTAACTGCTCTCTTCCTCCGTCTTCTATCATCCCATGTCACTGTATCTCTCCCTGCCCACACGCCTACCTCCCCCTTCGTCTGTCTTCTTTAAAGAGCAGGCTTCTTCGGCTCAAAACTCCTTCTTTGTCGGGCACGTAGTAATACACATCGCACCAATATACAGCTGCCATCACACACTAATAAATCACACAAGAAAACACACACACACACACACACTGAACATTCACTTTCATCCTCGAAAAAAAGTCTCAGTGTTAAAAAACACATCATGATGTGGAAACTGAAAGATTCCTTCTTCTATCTCTTCTCCTTTCCAGTAGTTAGAGATGAAGTATTTACATCGGTGACGTAACACTTGGGAGGGAGCCTTCTTCTGGCGGATTTCTTGCTTCACAAGGAACATCCGGCTTTATAGCAGCTGTAAAGTTTTGGAAGTCTGCCTTATCTAGTGCTATGGAGGAACAAGGAGTCAAGCGTCTGTTCGCAATAAAAAATAAAGCTCTCATTTATTACAATTCATCACCACACTTGATGTCTAAGCACCCGCTGTGAATCAAGCACGTGAAGTGGTGCTCTAAACATCACGTGGGGGTGAAGTGATCCAGTGGGTCCGTTTGTAATGGCCGCTGAATATCCCTTCTAGACTTTTATAGCGTAAGCACTTCCTCTGTCATATCTATAGTCTATATCAGATCACTGCATATTAAAACTTGTACAGTGAATAACTTTTCACCTGATCAGTGCAAATAAGGACATTATGATTATAAATTGTGCAATACCTACCTCACGATAGGTTTCTGACCTGTATTTTAAAAGTAGAATGGTTATCTGGCAGCGGTTTATAAAAAAGAGTGGGCAGTTTGGAAACAATACCTTTAAAAACATTGGAATAATTTAAAGGCTTCTCGTCCTCAGGCTCCTTCTTCATTTACAACATTGTCTCAGATATGCCTCCAGTCCATATTCATTATTCTTGCATTATTATTCCAAGTCTGTGAAACTTTAACTTTGACAGAACAGTCTGCATGCAGCGCCCACATGAGTAAATTGAAATGTGGCCGCCGCCGATGGGCCATTAATTGTCCCGATCATTAGGCAGGAGGGACATCAGTCACCAGTCAAGGCTCCCTGCTGAGCCATAAACCAGTCATAATAGACTGGCAGGCTAGCATCAAGTAAATCATGTGTTTCATAGGTTACAAACCCACAAAACAGTCAGGAAAGTAAACATACTGGTAGCAAAAACAATATTAATCAAAAGAAAACCTGCTCAGCAAATGGGACAACATTAAAAACCAATATGTAATAGCTTCGGCATGATACTTATTTTTACCTCCGAAGAAATATCATTCAAAAGTCTGGGGGCTCTCTCGGATTTACCACCGCCGCCTTGTAATTTTAACCCAGACTTTGAAGTGATGACACCGCTGCCCGAGGACACCAGACTGGTCGAGCTTATGTGATGGTAAATGATTGATGATATAGTCAGGAACTATTCAAAAGTATTCAGTAAAATCTAGAATAATATTTGGTGGAGGTTTAAAGCCTCGGTACTGTATGTGGCACATCTGGCACATTCTCTTAACTTTTTAATCTAAAAATACAATGCCAAAGTTTTTACTTAGTTGAGTGGGGTTTCAAATCTTAAAACCTTCTGATCAAAATGTCTCACCAAGTATTGAAAACTTTCAAGTTCCAAAGAACAAAAGGTGGATGAGCTACCTTCAGATCTACAAGCCAAATACCAAATATACAATCGTCTGCAAACATAAGCTAGCCAATGCTATGCTAACTGAAGGCTAACATATATTGGCTAATCATGCATAATTAATCTAGCAAATCGAAACCTATGACGTCAACCTACCCTTGTGTCTGACTGTTTATTATACATAAAACATTGTGTTTTGAATCATATTCACTTTGTAGTCTTTTGTTAAGAGCTTCTTTTTGTCACTGACAGCCAACTGCCAGCAGATGGCACTAGATGGATAATATCTTTCACTTTTATCATCATCTATGATGTATCATGGCCTCCGTGTTTTGTTGTGTCTGGTCAACATAAATGACTCAAATTACCGATACAGCGAGGCTGCGTGCCACTCCAGGTACCGTCACTTTCACAAAGTCTGGTTGCCGTGCCGACCAGGATGAGTGGAGCGCTACAACTGAAGGAGACTTCTGATTGGTAGATGAAACTTCGGCCCTCTCTGAAACCACCGACTGGGGTCCCCGGGTCACCACAAAACTTGGCTGCAAACACACACACACACACACACACACACAGAATCCCATTTTAGTATGTGACAAGCACTTATGTACTTTTTGAGTAGCTCAAGGACAAATGTAGATTTTGCTTCCAATCATAACTCATGGTTTATAAATAAAATAATAATGTGGGTGCTGTCATATGAGTGGGTCGAAATTGTGTGTGTGTGTGTGTTCTTACGTAAGCACTGTGGTAGCATGCCGCTCCACGTGCCATTGGACACACAGGTCAGGACAGCCGGGAATGAGAGCTCGTATCCAGGTGAGCAACTGTAGCTCACGCTGCTGCCCCATTCAAAGTCACTGCCCTGCAGTACCCCGTTGCTGATGGCAGGGGGCGCCGGGCAGGTCACAGCTATGAGAGACAGAGAGAGGGAGGAGTTGGGAAAGAGCAAGAGAGAAAAAAAAAAACACATCCAGATTTGAGCAGCTGCAGGGAGAAAAATGACTGTTGTTGGACTGACTGATAGATAGAGAGCGACTGCTTGATTAGATCATTGATTTCAATCACCGATTTGAAAATGTAGCTGATTCTTTTATAGCCGTCAAAACTTGCCAAAGCGAATAGTTGTGAGACACTCTCGTCGAGGAAGACTTTCAATCACAGTCACAGCTCCGATTTAATCTCATCACGGCAATTACAAGACAATCTACCTGTACACATCGGCATATTCCCACTCCACGTCCCGTTGTGGGTGCACGTCCTCAAAGGCGATCCGTCTTCCTCCATTCTGTATCCCGGTTGGCACTGGAAGGAAACGTTCTGGCCAATCGTGAAGTCTTCTCCATAGCGGAGGCTGTTAGCCGGCACACCTGGATCCCCGCAGTGTATCACTATGGAGGTGGACAAGTGGGATTGCAGAGTGAGCGGCGGGATGAAGATGACGAGTACTTCATGCTATGGCACGAGATAATCTGAATTTTCTTATTAGCATATATGCACTTTTATATATAGGATATAAGGAGAGATAAAGTGGAGGAGAGTGAAGTAAATTATATGGATGGAGTTGTCATGAAAGAGTATATATATATATTTATATACTTAATTTTATATTTTTGTTATCCAAACTATGCCAGCCTTGTAAGGACCCTCTAATAAATATACATTGGAATGACATAGTTGGCAATATTTACACTGTAACTCTTATCTCTAGTCCAAAGAAAAGCTGTGATCCTGGGGTTGAACCTCCCAATGATCTATAAACACTACACTTAACTATTCGTCTCCTTCATTGTGTAATTTTCACTGTGTGCAGCAAATATGTGAGATCACACAGTCCTCATGATCTCTTCAGACTCAGATCTGGGCTCCACTTGTTATGAATGAAACAACAACAATATTAAAAATGGCTGATGCTGTCCAGGGACTCTTTTAAGGGGCATTAGGTTTCCCCAGACTGCACTTATACAGCACTGTCCTTCATAGTCTAATAGGCACTTTAAATGCTTTTTAACCCACCCCCTGATACTGTCATGGCTACTAATGTATTGTAATCTACTGTAAAAGCTACCTCCTGTAAGTCAGGGGATTCTTAAAAACTTTTCCTCCCTTCCAGGACCCCGTATAGAGATGTGGTTCCTCAGCCTTTCTACCTTTTTGTTCCATACTGCTGGGTCTTTTAAAGCTCTTTTCTTCTGAAAATTGGACAACATAAAAATACTGCTGGGACTCCATGTAGGGTGTAAGACCCAACAAGGCATTTTGTTAACAAGTGTACTGCTTGTTAATTTTTAGTGTTATATGCCACTTTCCATTCAGATTATGTAGTCTGTGTAAAATGCAGCACTGATTAACTTGTTCAACCACGGCTTTGGTCACATTTCATACGGGAAGAGAATTATATTTTATGGTTATGGTAAAAAAAAAAGAAGCAAATTAGCTAAAGTAAACACAGATGAAGGTTATTTATTCATGTCACCCTTTAGAGTCTGAGGAGCATGACGATTTGAGACTGATTTCATTACTCAGAACCTTTGCTGTCGCAGAATAATTTAAAACCGGGGATTAAATAGGGTCGCAAAGGGCTGAAAGGAAACCTTATAATCACACATCAGGAGTTGGCTGACGTTTATGGTTTACAGAATTGACGTTATTTGCAAAGCAAAGGATTTAATACCCTGATTATATATATAGTAAGTGATACATAAAGCTGACACGCTGCTCTTTAGCCTCCAAGTCACCTTAGGCGTGAGTTTATTCCAAATAATAAGAAAACCACATTCACTAATGAAGCATTCCCATATCATTAAACTATAGCTTCGCCCATAACATTGGAATAATTTGAAAATGTCTTGTCTTTTATAGCACCAAACAAATGTTATGCATGAATACATTTTCACATGGGTAATTGTGAAACACAATGTAATCATTGCACCTGGTCAAAAGTGATGACTGATGCATTTAAATAGGAATAAACAAAAGTCTGTGTCTGAAAACAAAATATTCCAATTTTATGGGCAACAGTGTATCTAAAAACTGATCTGTTGGTCAATCAGTCTTTCAACATTCAGGGGGTGACTTACTGGTACAGTTGGGCTGTGCTCCTGTCCAGGTCCCATTGGCCTGACACAGCCTGGTGGTGGCGCCAGTGAGCAGGTAGCCGTCCATGCAGGAGTAGATGACGGAGTGAGAGAATGTCGTTCCATCCAAACGAAATACTCTGCCATTACTGGGAGTGCCAGGGTTACCGCACTGGACAGCTGGGGGGGAAATGAGAGAGCAAAAAAAGCTTGGTGCATCTTAATGAGTTCCAGCTCTGTGACTGATCATTGAGGGGAAACTCTGCAGTACATGGGTGGAGCTATGAACTGGATCAGTGTCAAGGTGGCGGATTGTATTCGGATGTAGATTAAGTCAAATTATCTTCCTACGTTTACAGAAGGGCTGCGTGCCAGACCACGTCCCGTTAGGGAAGCACATCCTTTCTGTCGAACCAATCAGATCGTAGCCCTCCGAGCAGCCGAAGTGAACCTTGGACCGGATCCTGAAATCTGTTTGTTCCCTCGAACCATGGGAGGGAATGCCAGGATCGCCGCAGGATCCAGCTGTGTCGCCTACAAGAGGGAAACAAGGAGGGGAAGTTAGGATCCCCATTTTAAACTACAAACTTTTACTATTAGAGAACAAATAAGCACAGTGTGTGTGTGTGTGTGTGTGTGTGTGTTGATGGGTAGGTGGATGGAACTGTGTGTGTGAGAGAGATCCTCCCTCTGTCCTTGCCGAGCCGCCTGGTCAGCAAATTCTGCCTGACAGACAAGAGCAAGCTCCCGGGAAAACCGGCACGGTTTTACACGTAAACACATACGTGGTCGTCCACAAGTATACAAGCCAAACATTTCCGCTCGCTGTTGCCGATGTTGTCAATGGTGTAGAATTTGCACTGTCTGCATATAATTAATGTCAAAACCTGACTGCTTTGTTTTGGACGGCACTCAGAATGACTAGCATTATAATATGTTTACTTATATCGCACGTCTCAAGAGCAGATGTCACAAAGTGCTCCACGAAGACAAAATAGCAATTAAAAGATAAAACACATGAAATGTGATTTTTGGCATTCACATTCATTACAGACCGTTAATTCAAGGTGTGCAATAAACAACCACTTTAAGAATTTCCCAAATGTGTCTGTAATGTTTTTCAGTCGAGGCTTGCTGCTAATTTGAGCTTCCGCTCAGATGTAAACAAATACGCCTTTACCACACTGTGTCATCGTTATTTTCTTTAAATCCTTGGGAATGTGAGGAAATCTTGAATGAATTTTCCTTCTGAACATCGGCAACAGATCAGAACCCTTTTAACACACACACACACACACACACACACACACACACACACACACACACATTCACACCGTCCATCTTCACAGACACCACCTACACCACTCCCAGCGGCTGCTCACTGAAACTTATAGAGTCGACATACAGACCTGCAAAGTCACCATGCAGCCTGAGGTATATCTGGTCTCAGCAGGGACAACAACCAATCTACCTGATGTCATTGGTGCAAACCTGTGTGTGTGTGTGTGTGTGTGTGTGTGTGTGGGGGGGAGAGAGCATTGTGAAAACTAATCTCTGTCGATTCCCTCAGGTGACTTTGGAACAACCACTAATCGGTCACACACACACACACACACACACACACACACACACACACACACCTATCTGATAGAAAGATTTCGGCGGTAGTCTGGCTTGGGGAAATTCACGGGTTACTGAGCTGAAGCCCAGGTTTGCAGGAGCTGGATGAAGAACAAGTACAAGGCTCTAACCTTCTCACTCGTCTGATCCAGGGACTTACTGTCGGCAGTCGAGCAGAGAACGTTGGGAGGACAAATAAAACTGTTTGAACATGATGTAGTTTCTTATAAAATATGTTTTTTTTCAAGTAGCAGTCACTCTTAGCCTCCAGTAAACCAAGATTAAAGTGATATTTTTGAAGGGAAATACACTTATTAGCTTACCACCGTGCTTTAAATATGAAATATGAGCAGCTGGTTAGCGTAGCTTGGCATTAAGACTGGAAGCCGGGGCTAACAGCCTGCCTGGTTACTTAAAGCACTTTTATAGGTCAGCAATTAACATGTTGTGTATAGTTAAATCTACAGAAGTGTACTTCCTGGAGTCTACAAGGTCACTGTGCTCTGCTAAAACATAGTCCTGCACAAAGCATCTAGTAAAACCACATCTTTTTGTTGTGTTGGTTCTTATACACATGAACAAGGATAGAAGATGCTCATTAGTGAGTTTGCTAAACTAAGCTAAGCTTGATATGTAATGGAGGGACATGAGAGGGGTATCGATCCTCTCATCCAACCCTTAAGTCTTAAGTCTCAAGTCGGTGAAGGCTCTCAGCATTCTAGTAGTCTGGCTCGCCAAGTCTGGCAGTCCTTGGCCTCTTATAATTAAGTCTAAATAATTCCCAATTAGGGATGGGAGGATATGGGATTTCGGGTCGTGACAAAAGCCCCTCCCCAAAACACTCACAATAAGAGGAGCATGGCGAATTTCCATATTTGGTATGATTGTGAAAATCTTCACCTAAGTGATTTTAAAAAGCTGAGCCGAGCTCACTATCATGGCAGAGAAGTTAAAAATAGAGCCAGGAATTATCAAGCAAGGCAAAGCAGACACACTGTGAATATCTTTTGAAGTTCATCTTTTACGTTATGATTTTTGATTACCTTATTTAAGATCGGTTGGTAGCTCCATGAACTTCATTATGGCATTTTTTTGAGCACCCAGACCAGCAGAGATGGAAGCTAAGTTAACCCAGCTAGTCCCTCAGGCTTCC
Organism: Chelidonichthys spinosus; assembly: GCA_029853015.1. NCBI lineage: Eukaryota > Metazoa > Chordata > Actinopteri > Perciformes > Triglidae > Chelidonichthys > Chelidonichthys spinosus. Next base: position 9,657,080 of record CM056836.1, on the reverse strand, counting down.
CCACTACTCATTCTGTTCCTGGCTGTCAGATGTCCTTTCACAGGGAAACAAGATGGATGATACCGGACTCCAGGCTAGCCAGCAACAGGAGGTTTGTGACCGCCGTGCCGACATCTGAGCATAGACCGGGCCCCATTGTGGCGCCCCCTGATCAGAATAATCATTACATAGTTTTTACATTGTCACATGCCTACTCCCAATAAAGTAAACATGAGAGGAATTTAATACGAGGCTTCGGGTCTGGACACAGTTGAAAATTAATTATGCCCCTGAAATGTGGTAAGAAGAACATTACATCAGAAATCAGAAATGCCGTTGGCTTATCAGCGGTCGCGGGAGCAGAATTGCAGACGTAGTGCTTTGACCATGAGGTGAACTCGTATCTCTGCAGGACTCTGGCACAGACCTGCCAGGTAAAAACCGTGAATCACTGCGCCCGTACACTATTACCCTCGCTCACTGTGCCGTCTCCCCCGGGCAATTGCTGTAAATAACAATGAATTCTTCGTCAACTCGCGCGGAATGTGTTTTCAGCCGGTTTGTTATATAAGCGGCAGCTGGGAGCCTCTCAGTCTGGAGAGCCGTAATCACGCTCCCAGCCAGCCAGCTGAGAGCCATATAAGTTAGACGGTTTGTTTACACAAGATGGAAGGTAAGGAGGCTGTCTGTCTGGAGGGACAATCTAGCTCAATAAGTATGCATAATATGCATATACAGTAAATCCAGGAGGAGGGAGGAAGACAATGACAGCGGTGCATCGACAGTATTGTTGTCTTAAAATCAAGCAAATGCACAGGAAATCTATGTGTAAACAGAAGTATTTAAGTTTTTATATGAATATACATTTCAATTTGAATACATTTAAATAGATTTTAATCAGTTCATGACAGACGTGTCGATTTTTTGAACGATTGCCTTCAAAATTTGAGTCGGATTCAGTGTTGTATCGATAAAGCCATATCTAAGACTCCATATCAGTTAATATGTTTCCACCATTGTTTTCCAGCAACAATTCCCATCACGCATTAACAAAAAGAAAGCAAAAGCCAAAGAAAAATGATTCCTCTCTCTGTAGGTTCCTTCCCATAATGTTGTCAGACACTTATTAATAACATTAGGAGCCTGACGGCGGCAAAAACAAGCACTTTCTGTGAATTCAAGTTGCCGGTGAGGAGCAATATAATAGGAGTAATATATAATATCACAGCCTGTTGACTTCATAAATACTGGAGCAATTTGAAAAAAAAAATTAAAAAATGGTTGGCACAAAAACACAGGAAAATACAGTCCAGGTTGAAAAATACAGAAGTTAACCGAGTCTTTATCTATGTCATTTGTGAGAATCATCACAAGAGAAATATTCTGAAATAACACCTAAAAGCTTTCAAACTCGTTGAAATGGGACTACCAGAACAGAAACGTGCATGTCCAAGGGGCCACGGCTGAGGATTTGTGTGGGTGTAGGGGGGAGGTTATGCTCTGCAACCCTTTTAACAGACAGGTACTGATAAATTCTCTTTTCATGTGCCAAACATACTCTCTATCCGTCCATCCACCCGTCCAGCCCATTATCCCTCGACTGAGTGCAAAAAAGGGTTAAGAACATGTGCCCCCAGGATGTTAAGGCATGAAGTGCTCCGCGCTCTGTTGCCTTCACATGTTCCCTGACATCTCGTCTTTCATCTACATCTCCTATCCATCCATCTCCTGATAGGGTGGACTTCAAAAGTCTGTATATTCAATAAGGATTAAAATGGTTACCAGAACAGAAGGGCATGGGGGCACTCCACATCCCATTGAGCTGACAAGTCCGGGATGATTCTCCTTTCAGCTGTCTTCCGCCCAGACAGGAGTATCGAGCCGTTGAACCAAACGTAAACTTATCTCCGCTCAGCACACCGTTAGGGGGCGAGCCGGGATGACCACAGTCTACAACTAGGGAGAGAGAGAGAGAGGGAGAGGCGTAGAGGTGAAGGAAGGAAAGACAGCTCGTTTCAACTACACAGCTCTGTGAGAAGGAGTTGCAGCAGCCGCTGTCAGGAGTGTTACTTCCGAGGCCAAAAGAACACATCATTAACAGGAAGGATGAGACGCCTGCTGTCATCTTCCTCCGTCTGAAATCAAGGACCCGTTGCTTTCAAACGGCCACCGTCACAGGGTTAGAAAGAGGCACACTAACCTATACATTCAGGCAGGGGTTTGTCCCACTGTCCGGTGGGCTGGCAGGTCAGCACGGGCGATCCAAACAGGTAATACCCCGGGTTGCAGTCGTAGAAAACCACCGGTACCGAAAGTAAAGTTCCCGTGCTCTATCTTACTCTGGCGGATGGAGTTGGCTGGGATACCTGGATCAGAGCAATTGACCACTATACACATAGAGACACAGAGAAGGACACACACACAAGTACACACAGAGAGAAAAGAATGTGTTATTTGGCATGAACCAGTGAGGGTCATCTCTCCTCCCCCCGCAGTAAAATCATATAGGGCTTAATGAGGAGGTTCTGGTGAAGAAGAGAATAAATTAGGGCTGTTTATTAAAAGGGTAAATGTTATGTGATGCTATGATAAAGAGGGGTTTGTGTGTCCTGAATCCAGCACACATGAAGTGTAATGGTTACGCATTGCATTTTTATTTTTCAACAATTCATCGGCACCTAATTCTGTAAAATGGCCATATGGTGATAGCAGGTTCAGAGAATTTATGTTTCACCAAAACAAGACACTTCCATTGAGGAGGAAGGAGCCAGGTGGGGTGTGGAGCTTTTAAATCTACCTCAAAACGGCATTCAATCAAGAAAAGGAAAAGGAGAGACGGGGGAGGGGTAAATAAAAAAAAGGCAGTGAGGGTAAATAAAGATGAGTGGTGAGGTGTTTTAAAAGGTAAGGGATAAATAAGGTTAGGGGTGAATACACTTAACTTTTTTCCCCACCTTTACACGTTGGGGGCGGGTGGCTCCACTGGCGGTTGGCCTGACACTGAGCCCGAACAGGCCCCTCCATCTCATACCCCCGGTTACAAACGAAGCTGACCACGTTGTTGAGGTTGTAGCCGCTTCCCACCGTACGACCATATATGGGACTTCCTGGATGGCCACAGCTGATCGCTACAGGGAAGACAGAGGGAATCGTGCCTACATGAACCTGCATACGCATTTCTAATTACATTCATTCAAAGGAGACGGTACATTTGACTGTCCGATGCAATATCCACATTAAAAAGATATTTCTTTTTAAAATATATATAATTGACATGTGCATATGAATGCAGAATCTGTTATTGAGATTACATGGCGATGGTCTAGTTGTCTCTTGGTGAATGTTTTTGTACTCACAGTGCTGCAGTTGACCACAGATGTGATGTAAATTTAATTTCTGGCTTTTTAGAACCCATTTGCTTCATCTTTTCATTAAATCCAACATCCAATGCAATAATAATTCTTCTCGACATGAAAGCCACACAAGCATGCGTCTGCCTTAGACTTGAATGTGCATTGCTTGTAAGTTATATGCAAGTTTAATACAAGTAATTTGCTTATCCACCAGTCGACCTTTGACCTTGAATAGAAATCGGATTGGGAAAACCAAATAGAGTAGAAGAGAGGGAACCAGAGGAGGACGAGACAAGATGACGGTGACAAGAAGAGGCAGGAAAGCCGAGATCTTTTTGTTCACCTGATCAGTGAGAATCAGAAGTTTGTTTGCTTGTCTGAGAGACAAATTTATCTGACACCCTCAGCATGCCCTGCAGCTACACACACACACACACACACACACACACACACACACGCACACACACTCATCACCATTCTGTGTCTGTGTCTCTACACAAGAGCCTCTCATTTCCATAATTACAGTATAATTTAACTATAAAATGATTTCCTTCAATAACTTCTGCATGAATAACCTCAATAAAAAGCAGCAGAAACACACACACACACACAACACACACACACACACACACACACACACACACACACACACACACTAACATTAACCTGTAGACATGCGTGCAATGCCCAAACATGCATACATGCTAAAAAAATCCCTGTTCCATTCAAAAACAATTTCACTGAGGCATAAAATGCCTCCACTGCTCCGTAGATGTCGACGCCATGTCACCGCCTCCGCCTCCCAAACATGGTTGTCGTTTACTGAACTGCCTCTTTTAGGGAAAGGCGCCTGTAATTGGCTCGAGGTGGCACTTATCATCGCCCCCTTAGCCGTGCCCAGTAGCTGCCTAAAAACATTCACGACGCTCACAATAAGTGCCCAATTTTAGAAGATTTTCTCAGTAGCCTGGAAATGTCAGAGCCTTTCTGCTTTATCCTTGAGCCTCGCCATTTATCTCATCCAGACCATACTGGCAGCCGGATCCTCTGGCCCTTTATATGAGACTCAATATGAAAACAAAAGGTTGGATGTTTAATTTGGACTTGGATGAAATGTGGCTGGAGTGTATCAGCTCTCCCAGACCAACTCCCTTTGTGGACACATTGGGGAGTTTTGTCACTGTTGTCATGTGTCTGTCTGTCTGTCCATGATCAACCTCACATACTGCTGGACATATCAGCTTAAAATTGTGTTCATCTGACCGTAAATACTGTACTGTAACTGTTCTTAAGTAGACATTTCAGGTATCTGACAACCTTTTACTCTCTATGTTTGAAAACAAATATCTGTACTTTCTACTCCTCACATCAGATTCCCTGCATGTTCTTTCTTTAAGACTTGTTTTCAGCATGCTGTAGGTATGAAATGAGAAGAAACGCTGCCTTTAAATGTTACTATTTCAATAGGAAAGTTAAAGTTCTGAGGCTATCATTTGCTGTTTAGAGTTCCCATTTAGAGTGACCAAAGACAATTTGCACCTGCATGTGCACAACACACACACAACACACACAACACACACACACACACACACACACACACACACACACACACACACACACACACACACACACACACACACACACACACACACACACAATCACTCATACCTGGAAGGGTAATTTCCTGTTAGTATTCCATAAATCATCATTTTTATTACCAGTGAACCATAACAAAGACATTACTTAGGGGTTTTATAATGATGTGATCAAGCTCCACTCTTGATTTAGTTATTTCCATCAACTGCTGACCTCGTCCCGCTGTAAAATGTGTTTTTGTCAATGACCATCATATTACTCTTTCTTTTCTTATTACAAGGTTGTGAGTAAACATCTTTTTTTTTTTACTTTTCTTTTCCATTATCGGTGCACATAAACCACGTTAGTCTTGGACGTTTGTCAAATCCCACTTTTTACTTTGAGCAGTTTTACGGTTTGTTTTGTTATTTTAACAGATACCAAGACCATTTTTCGAGATTTGACTGATTAAAAATACTAAACCTTCATTTGTCAAACATAAGGAATTTTTATTATTATGCATCCAAACTGATTTTGCTGATATTGATTTTTCAACTTCACAGGCAAATCAAATATCCAACATTCAAATGAAAATTATTAAAGCATATCATCAAAACCATTATACTTACACTCAAACTGCCTCTATTTGAAAGAAATGCAATTCCTCTATTTGGTATTTAGCACTTAGTGGAAGATATCAAAGCAGACCATCCCATTCAAGCTTCTTGTACATACACTTTGGTCTCAAACATTTGAGGGCAATTACTTTTTATCCTCCGCCTGCATACACAAACATGCATATTAAACTCGAAGACTAGTTTGGTTTTTCACGTTTCCCTGTTTGTTGGTTTTGGAGATGCAGCTTCAGACCTAGTGGGCAAAGTGTTTCATCCTACTTCTACACTTCATACGAGCATGTTTAAGGACTAATGCAGTATGTATGTCGGTATGTACAGTGAGACACATAAGTGTAGTAGAGGGTTTGGGTTATAAGTTAAGGAGAACCTTTAATGAGAGGTAGATGTGTGTTTTCCTTACGTATACAGACAGGCAGCTGTCCAGACCACTGGTTGTCTTGGAGACAGATGCGAACAGACGAGCCAATTAGCCGAAAGCCAGGCAGACATTGATACACAACCGTATCCCGGTAACCGAAGTTCTCTCCGATGACCTGGCCGTTCACGATGCCTTCTGGGATCCCGCAGTGACCAGCTGGAAAAAACAAAGACAGAGATACAGAAGACTCAGACAAGAGGTAACACTGTCCCCGGCTTTTTATTGTTTAACATTTGCTTAAAACTTTCACAAGCCTGCAAAAGTAGGTTGAAACTGTGGTTTATTCGGTCTATGAGATGTGTGACTCATACCATGAAACATTTAAGTGGCAGCACAACAGGCGCTCCCAGCTTCACACAATATTACGAGCTCTGTCATGAAGTGGTTCACCTGTCATTTTTGATGAAGACTCAGATGATGAGCACTTTCCCAGCTGTGTCACTGTGCCTTGTGATAACTTTGAGAGCATCTATCTTTAAAATAAAGACGTCTCTGTGCTTTTAAAGAATCAGGCTTTTACCTGGTAACAGCTCTTCACTCCCTCATCAGATTCATTCACAGAGCTGAGTCAAAGTGTTTTAAATACATGCATTAGAAAAAGACAACATTTCAGATTTACATGCAAAGTAGTCTGCATCGTTTAAATATTGAAATGTGACATCTTTTTAAATAAGCAAAACAAGTACAGTAAAAACAGTTTTGTTTTGAAGATTTAGAGGAAAAGTTATTGAATAGAAATGTTTTTTTAGGGCTATCTATTTACTTTTTTTTTTTTCTTGACAGAATCATGCCTCCCCATCAGTCTAGGTTAAATTCCATTGAACTCTCCCGTTATAAATTGCATCTCATATCCCCCTCAGCCTGTGAAGTATTCTGGGAAGCGCTGTTCCCACTGAGGCTTCATGGAGAAGTGACAGCACCGTGTCATCACATCTGTTACCTCTGGCTGGCGCACTAGCAGAAGAAAGAAACGGTAATTTTTTCCTGGCTTATATATATAAAAAATTAAAAGAACAGTCAAAGTGAACTTGGTGGGTGAACAGCAGAAGCTCGTGACGGGCTTGCTTGTGAGGTGGACGAGGCCAGAGGGGAGCAGCTGTGCAGCCAGACGAGAGGCGCAGGCCACAGGCTGCACAGTGCCTACCTTTGATACCTGTCCTCATTAGATTACTTCAGGAAACCACAGCTGCTAAAGTCCCTTTCTAATGGCCGACCTTTCGTGTGCATGAGCAGGTGTATTGTCAGAAAAAGACAAAGTAAAGACATATCTCGTTGAGGTAGTTCTATACCTAAACATCGTGTTTCCGTTCCACTCCAAAGCCCAGATGACAGGCACTCTCTGACGGCCGACCCCACGAGCATGAAGCCGGCATCACAGGTCAAGATGGCCGTAGCGCCAAATGTCGTCTGAGTCCCAATCTTCTTCCCGCTGGGTGGAGACGGCTGCTCGCCGCAGGATATGACTGAAACACACAACGCAGTTGAAAAGACACTCATTCATTTCAGGCGTGTGAGGAGGTGGCAGAGCTCTTCGGTTTCGGCGAGGAATGCTGCTAATGGCGGCTGTTTATTGCGCAAATTTGGTGCAATTTTTTTTTCTCCCTATACTGGAAACATTTCTGGTCAAAAAAATAAATGAAAAGTTTCAAATATCACACATTTCTTTAAAGTAAAATAAGGGTGATTCAGAATGGCAACCCAGATGTAAAAACAAAAATCTGTCCGCTTGGATTGAAGAATGAAATGTTTTCCTCTTCATCAATCATCACTAGTTTTAATCAAATTTGTGGAAATACAAAATGCACCAACACTGAACACACATAGTGTTGAAGACAAACCTTTGTTAGGCTACGACTTGATGCTTGTTTTTCACACATATTTAATTACACTTTTTCTCAAGTTGATGAAGTAAAGTTATCGTTCCCTCTAATATTGCAAATCATATTGCAAACGCAATATCAGTCAACATAATCAATCAATTTAAATTTTTTCTGACTAAATTATTTGAAAATATGCTGAGGGCGCTTGGTTTGCCTTCAAAGGAATGTGTTGATTAGATTTGTGGCGTAGAGTTAGAGGCAAAATGAATCAATCTCGTATCTATTTTAGCAGAATAACTGGAAATGAGGGGAAACAGCTCTCCCGACTCTGTCCAAAGCTCACTAATTAAGCTCACCAAAGTGTAAAAACAACTATTGCGTGTTTTCGGGGGGATTGTTATGTCAGATTATTTCTTGGCTGGGATTCCAGGAATCCAGGAAGTTAAGAGCATACTGATATTGTTTATCATTTGGATATGAACTCATTGCGTTCCATTCGTTCCTCACCTTGGCAGTGCGGCCTCTCGTTCCTCCAGCTCCACGCGCCGGTGGGTAAGCACTGGATGTGGGCGGGGCCTAGACGGTAGTATCCCGGGTCGCAGGTGAACACGATGCGGGTCCTGTATTCGTAGTGGGAGCCGTTGACAATCCTCCAGCGGCCGTGCTCGAGAGAAAATGAGCCGATGCTGGGACAAACCACCACTACAGAGACGGACACAGTGTGAGGACGAAGTAAAACAATCTGTTTCTATTCGTTAAATAGATAGATATTAAAGGGCGGGGCCACTGTAAGATATTGTACCGATGCACAATAATTACTATATGCTGCTTTCAATCTAATATCTTACTCAGTCGGAGATGATTATTTAATTGCTATTGATTCAACAATGTAGTATTTATATTAAAGCTGGAGTGCAGAAATTGCTGGCAGTGAGAGTAATGATCATATGGGAGAGACCACAGCAATGGAGCAACTTTTCAAAAGTTGAAAAACAGAGGAAGGATTAAAGTTTTCTGTTTTAAATGCATGACGCATGCATCATCATTGTGTGAACCGGCTGGGGCTGGAATGTGACGGACATTCATTTATATGTAAAACCACCGCACTGCAGCTTTAAATATTTAAGTATACGTTTCAGACTGAAGTGTGCATTTACGTTGATACAGTACTAAATTTGCAACACCGTCAGATTGGGTATTTCTATCGTTGCTCCTCACCAGAACACCGTGGGATCTTATTGTGGTTGCTCCACGTGCCGTCGGGCTGACAGATGGCTGACGTCAGCTCTTTGCTGGAGAGTCTGTACCCGTCGTTACAGAAATAGGAAACTCTCGTTCCGACGGAGTAGTCGGCTGTTACAACGCCACCGTTGGTAGGAGCCTTGGGTGCCCCGCATGAGACAGCTAGGGGAGGACAGATAAGAAGACAACATGAGACACGCAGAAGCCCTAACGCACACTTACGTCTGGAAGCTTTGATGCGTGCTTTGTTTGAAACGTTTCCCACGTTTGTCACAAGCTCACATGAAAACATACAATCAAGGGACGCCCGGTCTTCAGCTCCAACCGGTTATACCAACAGAACACCGCCGTCTGGCTGAAAACATGCTGCTTCACAGTCCACGCTGGTTTTATTTAGACTGGTTTGTGAAGCGCCGCGGCGTGTAATTACACAGCGCTGACAATCTGCTACACATCCCTCATTTGACTTCCTGTGAAAAGCAGCCACGGACCCCGCCTCCCTGTGCTTGTTTGATAGGTGGAGGAAAGCAATTACAAGCACAACACAAGGAAAAGGCTAATCTAGTCCTTGTAGAACATTTTACAGTCAGTTCTGAAAATAAACACAAAATGAGATAGAAGGAGAAAGAATGTGGGTTTTTTTTGTTTCATTTACCTGATTGGATATTAATTATATGTGGCATTCAGCTACTTCAAATCAACAATGCATCTGGCATTTTATTCACTTGAAGGTGGAATATTTTCCCACCAATTTTAATCAGTTAATCTTCCATCCATCCATTTTCTACCGCTTATCCTGTATCAGTTAATCTTATATTACTTTATTTTAAAATATGGTTAGCTCTACATTATAGTATTGCTATAAAAACTATAATCATCAGTGTATTTGCTCCAGTGTACATTTTCAAGTTTATATCTGCAAAATAATAATGATATGAATAAACATCACACACACAAAGCGTGTCAGTATAAACACACACCACGCACAGAGAGGCAAACCCACCTTGACATGCAGGGACAGGAGAGTCCCAGGCGTGGTAACCCAGTGATGAGCGGCGGCAGGTTGCCGTGGCGTTGCCGATGAGATGGTAGCCGCGGTCGCACGCCCAGCGCACCACGCTGTTAACATGGCCGCCGCTCTGGGAGGAGATGGAGCCGTGGAGCGGCGAGTCTGGCGTCGAGCAGTACAGCGCTGGAGCGGAGGAAACACAATTAAAAAGAAGATTTGAAACGACGGTTCAGCGCCACTAAAACAGGAACAAGAATGTTATCAAACATAAAAGGTTCTTTCTATGACGCCCATGTTTATAAGGCATTATAAACATGCTTATACTGCCTTATAATCTGCTTATAACACTGTATAGTTATAACACTTTATTACAAGAATCAAAAATGTAATTATATTTTTTTAAACTTTACTTGAAGCAGACCAATGACCACTTAGAGAAACTTATAATCACATTATAAAGTATTGTAAAAAATATTATAATTACATTACAATAATGGACATCATAGAAAGTGTTAATGTGACGTTATACTACTTTATTACTACTATACAGTATTCTATAACCATGCCGAAATATCAGGACTATGTTGTTACCATATTATTGTATAATAGCTGCTGTGATAAAAACAGAATGTCATCATCATTTCCTAAAACATCCATTACTCTATTGTACTATTGTATTAATGACACAATAGAAGGCCGAGCCAAAATGTATCTCGTTTGTGAGTAAATTATCATTTTTCCTGATCACAACTATGGCTTCGATGCATTTTGTTAAAGGCGTGAGATGAGTTCATTCCAACACCTTTTGGGCTCAACTTTACAAGTTGTGTGAGCAGAATTATGAACGACCACATTCATTATGGCAATTAAACCTTTCCAGCGTTTCAGCCAACTAGGATCTATCTGACAGGCGTTATAAATGCAAGATAAAACGAATAATAACTCTCTTCTGGCAGAGTTTTTTGATCAATCAGTGAGTAGAGTTACAGTAGATGTCAGACACTATCGGACACTTTGCCCACACATCGATGGCACAATGCAAGATTTTGAAATATTCTTACACCAAGAAACATTAATGCCTTCCTCCAGACGATATTGGCAGCTGCAAAACTACAGGGACTCCCACTGAAAGCTTAACTTGTTGCGCTATGGCAACAAGTTAAGCCTTAGTTTATCATCTAGATGGTTCTGTCTATCTGTCTCTGCACCAAGAGATGCAAGGCGGTAGCAGTTTTCTTATGTTCCTCATAGCATATAAATATTACCCAGGCCTGGGTTCAGTTAGATGTTAACTTGGGCAAGTTGCCTGATCTGTAACTCTTCAACCTGGACAAGGGCCCAAAAATAGGTTCTTAACTGGTCTTTATTTATCAGTAATGAGTCTGTTTCATACGTCCCTCGTATTGACCCAGGATCATCCGTGTGCTGGGTTTTTGAATCAAACATCAACAAGCGCCAGTTAAAGGTGCAGCCAGTGTTTGTAACCCAATAGACTTTTTTTTTGCCGAATACACTAAATATGTCCTCATGGGATGCTAGCTCTCCGTTCTGTGTGAGCCCTGAAGAAATATATCCATGCACAATTCTGGCTCTGCATACAGGAAATAAACAAAGTGGTCGCTGTTCCAGCCAATCAGCAACAGGGGACGTTTGTGCTAGTGCAAAGGACAAGGAAAGGGCCACGGATGGCTCAAGAGGAAGGCAGTGGGGACAAGAGGAAAGTCGGAAATATAGAATCAGTGCTGCCAACGCTTTGTACAGTTTGTCAGTGATTTCTAATTAAAGCCATCTGACACAACGTACTTCTAAAAGCGTTAAAAGTCGATGGCTGGTATCACTGAACTGGCAAAGCAGCCAGCTCTCATTAGATCAAGTCCAGGCTTGTTTTCCCCTTATAGTAAGATAGTAAGATTGATGCCATTAAACCGCTGCTTCAATAACACAAGGGCTTTACATAATGAAACACCGGCTTATGTTGTTATAATGATGAAGTTTATTCTTCGACCAAAATAAGTTGCTGTGTCTTAATAATGAGAAAACATCCATCATAATGTTTCTGTTTTCTGACAGTGGTGTCAGGAGGATGCTGTCATATACCGGCCTGATTGTGAAAATGAAAAAACAAAAAAAAAAAGACAATAATAAAGTTGAACCGTGCTATTAGTGGGCTTACAACCTATGCTTAACACTCTTTGCAGACGCTCACATTAATCACAGCTACCACAGAAGGTTACTGGGTGTGAACGTCCTGGGAGGCTTTTCTATTATTATTCAGTGTTTAATTCATCATACAGACCAGTGGTGATTTAAAGGTTAAAGAAGCAGCCTCCTGACTGCACGGCATGAGGTGAAAATGCAAACCCAACCGGTAATGCTGTGTACCTTCCCTTTAAATGTCAAAAAATGCCCTTGAATACAGCACTTATGTCTCATTACCCAAGCGAAGATGCTTAATGCCCATCAGTCTAAAGCAACACTGAGCGGCCCGGGTGCAAACCTGCCAGCATCTGTGCTCAATAGGCTTTTCTTAAATATATAAAAGTTAACCATAATGCAAGTTGGAGACAGACAGAAGTGAGGTAGAACATGTGCAAGTGAGTCAGTGAACACTTTCTTGAATGTTCCCTCTTTTCTCAAAATCACAAGAGGCTTTCAATCGATGCGCAACTTAGAGGTCGAACTCCTCCAAGTGCTCTTTCCCTCAGATTGTCTGTCTCTCTGTCTGCATCTGTCCTTATTTCCATGCACTACGATGATATAAAGTAGTAGTAAAATAAAGTTGGGATACATACTTTGGTACTCACCAACATAGCGAATTTTGAAGCCTTTCTTATTCGTGCCGTGGTCCGAAGACCAGCGCACCAGGAACTGGTGACCGGTGGTGGTGAGGTTGAAGGGCGCTGGCAGGTCGCCGCTCAGCGTCGCCAGGGTGGGACTGTTAGCAGTGGCCCCTGGGAGGGAGAGAGAGAGGGAGGGTGGGAGGGAAGAGAGGGGGAGAGTAAGAGAGAGGGAGAGAGAGTGAAAGAAAGAGGGGGAGAGAGAGAGAGGGAGGGAGAGGGTGGGAGGGGGAGGGGAGAGAGGGAGAATGAGGGAGAGGGAGAGAGGGGGGGAGTGAGAGAGAAAGGGAGAGAGAGATAGTGTGTGTGTGTGTGTGTGTGTGTGTGTGTGAGAGAGAGAGAGGTAGAGAGAGAGAGGGAGGGAGAGAGATGGTGGGAGGGGGAGGGGGAGAGAGGGAGAATGATGGAGAGAGAGAGGGGGGAGAGAGGGAGGGAGAGAGAGAGGGTGGGATGGGGAGGGGGGAGAGAGGGAGAATGATGGAGAGAGAGAGGGGGAGAGAGGGAGAGGGAGGGAGAGAGAGAGGGTGGGATGGGGAGGGGGAGAGAGGGAGAATGAGGGAGAGAGAGAGGTAGAGAGAGGGAGAGAGATGGTGGGAGTGGGAGAGGGAGAGAGGGAGAATGAGGGAGAGAGAGAGAGGGGGAGGGAGAGAGAGAGGGAGAGAGAAAGAGATACAAAGAAAACAGTGATTTGTTCTATTTTGTAATTAATTTTCTTCACTGAATGTTTACGTGCTATCAGTGTGTGTGTGTGTGCAGATTGTTTTGTGTGTGTGTGTGTGTGTGTGTGCAGATTGTTTTGTGTGTGTGTGTATGTGTGTGTGTGCAGATTGTTTTGTGTGTGTGTGTGTGTTTACCATCAAAAATCTCCAGCACGTCAAACTCTCTCTCAGTGTGGAAACTCTCAAAGGTGATGGTGACATTGTATCCCTTTTCCACGGTGACGCTCCATGAACACATCTGGAGGTTGGGGTAGCTTTCGGGCCAGCCGGGACTCAGGATGACACCTGACGAGTCGTATCGCACATCATGCGCGGGACATTGGACTACGGGTGGAACACAAAGGGAGAAAGATGGCGTATGAATATGCACCGTTTTTGTTATAAACGTTTGTTTTTGTAAAACAGCTGCTGTATTCACACACCCTGGCATGTTGGCGGTGGTGCGTCCATCTGCAGTCTTTCTCCAAGGCGACATGTCAGAATCTCACTGCCAACCAACGAGAATCCAGGGTGGCATCTGTACCTGATGATGTCACCTGAACGCACCAAACGGGTATGAACTATGAGCGTTTAGAAAGCCGAGGCAGCAGGAAGGGAACATCACTGTTGATTTACACTGAGTGGTGACTCATGGACTTCAGCACAAATAGGAGGTACTTGCAGTTGAGTATTCCAATTTCACACCACCTCATACTTCCACTCCAATACATGTCAACTATTTTCAACATGCTAGCAATAATATAATATATAATTATCTACCACTTAGTGGGGCCATTGTGTGCTTTTACTGAAGTGACATTTTCTCTGCAGAACCTTTACCTGCAATAATAATAATATTATTTCCTCCACCACTGTGTTACGTGTATCATTACCTGGATTTTGAAGTGAATTTACATCAAGTGATGTCTGTATTAACTGTGTACATTCAAAGAGTATGCTATCCTTCTGAGAGAAGATGCTATTTGTTTTCGGGGCTCCATCAAATTGACATGTCGAGAGGCAGACAGACAACTCACCTATCTCCAACTCGCCGTCCTCCATCAGCATGTCAGCATTGGGCACTTCTGGCGGAGGCTGGCAAACCCTTAATTGGTAGGCTGGGGGAACAGACGCAGCAGAGGGAGGGGGGAGAGGACAAAGAGAGGGACATTATATAAGCTTGTGGAAGAGGGAATGTTGTCTGTGAAGCTAAGCTCGGTAAGAAAGGGGAAAAGACTTTCCGGTGTAAGGAGTCACTTATGTACTGTGGGTTTTACCTGCACTTATGTGGAAGCTTCCCGTTGCGCCTGTAACAACTGAAACCTCAACCTGTCTCCTGTACGCTTTTATTTAATCTTGCTTGTTTTCATTTAACGCAACTTCTCAAGTACAGATGGTTCAGGCCTGCAAAGCGTGGAATCAGAGACGGGGCCCGGCTACATAGATACAGCACCGCCTTGAATCATAAAAAGGAACTGACTTCACAGCCACTGAGCTGAGGGCTGTAATCAATAGTGCTGCATGACCATAGATCACTCACTAACGGAGAGACAGAGGGAGAGGGAGGGGGGGGGGGGGGGGGGTGACAGACACAGACAGAGAGAGAGAGGGAGAGAGAGGGAGAAAGGGCTGAGGGCTATAAGTCAGGATGAAATTGACTATGAAAATGAGACCTGCCAATAGTATCTGCTGCTCTCATCCATATCAAAGCACTGTGGTCTGTGTGTGTGTGTCCGAGTGTGTAACTTTGTATATTTGTGTTGCATGTGTGTGTGTGTGTGTGTGTGTGTGTGTGCCCCTATGTCGGAGCTTCTGTGCGTAAGAGGAGACGATCACTGTGAGCGCTCATTGATCTCGCTAAGCTTCAAGACCATTTTTTCTTTTATAGCTACTTCCACATTCATGTCACATTGACTTCTCAGTCTGCCGTCCATGACAACATTATCCTCCACTGCATGAAAAATGTGGCTCTTATTTTGACAACTTCCTGCCTGCTGAGGAAACTCTACCAGGAGTTTTTCTTATTTGTCCTGTCTTCATTAATGACGAATTCATTGTGGCTCCCTTTTGCACCTCTCAGTCTCACCTTCTTGTTATATACAATAAAACAATGCTCACAACCACTAACAGACATGTCTTCCCTGCTCCCCCTCGACCATCATCCTATCACTCTCCTCTGTAAAGCAGACATTGGAAATAAACTGGAATCCATCAGATGGAACTGTGTAAGTGTGAAAGCTGACAGTTAAAACCTGCCGACACAAATTCATTAACCACATGACATCCGCCGAAAAAAGGAAAAGCCTGCTCAAAAAAACACCACTTGACATGTTTTCCTGCTAAAGAGCGCCGGACACAAACTTTTGAGAGAAGAAGTGAATATAAGCTCGGGTGGAAGGCAGCGCACATAAAGGACTGAAAAAAAGGAGTTAGATTCAAGAAAAGCCATTCTTTCAAATCCAACTTTAATCTAAAAACGAACCTATTCAGGAATTTTCTGTGGACGAGGAATATGGTATGCACTTCATTTAAAATGATTGAGTTCATGTGGTCATCATAATGTAAAAACATGGAGTTAAATGTTATCACGTGACATTAGATGGATGGAGGCCAAAGTGTCTAAAGGTGGATGTTTGGCGGCAGACAGGTGAAAGAAGAAAAGAGGAAGAGTTCTCATCCTGAAATCTAAGTGCACTGAAGGACCACAGCAAAACGATTGAAATGAAGACTGAATGCCACGGAGAAAGATCAGCTCTGGACATAAAAAAATACAATCTGCACCGATCGCTGTGGAGGAAACAGCTGTTGGTGTGTATGTGTGTACGATGGTAACACAGACACATCTACACATTTAAAGAATTGTTTCGTTTGAACAAATATGTTCATTTTTAATGATCAATTATTTGTGTGATCATAAAAACTAAATGAAAGCAATCAAAATATCAAAAGGGTATGTCTGGAGATTATATCTTGATTTCTTGTTTAAGTTGAAGCCATTAAAGCGTCTTCTTTTAATCCAATAGTTATTCTTTTGAACAAAGAATAAAGATAAACAAAGGTGACAAGAAAAGGATTCATGTTCACAAAGAGGTTATGTTGAAAGATTAATGAACTTCTCAGCGAAACTTATTTTTTTGCAACAATACAACTTTTCCTTCTAACAACTGCAGGTGATGGATCACTCAGTCATCTACTGTGTAAATGATCGATAAGGAAACACTCAGCTGTTCATTGTCTAAGCTTTTGGTCACTACTGTGTTTCTTTGTGCAAAGCAAATGCTATCATTTAAAATATTTAGATCTCCACGTAGCAGGAGGAGTTGCATTAAAATAACATTCAAAGATGAAGTCATATTGATGAAAGCTATGATATATTGAGCAAAAGATAACGTGTTCAGTAACTCTAAAGGGGAACTGTCAGTATCGCACCACTGGGACTAATATGTTATTAGTGGAAATGGCTGCCGTTTCAATCGGAGAGCAAAAAGTTTGGGGTGAAAGACCAAACTTCTTGAGTCGGAAGGAGTGAAAGGAAGCAGATCTGAGTGGGACGTAATGATGATGAAGCCGAGGAGAGTCCAACACCACAACAAACAGGTCGATGCCGCCGCTGCAGCTGCGACTAATGATAGTGTAATGATAGCTCTACCGCTCTCACCTCGGGACAACAAAGTCAACTGCAAAGAAAGTTAACGAGAATATAGAATCCTTTTCCACTGAATAAACTCAATCAGATGTTTCCATCGCCCGGCTCGGAGACAGAACGGATAACGTTGTTAAGCCGTCTCACCGTGATAGCTCAAGACGAAGAAGCCGGCTCCGGAGAAGTCGGAGTGGAATTTGATGAGGATGATGTTGGATGTCGAGTAGACAGACTCCAGAGCTGTGTTCCCGCTAAACTGGCCAATCTGAGGAGACGATTGGTCTGGCCCATCCCTACAGCGACACAAAGAGAGAGACACGCATACAGACATCTTGTGTTACAAAGGGGGTTAGTCAGAGACTGAAGACCCATAAACCAATGGACGTGGTCTTTCTTTGTGGGACAATGGGAGAGAAAAGTCAGGCTGAAACACAATTTGAATAAGTTATTGCAGTCGTCTCTGAAAGTTAACTGGCTGCTTGCGATCGGGAAATGGCTTCTCCGAGGCTACAAACAAAGATAAAAGATACTTTACGGCAATCATGAGGCAAAACGTGGAGCCGCCCCATTGCCTGTGAATGAAGACGGACATCGTGCCGGCGCCCGGAGTGATTCTCCACGGCAATGGCCTCATCTTCCCTCTCAAAAACAATCCAAACAACAATATCGCAAATCTCATTTAGACAAACTCAGATTTTTACTTTGCTTCCAAAAGAGTGGCTCCATTATGTCTCTCCATAGTGCGTTTTCAAAGCGCCGGCTTCCCCCTGTTCCTGCTTTGGGGATGATCAAGTTCATAAATATTGATCGGACCCTTCATCACATCATAAGAATAACAAATGTCCTGTTGTAGACTTGGCTTTAGTTTCCCCGCGGCCTGGCGTTGGTGAAAAGTTACGCCATTACCGCCGGGGGCAGACGGGAAGAGATCCGTCAACTGGCGGGTCAGGCTCCCTGTGCATATTTCACCTTTAATGACGACCCACCAGCTGTCAGACTGGAACCAACCAATAGCTGGCTCATTATCAGTGATTAAAAAGTATCATCATGAAGGTAAATGGCCTGATTATTTCCTGCTGTTAAGTGTTTTTGGATGAGTCCAATTATACCTGTCAGGTTAGGTAAAGAATCATCTCCTGCTGTACTCTGGGAATTATTGCTGACGGAGACACGACTTATGAGTGCATCATGGGAAGGCAGAGAGCAGCGAGCAGCGTGTGAGGTGGCACTAGGTAACATCTGTGACATGTATGATAATCCTTACGAAGGAATCCTGTAGTACAGCGCCCAGTGGGAGACCAATTAGCGGACTAACCGACTGTCAGGTTGTCTGGCTCCGGACCGAGAAGACCGCTGTGAAAATCACACCTTCAACACGGACACTGTGCTCTCTACGGGGAGCCGACTGTATGGCTTGTGGCTGAGATAGGGAGGGTTTTTTCTCTATGTGTGTGTGCGTGCTGTCTTTTCTTTGTCCACGTTTCCGACTGACAGCAGGGTCGGGAAGACGCTGTGCAACCAATTCATGGAATTCCCAAAAAACGTCCGTGGGCGGACGGCACGTGGCTGGACCGCATGTCGCTGACAGGCAGGCCGTGTTGCAGGTAGAGAGAAGACACTCAACAAGCCTCAGCACAGCGGGGGCAGGAAAGCTGTTATAATTGTATTTGCAGCAACACAAAGGCAGCGCAGCACAAGAGAAGCAGCTCTCCAATGTCAAGTGTTTCAGCACAATGTCACCGTTGATATGATTTTGTTGTACACCATCTAACAGCTGATGATGGATTGATCCTTTAATTCAAAAATGATGCTTTTATTTCTTGATTATTTTGTATGAATATTTTTTTTCTGAAGACAGTTGGGGTTTTTTATGTTCAAATTGTATAGACTAAACAATTAATAAATCAATGTGTAAGGCTTGGATGTCGCCTTTTTAATTAACCTTTTAGTTTCTAACTTTTAATCTCATATTTATTTTATTAATTTACTTATATTGTATTGTCTACTGTCTTTTTACCTTATCTTACCAACTCTACCTGTCATTTCTCCTGCTCTGTTGATGTGTATGTATATGAGTATGGACCTGTTGAAGAAAACTCTTCAGGTCCAATTCTGTGGCTGGTTCAAATGAGGTTTAATCACTGACAGTGGAGAAAAGACAATGTCGCGGTTGCCACACAGCCCAATCTGCAATGATGTGAGGCAAGAGACAACTTATACAGAACCAAAGGGGCAGGTCTAAACAGTGGATTTACATAGATTCAATACGCGTCTCACCGAGGGGAAGAGGCTTCCTGAGACAACATAAAGGTGTGACTTCCCTCGGAACAGCTGGGTTCTTTCTACATAGTGTCACAACAGGGGCCATTCATGAAGGCCTTGATCAAGTATGTGAGGTGAAGGTGTTTCGGGGACGGTCCAGGAAGGGGGACAGACCAGAGGTTCTTTTCATCAACATGACAAGGCTTACATACAATGAATGCAGCTCAGCAGGACATTTGATGTTTAGAGAGAAAGGAACATTATACCAAAACCAAATAAGAATTCTAAGGTAACACAATTTCTTCTACAGACCCATATGTGCCACTTTGTAAACTGCTGTTTTTAAATAAATAGAAATAAAGTAATTATTATTATTAGGCTACTTTGAATGTGTAAAGAGACATTTCTGGTTCAGAATAATGTGATAGTAATGTAATAGATAATTACAGGAACCTTAAGGTGCATTAGTGGTTAGAGTTTGTTCCACCTTAAATACGACAAACGGAGGTTGTAGCCGGACATTCTAGGGTTTCATTTGTATTTAAATTAGAATCCTACAGTAAAGAATGGAGCAGACAAATAGCGGTCGATGTCATTGTTACTGACCTCAGGTCTCTTGATTGGATCATTTATTCAGGTGGAGAATATGAGCTGTTTTTAGCTTACAGTGTTCAATGTGGTGCATCAGTGTGTTTTTATCTGGAGGAATTAGAGAAAAAGTAGTTATTTGAAATAGTCGGCGTGTACGCTTGTGGGTCACCGGTGAAACAGGTGCATTGTGTTCCCAGACTTTCTAAATAGATAACAGCGTTGCATTGACTTTAGCTGTAATAACTTCAAAGTGCTTCCTGAAGGCTGCAGAAACACGCCACACCTGGAAAGGTTGACAGTGGTGCTACACTCGCATCGTGACAGGCGGACCAAAAATACAAGACAGACATCCGGCCTGTTTTTTGGTCTAAAAATACACGGGAAGCGGCGAACGGCGTCTCACACTGCGGTTGTTGTGTTTACCCTGCCAAGCCTTGCCTCTCCATCTCTGTATGCCAGGTGACGTTCCTCAACTGTTGATGCTGCATCCCGCTGTCTATTTATAGGGACAGCTATAGAGAAGGCCAGTAACATGGCAACCGTAGACATCAAGTGTACAGCCTATTTATGGTTTTGTTGTCTCCTCGCACCTGCAGAGAACTATTTAACATGTAATCTGAGCACTGAGCAACATTCTTGCATTGACAAAACGCCTGCTGTTGCCAATGGCCGTTCTCCTTCAGAAGAATAATGCAGAGGGAAGTCAAGTCTGGGCAGGTGGGGAGAGAAAGCTGTGCTGTATATTACACACAGGGCTGAGACTTGGAGATATGGTGAGGAACCGGAGGCTTACTGGTGAAAACAAAAAAGAGACGGGTCAAACATGACAAGAAGGAAATGATGTCAGAGGAGCTTTATATTCAAGGAGAGACGTCTGTAGTCATAGTAACCCTTGCAGGAATTTTGCCAATTAGTGGCCACCTCTGAAGAGATGTTAAAGAGCATGACACCCTGTGAGAGAGAGTTTCTCTGCCTTGTGATACAAATTTAACCCTATTTATGAAAAAAAAACGAACAATTCTTCGAGAGGATAAATCCCACATAATCACATATTAAGGATGAACAGTTACAGTGTCCAGAAAACAAGTAAAGGAGATAACTCACCAGACGGTAATGTAGTCGTATATGGGCTCCGTGCTCAGCACGGTGAAATTGATGTAGATCCCGTGTCCGGGAGGGACTCGAACACTCCACACGCAGTCCTGGAAGTTGGGGTATTCCTCAGGGTGACCGGGGGAGTAAATGGTTCCATTCAACGATGTGACGTTGCCGCCACAGAGAGCTGTGAGATAGAATATTGACAGGAGGACCCTTAATAAATTACCAGCAAATTAGTATTACCATTGTGAAGCTTTAGTAATTATCTGGCTGACTGGGAGAGGACACGTCTCTATCCGTGGCGTAATGACCGCTGGATAACACTTTAACACCGTTAATAAATTGTCATTACAGTTTTATTTCAGTTCTGCAGTGCAGGTATTCCTCGGGAGTGTAGGTGTTCCTCACCAGCGGCGTGACGCTACCGCGGCTGAGAGCTATAAGACGGAATATACACACTTTTCTAAATTAAGGGTCCTTGAACGAGTGTTAGTGTTCGAACGTTTAGTCGTAAAATAAGACGAAAAAAAAAAAGAAATTGGATTATTGTGCAGTTACATGTCATAAACTTAGGATAATATCATTAAATGGAATGATTTTACTGCTGGAAATGTAGAATAACAACGTGCCAGCAACCTCTCTTATATCTGATTTATTCTATAATCGCTTGCAATTAAGGTTCTCCCATTGATTTAATTTACCAGGGAACACATTTCATTTTTGTGCTGACTTATAATTTGCATATGCTTTTCATTTCTTGAGACCTTTTTTTTTTTTTTCCCACTTTGCTGTCAGCACAAAATCCAATGTCACATGGTTATAATGTAGCAGAAATATCAAGGATAATACGGTGCTTAGTTTCAGACAACAGTGTCGGCAGTATGGATAAAACCACTGTTTGGGTTAAACAGGCACAGCTCGGAGTAAGATAACTCCGTTTTATAGCTGAATAATGCTTTGACAACGATATGAAACAACATTACCAGAATCCGCAACAGTGATGATATCAGTGCTGAAATGCTATTAAAGAGCATTTACAAGCGAGGGTGCTTTTAGCACGGCCAGGGGAACAACAACAAAAAAAAACTCCTCTTCTGGACTGAGGAACCGGCTTAGATGTATATTTCAATTTCCCTTTGCATCTGCGTACATGCTGGTCCCATGTTGCAAACCCCGTATTAAACATGAATGATGTTTGTCTGAGAAAGTGATATATTCAGTGTTGCTGAACTAACATCAATGAAATGACTAACAAGGCCTGTATTCCCTTCGTGACGCGGCTGTTTTTGATGTTTACATCTAGATGTAAATAACCAAATGCGGGCCTTCTGACATGGTACCGGCTTCCTTCTGCAGCGGCAGCGTTACCTTCACATCGTGGTAGTGGGTGGTTCCAGTTCCTGCTGATTCCGTGTAAACAGGTGAGCGAGGCCTCGCCGATCAGAGAATATCCAGGCAGACATTCAAACGACACCGTCATGCCGACGCTGAAATCGGTGCCGATCACGATGCCGTTTCGGAACGGCCGAGGGTCGGGGCAACTCTGCAGCTGGTAGGCTGGAGAGACAGGAGTCACATTACGGAAATGTTTTAAGATAAGGACCTACTAACGCTGACATGCTGGAGAGGTACAAAAATAACAGCTGTGGACTTCCAGATGACAAACTTTTTGACAAGGGTATCCTGCCCTCACACTTGTTTCTTTGGATGTCACCAAAATGCTCTGAGATTAAATCAGACAGTTTAGTCGGCGTGACTTTTAACAGTCAAAGTTACAAGAGTGACTGAAAAAAGACGTGCGAGTGAGAAAGACAAACATTGGGAGAAAGAATAGCAGCGGAAAGAATAAAACTTTTGTTCCTTGTTTTAAAACACTTTGGCAGTTGCCCCTGTCATGAGATAAAACGTGTTGCTCATCAACCGCCGTAATTTGCACATTAATGGAATCAGCTGTAACACATTTAGGCTATCTACACGATTTGACATTACAAATATAAGACTGCTCAAATCCTTTTTTAAGTGTCAGATAGCAGTACATATAAAACACATCTCATCACTGAAATGATTCCAAAAATGGCCCGAGGGCTGGAAGAGTCAAGAAACATCTTTATTTTTGTCTGAAGAAGCACATAATTCTTTTCTTAGTCACTCCTGAGAAATAAAGCAAGCGCAGTAAGTAAGCCTTTCATCAAGTTTCTGCTCTTCAGTCGCCTTTAAGTGAAAGCAAAGTCAGCTCCCGTTTTCTTTGCGTATTCCACACAAGATGGAGAGGAGCGAGAGGCGGGGCGTTTACCTTGATATGTGCTGTGGAACCCCGGTTTGTTCTGCGAATAGTCGCTGTGGAAGAAGAAGCTGGTCTGGTGGGTGGTGCTGAACAGAGGCTTGGGGATGACCGGCCCGCTGAACCGGTCAATGACCGAGCCCATCTCCAGCGTTCCGCTGCGGATCTCCAAGTAATCGTGGATCGCTTCGGTGGAGAAGTTCAGGAACTGCAGATGGATACCTGAGGAATGTTTGGACGTTTCAAGCAATAAGCGAGGCCGGCGATAGAAGCACATGTAGACGCCTCACCTGCAGCCACTCATCGGATACACACACACACACACACACACACACACACACCCGAGATCAAAGCTGACAGTGTTTCTTACCGAAGCCGACAGGTAAATTGACTGTCCATGTGCAGTCCAATCCACTGGGGTAGTTGCCGGGGTAACCAGGACTTAGAATCACTCCACTTACATCTGTCATAGACCCACCACACTGGGCTGGATGGTCACACGCACACGCGCACACACACACACACACACACGCACACACACACACGCACACACACGCACGCACACACACACACACACACACAGACACACACACACACACACACACACACACACACACACGCACACACACGCACACACGCACACACACACACAGTGCAGAAAGAGAGGGAATAAAAGGATGGGTCAGTGTTCAGTGTCGAAAGCAACACATCAGTGAGTACAGCAGACACACAGAGTGCTTCTCCTTTCCCAAGATGCCGCTGCCGCCCGGACGCTTGAGCATCTCCAACATGACACGTTCACGCATCATTTTGAATAACACATTAATATTCAGAGTCTTTAATAAATTGCCCCCTTTTTGAATAAATTACCATTGTGCAAGTAGATAGTGTGTCCAGGACTTGCTTCCTCTAGTTTGCCTCTAGTGCCTGCTGATGCTCCGGCACACACTCGTGCTGCATGCTCATGACAAGACTCTGACTCTGCTTTGCATCAGTTTAAAAGCTTAATCATATTCTGCACGGAATACTAAATAATCAGCTCATCACAGAACGGCAAATTGATCAAACAGCTTATTTTCCAGAGAGTCGGGGGCAGGGAACGGGAAATGGGTTGCATCATTTCTGCAGCACTATCTTGTGTGTGTGTGTGCTGTAAGAGGTCACCTACCGAGACATAGTGGCACTGGGTAGTTCCATCTTCTCACTGGTCCGGGCATACAGGTGATGTGGGCATTGCCCTAAAAAAAGCAAACAAGCTATTAGTCATTTAACAGTTGGGAAACTGCCACAGATAATAAAGAATGTGTTTTGTCCACTCAGCAATAATCTGCATTAATACTGTAGAGCTGGAGTAATCCAGAGCTGTACATTACAGACCACAGAAATTGGACAGACCACATCAGAGACATGCATTATTCACGAGTTGTGCGAACCACACCAGAGCTGTATGTTGTACCAGAGCTGGGGAAAAAACCACCCGAGAGCAGGGTTTCCTTCTGATTCATAGTTGGAAGAGTTCTCGGTTTGTGCAGCCAGGGGATGAAAAAGGAGCGAATGGCGGCAAATCAGAAAAAGCTGAGCAGCCTTTAATGATTTGAAACAGGAATCCGGCAGTCTGTTTGCCAACAACTGCGATGTGTGGTGCAAGTGTTTGCTCTGTGTGTTCAATCTGTGCAGAAAGGCAAACAGGACGTTTTTTTCATTATTTACCTGAAGAGAGTATCCTTGTTCACATGCAAACTGAACCACGTCTCCCACCATGAATCTGTCTCCTTGTCTTATTCCATAGTTTGGAGTCTGAGGCTCGGGACACGACTCCAGGCCAATAGCTGATGGGGAACGTGAAATGAACACGGTGGTGAAACAGTTGCACTCATCATTATGTGGGTAGACATATAGAGCATACGGACCGAATGTGTTACCTGTATATTCGAGGTGAAAACCAGCAGCCGAGACGCTGATGTCAGAGCTGAAGCTGAGATAGAGGTTGTTAGATGTGCTGTTCAGGAGAGGGGGGATGGTCGTGCCTGAAAGCAAGGAGAGGAAGAGAGCAAAAGAAGACCATGATCACGTTTTCTTATCGACTGAGGCTGGAAAGCAGAGAATCGTGGTTAGCTGACAGCAACAGGAAACAACAAAGGCCTCCCAAACCTACACTTTCACTTTTTTATGTTTGTATTTGAAGCGTTCTCGAATTAGGAAGAAGGGAAATACTCTTCCATGAGACGTGATTTTATTTGAAACCACTTTTCAAATGTTGGCTTGACCTATTTAGCGTGGCGAGGGATAGTACAAAGTCAAAATGGGGTTCTAAAGCAGCGCCGGCAATGTGCAACAGTGTGATTCTGTCTAGGTGATGCTCTTTAATGTAAAGTAATATTCACCGTCAATCTGTCTTGTCCTGCTTGAGGGTGCAGCGGTGGCGAAAGCGTCTTTTGATCCCAACCACCTGTGGTGTTTCAACATTTTCTCACAGGCCAGTGAGCTTCTTTCGGCTCACGTGTTGTTTTCGGTGCGTCAGCAAAATGTATCAAAGTTATGGAGACATCCCACTGAATGAACAACGAATTACGCCGAGAGCTGTTATTGGTTGCCTGTTGCGAGGGGAATTAATTAGCAGATCCGTGAACAGTCTGCAGCCCCCCTGCTGCTTGTGTTCACATTCCAGGGAAAATCTAATTCATTACCATAATGGGAAATAAAAAATATATATTTTTTGACTCAATAATAAACGACGATGAATAATTAACCACAAGCATTTCAACGTTACGGTTATTTTTGGATGCATGACAATATAAATTAACAGTTAAAGAAGTTTTGTCATCACCTGCTATTTAATGACATACGTCAATGCAGTCAATGTCATTTCATTGCCAGCAATGTAATCTCCTATTCGGGTTGCCAAAAAGATATCAAGCGCTTTCATAGATTATTTAACACATCTTAAAGATAATCAGATGACTTTGCTTCCCTAAAAGCAGCATTAGCGTCCCGAGAAGCTGCTGCTTGAAAAACAGGTGAATGAATCCAGAGCAACTCAACATATTAATCCTTTTAATAGGAGTAGACTTGAGCAGGGGGACTTCCATCATAGTAAGTATATATGTGGACCAGACACGCTATATTATCATTTTTTTTTCTATTGGAAAAGTTTTATTCTGCATGAGTGAAATAAAGAATATACATTTTACTTTGTTTTATTGTAATTAATCAGACATCACGTCAAATTTGCTTAGAGAATTTATCTGTCGTGTTGAGAATCAGAGTGTTAGGGAATAAATTCGATAGGCAAAGGAAACAATCGCATATGTCTTTCAAGGAATCTCAGATAAGCAAGCAGGTGTTGGTGGGCGGGTTCCTCAGCTCCTGCTGGGAGACTCAGAATGGGACCAGTTTAGCTCTAATTGCACTCTTAGCAGGGGGCTACATGGCCAGCATCTTGTATCCCTCAAAACATTGTGACAACATGCAATGTTCTTCTCTTCATGTTGTCATTATGTATTTAACTGTACGTTAAGTATTAATGCTAATTAATGTTTGCTATAAATTCAAAACGGTATGATTTACCACATTTCTTGTTGGAAATAACTTTGTGCTCTAATAGTTATAATAAAATATTATTATAGTTCTCTACAGGATAATCTGACTCAAACTTGATCACTGTAATTTTTTCATATTACTTTCTGGCAAGAACAGCCATGATATGGGTCATGGTACTTTCTGAGTCACACTATAAAATAAAAAATAAAACAGTTTACCAGAGTAGCTGCCCAGTCTTGGTGCGTGGTTGTCGGCGCCATCGTAAAAATCCAAAGAGTCCCAGTTATGCTCAGTGGCAAAACTCACAACTTGTATCTGGAGAGACGGATATAGAAGGAAAGAAATTTGTTCTCAACAAATGCATCGAAATTGTCATTTGATTGTATCTGATACTACGGACTACACCTTTGCTGATTCTATAAAGCACATTATTATAATAATTGCTGTAAATATTGAATTCAATTGTCAAACAGCATAAACAAAGATGTGAGGCTCTACTTGTAACGTCGTCAGCGTCCTGTCACATTTGTGTAAAAACACTCCACTTTGTGTCAAAGGCATCTTTGTCTTTGTATTTGTCCGTGAGCGGCGTTTAGCTTACATGCAATCAGGCATCATCTCTCACGATTAGATCCTATCTGGTTACCTCTGGATGGTCCCTCTCTCACAAACCATCCATCCATTCATCCTCCCAACACTATCTTATCTTCCTTGACATCCTGCCTGCTCAGCTTGAGCCAATGATACGTAAGGTCAGGCCAGGAAGCAATGTGTGACAGGTGCTACCTGGATTCCAGCCCCTTCAGGAACCGAGACCTTCCACACGCAGTTCTGGTTGTTGTCATAGGGCTCTGGGTATCCAGGCGATAGGATGGTCCCACGGCGGGAGGTCATCGCACCCCCACAGGGAACTGAGAGAGAGAGGAGGGAGCAGAAGGGAGAGGAAAGCAGAGGTTAAAAAACACTTCATCCTGAGCCTGAGGCCTCGGTGACAGCGTGGGTATAGTTAAGACTTCTGACCACATTCTAATGTTATCCGCATTTTAATTCCCTGGATTTGTTTTAAACATTCCATTGTATGATGTCATGTTACTGCATTCTGTATCAGAAATTTCAATTCTTATTTTTTTACCTATGCATGTTGGCAGGGTGTCGTTCCATTGCGCCAGGTTGTCAGGTATGCTGTCACAGCGTATGGCGGTGGAGCCGTGCAGGACGTATCCGGGGTTGCACTCGAACTGCACCAACGAGCCGACTGCAAAGTCGTTACCGAGACGCTTCCCAAAGCGCGGCTCTGGGACCGAACTGCACTGGGTGGAGCTGGTCCTCGGTACAGCTGCAGAAACGGTCGCAAAATATATTTTTTATTCAAATGTGGCTTTTTCAGGTTAAATAAAGGACACATCAACAAAGTATAACAGATAATTCATACTAGCCCCAAAGCCACCAATAGGTTTATTACGTATATTTACTAATGGCTACTAATAACAATCTAAACGACAACTCTACTGCTGCTGGACTGACCTTGGTAGACAAAGTGAAATCCCTTCGCGGTTTCTGGTCCGACTGTTGTAAACTTTATCGTGATCTGGTTTCCTGAACTCAGAGGGAGAGACTCGCCTAGGGAGAAGGAGACAGGGTCAAACAGAAACCAGATCAGAAATAAATGTACATTATGGCTCAGGTGGTCTCCCCGTCCATCCATCCATCCATCCTTACCGGAGTGTGACCCGGAGAGAGAAGAGAGCAGTGTGTTCTGTTGAGTTGGTCCATCGTAGATTTCCACCACGTCATTCAGAGACGTCTGGAACAACACAAACTGTCCAAAGAGGACTGGAGACGCAAAAAGACGGATAAAGAGATGAGTTAACCACACTCGAATGGTGGAGAATTATTATTCCATGTCTGCCGTCTGTACCTGACCTTCCAGTGATAAAATTAACCTGTAAAATCTCATTTAAATTGAATTAAGCTGCAGCGTCAACCTCTATTTGAAGCACACTACTGGCCCAAAATCACATATCAGGACACTTAATAGTCATAACATCACGTTATCATCATCATCCTGGAGCAGTCTGAACCCCCACCCCCCACCCCCCATGTCATCAGAGAGTGGAAGTCAGTCGGGCAAGTTTTTTTTTCAGTCTTCTCTACAGTATCACAAGCAGTTAGAGTGGAAAAAAAGGCAGATCTGGTAACCTGTCAAACTCATGTCTCCAAACCCCGGTTTTGCTCTGTTTCAGTATGATGGGAGGTAAAAGACTGCTGCCGCGGCAACGAACCATGGATTTTACTGTGCACCATCAGAGGGTCACCTGGAGCCCTCAGATCCTGTATTAGCTCAAACCAGCGCAATTATATCTGCCCTGCTGCACCACTGTGTCTTCAAAATAATTATTAGCCACTTAAAGGAATACTTCACCATTTGTTTAGCACTTAATCACCTTGTTACCCCGAAGAAACAGAGTATCAAAGCTGTTTTGTTGAATTGAAGTGTACGATTTGCTTTGTAAAGATTTAGCGGGCTAATGAACCTGAGCAGAGAATTAAGTCACGTCCCTCTGTGTGTGTTGTAATCCCAGCTTCCTTGTGCTTTCTTAACATAGCCGAGTCACTCTGTTGAGCCGGACAAGATAGCTATTCGCCCGCTAGCTGTTCTCATAAGGTGATGTTAATGTAAAATCCCATCCCACGACGTCGTCATGGTGATGTATTGAGTTTGTACACGGATTTTTGGTTTTGAAGAAATGTTTTTTTTTTTTTCTTTCAAGAAATCAAGGTACTACAGGGTCAGTAATTGATAGAAAAAATATCATTTTGGTGGTGAAGATTTCCTTTAAGGTGCAAATATGTAGGTGTTTAAGTTCAAATGTGTTTGTCTGCAGCATATGGAAAAATGTCCTTTGGGATAAATTACATTTATTTCAGCCCAATGAACCCAGCTCCCTGCGCGCGCACACACACACACACACACACACACACACACACCCCTCTCTATTTGGCACCTAAGGCTGAGGTGTACAGGACTGAATCTGAACATTCCCAAGGATGTTCGGCTACAGTAACAGAAGGTCACCGGTCACTTTGGCCTTTTTCTCTCCGTGGAAACGTTTAAAGCACGATCCAGGAATCTGAAGAAAGCGGCGGATGAATCTGACCTCCTGTATACTTTAACTGTACCACGGTCGTTGGTGAGGATGTGTAGACGGGCCGTGTCGTTGAGTGGTCATAAACAATTTCAAGCTTCTGCTTGTCAGCAGAAATACTTAAAAGCTCCCACCGTGTATAGATCTTAGAGTGATTAAGGTTTCCATCATGCACCACTGTAATATCGACAGGCCGGGGCGAGCACACAGCCGAAACTGTTTGGCACAGATTTCCCGGCTTTCACACACGGACACAGAAAGCATAACACACACAGGGAGTAGCTTACATGCTGGTACAACATCACAGTGGCTTTTACTCATACTGAGATAACAAGAAGGAACAACATACATACAAACACAGGACAATGCACATGTGCACACATGCAGGGATAATTGATCAGGGCACTGCTGTCACACACTGTGTTCACCACGGGGCTCCTTGCTAGGGAAACCACTCCGCTGCTCCGCGGCCTCATAGATCTGTTCGGTCCTTCCTTCTTGGAACGTTTTCCAGCAAAGTTCAGATCAATCCACTGGACGCGTTCTAATATGATTGAGATGTTTCGCTGTTCATTTGAAAGGGCTTCTTGACATCGGATGAAGCAAAAAGCCGGGCATCGATCCCAGCGGAGCTGCCGAGCCGCCCTCAGTGGGTTTCCTCATTCAACGGGATGCTAAAGGGTGTCCTCCCCTCTTAAAACCGAAGGAGACGTTTTTATGAAAGGTGAAACATCATTAACCGTCCAGTCCAGTGGGTTGATCTCAATTTCTCTGATCGCCAGACTGTCGAAGCAGCAACCTTGAGCCTCTAAACTTCTACTGCTGTTGCGTCCACAAATTAGACATGTTAAGTTTTTTGGAGAATGACAGCTGCTTGGAAAAAAAAAAAAAAAGAGTGGAAGCTCTGCAAAGTAACAAAACAACTTCTGTCTCTTGCTGTGAGTAGGAGGTTCAGGGAGTCTTAAACAGTATGTAGGCCAACCACATGCTACCTGACAGTCCAAAAGCCGCTACGCAAATATAATGAGACAGCAACCGTCAACAGCCTCGGGAAAGCTGCTATTTATTCATAACACCACGGGGCGTAATTGGACGTCACATCCACAAACAGCTGATTGTTTACCGAAGCTCAAGTCAGACCCAATGATACTAATAATCAATCTATAATTTAGATGCCAATATGTGAACGGAGATTAGAGACATAAATGTAAACATCATGAAAATTAAATTATATTGATACCTTGACAACACGATCGAAATGTAATGTCCAATTACGAGCTTTTTCCGGAGCTCTCAAGTGTATTTGCAGATGAAAACAATGTCATACTATTTATAAATACTTCTATTTACCATTTGCTATAATAACATAACAGCTCATGAACTTGCACGTCAACCAAGCCATCTCCATGACAACTGAGCAAACTCTAAATTGCCCATGAAGTTATGTAGTAGAAAAACGCTAGTAAGTGGATCTTAAGTTTGGATAATTTTGTCAAAAAGAAAAAGGAATGTAAATTAGGTGTGTATTCATCCACTACAGTATAGTTTGGGCCAATGTTGGCTCTATAGGCATGAGAGTTAAACGTTCGCTGGGTCACAATTTATTCTGCAAAGGCGTTCCCACAACCCATTTAGCACATCGACCCGTTTTCAAGGCAAAACCAGCTCAAGCTAGCGTCAAAACAGTTTTTGGACGATTGAGAAACTTCTATGGAAATGTGCTGTTCAGCGTTTCTAATGCGATACTTTGACAAAAATATGCGAATGGAAACACGGCAAGTGAGATGGCCTGTGACACTGTTCATTCCCATTTGAATACAATTCAAATCAAACCCTCTATTCTACATAGTTTTGAAATTGAAATTTAATATTAACATGACTAAGAATATGTTACCAATATTAAATGTTCCAATAGACTGACTGATCGGTCATTTTTAAACATTACTCCGTTCCAGCCGTGGTGATGACCAGAGGAGACTAATTTCCTCTACTGGCCCCTGTATCCCCAACACAGCCTCAATTAATGTGAACAATCTGCTACAATATTCATATCTTTATAATATCTCATTTATTTCAGGTTTAAGGACCTCCGATCAAACGTGGCAAGATAAAAAACAGCCTCATCTTTTAATGTCACTTCAATGATGAGACCCTGACCTGGAATCAAATAAATGGCCAGCAAGCATCCTTTGATCGGCTGTAATATCGCTGCTAGTTTTTCAGTGGTTTAAAAACCACAAAGATGTCCTTGGGGAAGCCTCCCCATTAAAAATCAGACAAAGTTTTATTGGGATTTCGTTTCACCGAGTAAAAGAACAATGGGAGAGTATTTGTCAAAGAAAATTGTGATCACAGGTTTCGTTCTCGACGCTTGTCTCTTCACCTACACTTCAGAACATTATACAGGTTTTTATTCTTTAAACGTGTATGATACTCTGAAGTGTAAACGAATACATTACTTTAATATTGACTCCTTTTCTGTTGCAGTTTTCATGCTTCACCCAATAGAATCATACATCCTGTTGAATGCAATGGCATGTGTGTGTGTGTGTATATATATGAACTTACCAAACTCTCTCGGTACAGATATAGAGTAGATGCACGTCTGTCCAGATGTGTAATTTCTCGGGAAGTTTGGAGATAAAACAGTCCCGTCTGTACCCGTAGAACGACTTCCACAGGGAGCTGGAGACAGAATACACACATAAACACACACACTTACACGGTACATTATGTGCTGCTGATCTAAAAATAAGCTTGAAGGGACAGTCACATTAACACGAGCTGAGTGTCATACAGTCCCATTATAGAGACATCTCCAGAGCCAGTACCTTGACAACTTGGCAACTCAGACCAAATCAATCTACATTGATAAAAAGCACAAGGAAGGGAAAGGCAAAATATGTATTTTCTCATTTGGGGGTGAACATGTCCCTTTGTGTTGGATGCTTGATTCCAGTCTGTGTTAAAGTGTGTTACCTTGACAACTAGGCAGTGCCCTGTTCCATCCAGGTCTGCCATCATCTCCCATACTGCAAGTCAGCGTAGAATAGCCCTAAAGGGGAACAACCCAAAACCTTTTACTGTAGGAAAACTACTTCCATCCATCCATCCATCCATCCATCCATCCATCCATCCATCCATCCATGCATCCATCCATCCATCCATCCATCCATCCAACCGTCCATCCATCCATCCACTTTTCTTCGTACCTGCAAAACGTATCCGGCCTCACAATAGAAGGTTACAGTCGAGCCAAGCTTATAATCGGAGCCCAACCTGGTCCCATTCAGAACCACACCCGGGTCGAAGCATGACTCCCTCAGCTTGGCTGGACAGAGAGGAAAAGAGAGCGAGTGAGGAAGTGAGAGAGAGCGGATGAGTCAAAGAAAAAGCGACAGGCACACATAAATAATAACTCAAATTAATAAGAACTACATCTCTAGCCATAATCAAATGAGGCAGGCATTGCATTGGCCTTTAAAACAGTCTGTTTGGCTTAGCTGCCTCTGCCAAAGACGGAGCAAGTACGACAACTTCGTCCCTGGGCTTTGTATGCTACATGAACCTAGTAAATTATGGGTTTGCCCCCCCGTCAAGATTAGCGGCCACCCTGCATCAACTCAAGATTAATTCCTGACTCCACATGAAGCCAATGTTGATTCTTTTAGGCGAGTGAATCAAATTCATCCCCCCAACAGATTATCTCAACAAACACCGATTTAATGGGGACTTTATGGTGAGAACAATAACTCTTTTTCATTTTAAAATCAACACAATGAGCAACTGGATCATTTTGGGGGGAACTTAACTGCCGTATATATTTGTATCGAGTAGTTTTTCTTCAATGTGAAAATGGAATACTTCTAAACTCAGTCTGGAGACAACACTTCAGCTTGCTTATGAAAAAAGCAGATGAACAGGAAACAGCCCCTGATGGAATTACATCCAGCAACGTTTATTAAAATTGTTTTGCAATTGACAGCTACAAAGTGGCAATAAAACACGCTCAGTTTTTTTACACGGTGATTATAATTTAACTGGCTAATGCGTACAAATATAACTCCAGTCAAACTACATAAATTTAATGATTACATTCCAGACACATGTATTCGGTGTGGAAAAGAGAAAGCGATGCTGCTTCACTGCCTGGGAGTGTGGGGAGGGCAGATTTAGTGATTTAGTGTGAGTTATCACATGCAGTAGGTGGGGTGATAGGCATAAAATTACCTCCACACCCTAAGTTGTTTATATGAGGAATTCATCCAACTTATCCTATCATCCAAAAAAAAATAAAAAATTTGAAAGCTTGAATTAAAGTGGGCTTCCTCCATGCTAAGCGTCTCCTATCTGGAGCTGGACGGTGGCTCAGATACAAAGCACGACTCAATTCATTCATGCATCGTTGTTAAAGTTAAAAGGGACGCCTTCGATTCAATTTGCAAACTTCCATTCGCTTTATGGAAAATTAAGATATGTCAAAGGCATTACAGGCTGAGGAAAAGAGTCATGTTTGAGTGATAAATGGCTATGAACTGGGACCTTTCACTTAATTCTTTAGCCAATATTTTATTTATTGTAGAAAGTTAATAAAGACAGTCTAACATTGCGTGTAAATCTCACATCATCATAAAACCATACAACATGTGAGTCCAAGATATACTGTCTTTAGAATAAATGACAGGGAGCTGATGTTGCTCAGACAACCATGAT
This sequence comes from Chelidonichthys spinosus, assembly GCA_029853015.1. NCBI lineage: Eukaryota > Metazoa > Chordata > Actinopteri > Perciformes > Triglidae > Chelidonichthys > Chelidonichthys spinosus. The sequence continues at coordinate 9,622,237 of CM056836.1, read as the reverse complement.
TACATGATAGATGTGTTTACTTATGATACTGAGAGGAAATATGTCGTTGCTGTAAAGAAGTCCCCTTGCTGGAATACAGAATCTGTGGTCAGAGTAGTTTGCCTCTTGTATCGTGGGCACTGAACACAGGATGCGAGGAGGATGCTGGTACCATCGGGAGAGCGTCTCACCTTTGTATTCCAGGTGAAAGCCGGTGTAAGAAACAGAGCCGTCACTGCGGAATGCCAAATGCATGGTGTTCGAGCTGCTCTCTATCCGCTCTGGGAGTTTGCTGTCTTGGAAGCTACCAATCAGAGGACTGTTGCTGTCCGGACCGTCGTAGATGTACAGGAAGTCATAGTTTGGCTCAATGTTGAAACTAGAGATGGATGAAGAAAAAGACACAGAGAGGGAAAAGAGGTAGGAGGAGAAAAGGGGCAAAGAATGAGTCAACACTGATATTTTAGAATGACTCTAAGTTATGGTTATTTTTCTATTATACTAGAAATCATGTGCAGAACGTCCCTGAAAGCAGATTTTAAGAGAATTTTCGAAACATTAAATCAAGAAATAAAAATGTCCACTTTTAGAAAAACATTGTGATGGTTCAACATGGTACGCACTCAAAACAGTTAAACATAAAAACTGCCATTTACAGCTTTTGATGAAAGTATATCCTTTGTTGCACGATAAAGAAATAGAAGCCCTTTATCATCTGATATTGAGTCATGATTTTCTTTCATTAGCCTTGATAGTCTAAAATGTAACAGATGAACCAATGCTGCAAGAGGATGAGTCCTTTTGATTTGATGATGCCATAAACACCAACATTTCTCTGTCATGTTGAAGGCTGGAAGAGCACATTTTGTTCCCAGCAAACTTTAGAAAGATATATGTTTTACTGTAACAAAAAGAAAAGTTTGTGAATTTTATATTGTGATGTTATAAAGCAGGTTACCCGATGAAAGCCAGCGACAGGACGTAGTCAGAGTTGACAGCGATGAGCCAATCACAATCCTTGGAGTGAGGGTAAGGATGCGGGTAGTTCGGAGACAGTATGAATCCACTGGAGCCCGTTAGGTTTCCTCCACACGGAGCTATGACGGGATAACAAGCAAAGTCATACATCCATTCTAATAATAACACCAAACTAAATATATACTGCACATACTATGCAGACTTGTAGTGATTGCTAGAAAAAATGACAAATTGGAGGAAAGCGCAAATCCAGAGGACCCAGAGCCTGAACCAAGTCTACACAATGGATGAATATGACAGGAAAGATGGACAAATATTCCAGTTTATGCTGAACTTGACTGTCTAAATGTTAGGATGTAGACAGATGGAAGAAAGAAAAGAAGAAAAGCTCTCTCTTTCCTTGAACCACTGCAGGAGGTTTTTTTTCTGTTTTACCCACTCAACACATTTTCATTGCAGTCATTTTTAGCATCAGTATGGAGAGAGGTGGGCGGGATGATGGAATAGTATCACAGTGTATGTATTAAGTAGTACGTTCAGATCACTAAACATTATCTTCTTTACGCAGCCCTCCAATTAGTCACAGACGTGTCCTTGAGCAAAGTACGGAGCTCTGAACCGCCGCGGTTGTGTATGCAGCACATCTACTGTAAGTCCCTACAACTATATATATATGGGAGCTGGACTTTCACCTATGCAGACAGGCGGGCTGGGCTGCCAGTAGTATCTGTTATCCACTTGTATACAGGTGATTTTGTCGTCCCCCTGGAGCTCGTATCCCGGGTCGCACTGAAAGGACACTGAATCCCCCGGCTCACGGCCATCTCCGCTGCGACTGCCATTCATTGGCACTCCTGGGTCCCTGCAGGCTGTAGCTACTGAGCCTGGACGGGGAGGGAGACAGGGGAGCGAACGGAGGACAAAGAGGGGAGAGCAGTTGTACAAAACCTCCATCAAACTGGATGTCTAGTCCTAATTAAGTTAATGCATTAAGGCACCGCATAAAAGCTGCACTAATTCAAGTAACTGTTTGCATTCCTTTATTATGAAATGATAGGAGCATCTCTGGCTGGACGAATGGGGTTTTCAAGGAGAAAAGTATGTATATCTGGATTCTCAATTAGGTTAAATATAGATATTGGTAATTTGATATGGAAGTTACACTAGAAAAACTTCCTCACAGTCACAGAAAAAGCATTAGAGACAGAAGGAAACGTTCCTGTACTTACTAGAGAACTGAATAGCGAATCCTGACTTGCTGATGTAAAAGTCGGTCTCGAACTGAACGGTGACGGTGTTCAGCGTGGAGTGGATCCCCTCAGGCAGCAGAGAGCCGCTGAGTTCTGCCAGAGACATCTCATTCTCGGGTGGGCCGTCCCAAACCTTCAGCATGTCGTGGCTGGCTTCCGTGTCAAAGGCCAAGAACTGAAGACTGCATTAAAAAAATAGATAAAATGTCACCAGTATAAAGATTATATATTCATTAAAAAAGAAAGTAATTTTATAAAAGCCAAACAACTAAAAGTCCACAAAGACCGATTTCCTTTTTTTTTGTGTTTGGTGATTTAATAGAAAGTTAAGAAACCCCACGTGAGTGTTTCATCTGAATTATTATGTAAGGCGTAACATAAAAAACTAATTATTTTTCAGCACTGGAGTGGGCACTCAAATTGATGACATTGTTATCTTAACTCGACTGCTGGGGCAGTTTTGAGCGGTCCACGTTACCTCACGATGTTGCCTGAATCCACCTCGATGGTCCAAGTGCAGCGCAGGTTATTGTCATAAGGGAAAGGGTACCCGGGGGACAGAATCCTCCCCGAAGACTCGCCTTTAAAACGACCACCGCACTCCGCTACAGAACACACACACACACACACACACACACACACACACACACACACACACACACACACACACAGGTAAGAGATCGTTACCAACATAGTATTATGTATTATATCTCTACCTGTCTGATTAACTGTGACAATGTTAGAAATCCAGCCGGACCAATGGGCAACTGAGGTGTGTTTGTGTGTGTATTTGAGTGTGTGTACGTGATGTATGACGAGTCAAACTGTCTGCCGCAACTGTTTATCAAGGCAATCAGATCCATAGGGGCACCTCAGTAGCCACTGAGCAGTGATTAAACGATCACCACGGAGACAAATGGATTAAGAAAGAGGCTAACTCTCTTTATCTGTGTCCGTCCGTCTTCCTCAGCCACCGGGAGAGACGAGGAGGACGAAGAGACAAAGTGCTGATCCTGCATTCATCCCTAAAGAAACCACCACACCTTATATTGAAAAAATAAAATAATTCCCCTTTCTCTCTTTGCCTCTCCTTTTTTATATTTTCACAATCTTCTTCCCTTCTCTGCTCCCCCTCCCTCCCCATGTTCCTCCTCCCTTAGGCAACCCCTCCCTTCCTCCCTCCCTCACTGGAATATATTATCTCCAGTATTCGGAGCAATATTAAGAGTTGGGATGGAGGAAAAACAGAGTGGAGGATAAGAAAAAGAGAAATGGGAAGGAGAGAACCAAGGGGGGTAAGGAAGGGAACAGAACAGGTAATAATAAGATGAAGCAATATAATATTAAGACTGGAGGTTAGCTGCGGTCACCATGTGTCACTGCTAAAATACAAAGTCAAAAGATATCAGCCACTGCTTTTATGAGTCTTTCATTATTGATAGTGAGAGGGAGAGGGACTTATTAAGCTGAATTCAAAATCAGAAAGTTCACAGGCTGCAACAATGAAAGAAAGGTCCTTAAAACGTTGGGCTTGCTGTTATGCTTATTGCTCCCATCTGCGCCACATCTGCTGCAGATGTTTTGTGTGCCATCCTGTACATGCTTTACGTTCACTTGGGTTTAACTAGAAAATGTTATCATTAAGACCTACTAGACGACTACCTACTGCGATGGAACGTCTCACAATAACCTTGAAGTTCAATACAAATCAGCTGCAGATTAGAGACCACATTTACAATATAGCAGAGTAAAAGAGACACACGGATGACATTTGGTGATGAAAAGCAAAAATAATGGGAAAAAAATAGTAAAATTAGAAAAGCACAAGAATATTTAAAGCGATTACAAATGAAAGCAAAGGAATCTGCGAGAAGCAGAACAGCTGGAAGTGAAATAGGATGAAAACTGTCCTAGGGATAAAAATGAAGTATGCATTATTCTAGGCTGCAGGTGTACCATGAGAGAAAAAAATGGATTTTCAAAACGCAGCAAAAATCAATGACAATGCAACATAACACAATCATTTGAGGGTGTTCGATAAGTATACATGTACAGTATGTGATACGCCAACACACTGATGAATGTGTGAGGTCGTGTGTGAGTTCAGGAGCCCTCGTAATGCATAGCATCAATATTCAGGGCCGTGGATTGTATTTTCCCATCATTCTGAAGTCATGAACAAATGAATTATAAAAGGCAAAGATGTTATAACGGAATATTTAGAAACATGTCAATACTCAAAGAGGAGTTGCTTCCCAGCAGGTTTAATCGTTTACTCAAAACGGCCTCTGATTTGATACGGTGGTCCGTGGCAAAACCCTATCGATTGGAATGGGTTTGTGAAAACAATTCTAACAAGATTTGTCACCGAGCTTCACAAAGTGAGAGTGACATAAATAAGGGTTGTAAAGGCGTGGATGTTGGATCTGTGTGAGTTCGGACATGTGTGTGTGGCCATGTTTGAGTCTCCAGGAAGAGAAATAACCCACTGCAGGGACGGAAATGAGCCAACTGAGGCTTTTAAATACAGCAGTGTGAGATCTGGTGAGGAAGTCAAGAAGGTGATTACAAAAGGATATTGGCCACCACCTGCTTTCTATCCAGAGTATTGAATGAACGTCGGGGCGAGCAGATACTTTGTGAAGCAGCAAGTGACTCCCTATTGTATTGTGGAGAAAGGGCTAGCACAGTCGTGCTTCCTGTTACACAAAAGGAGTGGAGTTCTGGCTAAATGAGATATTCAAGCTTGATGCCATCAGGAAAAGCACTCAGAAGAGCAAAAAAACAAAAATAAATGGAGCCGAGAGATGGGGGGCAATATTCTGAGAAAAAAAGTTGCACATTTACAAGTTTATATGTAAGTGGCTTGGTTCCGCTAACACGGGATATTTGCCGTTTCTATGACAACAACTGAAAACACCCGCTTGCATCTTAGCCCAACCGCCCGATCGCTTAAGATGACAAATTGGCTCATATAAAGAAAACCAAAAGTAACCACCAACAGCCATCACCCTAAGGACCTTGTCACACGTTGTGATGTATTTATTAAAAATTAAAAATAAATGCGACATTCATGGGAAGTTAGCTAGCATAAATGCTGGTTGTTAGCATTGCAATAAACTTGCAAATTTGCCACTTTTTGGCCTTAATACGCCGTCATAGTATGCTCTTATTTTTTTTGTTTTTTTACATCTCTACAACTCTATGTTTTAAATTGCCCCATACCTTTGCAGGTTACTATGCAGCTATTCAACATTTACATGGATTAATGTCTGCAGGTAGCAGTGGTTTGGACCATGCATCATGCATTAAAAATGCAGGGATACGAGTGAAAGCACAAACAACAATGAACCGCCATCACCTTTCCCTCTCAAGCTTAGTGTTTATCAAGGTTCATCCCATAATTGAGTGCGTGTGTGCCTTAGTGTTTCCTCTGTATGTGTTTTTTCTTCTTCAAAGTGTAAAAGGCAACAAAAGGCAAGAGGCGTACCGATACAGGAAGGCAGGGGGTTATCCCAGGCTCTCCTCTCGCCCGTCATGCACTTCAGCGTGGAAGCCCCATGCAGAGTGTATCCGGGCTCACATCTGTATGTGATGCTGCTGCCGGAGAAATGACCTTGGTCGTTGACCTTGAAGCCGAACTGAGGCACGCCTGGGTCCTCACAATGAGACAATTCAAAACCTAGAATGAGAAAAAGATAGAGAATGATCCATCCAGCATGTAAAATAATAAAGGAAATCTGAGCCCCACTAGAGAAGAAAACAGTTCTCCCTTTATACCTGGCACACTCAAGGATTCTGTTTATGAGCTTGACGATATCACGGATCCTGTTAAGCTCTCATCCAGTTTTAATAAAAAAAAAATTAATTTAAAAAAAATGATACACGAAAATATGATAAACATACCAATATTAGCGATACAGGAGCATATACACCTTATCAAATTTAATGTTGTTTTTCACAGTGTGACTAAGATCAGTTTCCATGGCAATATTCAGAATATTCTGTTTATTCATGTGCACAATTTTGTAGAGTGGGATATGAAGAAATATATAAATAGCTTATCCTTATAAGACCCTTACCCCGGATTTGATCTGCGGTATTACCTGGAAGACGAGGTGCGTCAGGATTTGAGTTATCTGCTGGAAGGCTGCAGTGGGTGCATGTCTAAGTCCTAAAAATGGCCATTTGCAAAGCTGCTCTTTTCCCATTCGGAAATCTGAACTCACCTGACTTGGAGTGTGAATGGTTGCCCGTCTGATATTGTTCTATGTAAGGCGTGGAGGAGAACATAAACCCTCATACATCATTTATTGAATCACGCCTCTGCGTTTTATTGAATTCCAGCCGTCCTAACTTGAAAAACAGGGAGGCGTTCAGTTTCTCATAACTACGAACGAAACATGTTGCTGCAGTGATCCATAATCTAAGGTCTCTTGTTCGCATGGCAACTGACTTCTATCTGCAACAGTACACAAAAGTCTAGGCTCAGAGGATTTAATAGGGAACGCTCCACCCTTTCAAGTTCTATGAATATCACCTCGCTAGATTCCTTAATTCCACCTATACATCTAACAGAGCAGAACGCCCGCTTGTTTCCGGTGAACATCCACACATCAGGCTGAAACCAGAGCTCTCGGAAATCTTAGTTGATCTAATGTGATGTAATAGAGCTGCATTTAATTGCTGATTTAATGTGACTCCTATACGGACATACAGCTTTTTCTTTTTTTCTCATGTGCTGTCATCATAAAAGCTTGCTTGCATACACCACATGCTAATCCTGTATCCATGTATGTGAAAAGAGTTGATTTTTTGAAGCCCTTTGCTCCATTCACTTGTATTGAAATCTACCCAGGATCCAATATTAGTGATAGAGTTAATTAGTTTCTTTAATACCAAAGAGTTTATTCAGACACACACATTCAGGCTGTGACTAGGTGGGGTCGCATGCCTGTATAAAGCTAACACCGGTTAGCCGTGTGCACTTACTGGAGTAGACCAGTTTGAATCCCTCCCCTGTACTGTCTCCATCGCTGTAAAACTCCAGCCAGAGATGGTTCGAGGTGGAGATCAGCGTCAGGCTCAGCATCGACGTCCCGGTGAACGCTCCGAGAACGTGGGCCGTGCTGTCTCTACCGTCGTAGATCTGGAATCACAACAGCACATCGCATTTGGGATGCAAATACAACATGGTGGTCAAATGAGTGTTTTTTTTTTTTTACTGATGACTGATCACTTTTAGAGACGAATGTCAGGGCGAGAGGTCGGACAGAGGGATCACCTTCAGTATATCCCCTTGGGCGAGATGAAAGGTTCTAGCAGAGATGTTGATGCCTTTCCCAGCCTGCACCTAGAGTGGAACACGGAAACCAGATTAGATATATTGACCAACTAGAAAAGTGCACTCAGCAGAGAGCAGATCTCTGCCAGGTGTGTCTCCTTCTCCCCCCCAAACAAAGAGGAATTGAAAATCCCTGAATTGTTCCTGTACAATAAAAATATCTGGTATGTAAGTAATCTGCAGAATTTAAATAATAAAAAAAAATCTCTGGCTCATTTTGAACCAGAGATTTTTTTTATTATTTAAATTGCGTATTACTGCAGAGGTCCTTGCTCCTAAAGTCATAAAGTAGCACAGAAAATATTAGGCTGATGGGTCCAGAAGTATGAGAGATTAGCTGTGGACAGACAATCTCCCCACAAACATACAATGATAGATAATAAAGTAGACATCACCTACCCGTAGAGATAATTATTAACCTCCACTAATTGTCAGACTGATTTTTACACTCGTGCCAGAATCTCCGTCATCTTTTACTTACCTGGATGCTGTAGATGCACTCGTGGTTGTTGTCGTAGTTCATCGGATAGTTTGGAGACAGAAGAATCCCTTCGTTGTTTATAACTGAAGAACCACACTCCGCTGATAACAAACAATATAAAGAAGAAGCATTAAAAAAATATATATGCACACAAATAACCATTTGTTTCCTACAGTATCAAAGTTTGAGTCCATCGTGTCCTGGAAGGATTGCTTCATCTTACAGAAGATCATGACTCCTTTTTTCCCCGATAAGTGGATGAATATGTCTTGTGTGTGTGTGTGTGTGTGTGTGTGTGTAATTTAACAATCCTTTTAAACAGCTGTATTGTCAGCCAGCTACTCCGGTTGAGGAGAATGGGCAGGCAGAACAATTGAAGAATGAATTTACCTTAAGATACCCGCTCTCAGCACTTTTTACATGTGCCCTCTATCTACAGTATCTAAGCCCCTTCCCCCTCCCTCTCTCCCTAATCCCCCCCATGTCTCTACTTGTGTAATAGTCATATTACAGCTGTCATATCGTCAATAAATCACGCTGCTACAGTTTCCATTTAGAAAATTACCTCTCCACCCTCTCCCTCTTCAACTCCCTCACTCTTTCTCTCTGATCCCTCTCTATGAATAGTGCCTCCTTTACCCTCCTCTACTTCAATCAACCTTCCTCTTCGGCTTCTCACGACTTCCTCCCCACCCCCATTTTTCCCCTGTTCCGTGCTTAATAGAGGATAATGTCCAGAGATAAAAGGAGCGTAGGGAAAACAGACACCTGTTCAGTGCATCTGCAACAACCTTCTGTACAGTACTTTACGTCTGAGTCACCGGGACCAGAAAGCCTCGTGAAAAAGCACTAAGACAAGGTACAGAAATACACATCATGAAAGCACAATGCAAAACGTTGCCAAACGTAGAATATTAGGAAACGGTTTCTCTGTCCTCGACTCTCACCACATCAAGCAGCAATGCAACACAACACGCAGGCACTAAATATAGGGACCCGCGCTCCAAAACAGAACGCTGACGCTGCAAATATCACGCAAAGCTGGAAATCACATCTTTGTTTCAAATATTATCACCAGGGGGATATGCTATATATGTTCTTTTACCCAAACTGATTGGTAAGTAGTCTTTCTTTCTGCACCTGTTTGTCCCCAAAATAAAAAAAAACACTGTTGTTTTGCAGAATAGTGGTTACTCTCATTTGAGTACATCTGCAATATAATATGTACTTCTACTCCATTTACATTTACATTTATGGCATTTAGCAGACACTTTCGTCCAAAGCGACTTACAATAAGTACATTGGTCGAAAGGAAGAAAACACAACATATAATTGCTGATAAAGTAAGAGCTCAAAAGTAGAAACAAGTATTCGGTCCTCATTAAAGTAGTAGCTTAAGTGCTATATGTAAGAACATAGAAGTGCTGGAAGGGGGTGGACATGAGTCATGCTATGCAGAGTCGAGGTGAAGTCTGAACAGGTGAGTCTTTTGGGATACTTACTCCGTTACCTCGGCGACACACTTCTCACTCCTTCAAACCAATACATTTAGCTATAAATACTATTCATATACAGCATTTGTCTGCTTCTGGAAACTGCCCTTTAATGAGGATTCATTTGTTCTGTTTTTTTAAGTACTATTTATGAGTAGGTTTAATCTCTACTTGATACTTTTACTGGAGTACTGCTTTTGTTTACTCCGCCCCCACTTCCTGTGAAGGAGTGGAGGAACATTCAGTGTCTCTTCTGCTTTTTATATTGCCCTCTATTGATTCCATATTTTCAACCAAATTCAATAACATTTTACACATATCTTGCTTACAAAGACCCTGAATATGATCCTTGTGGGTGCATTTATGATCTGCGTTAGACCTCTTGTGATGACAGACAGTAGTCGCCAAGGGAACCATTGCAAGGCCGGTGTCTTGGTCAAGAACAATGACCACAGCACCGCTCATACACGATAAGAGAAAAAACAGATAATGTCCTGGTTAGGAACATTACTCTTTCTGTTAAGTTTACAGACACTTTCTGAACATTCTGTAGTTTAACATTATATCACTTGTACGATTCAAGGACACTTCTTCTGAACCTAGGAGTCTGACACAAAGGGAGAGGCAAAACATCTCCGAGATTCAAACCCATGACCCTGAAAGTCGCTGCCTCTCTCTCTTTTTGTCTCATTTCATTTCATTTCATTTGTCTTAATTCGGGTTCTCAACCTGACTCTTGATGTAAGAACACCAACTGATTATTTCACTTATTTTACCCTCTTTTTGCTTTTGCCTCTGATCCTTGTTCATTTGTGATCCAATTAGTGATTTTGAAACTTGATCTATTTTCACTGCCATTTGTGTTCCCTCGAGCTTCTGGTTCATAGAGAGGTTTCTCCATTCTCCCAATTTGCATGCATGCATCTAAAATTTCACTTCATGTCGCCTCCAAACGCATGTTTTTGTTTGCCGCTTGTAACACTCCATAGATGACACGCGGCTTGAGTTCCCTAATTATTGAATGGAGTTCAATGTGGCTCGTGCGATCTCCCGCACAGCCCGCTTGTACGCTGGACCGCGACATAATCCCTGCTACGTTCTGCCTCATCTGTCGTTTTTCACTGCAGTTTATTGGACCCGTTTTGGAAAGCGTCCAAGAACGCGATAAATCCCGAAATGTTCCGGTGTTAAATAAAAAAAAAACTCATTTCTGATAATGTCCTCGATTGTAAAACTCGTAATTCGGGGAGCTGACGCGGGATTTTGTGAACAAGCCAATATTCTCTGGCCAATGAAGAAATACCGCTGACTTTTATCGTCCATGCAGGAACTCAGATTTGGCTTTTACTGCCTGTGGGAGTCCGATTATTTCAGTGTCGGTGTTGTTCACTGTACTTAGATATATTTTTGGCTTGAAAGTAATCTGAGGATTTTCAAGGACAGGGGTACAATAAATGTCTACATTTACTTCCAAGGGGAAAGTAGAAACACCAGCTCCTAGAAGATACTAAAAGTTTTTCTCTTTCAGCCTTGCTTTACCTTTGTGTTATAAATCTCCTTCACAATCTGGTAAAAACAAAGAAAAGTGTGTGTCGGCTGGCTGATGGAATAAAGCTCCCCCAGGTTTTTTTTCTATATTTGCATGTTAGCAGACAAATGTTTCTGTATTCACAAAGAACCTCAAGACATCAGCAGCGGAGAAGCTCAGTGTATTTTTTTTCGCTCTGTTCAATAACTCAATTCCTATTTGCCTGTGTTTGTGAACCCGGAGATAATTGAGACGGTGATATAGCAGATCGTCCCTGTCATGATAACACGCGAAGGCAAACTAAACACTATCAGTAATTGCTGTTAAGACATTCCGTAGGATTAAAGATAAACATGGCTTTGTAATGCTCTGAACGTACACAATGCAGTGAAACTGCTTTGAAATATGAAATATCTTCACTTCTATAGAAACTCCTCTTGGAAGCTAAAGGAATGAATGTTTCCTTTAACACTACAAACACAGGAGGTTTGAAAAAGTCAAAGGAGTAACCTGAGCACATACCGACACATCTTGGTAGGGCTGAGCTCCACATTCTCCGTCCTCCTCCCAGGCAGATGACCTCAGGCGCCCCCTCTAGGCGGTATCCCATATTGCAGGAAAAAGACAAAGTGTCTCCGATGCCGAAACTGAAGCCGTTTCTCCTGCCGAAGCGAGGCATCCCCGGGTCCTCGCACGGCTCCAAAGTATATTCTGCAGGAAATAGATTGAAGCTGAATACATAACACACACATGGATAAACGCTGCACTCTGAAATCTGCCCTTTTCTATGCTCCTGGCTAAACACTGGGCTGGAAAATAAAATTACCCAGGCTGATCGATCTTCTACATACAGTGGAATGATATTTGCTGAAACTAATGATGGCCTATAAGCAGTGAATCGAGATATATTTCAAAACATGGACGTTATTTAGTGCTTCTGGGAACAGCAATTTTGCTTAGTGTTGCATAAGCCCTATAAGAGTAAGTGAGAGGTGATGAGATTAGGGTGTGAATAAGAGTGTCCTCTACTAATGGTATTAAATCAACGAATACCCGTCACTCTCAAAATCTGCTAAAATCTACAACAAGATCTGAAGTAAAAACCAACAATGTGACCATTAAATATGATTCCCAAACGAACAAATGCCACATGACCTCTCTCTTTGTAAAGAAACCCTTTTCAATTGCAGTCCATTAACTATAACCTGTGCATTACAGTTATGAATAGTCTGAAGGTGAAGCCTGAGTTGCCTCCACTGTGTCCTGAGATGCACTTGTGCCGATGTTGCGTTTTGGCAGAGTGAAGCGGGAGATTTATTTGCAGTGGGCGAACACCTAGGATGTGATGTGTGCAGCGGGAGGAGACAGCATGTTGAGCATGTTGAGATTGGCGAGTCGCATCTCTGGTGACACCTCCCATGTGTTACATTCGGAGTATCGGCTCGCGCCATCTGGGAGGGGGTAATGCCTCCCTCGCTGGAGACACGGATTCATGTTCTCCTTTATCCTGACTTCAATGAGAGAGCGTGGAAAGGGCAGCTTGATTGAGGAAGGGCTGCTCGGACTTTGGCCCAATTTCTGGATGAGGCTGGTGCTAAAGCAGCGAGACCACGGGATGGGATGGCACTCGCAATTTGTACACATCGGAGGGATCCACCTCCATCCCTCGTTTTCTTATTGCTTCGTTTAATGGTGGATTACGTCCAGTTTAATGTTGTGTATCCTCCTCTTCTTCTATCTTGAGCTTTTTTTCTTTCTTTAGCTATTCTCAAGGTTTTATGGGAAGTCCTCGAAGCCAGCCGTGTGTGAGAGTGTGAGAGAACATAACAGTTCTGCATTGATAGGGCCGTGTCACACAGGGACGTGTGGAGTGATGAGCACGTATTTCTGTGAGAGAGTTCACAAAAACTACACAGGACTCCCCGAAAAGCCGCATGGACACCACAAACTATCAGCATATGTCTACGCTGTCATTTAAAGCCAAAGTTTGGGAAGAAATGTGGCTTGGGTGCACATCTTTACTGCTGCCGGTTCCACGCCATTGAAACAGCTCTTGTTAAAATCTCCGTAGACATCTCGATGCGTGGTGATGCAGGGGCTTAGTTCTGCTGCAGCTCTTGAGACTACAGACTTATGTAAGCAGCGGGTGGGGATCTCTGGGATCGGACCCCTGCAGACCCCTGTGGCGCTGAGTCACGGCGTTCCCCGAGTGTTTCCACTTTATGCACTCGTTTGGAACTTTGAGGAGTTACTCAACAATGTATTTTCGGAGAAGGGAAAACATAGCTCCAAGTAGGATTATAAAACAGACTTTTTTAAAGGTATATTGAGCCATGATTGAGCAGATTCAAATATACATCATATTTGCATTTCCAAGGATTGGATGGGAACAACCTGACGAACAGTTGTTATTTTGCAACAGGTTTCCTCCCTGAGGTGATGGAAAAATGTGTCTCTTTCATCAGCTGTCAGATGATCCACTTTAAGATCCCATTGATCACTTGAGCGTTCTGCAAGGTCAGACACACACCTACATCAGAGTGCTACTTCAGCCTTACATGGCTGGAAGGTCACCCAGATGCTCTGATCAGGCCTGGTAACTCACTTTGTGCTTGAAAATGAATGCAATCATTAAAGCATTAATGTTTGAGCTGAGACTCCACTGCTTTAAACACGCTGTTGTTCAACACTTATATGGCGTCTGTATTTTATTTGTTTTTAATCTACTTTAAATATATTGAAGCACTCTGTGACAAGGTGCTGTATAAATAAATTTAACAACATTTCTTCAGCAATTTTACAACCTAAAATAAAGCTCAGAATGATTATTTACCACCATATATTTTAAGAGACTGTGATTGCCTTTATTCTGGTAGAGATGCTCAGCTCTCTTTTTTAAAGAGAAGCTATTATTTTACTGTCTTGCATCTCCCTCCAGGAGTCTCTAAGCTGATTCTGGTGAAGCTCAACTGTTTTACCATTTATACTCAGCATTAAAAAGAGGAAAACCACGCCCCTTCTGGACAAATCATTTGGTGATCCTGTTTGAATTGTGGCATGAATTACACATTGGTTGTCTCTTTAAAAGACGATTTTGTATGTCGATTAAGTCACAATTGGTAGTTTAACATTTGACATTAGAAAGACGACACACCGGCTGGAGGAGGGAGAGCATCCACTCATCAGAATATTGGTGCTTCATGTCCTGGCTCCTCCAGTCTGCATGTCAAAGTGTTCTTGGACAAGATATGGAGCCCACATTGCTTGCAAAGGCTGTGCAATCAGTGTGGGAGTGTGTGTGTGAATGCTTGGATTAGAAGCTGATGAGCATGTTGCACCTTGTATGGCAGCGTCTGCCATCAGTGCAGTGAATGGGTGACTGCTGGCATGTAGCGTAAAGGACTCTGAATGGATGGAAGACTAGAAAGGCGCTGGATGAATGTAAGTATTTTTATCGTTTACACCCAAACGTCGCGTACGTTACATCACTTGCAGAAGAGGAGGGATGTGGTTCATACAAAAAAAAAATAGTACTACGAAAAACAGCAACTTCCAGACTTGAAAAGTTTTTCAGTTGACACATAATATATGTTAAATTCAGAACTTCAGAAAGATTGACAAAAATGTGTTTTTGGCAGTTGACTACTAAACACCCGAAGTCAAGGGACTTCATGCCTCTATTAGTTAACTGTTTTGCATCAGGCATGGGTTGCATTTAAAAAAAGTACGTCTACAATTATTGAGTTTTGAGTATGAAACTCCTAAATTCAGGCTAAATTGCATCTAGAACTTGCTGGAGTATAAATGCACAATATGACTGTAGGCCGGGGAATTACCAGAGAAAGTTATGTTGAAGCCCTCATATGAAATCGAAAAGTCAGAGATGAACCGTAGCTGGGCTTTGAAGTTGCCATAGAGACCAGCGTTGATGTTGCTAGGCAACTCGTTGCCGGTCAGGCGAGCCAGTGGTTGCAAGAAACTTCCGTTCTCGGTAACCAAGAGGTAGTCGTGTTGGTCCTCCAGATGGAAAGAACTGAACTGAAACTGGACTCCTGTTGGACACGCAAACACAAACACACACACACACACACACACACACACACGCAGATATAAAAGTTAACATTAAGACGTGTGACAAACTGCATAAAACATTACTTGAGCTTTTAACCAACTTCTCTTCATACATGCACTAACTACAGTAAAGCCATACATCATGCATGTGAATGTAAATTATTCCCGCAAAACATGCTATACATATTTTTTTTTTAAAGAAATCCAATGTATATCAAGTGTGTTCCACTACTGCGAGGGCTTCTTGCTACTGTCTCCTGCTCCACCTCTCTCTATTAGGGAGGTTGGATCTGTGGTTGTCTCTTACCTTTCCCGTGGCTGACTTCAACGGTCCAGGTACAGTTGAGAGATGAAGGGTAGCTGTCTGGATAGCCGGGACTAAGGATGGTTCCCCAGGGGCCTCTCACATCGCCGCCACATAGAGCTGGACAGATTGAGAGAGACAGAGTGGAAGAGAGAGAGAGGGGGATGTGCAGAGGCGGAGGCAGAGAGGAGAAGGTTAGTATCAGATTGTTGGTAGCTAAAACAGATAATGTCTCCCAGTGGACCTTTAATAACACGTCTATAGTACAAGAGAGGGAGGGGTAGACAGAGCTACAGAGAGCTTCGGAAACTTGTGGGTAAAAGGGCCCGCATGCAACGGGAGCTGGGGAATGTTTGTCACACAGCTGGATATGGGAAATGTTTTCATGTTTGTTCCCTTATAGCTTTACTCGAAATATTGACGTTTTTTTTTCTCCCCTGATTTATTCCTTCCATTGTTGTCAAATAATGACATAAATAATGTAAAATCCGCCGCACGTTGGAATGATAAATAAGGGATTCTTTGCTGTTTATTTAGTCTAATTTCCACGAAACTAACCAACCCTCAGATGATGACTAACTGCATATGATTCCAGTCATTCCTCATATATGCTGATGATGCATAATAATCCAGAGAGATGAACTAGAACTTTGTTTATTTCAGTTTAATGCTGTAGGTTTTAATCACGCAAACTGGTTTTCAGTTGGTTCACGTTGATGGAGTGCGTTGCATGAAGGAGGCAGCAACACATCTTCAAGGAGGTACTAATATGTGGTACATAAATATGTACCACATATTAGTATACGATAGCACCTGTCTTTAGAAGAACAAACACCTCAGCTTCTCTGCTTGGACATAATCAGCTCCAGCTTCGAGACCCATACTAGTATTTTACACACTGAAGTGACTTCTAGTGTGACCTCATAACTGCATTACTGAGTATGCTCCTACGTGATCAATCACATTGCATTTTGAGTTGTATTGTGTCTGGTTTTACGGCATTAATTGCAATGATTCTGCAGAATATATATGAATGCAGTTTATATATCTGAGCCAAGGAATGTGTGAAAAAAGGAGAGGAAAAACAAAGTCATTGGAGTGATTGGATTACTGGCTAAATTGCAAAGTTGCTTGTTGTAAAACAAATGACCATCTGGACAATAAGTGGACTCTGGTTTACTGAGTAGCGTGGGAGAATTGAAGGATATTTGGAAGATTGTGTTGTTTGGGAGGCACAGTCTCAAAGCTCCGAATTATTTTGAGGAAGCAAACAACAGGCAAGAGATAAAAGAGTCCCAAGAAAAACAAAAAAAGTGCTTGAATATTATTTAAGCTAGTTTTCCGCAACATTAATGCTGTGCAATGACTGACTCGTGTGAAAGTACCGTAAAAATGTCTTTTGTTTCTATTTTTCCTCCCCTGTTAATACAGTATGATTGCAAAATGTTTGAACGGGTGATATTCAAAGCAGTGAAGCGGTGCAAAATGTTTCTTTGCGACTACTTAAAAAAGAAAAATTAACCCCACAGTGCGACCTCAGGATGACCCTGCAGGTTCTGCACACGGTTCAGCCGTGTCCGTTTTTATGCAGCGAGAGACCAGTGCTCACACAGAGATGCTCAGAGTCGAGGTCCCCAGTAAAGCTTGGAAATGGCTCA